>QXEO01000082.1:0-729637 GCA_007115705.1 Dactylis glomerata
TAATTACCATAAACACAACAGTACTTAGTTTCTCATATGGTATTCGAGTGCACACATTTAGTTAGCATCTATCTATTTTTTTCCAGGTGCATTAAGTGTGCCTCAAGTATATTCCTACAGATTACCTGATTTTCTTATAGTTAAAAGGGTTTGCATGTTATGGTAGATTGCGCATGCATATATATTTCTATTCTTCCTTCGGTATCAAGTGATCTAATTGGTCTGCCTAAATTTTTTCATGTTGACCTTTTGAATTTTCTACTACTGATCCCATATATGTTATACATAAAAGATATGTTGTATTCATATTAGTCATTGGTCACTTCATACCTCTAAGGAACTTAATATTGGATTTGTATTTAAATAAAAAATTCTTATTTATTTTAACTTATTATTGGAGACCTCATATATTATATATAGTTGGAATAAATCTTACTACTATTTCTCATGCTAAGTTTCTTCATTAATTCAGCTACTTTTTAGACTTACATTCTTATGGAACAAAAATACTAATTTGATCCTATTCTTATTTTAAACTTCATATGTAAATTATCATCGCCCTCTTTGTTTGCTTAATAAATTTATGTGTACTATTCTAAGTTTACCTTGCCCAAATTTTATCCGCTAAATAACATTACTTCTACTATGAATTTCTAAATTGAGTAATTCAAATGTTTTAGCCAATAAATAATAAAATGTCGTACAATATCATATAGGAAGAAAATCAGCATGGGGATTATGTTTGGATTTATAGCAAGACCTGATTTTCTATCCATTTAATCCCAAGGATTCCACTACGTAGTCCATCTGCTATATCTCTTGTTGGTTTGTTGTATCTGTTCTCTAATTCCATACAAATCGTATTCCATGCAAACTCTTTTCATTTTATTTTCTTTCTAATTTATAACACATGCAAGTTTGCACGTATCCTTTGAGGCAAAGACAACTAATTAAGGTGTCCACAAAAACATCCCACGATTTAGTTGTTTTAATCTACACGGAGACCTCACTATTTTCTTTCTAATTTATAACGCATGCAAGTTTGCACGTAATCTTTGAGGCAAAGACAACTAATTAAGGTGTCCGCCAAAATATCTCACGATTCAGTTGTTTTAATCTATACAGAGACCTCACCTGGGCTGCTTCATAGCTGTATCCGTGGGATTGATTGGTATGATTTTTTTAAAACGGTGATTGGTCTAATCTGGTCCTGCCGGATATGTAAAAAAAAATGTTTATTATAATCATACCTCTATACGTGACAGATGGTAAATATTGCACACATAATATGTTTTACGTAACAGCTGTAGTTTAAAATCCTAGCCACAATTTTCAGATCTAACCATAAAAAATAATTACAGTGATGTGAATTAACGTAGTGTCTTTATTTTAGACCTCCGTATTGTGCTTTTAGTATATAATAGAATAGATATTCACGTGGCAGAAGGCCAGCTCCGAGCGGGAGCCGGCTGCCCCGAACGATCGAACCTTTGGTAAGACGAAAGAGTACTTCGTGCGGACCGGACCCCGAGCCTGACCCTCCATTCCGAGCTTCAAAATAGCCTTTAGGAGCAGAAACGGCAGGTCACCCACCTAGGAAAATCGCTAAGAGGAAATCGTGCAAAATCTGAACGATCGAACCCTTAGTAAGACGAAAGAGTACTTTGTGCGGATCGGATCCCGAGCCTAACCTCCTTCCTCGGCTTAAAATAGCCGCTAGTAATGGATCCATCAGGTCACCCACTCAGGAAAATCACTAATAGGTAAAAACGCATAAGCCCCGAGAACGTTATCGTCTGCCTAAGAACTAAGTGCATCAATCGATAATCGCGCGGGGGCTGGGCTGAGCCAGATTTCTTTGTACTGAAGTACTACTTCTCATCCCGCGGCACGCTCCCACCCTAGACCGGCATTCGACTGCCGGTCCAAGGGAGGCCAACCGGCACCAGGCTGCCGGTTGGGGGTAGAAGAGCTGAAGGATGGGAAGATAAAGGAAAAGGTCAAAAGAATCAGGCTAAGGCCAGTCCGCAAACGGTTAAAGATCGAGGCATAAAGGGCTTAGGATGAAACAACCTCGACATACATGAATGAAATGTCGATGGGCACGGCACAAGTTTAGTACATACACAAACAAGCAAAGAAGCCATGTTCCAGTCAAGGGGCAATCGGTGAATCAGCCGGCTCTAAAGGAGCAGCATCGCCGATCCTAGCCACCAAAACGAAATCGTCGCCGTTGGGAGATGGAGGGATGGAGCTGTCAGCTGGGTCTTCGGAAGCCTTCGCAGGCACCTCTGCAAGACTGGTTTCTTCAAACTCCACATCGTCCAGGGATTCATCGCCGTCACCTTCTCCCGCGTCGAAGAGATCGTTGGTGTTGGCGCATTCCGCAATGGCGTAGGCACGATGGTGAAGCTTCGCCTCGTCGAGGCCGACCAAGCCGCCCTCGCGAAGGTGCTTTAGCTGGTCCAGGTCAACGCCCTAATACCATGAGAGCACGAAGGACAGGGCTTGCCCAGCGCCGGCTCGGGCCGCAGACTCCTTCCAGACGTCGACTCGGTTGGACACAAGCGGCATCCACCGGAGGAGCGTCCCGATATTGCCAGGTACCGCCTGCCCAGGCCACAGAGCCTGGAATACGGAGACGAAGGCCTGACGAAGCTTGGATCCTAGTTCGGCTACCGGCTGGAGACGCCCTTTGGTCAACGCCATCAGTTCCCCGAAGGAGAGCTCAGCCTTGGAGTTTTCGGGGCGGACGATACGCTGCTCCACCCGGTACTCCTCCAATACAGCCGTTGCAGCCTTGTCAGAATCAGAGAAGGCATCTGCAAGAGCAACAAGTAAGAAAGGAAGCAATGCGAAGGAGTGAAAACGGGGATTCAGAGGAGGAAACGCATCGTGAAGAGCATCCTCTAGCCCCTGGATACCAGCGTGGAGCTTGCGATCCCGTGCGCGCCAAACGCTGAGTTCGGCTTCATGCTTCTCAGCATCAATCCCCTGAAGGGTGACCAGCTCGCTGATCTTGGCATCATGATTCTCGATATCTATGCCTAGTGATGTGCGGAGCTCATCCACCTCGGTTTCATATTTTGTGGCAAGGATTTCTCTCTCCTTGATCAACCGCTGATCAAATTCCAGCCGCAGCTTCGACTCCGCCTCCTGGACCTTCGCCAGCTTCGTCTCCAATTCCTGGGCTCTGGCAGCTTGGGATTGCAAGCCCTTGAGCTCCTCCACATGTTTCTGCGTGAGCAAGCCCATCTCGTTGGCCGGCACCGAGTTGGCCAACTGAGACTCAAGCGAGGAGATGAGC
Source organism: Dactylis glomerata (assembly GCA_007115705.1). Taxonomy (NCBI): domain Eukaryota; kingdom Viridiplantae; phylum Streptophyta; class Magnoliopsida; order Poales; family Poaceae; genus Dactylis; species Dactylis glomerata. The sequence goes on from QXEO01000082.1 coordinate 3,308, forward strand.
GAGGCGGCACCTGAGGATGAAGATTTGAGAAGCGGAAGGGTAGCAAAAGCATTTCGAGGCAAATGGCCCTGGGCTTACCTGACAACTTCTCCAGCTCTTTCTTTTGGGCCTGGTACTGGGACTTGCCAGTACGGTACTTTGCCAGTAGCTTGTGGAAGACGTTGGCCCAAAGCTCATTGATGCCCTAGGAAAGACAGAGAAACGACTCTTTGCAAGGTGCAGTTCCAAGCCAGCTGCCGCTACAGCTACCTCGAAACTCGGGGGCTAGTAAGGGGAGAAATTGGTCATAAAGCGACCGGCTCCACCACCAGCCGGTAGGTAGCCTAGCCGGCACAGCGGCACAGCCGGCAGAAGAAATCAAAAGCCAAGAACATGACACTCACATTGACAGTCTTCGCTGCATCGGTGAATTGAAGGCCGACGTTCTCCAACGATGTCCTGGCGGTGGAAAGTTGTTTGCTTAGTTCCGCCAAGGTCAGGCTGCCACCCCGGGCTTCACGACTACCTTTGGGCCCGGCGCTGGAAGCAGTATCCGCCCACTCCTTTTGGAGCTGGCCAGCGGAGCTTTGGCTGCTAACACCGGACCCAGTCGAAGTTGCGAGTGCCTTTCCCCCTGAGGCGCCTTTGGCTGTGGCCCTAGGAGTTGGGGAAGCTTCACCACGGTTGCTCTCCACCATCCGAGCATCATGAGCCCCGTGAGAGGCCCTCTCAGGGTTGGAGGTGGCTCCAAAGAAAAGGGAACCGGTGGTCGCACCAGTCTCCGTCTCGGGCGCGGGCGCGTCGGTCGTTGCGCTTGACGCAAGCTCGAGGGGGGAGGCAGCCTGCGTGACCACTGCTGGGGGCTCCAACACCCTCATACTCATCGGAACCTCCGTCATCACCTCCCCTGCGGCCTCGCATAGGTCTCCTAAACCGGCCGGGACAGAAGATGCTTCGGCGGTGGCAATTTCTCCCACCGCAGCCTTATCGGTGGCACGACGAGACGCGACGACCTCCGCCGTGGCAGCTCCTTCGGTCTGCGCAATTCCGGCCTCGGCCATGATGCCTGCGTCGGTGGTAGCATCTGCCACCGCTATCTCCGGGCGGTCGAGTTCGGCTGCTCCGCCCCTGGCCTCGCCCGCCTTCACTTGCGGGACGCGGCTCTCTTCCTCGGCGCGACCCAAGTCGTCACCGGCATCTTCCATGCGCATCCTCTTGCTGCGTGGGGGAGCAGAGACCGGAGTTTCAGTCTCCCTTGACGCCGCCACAAAAGGAGATTTCAGAAGCTGGTCAAGGGAAATGGGGGACCTGCAAGCGAAGAAGCTGGTCAGGAGTGCAAAAGTTGTAAGTGGAGAAGAGAGCGGGGGCGGTAGACTTACCCTGCCACCGCAGTGGCCTGGCGTTCGACCACCTTCTTCGCTTTAGGGGGAAGCAGGCCTTTCGCCGCGGGCTCCACCTTCTTCCGTTTTAGAGCCAGCTCAGGCGGAGCCGGCTGGCTCCTCTTCTTGGAGGCAGTCGCCTCGCTCCCGGCCCCCACCGAAGCTGCCGGCTTCAGAGCGACCGGCTCCGGGGCAGCGGCTGGCTGCTCTGGAGAATCCGGCACTTCCACGATTAGACCAGCCTTAGCTCCGGTGGCAGCCGCCGTAGCTACATGAAGAGCTATTGCCCTGAGGGCAGCAGTTGGTTCTGGTTCATCATCATCCTCGGACCAGTCTCTTAAGGAGGAGGGACCTAGAGACTTACTGGAGTAGCTGAGAGGCTTGCCCGAGTCTTCCAGCTCCTCGCTCCCATCATCGCCGTAGGTGGCGCTCGAGCCCTCGGCAGTGGCGTTGGAGCCGGCATCATCGTCCTCCTCGCCATCATCCGAGACGACCTCATCGTCTGAATGCGCCTTATCGGCAGCAAAGCCGGCTTGCCGCGCGGCCAAATTCTCCACGGTCTGCAGAGTAAACAAGCTCTGCCCAAGCCGGACAGACGATGGTCAGGTCGCCGACGTCACAAGATAAAGGAAACAGAGACCAAGAGCATACCTCTGCGATCGGGTTGTTGCAATCATAAGGCCTCAAGCCCCACGCCAACGAGGCGGGAATCTTAACCTCGGCAATTCTGTTTGCTTTCTGCGCCACATCTACTGCAGTCAGCGCCCGGGAAGAATGACGGGTGGGATCCCTGTCGGACCCCAGGAACCACATCTTGTGCGAGCGGCGCTGGAGAGGCGATACGCGGGCATCCAAGAAAGCGAGCAGGAGGTCGGATGGCTTCAGGTTGCCATCCGTCTGGAGAGCGACGATCCGCTGGAGGATTTTAACCATATCCGGCGTAGGGCAGGGGAGAGAGGCACTCTAGCTGTCTCGCTCACCAGGCCCGCTCGCATCAAAGGGCGGCAGGTTGATATAATCAGCGCCCTTCTTCAAATTCTTCACATAGAAGAAGGAGCGCTGCCACTTCTTGCAAGATTCCTTCCCCTTCAATCCAGGGAAGCCTGCGGTCTTGCGCGCATAGAAGGAAGCCGCCCCGCACACCATCGGGATTGAATCCGCTGTCTGGGTCTTGAAATAGATCAGTCACCAAAACAATTCGATGTTAGGCCAGATGCCCAAGCACGCCTCGCAGAAGGTCGCGAATGCGGCCAATGTCATCATCGCATTTGCCCCAATATGGTGCAGTTGGAAATGGAAGTGATCCAGGAACTGCCGCAGGAAGTTGCTTGCGGGCAGCACGAAGTCCCTAGGGAAGTGGTCGTAGAAGACCACCGCTTCCCCAGGCTGAGGAGCGGGCACCCGCTCACCGCCGGCAGGGCGGCAGCCCATGAGATCTGCGGGCAGAAGAACCCGACCTTGGTGCAACAGTTCAATCCGCTTCTCCTTCACCCAGGAACCTTCCCAGGATCCCTTGGGCAGGGGGTTGGGGCGTCGTCCCCGTCAGAGGCTGCCCCCTTGCCCTTCTGCTGAGATGCTTTGGGGGCCATGCGGGTGCGGATCTGAATGAATGGAATGGCCGCGAATGGAGCTAGAAACCCTAAATCTGTTTGGGCGAAGCTCGAGAGCCAGAGGACTTTGGGGCAAGTGAGCGCTGAAGGAAGAAGAGAAGTGGGCGACCGGTGACTCGTTCTAGGAACGGTCCCTTGTTTAAAAGAGAGAGGGCGGATCAGTTATGCATCTCACCCACGATGTGTTGGCAACTGCTTCCTCCATCATGCGCCACGACTGCGCGAGAAGTGGGCAACCGCCACGGTTGTCACAAAAGATCGGGGGACCAGAGCCGATGGGACGTGACGCTGCAGCGCGCGGACAAATGGTGCCTAGGTCCAAACCCCAAGAGAGCAAGTCCCGAGGATTCGGACACCAGCTGGCGGCCATGAGGCAGCCGCCAGCCGGTTTGGTCCTGGAACTGGCGCGTCCCGAGACGGCCGGCGACACTCCGCGAGATTTGACCTCAAGACCGATGACCTCCAAGCCGGATGAAGGACCATAGGACTTCGACGGGCGCAAGTTAACTTCAGCGAGGAATACAAGCCGTCGAAGCCCCAGGCTAACCCATGAGACTTCGCTAGTTTCGGGGGCTAGTGTTATGGGGATGACTATCTGGGTAGGCCAAGGGCAGAGGCATCTGCCGGCTGACATCCTAGGAATCACCACGGTGCTAGGCCAAAGAGGCCGGCTTCGACCGAAGGGCCGGCTGCGCCAGCAGCTGGCTGGCGACTTCATCTGCGGAGGCCCGAGCCGGCGAAGACGACAAAACTCTTCCAACAGACGCTTTGCCAAAAGCGGCGTGGCCCCGACAAGATTGACAGAAGCAGGAGACCGGCATAACGCCAGCCACGCTCGGCCTCCACCAACCAACGGGCAAGACCCTCCTCCACAAAAGGATCCGAGGCAGTGGAGGAGGCATATGCTCTCAAGATGCTAGTCCCGGGAACAAAGACACTTTATAAAGTTGCCAGCACCCAGACAGAGGGCAGAGGATGGCGGGCCCACATCAAGACCGCTGCCATGGAGGAGCCGGTAGCCCGGTAGCCGGACAACAAACCTATAACCAGGCCCCCGCCTATATAAGGTGGCCTGGACCCTTAGGCTAGGGAGATCGAACTCTTCTTCTTCTACCTCTAGACAATACAGCTCTAGGAGCCTTGTAGCCACCGTGTGCTGAGAATAAGAAACAAGGCAGGAAGTAGGGGTGTTACCTCCGGAGTGGAGGGCCCTGAACCTGGGTAATCGCTGGTGTCCTCGTAACACAATCTCGAGCCGGACCCGTCGTTGCACACCGTTGAGCCCCTCCGTTAAGACATCCCCATGGCTACTGACGAGGGTTAACTCGACAAATGTCCTAGATGAAGGACTTAGGATCGGGGGAATAGGGCGTCGGATGAAGTCGAAGGTAAAGGTTAGTCGAAATAAGTGTATATCGAAAGTAAACTTGGGCGTTCAACCTGGCTTGCTTTCAATCTGCCCTACACCGTCCCCTCCTGGCCCCTATATATAGGTGGCCAGGTCTCGAGGATCGGGTAGGGTCCGATACAGATTACAATATCGACATACGGTAGGGACTCGTATATCGACTATCATTACAATTGGGCCTAGCTATACGGGCCTTAGGGGTACTCAACTAACGGGCTCTATTAGCTATACCCTTGTCAGCTACTGTCACCAAAATACCACGACACTAACCTGAATGGCATTCAAAGTTTTGCTTTCTGTCACATCATGAGGCAAAACCTTTAGTTTCAGAAGTTCAACATCAAGAGCAAGGCTATCAACTTTAGAAGCAAGAACATCAATTTTACCCAACTTTTCCTCAACAGACTTGTTAAAAGCAGTTTGTTTACTAATGAAGTCTTTGATCATGACTTCAATATTAGAGGGCGCGCCCCTAGTGTTTTTGGAGGAATTACCATAAGATTTACCATAACCATTACCATTGGTAGAAGGATACGGCCTATAATTGTTGCTAGCAAAATTGTTCCTATAAGCACTATTGTTGAAATTGTTATTTCTAATGAAGTTCACATCAACATGCACTTCTTCAGCAACCAAAGAGGCTAAAGGATCATTATTAGGATCAACATGAGCTCTATCATTAACAAGCATAGCCATAATAGTATCAATCTTATCACTCAAGGAAGAGGTTTCTTCAACAGAATTTACCTTCTTACCTTGTGGAGCTCTCTCGGTGTGCCACTCAGAATAATTTACCATCATATTATCAAGAAGCTTAGTTGCGGCGCCCAAGGTGATGGACATAAAGGTACCTCCAGCAGCTGAATCCAAGAGATTTCTTGGAGAAAAATTTAGTCCTGCATAGAAGGTTTGAATAATCATCCAAGTATTCAGTCCATGAGTGGGATAATTCTTTATCAAAGCTTTCATTCTTTCCTAAGCTTGAGCAACATGTTCATTATCAAACTGTCTAAACTTCATAATATCACTTCTCATAGATATAATCTTAGCAGGAGGATAATACTTTCCAATAAAAGTATCCTTACACTTAACCCAAGAATCAATACTATTTCTAGGCAAAGATAGCAAACAATCCTTAGCTCTTCCTCTTAAAGAGAAAGGAAACAACTTAAGCTTAATCATATCACCATCTACATCCTTATACTTTTGCATCTCACATAGCTCAACAAAATTGTTGAGATGAGCTGCAGCATCATCAGTACTGGCACCAGAAAATTCCTCGTTCATAACAAGATTCAACAAAGCAGGTTTAATCTCATAAAATTTTGCCTCAAGAGCAGGTGGTGCAATAGGAGTGCAGATAAAATCATTGTTATTGGTGCTAGTAAAATCACAGAACTTGGTGTTCTCAGGAGTACCCATTCTAGCAAAACTAAAAGCAGATAAGTAAAAATAACAACTATAAAGGAACTATTTTTTGTGTGTTTTTGATAAAAATGATGCAAACAAAAATAAAGTAAAGAAAATAAGCAAAACAATAACAAAGTAAAAGATTGGAAGCGAGAGACTTCCCTTGCAGAAATCCTCTTTCTCCCCGGCAACGGCGAGAGAAAAATTGCTTGATAGTGCTTGTTAGGCATCCAGTTGGGAACCCCAAGAGGAAGGTATGATGAGCATGGCAGCAAGTCTTCCCTCAGTATGAAACCGAGGTTTATCGAACCAGTAGGAGAAAGAACCAACTTCTGAAGGTTGATGCTTGTTGGCTTCACGACAGCTCCAGACAATTTATATATGGCGCCTTATCTAGGGCGTAGCTTTGCACCAGCGGCAACGTGGAACCTGCACACAACACAACCAAATTACTTTGCCCCAACTTATAGTGAGGTTGTCAATCTCACCGGTTTGCTGTAAACAAAGGATTAAACGTATAGTGTGGTAAAAGATAGTAGTTTGTGAGAAAGTAAATAAAGCAAGTAAATAGTAAACTGTAATATGAATGTAAAAGAATGGAACGGGGTCCACAGTTCACTAGAGGTGTCTCTCTATAAGATAAATAACATGTTGGGTAAACAAATTACAGTTGGGCAATTGACAGAATAAAGAAAGCATACAAATGTCATGATGACCACTATGAGATTCACTTGGGCATTACAACGTAATACATAGACCATAATCCAACTGCATCTATGACTAATAATCCACCCACCGGATATCATCCGAACAACCGTTGGGTATTAAGTTGCAAGCAACAGATTATCGCCTTAAGCAAAGTGTGTAATGTAAACAATATAAATGTCCTTGAACACAAGATTGTTGTTTTCTCCCTAGTGGCAATAGCACATCTACAACTTTAGAGGTTGTTGTCACTCCCCCAAGTTACCAGAGGCATGAACCCACTATCGAAAATAAATACTCCCTCTTGGAGTCACTAGCATATACTCGACCAAGATATCTACTGGCAACATAGAGCATGCAAGATCATAAACAACATAGAGATGATAAATCAATAAATCAACTTGACATAGTACTCAATATTCATCGGATCCCAACAAGCACAACATGTAGAATTACATAACAATGATCTTGATCGTGATAGGTAGCTCACAAGATCTAAACATGAAGCACATGGAGGAGAAGACATCCATCTAGCTACTGTTATGGACCCGTAGTCCAAGGTAGACTACTCACACATCACTCCGGAGGCAGTCATGGTGATGAAGAAGGCCTCCGGTGGTGATTCCCCTCTCCGGCAGGGTGCCGGGAAGAGCTTCTGGACCCTCCCGATCTTGCGTCGATGGCAGCGGTGGCTTGCAATATGTTTTCTGGAAAATTGATCGGGAGCTTAGGGTTTTCTCGTCGAGGAGAATATATAGGCGGAAGGGCGGTGTCAGGAGGTGGGCCAGGTGGCCCCACCACCTGGAGGCGCGGGCCAGGGGTAGGCCGCGCCACCCTATGGTGCGCCTGGCCCCTGGCTCCCCTCCGTCTCTGCTTTGGACTCCGTCTCATATCGGGAAAAATAGGAACTTCGGCTTTTGTTTTGTCCAATTCTGAGAATATTTCCTGTGTAAATTTTCTGAAACACAAAAACAGCAGAAAACAGGGAACTGGCACTGTGGCATCTCGTTAATAGGTTAGTTCCGGAAAATGCATAAAAACGCCATGAAGTGTAACAAAACACAAAGCAAATGGTGCATAAACTAGCATGGAGCATCAAAAATTATAGATACATTTGAGATGTATCATCCATTAAGCCTTAACATCAATAAATCTATTTGTGAGTTAAGATTGTTTTCAACCCTAAGACCAACTAGGTATTCTTATCAAATAAGAATTACCTCAACTTTGCTTGTCCATAACCAACTACTTGATTGCTAATAATAAGCTACCACTTAAAAGTGTTACTTTCAAGTCTTCACTTATTGCTATACCAGTCTTTTGCAATAAATCTTGTTTGAAACTTTATTCTATTGCTTATGAAGAATTGTCAGCTAACCTAAAATCCTTAACAACTTTGTTGTGGAGTGAATCTAAAAGTGCAACTCATTATAAGGAAATCATCACAACCTGGAATACTAAATCATCAGGGTTAGGTTATGCTTAGAGCGATGCATAGCATATATTATGCAAATCATGTTGCGGTTCTTTTAACATCATCTTTACCAGATGATAGTGCTATTTCAGTATTTGGATTTCTTACGTATCGAAGACCTTGACTCGCATAATCTTGCAGTCAAAAAGGCAAGTTCACTCTTGCTCATGCCTCTTGTTTATTTTTATCAAATTACTTGCAAATATACATATGGTATTACTACTGCATCTAAAAGCAAAAGGTTCTCTTTTCATAATTAATATGATTAGCTGGTTATCGACCCGAGTGGTGATAACCTAGGATGGCTGGCAAATGGAACCACTGTATGATTATTGTGGTGGAGGTTCCATTTGCACGGGAAAGTGAACCCTAGGACTTAACAACCAATGTCGCCAGTGATTCTTGCACCGTACAATGCGCGTTAACCATGAGATCTATAATGGCTCTGGGGAAGTCAGCTGGATCTTCTCTCGTTCGCATGTCAATGGGCACTCAGCTACCATACGCCGTATGTCTTGCGAGAATACATGCACATGGGTGAGACCCCTTAGTGCCCACGGCCACTGGTGTCTATGATGGTCTGCAAGAGGCGCCTGGGTACTTCATCGTGAGGGGTAAATATCAGGGGCTCAACCTGCTTGTTCAGAATCGGGTGGGCATGCGTTGTGCGGAGAAGGGCTGTGATTGGCTTGGATCTTAGACTGGGCCCCATACCAAGGAAGTGTGGACAAGCCTGCAACTTGGTTGTGCAACAGGGCTAAGATCTCTCATGGGTAAAGTAACGCACCTTTGCAGACGATATCAAACAGTGGCTTGTCACTCCTTGTTTCGGGAAACTAAAGGAACTGTGAACGCGGCAGGAAAGGAGCTCTACCTAAGCTCTAATCAACCTGTGAAGACTGACAGATATAGTTCTTCAGAATAAAAACAATCTCTTGAAGAAATGTTTATGAAAACTTGCATTGCCAAACGACTATTTGGTCTAAGTATGTAGTTAGTGCATCAAACACCTTATTCACTATATGAACTTGCTGGGTAACACTCGTTACTCACCCCACTCCCTCATAACCCTTGCTTAGATTGGAGGCAACCTCAAGACACTAAAGATGCAGTTGAAGCCTTTTACCAAGCTCAGATCGATCAGTTGAGTTGTCAACTTTTCCAAGCATGGTGGAAAACTAGAATAGGAATAGAAGGGAGATATTTCCCTAATCCTAGAACCTAAGTAGCTAGGTTATTTCTGTAGCTAGCCAACTGCATTAGAGGTAGTTGTAGTCTTATTTTAGTCTTCATAGTATTCTTTCTCGATTGTAGTCGCCAGGACTAAACCTCTACCTGTTGAGGAGGTTCTGAAGATCTTCTGTATGCTAAATATTGTAATCCTATAGACATACCTTGGACCTGTAATGTTTCTGTTGTACCACTCTGATGGATGTAATACTAGTGAGATAGTGTTTCATTGGTGTTATGTCAACGACTTGCATACTACACATGCAATGGTATGCTGGGTCACCGCAATCACCCATCCCCATATCACTCTAGGCCAAGCACGCTTAACCCAAAGTTTCTTTGGAATGTGTTCCCGGAAAAGATGTTGCAACTTGTTGATATGAGTATCCTATTAATCCTATTAAGCCCTAGGCCAAGATGGCACACACTCACCCCCTTAGAAGACCGACGTCCTCGTCGGTCAGCCCCAGGCCAGGAACTTTCCCTCTTGGACACGCCCATGCATCCAGTGCCGACCCATGTGCCACGACGGGCCATATGTCCACGCACCTGACCCGCACACGCCCGTGTTACCTCGAGGGTCGGCTCTGATACCAAATGTAACACCCCAGCCACCCCGTGGCCTGGGCCTGTTACCCCTGGCAACTCTCTAGGATCTCTAGACTAGCCCCACAGACCAACACTAGTCTTTTTTGCGCACTTTGTCCTCACTCATGCGCACCCGAGAAGGACTTCCCGGTCGGTCACCCATCCCCATATCGCTCTGGGCCAAGCACGCTTAACCCAAAGTTCCTTTGGAGTGAGTTCCCGAAAAAGAAGTTGCAACTTGTTGATATGAGTATCCTATTAATCCTTATTAAGCCCTAGGCTAGGATGTCACATTTGACATATTTAACAAATCCTTCCTTAGGTACAACAATATGTTTAGCTAAAGATTTAACTACTTCCAATAAAACATGAGAATCAAGACCGTATAACTTACTCAACTCTTCAAAGATATCACAAGAATAGAATTTTTTCACACAATCATAGCCATAATCTACGGATATCACATTACCTTTCTCAAGATCCCAGTTACATGTGTTCTCAAATATCAGATCAAGTAATTCCCAGGCTTCTTGAGTACTTCTATGAGTAAAACTTCATCTAGATGAATTATCCAAGAAGACTTGTGTAAATCATATTTCCGAGTTTCAAAGAAAATGTAAAAATATTCCGATGTGGCCAACTATCCTTCAAACATGGAAAAAAATCATGTTCAAATTCCTTGTTTTCTGGGTTACACAAAAATGATAAAAATGAAAATCTGAGGACGTATGTTTTCAAATCTAGTTTTTTTATGAGCTTTTGTTATTTTTGTGTAGCCCATAATATAAACAATTTCGTAATGAATATTTGCATGTTTGAGGTTACATCATTGACTATATCAAGATTTATTTTTATAAATTTTTAAAAAATTAAATATTTTTTTTAAAAAAAATGAAGGGATGAGTGGAGCTCGGGAGTCAAAAACTTCTAGACTTGTGTGGCTCATATCACCACAAAATCTTGTTTGATTACCTTTGAAGTTTTATACCGTTGTTGTTTGTGAGAATAAAGGGTCTTATCAATGAACTAAACTCAAGTAAATCTAGAGGTATTTAAGTCTCTATAAACTAAATTATGAAAAGTAATCTCAAATTCATCAGCCCTTATAAGAACAGACGGCTTATGTCCACTGCAGTAGCGCTTACTTGGAAAGCCATTACATACCCAGATTATTACATTGTCCGTTTCTATTTAAAATTGCACTGTGGTGATTTATAAGTTCACCCCTAACTACATTTAGGCCAGAGATCTCACCACTAATAGGCCGAGATATATTAAGCTCACCCCCATTCAAGAGCAGACACGATAATGTATGTATTGTTAATCGGGGTTTCGTAACACCAAAATGCTTATAAGATGGAGAGTCACCGTGACACGATCACTAATATTTTCCAAACATACAAGTGATTTGCTAATTTTTGATCCCACACTGCTAATTGGAGACTACTAGATGTGTTCCATTAAAGAGGCACACCACTAGTATATGGGCATACCCGTCAGATCTGACACAAGCTACCAGTGGTGTATAGAACTATATGAACGCCACCCGTAAAGATATTACTAGTGGCATGACTTTCAAAACATCACACCACTAGTAATCAACAAAATAATAGTGGCATGAATTTTAGGGGACATGCCACTAGTATTTACTATACATGCTAACACGCATGCCACTGATAAGCATCGGAGCCACTAGGTTGAGACAACCTAGTAAGGGAGCCAACATTAGTGCAAACACAAATCATGTCAATCTTATCATTGTAGCATCGCTAGGACACACACCATCACTCCTTCCTCTTATCTCTCTAGTGTTGTAGTTGAGCATGCACTCGGTCGCTAGACCTCACGCATCCATCTGCTTGCATTCCCCCTCTCTCCATCCGATCATGCCAGCCACCCCAACGTCTCTCTCAAACGTCACCCCAACATAAGAAGTAGCGCGAGCAGCAGAGTGTGATCAGTGATTATGTAGGATAGTTTCTTAGTTCCCCTATGAATGTACATAGTAGATTGCAAAATGCATTGAAGAACATCCTTAATAATGTGATTGTATATGTATACTGAACCATTAAGTTAGATAGTTAGTTATAGTCTGTTTGATGATGCTTTTTTTACCTTCCTTGTATACATTTTTAAAAAATAAAGTAAAATGTTGTGTGTACACACTACAAGAAATCAGGTCTATTGCAACAATAGTATTCGTGGCAATATGTGTCAAATCGTGGCAATAGGTACCTATTGCCACGAGATAACTTTCGTTGCCAAGCGTTGCGAAAGGACGCATGGTAATAGGTTATTGCCACAAAAAACAAAATGTGGCAAGAAAACGTATTATTGCAACGATAATGTGATAAGTTGCCACACTTTTTCTTGTGGCAGCACGCGCTTGTTGCCACAATTTGGTTCATGGGGAAAGCTTAATGCAACATGCACCAACATCGTGGCGATTAACCGTTTGTGGCGATAGACATTCGTGGCCATAGCCTATTCCAACAACACTTATTTCGTGGCGCATGTCCTTCCGTTGCAATAGCCAAATGTTGCAATAGACCCGAACCCTATGGCAACCACTATTTTTTCGTGGTTATACCTCTTTCACCACAAACCCTCTGTTTGTGGCATTAATTTATGGCAACAACTCTCCAAACGTGGCGAGAAACTATTGCAACATACTCATTTTGGTGGTGACAGATAGTTATCACAACGTCCAAAATCTATGTGGTGAGAAGCAATTGCCACAATACAACCGGTTCGTGGTGAAAGCATATTTCAACAAAGATGAATTTTGTGGTGTCAAGGGGTTATCACAATAGACAACATTTTGTGGCACAAACCTATTGCGAAAGTACAAAAATTCATGGCGAAAGGACTATTGCAACAAAGCTACATTTGGTGGCATCAAATAGTTGCAACCGAAACTGGGTTGTGGTAATAGATTATTGCAACCAAAAAAAATACAGGCATTCAATTATATTATTCAAACCACGGTTATATGTAGATTCATAAAATATCATATCTCTCATCGCAAATATCCATGAAATGAAACTGAAATCTAATTTAGCAATCATTCAACATACTGAATGTGCTATCCTAATTAAGTGCAAAAACTAAAGTGTTTGTGGTGTATATTCCGGTCGAGTTAAATTTTTGTTTCCTACAATTAAGAAATCAAGAAACTATTTAGCTCAAGTTAATGAGTCGAACATAATAGGATCATGGAAGGCAATATGGGCACATGTCAGTACAATAAAATAGTTTCTAGAGATCAGTATTTGAAAAGTAACATCAACGGTTTTACATGAGCAACTGAGATAACAGATATAATTGTCGCAGCTAAGCAGGTGCAAATCACAGATAAAAGCAGCTTCAACATGACTACCTTTGTTGGCCACTATCATTTTGCAAATGATGCCGGCGAAAAAAGTATAAGATGCATATTTCCTACTGGGAAACCTTTTCCCATTGGTGCTACTGGCAAACTAGAAACGCTATGAATCGGAATGTGCACAAATACAATCTACTAACAATCACTGCCAAATTGTAACCCTCTGGCCAAACAGCAACCCACTGAGATAAAATAGGTTTGACAGCATTATCTGATTTCACTAGATAAATGTGTTGCAACTACACTGCATGCAATAAACAACATGACAGATTATCAATTTACATGGCAGATTTAATGAAAACTATAATGAAAACTGCAAATAAGTATAAAAGAACGTATTTATAGTACTCTCCAGTTATAAAGAAAATAGACCATTACAGCAATCTATTTAGTTGATGACTTGCCATTATGATGTGGATTTTTTTTCTATATATACATCAGGGAACTGTATAAAAAACAAATCAGCTTCAAATTTTTTTAGCTGAATCACAACAGGAATTCTTTTAGTGAGATATGACATGAACATCCAAGGGAAAAGGGTACAGGCTATTTTTTTTTCTAAGAGATACTCAAACAGCCCCACAGAAAATACTTACTTTTACAAATTCTATAATAATAATCAATAAAATCTATAGTCTGATATTTGGAGAAATAGACACCATGTTACATGTCAAAAAATTCACCATCCTGACTTATGCACATATACCTGCTCGTATGAACACCCTCAAATATTTGAAGCCAATGAAGAAGCTGCAGAATATATTTTCACCATCGTTGCTGCGCGTAATGACTGAGAAATTGGTTTCTCAAACATAATAGTTATGCCCACATCCAAAGCTATGAAAAGATAAGAACTCATGTTAGAGTGGGCCTTGCTGAAAACGATCTGTCATCCTATTCTTCTAGTAAAGTCCAAAACCAGTTGGCCTGCCATATTACCAATGAATATACATGAACAAATCATGTCCTTGTAACAAAACCATGCTAATATTTGATTTAATATCCAGGCATTGGCTTCTCAGTTATTGCCATCTCCGATAGCCTTGATATTTCATTCCTGGAAAACAGTCAAGTTAGCAGCACTCACCATATGCACAATTGAATAGTTCCCTTAATGAGAGCTAAGAAAATAACCCTGGTGACATGGAAAAAGGACCCATTTGAATATGATCAGTACAGCTATCATTACCTTCAAGTTTCTGATCAAAGCAACATCACTGTGATTAAACAGAGGAAATGTTCTTCTCCAGTCAAAAGTAGCAAGACCTTGATTTCATTGGCACGTACTAACTCACAGATCTGTGTTCTTTGGTAAATTTCGACGTGAAAAATACCAAACTGCTGAGATCGCGTTAAACTCATTAGCTTTAACATAAGGTATAATTTTGTATTTTCTCACAATAGTAATATTACTTTCGAATCACACATTTTATTCGTAAGTACCAACTTTCCAAAGAAGTAAAATGATGTGATGCATCACTCACCCGCAGCATACCATCCATGCACATCAATTGCAACTCCACACAGAGAGATAAGCTCTCTGGTAGAAATAGTTTATAGTATGGTAGACGTCATTTCACCTCATCAGGGACACGCATTCCTGATTCAATAGTAGATGTGTGATCATCTTTGATTTACTCTTCCCTTTGATCTGCATCCATTGGTGATAAACTTGACCTTACAATTCTGTATTAATGGACACTTGTAAAATTTGCAATAGTGTAAGCAATTCTTTCAACTGCGAGTTGACTGCTTTGTTGGCTAAATTGAACAAAAGAGAGAAGGTTCAAACATATTTCACTCTACTGGTACTGCAAAAGTTTAAAGTAAGTCACATAACATTGCAGTATACATATGCCCTACTCTAACATGCATAGACTGTAACTTAAAAATGACACTTGATCATCCCCAGCTAAACTTGCTCGCTGACTTACAGTAGGAAGTAAGCACAGTAGGATGTGATAAAATTAGGCACTTTGTAGATCACAAACAACTGAGTATACAGAAAAGTAACAATGAAAATGCATAGCATTGCATAAAGCAACATGCTAGATAATGTACAGAAGCCTTAGTATGCTTGGAGAAGTTTAAACACATCGGAAGTTCTAAACTAAATGAACATGATATAACCACAATAGAATAGATATGTCATCATTACCTAGGTTGTACAACATGAGTGCATAAAGATTAATCCTCAGAGAAATCAATTTTTTTAACCTAATTTGAAAACTGCTGCCTTACAAACAAAATAATCACTGCCCTTGTTCACATTCATGAAAGATCAAACAGTCATCAAAATGAAAAATTTCAGTTGGTAGTAACCTGGAACTACATGGTTCCTCAACATAAGTAGGCTTTTATAAATCTGAGCTCCAGTTCAGTACACTATTTCTTCTAAAATCAAATCAGTTTAGACCAAAATTACCACCATCTAACAGACTACTGCTAACTGAACCTAAATTCAGAACATGTACTTGCTAACTGAACCTAACTTCAGAAAACACTAATAGCAACACAACCTTCTGAAATCCGAGAAAACCTATGCTCTGAAATAAACATGCATGCAATAAACATTCGCTTATGGTAGGGAAAAATATAACATTGCACAACATTTGTCAGACCATGTGTATAACGCACAAGTATAACATTTGTCAGACCAAGGAGGTAGTGATCAACGATTAAGAACAAAATTCAGAAAACTAGTGCTAACTGAACCTAAATTCAGAACAAAATTACCACCAAGTATCAACATTAGTGGTACTAGCAAATGTGCTTGTGCGTATCAGGTTCCATTTTTAGTAGCTCTATGGCAGCACCCACATGACCAGGGCAAGGCGCATGCACTGTATGTTCGGTCTTAACTCCACCCCTACCGGCGGAACTAAGCAACTCAAATCCCCTCTAGAATTATCTGAACTGAACCACGCATACAGGTCAAAGACCATCTCCCTCTGAATGATTTAAGGCCCTAAAATAGCAAAGCAAATCAATCTACTTAGTGTACCCGGCGCTAGCCAGTAGCCTGTGGCATAGGGGCGCTGAACATGCACCCATCCAGCGTCGGCGCAGCTACCCTGAAGGCCCGGCCACCTTCCGATCTGAGGAGCAGGCGGAGACGTGTTACGGAGGCGGCCATCTTGAACGCCTCTCTCATTTAATCTGAGGGAGGGATCAACGATTCGTGAACAGACTAGTGCTAACTGAACCTAAATTCAGAACAAAATTACCACCAAGTAACAAAATATTGATGGCGTGTCCGTCACGGGGTCGTGGTCGCGGGATCGGCGAGGTCGTGGTCGCGGTCGCCATGTCTGTGGTCGCCGTGGACGTCATCGACGACAGCAGGTCGACCCGTCTTTCAGCTCGGCCTGAGCGCCGCCGCCACTGCCGCCATGCCGGTCGCCGGCAAGGGGGGACTGTAGTACGAAGGCGATGCGGCCATGCCGGAGGCGAGAGCGAGCAGGGAGGAGCGCGGACTAGCAGATTGCTTCTCCGACGAGGCGTCTCTACGATGGAAAGGGGCGCGGGGCGCTGCGCTTTCCTACTTGCAGAGGAGATTTTGGTAGGAAGGAGAAGGACCGGGGAATAACCTGTGAGACACTCTCCGTTCGATGGACTCCGGTGTGCTCCGTAGGATCGACGCCGCCGTCATGACGCTGTGAGGACGGAAGAACGCGTGAGGTCCCTCAGATCCAATCTCACAATTTTGTTAAGAGAATTAATCGGGAGTATTTATGAGGAACTTTTAGCGGAAGGCTAAAGTTAGCGCGAACGGGAAAATTTTGTGAGAATTAATTTTTTTAAGATTAGCGGGATGGTTTAGCGGGAAGGACAATTACCTCTAGTACACGCTTATTTTTTGGGAATCTTATATTTACTAATTGGAGGCACCGTATGAGGCTTCACATTAATCCTGGTGGTAAGAAAACATAGTCCGTAGGATCTACCGATGCTTCAACAATAGTCATCAGATGATATCTGATCCGCACCTCCACCTACATGAGTCCAGACTCCTCTTTCCGTCCCTCACGACACCTTCCACCAGAGAAACACATCTAATCGTGTCGCCTCCTACCTCATGACACCTTCCACCAGAGGAACCGGATCTCATCCTAGCTCACAGATTGGCCTCAAATTCAGACGGTGTGCATGCTATCTCTATCGAGCACGTGGGCTTTCAGCACAGATATACATGTAGCTCCATGCAGATTGCTAACACTAGGTGGTCCGGTGGTCGTTTTGCAGGTTTGCGGAAAGCACCGGTCGGCCGGCCGGCAGGCACAGACGCACAGTGTATGGTTCATCACGAAGCATGATTCTCACGCGGGTTGCATGGCGACACCGCGAAGTGTTCTTCGCAGATCAAATCGAGAGATTGTACAGTCCGAAGGATTAAATATACTCAATTACTAGACATGTCATAGCCGCGTATATGCAGATTCATAATACTGGGCTGGCTCCCTGTGGGATTGCAGGCTTCAAGCAAGAGCCATCCAGCCGGCACGCACGCACCTGATGGGCATGGATGAAACTATTTATTTTGGGGAATAGGGAACGCATGGCATGGAGGAAACAGTACGTGTAGACACGAAGTATTCTTTCTAGATGGTGCATTCGGACTGATACTCAATTATTGTGTAGCTGTTAGTCGAAGGATAAATAGCATATTTTCTTAACTACTTTTGCATGATTGCATCACATTGTTGGAGCATGTGAGTCATACCTACGTTTATGAGTTGGGAATTAGTACATGTACCTAATTGAGCAGATTTGGTTGAGCTGAATTAACATCCTATACTGTTCTTCAGCATATTATTGCAGATGGGAAAAGCTAAACCATCAATAGGTAAGTCTGGGGGTTAATGGAAATTAAATTTTAGAGTTAAATGTTTAATTCTTTTAAGTGCAGAACTGATGACCTGCTTCAGCATCGCAATGGATTGTAAGTCTCATAGCTTTCTGAAAAAAAAATTACACTTTGTCCGCTTTTTAGCCTACAGTTATTGTGAGCATTAATCTACATTCAGCAATAGTGCAGCCTGCAGGTGTGCGGAAGTTCTAAATTCCTCACAAAAAAAGCTGAATATCATTATCAGATCTTGAGCACTTTCTAAACGAGGCAATGTTTAACTTAGTCACTACGGTCGTCCTAGATGCTCTACTTCACTGCTAACTGCAGTTGTTGTTCAGTAATCACTGTAAGTAATTATCATTTCTGACTATCACTATATATTACATAAATGATAATTTTCGGACCCACATAAATATTATTCCCAGAGTACATGCATAAGACCTTTGTTGTCTGTAAACAACTTGAAGAATTCTGTGAATTCTGTTCACTGCGACTGCTTGATGAAATGTGTACAACAAACATTTACATATGTAAGCGTACCTCCCCATGTAAGCACAATGTTTTCTTAGATGCACGAGTTTAACATTTATAACTTAGAAGGCATTTTCTTTCTAAATTTTTGTGAAAACATCTTATCTTAAATAAAGCACTATTATTACAGCAAAGACGAACAAAGCACCCAGAGTTATGTAGTCGCATTTATGGTATTTTGATGAGAACCAGCAGTGATACTGTAGATAACTTCAATGCTAATTTGTTATTTCTTCTTAGCATATGAAGGAATCACGACATAGTCATTTGTATGATACTCATTCTGTTATCAGCGGTTTTAGCAAAGTAATTTAGTTTGCTAAATCGGTGTATATTATAGAACAGAGTGATAGCTTTAAATTGTTACTAACTACTGCTTCCGCATTTATATATTAAGTTTTTTATCCATTTGGTACGGGAAATAGGTTTCACTTTTTGAGTTCATTTACATGTATTAACGAATGATTATGATGTCGCCAAACACTAACCATGAAAAAAATCATGAAATTTTAAAAAAAACGTAATTGAAACCAATCAGCTGACTCTGGATCTTATTTTGCATTTTTCTTAATGATGTACTCCCTCCGTTTTTAAATATAAGATGTTTTAGCTTTATGAAGTAAATGTATCTATACATCTTTTAGTGTGTAGGTTCACTTGAATATATACACTAAAAGATGTCTAGGTACACTTACTTCACAATCCTAAAACATCTTATATTTTAAAACAGAGGGAGTATGTGAGTAGGGATAGACATACAATTATCCAAAAAAAATCTTTGATATTTTCCACATGCACGAACCGAACAGGAAGAAATAACTCTTTTTTCATCGAAAGGAGTAATATATATTGATGTGTATATCATATATTGATGTATATATCATATATAAGTCTATCTAACAATGACCATAAAGCTTGCCTATGTACTTCAACTGAGTTGAAAATAACCATACACATGAACGAGTATAACTAACTATCCTCTGCTTACACACAATTACATAACTTCACATTGTGCCTCATAAGTTCAAGTGTTGAAAACCGTGTTTTACTTAAGTAAATAGTATTGAAAATCATTCATGTTCTAATACACGTGCTCTAGCCCGTGCGGTTGCACGGGTTGATGACTAGTGGAAATAATTTGCAGCAAATATGAAAAACATGTGCTGCTGAAAATAATGTTACCGCTAAATTTTGTCGGTAAAGGTTATTTCGTTGTATACATCATACGTCGTGGTCTTCACCAAACCCGATAATTGTGGATGATCGATCCGGCACCATCTCCTCTAATATTGTCACCGTTGGTTATAGCTACTCTTTATCCACCCTCGACCATCCTCTTCAGTTGCTTGAAGGATGAAGCCATCGGCGACGAACGCGCGCCGACCGGGATCCATGTCCGCGACATTGCCATTGTACTGAGTCGTTTCTGATGGCGAGGAGTCTGCAGCCGGCACACAAATATGAGCTAAGTCGACCAAGGGTAATGTTGAATACGCTCTCATCGCTTCTCATGGTCATCCCCACCATCACTTTAAAACTACTAGGTTATACTCTTGCATTAAAAAATAAATTATGTCCTAAATAATGGACATGACAAATCAAATGGCAAGCTTTTGTTGCTTCCCATGGTCATCCAATCAAACAACTGCATATGTGTAAGTGTTGACTAGAGGGGAGAAAATAACGCCATATTCGATAACCATGGAGAGGCAATCCAGCGCCCTCCCCTTTAATGTTGTCGCCCGCGGTCATAGCTACTTCTCATCCTCGCTCAACCATTCTCTCTAGCTACTTGAAGGACGAAGCCGCCGGCAGCGAGCGCGCTCTAGTCGAGATCAATGTTTGCGTCATTGCCAATCATACGAGCCTGTAGTCAGCACACTAACAAGAGCCGACCCCACCGGGTAGTATGGAGGTGATGCGGGCTACTCATTGATAGAAACCTGATGGCACCCACACCCTCATTTAAAACTACCAGGTTATACTCTTGCCTTGAAACCCAAGTTGATGTCCTAAATAATGGACACGGCAAATTAAATCGTGCTTTTTTTGCTTCCTGTGGTCATCTTATTCACATGTGTGCATCTTGGGATATAAAACAATGTCGATTTGGGGAATTTTAATTTTCTTTGCACAAAAAATTCATTTTTTATTTTCTTAGCGTCAAAACTGGGTTTTTTTGAAGCACCTAACAAAAATATGTTCCAAAAATGAACCACCATAATTTTTTTAAAATATTATACCATATTTTATGCACACTTCACCAATTGTTTGCATGCAAAAAAAATTCTATCCACTCCTCAAGAAATGGAAAAAATTCTATCGAATCAGCAGGAAGCGGGTCAAATTTGAACTACAGGTGTTTTATAATTTGCTCAAGTTTTTTTTTCAAAAATCAATTTTAGGTACACAAGTATATATTTCATCAGAGATCCACAAGGAGTTATGCAAGATTTTATTCCGACCTAGGAACGGTCACACCCGCCGTTTTGGCCGTATTTTGAAATTGATGTTAGAAATTCAAAAAAATCAAAAAAAAAATACAAAACCTTCGCGGTGTGTCATGTTATGTGACCTAGTTCACAGGAAAAATAATAAACTTGGAGTACTACACTTATTAAAAAACTTTCTAAAAAATGAGGTACCATGTATAAAGTTTTATGGCTTTCAAGCCAAATGAGCAAGGTCATGCATAAGGGATGATATAAAATGAGGAATTCACCAACATGAAAGTTGTGCATGTTCTCGAGGCAAACTAAGTTTGTTTTAGAATCATATTAATCTAATATCATATACAATTTTAATTGAAAAATTACTAATCTAGAATTTTCAAAAACTAAAATTAAACTTCCCCCATTTGTTTGGGCTCATATTGATATAAGGCCCATATTTCCCCTCTATACGTCCTGGGCAGTGGGATGTCAATGAGTATGTAAATGAATACTCTCATTTCGTATTAAATAGCTAAGAGGAAGAAAATAATAATAGCGCATTCGGCCCAACAAAGCCTACGCCCAATTCGTACCATATGGTTTAAGTAGGTTCGGTGAGCCATAGGAATACCAACGAAACTCTGGCCTGGTGGTCTTGTACCTTAGGTTCTAAATTCTGTATTGGATGTCCTAAGTTCGAATTTGTCCTGCATATTTTAGTCCATGAAATCATTTTTGTCAGTGAAATTTCCTTAAATAGCCACGTAGACATGATTATATATGAAAATTATAATATGAGAAAATTTATGACGATCTAAATTCGTTGTAAACGACCTAACATAAGGTTGTAAATCATGTGGCGTACTCTATGACTATTTTAATGCCATTGAATTATGATGTTCTTGATTTAAACCGTCATAATTTTGAAGCCTTTTTTGTCATGAAATCATTTTTGTCATTGAAATTCCCTTAAATAGCCACGTAGACATGATTATATATGAAAATTATAATATGAGAAAATTTATGACGATCTAAATTCGTTGTAAACGACCTAACATAAGGTTGTAAATCATGTGGCGTACTCTATGACTATTTTAATGCCATTGGATTATGATGTTCTTGATTTAAACCGTCATAATTTTGAAGCCTTTTAGCCTCTCCAAATAGTTCACAACGATTTGGTGCAAAATTGTTACAAATTGATGATAATTTTCTCCAGCATCATTAAGGAAAGGTCACTAGTCAACATATTTCTTGTAGTGCCTATCGGCCTGCATTTCTTTGAAAATTTCTAAACTGCCATATACGAACGTACCCAAGATTCATGGGCTGGTGGGTTGGTGGCCATGATAGTATTAGGGGCTACTAAAATATTTAAATTGTTGGGAGCCATGGCCCAGGTGGCCCATGTGAAGGCCCGCCGTTGACTATGAAATATCGTTGCAACATCTTATTCTTTATTGCAACAATAGTGGGTTGTAGTAATATGCTCTACATATTGCCACGGATATACTACTTGTTGCGGTAAACAATACTTATTGCATCACGGTGAAATTGACGCGAAAGGTACGCGCTATTACCACCAATATGTGTTTTGTTGCAATAGATGGCCAATTTTTTGCAACAATATTTTTACCTATCACAACATGACATAGTTGTTGCAATATCTATTTGAATATTACCACGAATGTCTACTTTGTTGCGAGACCTAGTCTCCATCACAACAAAATGACTGACTCGCGCAACAGAATTTGGTTGTCGCAATATCGTGGCCATATTGCAAAATTCATGCATATTATTGCAATATATGGGCTATATTGCAACAAAACATGAACTTATCATGACAAAACTAAACCATAGCAATATGCGCGGCCTGTTACCACAAACATGAAAATGGTGGCAATATTGTGTTTTATTGCAACAAAATGTGGTTGTAGCAATAAAAATTGTTGCAATAGAATGGATTTCCTGTAGTGACATCTCCATGTCCCGCATACCCACGAAGTGGTTTTCAGAAAATATGAAATTTTATGTGGATGATTTTAAAATGACAAAACTCGTTAAGCCTTTTCGCCACATGTTTTTTGTCATTTTTTGCACTGCCAACAAAAAAGTTCATTTTCTCAAAATTGTGCATGTGCACGTAGAATGTAGTGATATATATATTTATACATGGAGACTATTCTATCATCGATGACAGAATAATATTCTGTACATGTTCTGTACTGCTTACGACACACGTTTGTACTGCTTTGTATGACAGAATCGTACTGTTTATTTGCAAATTTTGAAGTGCTTGTTTGTATCTACATAGTTATTTATTTAAACTTTTAAACCGTTTCTCGGAATTATGCAAATGATATACCGTTGGAAAGCTACATAAAATCCACAACTTTTTCATGTTGAAACTTTTTTCAAATTTTCAATGATTTAAGTTTAATTTTGAAAATCGGAAGCATTCAAAAACACGTCTAAAACGTATTTTCAACTTATTTTCCAATCCACAAAACCGAATAATGCATATGATACGCCGTTGGAAACCTACTGAAGTTTTGAAACTTTGTTATCTCTGCAAGTTTTTTCAAATTCGTTAAGAGTTTTGAACAATTTTGAAAATACTAGAATTCACATCTACTCAAAAACGGGCGGACTGTAATTTGAGAAGATTTTCTCAACCATTTGTCAAAATGAGGAAAATAATATGGCGTTGGATGGATATGGAGCAGGTGCAACTTTTTCATATTTTAAGTTTTCTGAAATTCCGCACAGTTTTTGAATAATTTTTAAATAATGAATTCAGAGATATCCCAAAAAGATGTAGCCTAATTCGACTATAGTTTTTTAACCGCTTATCGGAATGATGCAAATGATATACCATTGAAAGCTGTGGAAAATGCGCAACTTTTTTGTTCATAGTATTTTCACAAATTCCTTATAGTTAAAGATTAATTTATATAGTTTTAACTTCGTATGATTTGTGTTGTTCGCAAGTTAACGATTTGAAATTGAGAAATTTTACTATTTGATTCATCATGGAAAGCAAAAACTAATGAAATTAAAGTTTTGTTCTACCATGCAAATCATTTGTGCCTACTATAGAGGCGATCGGAGGTTAAAACGATATGATTTGCATGATATATGTTTGTCCCGAGAAAACAGAGTTTTCGTACTTCCAAGGATATGTATCTCGTACTCTTTGTTATACATGTTTCTACTTCCCGACGGTGTTTCAAGAACTTTTCACTAAAACAATGGTAACTTTATTTTACCGTGTCCTTTCGGTTCCATCATCATAATATTGTACTTCCCTCCCTAGTCATGTTGTACTTCCCTCCGTTATTATGTTGTACTTCTCTCCATCATAATATTGTACTTCCGTAGTCACTCGGACTTGCGTGCTTGGTTGCTGGACTGGCTGGGCAGAGCAAAAGGTAAACATGTCTCCTGGTGACGAGGGTTAACTCGACAAATATCCTAGATGAAGGACTTAGGATCGGGGCGATAGGGCGTCGGATGAACTCGAAGGTAAAATCAGTCAAACAAGGTGTGTGTCGAAAGTAAACGTGGGGGTAAACCTGGCTTGCTTTCAATCTGTCTCTCACCGTCCTCTCCTCGCCCCTATATATATGGCCAGGTCTCAAGGATCGGGAGGGATCCGATACAGATTACAATATCAACATACGACACGAACTCGTATTTCGACTAGCGTTACAACTGGGCCTAGCTTAACGGGCCTCAGGGGTACTCAACTGTCGGGATCTATTATCTATACCCTTGTTAGTAGCCCCCGAGATTCTACCACAATTGCAGATTCGGGTTGAATCTCAGATCTTCAAATCTTCGACTTGATCAGTACTCGACTTCTTCATATCTTCAAATCTTCGACTTGGTCTTTTGACTTATCTTTTTATTTATAATGTCTCGCAAGGGGTTTTGATGAATAAGCCTGACAACTCTGACTGATCAAGAGGCCAGTTAACTGCTGGAACAGATACTTGTCACCTACTTCAAATTCAATCCCCTTGGATTTGAATTCGGGAAACTGGTCAAACCCATTCTTTTGCCGCATTTAGGACTTACAAAGAATGAATCCCAGTGGTTCTCAGGGTACCCAGTGCGTCCACTAGGATTTTCTTCGCGTCATAGACACGGATAAGTACCAGCAGAGCACATCCATGTGCGTATACCGGGCCACACAGGACAGATCCTGGGGTCTTACCTTCGTGATATATTTCAACCACGACATTCAAGTTTTGTCGCGATGATGCAACTCGAGAATCATATGTCACAGCCTTGTTTGACTGTTTAAATTCTAAAAATATTTGGGTTATTCAACCTTGATTGATATAAACTCCCTCCCGATGGTAGTAATGATACTTTCGAAATCCTCTTTCGCCTTCTCTACTCCATTATTCTTGAAAAAACATCGTTGGGTGCGCGCCCAGCGCTCCCGATGGTAGTAGCCCCCGAGGCTATAGTCGAAAAACTTATTTCGAGTATAGGCTCAAGTACATTATGCCTACTTTGATTCATTAGATCGTAGCTGTATTTTAATATCGTCGGGTGCGTGCTCAGCGCTCCCGATGGTAGTAGCCCCTGAGGCTATAGTCGAATACTTTCGGGTATAGGCTCAAAGAATTCTTGAATGTCTATACCCGAAAACTAATTCTTTGAGCCTATACCCGAAAGTATTCGACTATAGCCTCAGGGGCTACTACCATCGGGAGCGCTGAGCACGCACCCGACGATATTAAAATACAGCTACGATCTAATGAATCAAAGTAGGCATAATGTACTTGAGCCTATACTCGAAATAAGTTTTTCGACTATAGCCTCGGGGGCTACTACCATCGGGAGCGCTGGGCGCGCACCCAACGATGTTTTTTCAAGAATAATGGAGTAGAGAAGGCGAAAGAGGATTTCGAAAGTATCATTACTACCATCGGGAGGGAGTTTATATCAATCAAGGTTGAATAACCCAAATATTTTTAGAATTTAAACAGTCAAACAAGGCTGTGACATATGATTCTCGAGTTGCATCATCGCGACAAAACTTGAATGTCGTGGTTGAAATATATCACGAAGGTAAGACCCCAGGATCTGTCCTGTGTGGCCCGGTATACGCACATGGATGTGCTCTGCTGGTACTTATCCGTGTCTATGACGCGAAGAAAATCCTAGTGGACGCACTGGGTACCCTGAGAACCACTGGGATTCATTCTTTGTAAGTCCTAAATGCGGCAAAAGAATGGGTTTGACCAGTTTCCCGAATTCAAATCCAAGGGGATTGAATTTGAAGTAGGTGACAAGTATCTGTTCCAGCAGTTAACTGGCCTCTTGATCAGTCAGAGTTGTCAGGCTTATTCATCAAAACCCCTTGCGAGACATTATAAATAAAAAGATAAGTCAAAAGACCAAGTCGAAGATTTGAAGATATGAAGAAGTCAAGTACTGATCAAGTCGAAGATTTGAAGATCTGAGATTCAACCCGAATCTGCAATTGTGGTAGAATCTCGGGGGCTACTGACAAGGGTATAGATAATAGATCCCGACAGTTGAGTACCCCTGAGGCCCGTTAAGCTAGGCCCAGTTGTAACGCTAGTCGAAATACGAGTTCGTGTCGTATGTTGATATTGTAATCTGTATCGGATCCCTCCCGATCCTTGAGACCTGGCCATATATATAGGGGCGAGGAGAGGACGGTGAGAGACAGATTGAAAGCAAGCCAGGTTTACCCCCACGTTTACTTTCGACACACACCTTGTTTGACTGATTTTACCTTCGAGTTCATCCGACGCCCTATCGCCCCGATCCTAAGTCCTTCATCTAGGATATTTGTCGAGTTAACCCTCGTCACCAGGAGACATGTTTACCTTTTGCTCTGCCCAGCCAGTCCAGCAACCAAGCACGCAAGTCCGAGTGACTACGGAAGTACAATATTATGATGGAGAGAAGTACAACATAATAACGGAGGGAAGTACAACATGACTAGGGAGGGAAGTACAATATTATGATGATGGAACCGAAAGGACACGGTAAAATAAAGTTACCATTGTTTTAGTGAAAAGTTCTTGAAACACCGTCGGGAAGTAGAAACATGTATAACAAAGAGTACGAGATACATATCCTTGGAAGTACGAAAACTCTGTTTTCTCGAGACAAACATATATCATGCAAATCATATCGTTTTAACCTCCGATCGCCTCTATAGTAGGCACAAATGATTTGCATGGTAGAACAAAACTTTAATTTCATTAGTTTTTGCTTTCCATGATGAATCAAATAGTAAAATTTCTCAATTTCAAATCGTTAACTTGCGAACAACACAAATCATACGAAGTTAAAACTATATAAATTAATCTTTAACTATAAGGAATTTGTGAAAATACTATGAACAAAAAAGTTGCGCATTTTCCATAGCTTTCAATGGTATATCATTTGCATCATTCCGATAAGCGGTTAAAAAACTATAGTCGAATTAGGCTACATCTTTTTGGGATATCTCTGAATTCATTATTTAAAAATTATTCAAAAACTGTGCGGAATTTCAGAAAACTTAAAATATGAAAAAGTTGCACCTGCTCCATATCCATCCAACGCCATATTATTTTCCTCATTTTGACAAATGGTTGAGAAAATCTTCTCAAATTACAGTCTGCCCGTTTTTGAGTAGATGTGAATTCTAGTATCTTATATTTACTAATTGGAGGCACCGTATGAGGCTTCACATTAATCCTGGTGGTAAGAAAACATAGTCCGTAGGATCTACCGATGCTTCAACAATAGTCATCAGATGATATCTGATCCGCACCTCCACCTACATGAGTCCAGACTCCTCTTTCCGTCCCTCACGACACCTTCCACCAGAGAAACACATCTAATCGTGTCGCCTCCTACCTCATGACACCTTCCACCAGAGGAACCGGATCTCATCCTAGCTCACAGATTGGCCTCAAATTCAGACGGTGTGCATGCTATCTCTATCGAGCACGTGGGCTTTCAGCACAGATATACATGTAGCTCCATGCAGATTGCTAACACTAGGTGGTCCGGTGGTCGTTTTGCAGGTTTGCGGAAAGCACCGGTCGGCCGGCCGGCAGGCACAGACGCACAGTGTATGGTTCATCACGAAGCATGATTCTCACGCGGGTTGCATGGCGACACCGCGAAGTGTTCTTCGCAGATCAAATCGAGAGATTGTACAGTCCGAAGGATTAAATATACTCAATTACTAGACATGTCATAGCCGCGTATATGCAGATTCATAATACTGGGCTGGCTCCCTGTGGGATTGCAGGCTTCAAGCAAGAGCCATCCAGCCGGCACGCACGCACCTGATGGGCATGGATGAAACTATTTATTTTGGGGAATAGGGAACGCATGGCATGGAGGAAACAGTACGTGTAGACACGAAGTATTCTTTCTAGATGGTGCATTCGGACTGATACTCAATTATTGTGTAGCTGTTAGTCGAAGGATAAATAGCATATTTTCTTAACTACTTTTGCATGATTGCATCACATTGTTGGAGCATGTGAGTCATACCTACGTTTATGAGTTGGGAATTAGTACATGTACCTAATTGAGCAGATTTGGTTGAGCTGAATTAACATCCTATACTGTTCTTCAGCATATTATTGCAGATGGGAAAAGCTAAACCATCAATAGGTAAGTCTGGGGGTTAATGGAAATTAAATTTTAGAGTTAAATGTTTAATTCTTTTAAGTGCAGAACTGATGACCTGCTTCAGCATCGCAATGGATTGTAAGTCTCATAGCTTTCTGAAAAAAAAATTACACTTTGTCCGCTTTTTAGCCTACAGTTATTGTGAGCATTAATCTACATTCAGCAATAGTGCA
Source organism: Dactylis glomerata (assembly GCA_007115705.1). Lineage (NCBI taxonomy): Eukaryota > Viridiplantae > Streptophyta > Magnoliopsida > Poales > Poaceae > Dactylis > Dactylis glomerata. Next base: position 32,150 of record QXEO01000082.1, read on the forward strand.
GCCTGCAGGTGTGCGGAAGTTCTAAATTCCTCACAAAAAAAGCTGAATATCATTATCAGATCTTGAGCACTTTCTAAACGAGGCAATGTTTAACTTAGTCACTACGGTCGTCCTAGATGCTCTACTTCACTGCTAACTGCAGTTGTTGTTCAGTAATCACTGTAAGTAATTATCATTTCTGACTATCACTATATATTACATAAATGATAATTTTCGGACCCACATAAATATTATTCCCAGAGTACATGCATAAGACCTTTGTTGTCTGTAAACAACTTGAAGAATTCTGTGAATTCTGTTCACTGCGACTGCTTGATGAAATGTGTACAACAAACATTTACATATGTAAGCGTACCTCCCCATGTAAGCACAATGTTTTCTTAGATGCACGAGTTTAACATTTATAACTTAGAAGGCATTTTCTTTCTAAATTTTTGTGAAAACATCTTATCTTAAATAAAGCACTATTATTACAGCAAAGACGAACAAAGCACCCAGAGTTATGTAGTCGCATTTATGGTATTTTGATGAGAACCAGCAGTGATACTGTAGATAACTTCAATGCTAATTTGTTATTTCTTCTTAGCATATGAAGGAATCACGACATAGTCTTTTGTATGATACTCATTCTGTTATCAACGGTTTTAGCAAAGTAATTTAGTTTGCTAAATCGGTGTATATTATAGAACAGAGTGATAGCTTTAAATTGTTACTAACTACTGCTTCCGCATTTATATATTAAGTTTTTTATCCATTTGGTACGGGAAATAGGTTTCACTTTTTGAGTTCATTTACATGTATTAACGAATGATTATGATGTCGCCAAACACTAACCATGAAAAAAATCATGAAATTTTAAAAAAAACGTAATTGAAACCAATCAGCTGACTCTGGATCTTATTTTGCATTTTTCTTAATGATGTACTCCCTCCGTTTTTAAATATAAGATGTTTTAGCTTTATGAAGTAAATGTATCTATACATCTTTTAGTGTGTAGGTTCACTTGAATATATACACTAAAAGATGTCTAGGTACACTTACTTCACAATCCTAAAACATCTTATATTTTAAAACAGATGGAGTATGTGAGTAGGGATAGACATACAATTATCCAAAAAAAATCTTTGATATTTTCCACATGCACGAACCGAACAGGAAGAAATAACTCTTTTTTCATCGAAAGGAGTAATATATATTGATGTGTATATCATATATTGATGTATATATCATATATAAGTCTATCTAACAATGACCATAAAACTTGCCTATGTACTTCAACTGAGTTGAAAATAACCATACACATGAACGAGTATAACTAACTATCCTCTGCTTACACACAATTACATAACTTCACATTGTGCCTCATAAGTTCAAGTGTTGAAAACCGTGTTTTACTTAAGTAAATAGTATTGAAAATCATTCATGTTCTAATACACGTGCTCTAGCCCGTGCGGTTGCACGGGTTGATGACTAGTTTTCAAAATTGTTCAAAACTCTTAACGAATTTGAAAAAACTTGCAGAGATAACAAAGTTGTACAATTTCAGTAGGTTTCCAACGGCGTATCATATGCATTATTCGGATTTGTGGATTGGAAAATAAGTTGAAAATACGTTTTAGACGTGTTTTTGAATGCTTCCGATTTTCAAAATTAAACTTAAATCATTGAAAATTTGAAAAAAGTTTCAACATGAAAAAGTTGTGGATTTTATGTAGCTTTCCAACGGTATATCATTTGCATAATTCCGAGAAACGGTTTAAAAGTTTAAATAAATAGCTATGTAGATACAAACAAGCAGTTCAAAATTTGCAAATAAACAGTACGATTCTGTCATACAAAGCAGTACAAACGTGTGTCGTAAGCAGTACAGAACATGTACAGAATATTATTCTGTCATCGATGATAGAATAGTCTCCATGTATAAATATATATATCACTACATTCTACGTGCACATGCACAATTTTGAGAAAATGAACTTTTTTGTTGGCAGTGCAAAAAATGACAAAAAACATGTGGCGAAAAGGCTTAACGAGTTTTGTCATTTTAAAATCATCCACATAAAATTTCATATTTTCTGAAAACCACTTCGTGGGTATGCGGGACATGGAGATGTACACACAACATTTTACTTTATTTTTTAAAAATGTATACAAGGAAGGTAAAAAAAGCATCATCAAACAGACTATAACTAACTATCTAACTTAATGGTTCAGTATACATATACAATCACATTATTAAGGATGTTCTTCAGTGCATTTTGCAATCTACTATGTACATTCATAGGGGAACTAAGAAACTATCCTACATAATCACTGATCACACTCTGCTGCTCGCGCTACTTCTTATGTTGGGGTGACGTTTGAGAGAGACGTTGGGGTGGCTGGCATGATCGGATGGAGAGAGGGGGAATGCAAGCAGATGGATGCGTGAGGTCTAGCGACCGAGTGCATGCTCAACTACAACACTAGAGAGATAAGAGGAAGGAGTGATGGTGTGTGTCCTAGCGATGCTACAATGATAAGATTGACATGATTTGTGTTTGCACTAATGTTGGCTCCCTTACTAGGTTGTCTCAACCTAGTGGCTCCGATGCTTATCAGTGGCATGCGTGTTAGCATGTATAGTAAATACTAGTGGCATGTCCCCTAAAATTCATGCCACTATTATTTTGTTGATTACTAGTGGTGTGATGTTTTGAAAGTCACGCCACTAGTAATATCTTTACGGGTGGCGTTCATATAGTTCTATACACCACTGGTAGCTTGTGTCAGATCTGACGGGTATGCCCATATACTAGTGGTGTGCCTCTTTAATGGAACACATCTAGTAGTCTCCAATTAGCAGTGTGGGATCAAAAAATAGCAAATCACTTGTATGTTTGGAAAATATTAGTGATCGTGTCACGGTGACTCTCCATCTTATAAGCATTTTGGTGTTACGAAACCCCGATTAACAATACATACATTATCGTGTCTGCTATTGAATGGGGGTGAGCTTAATATATCTCGGCCTATTAGTGGTGAGATCTCTGGCCTAAATGTAGTTAGGGGTGAACTTATAAATCACCACAGTGCAATTTTAAATAGAAACGGACAATGTAATAATCTGGGTATGTAATGGCTTTCCAAGTAAGCGCTACTGCAGTGGACATAAGCCGTGTGTTCTTATAAGGGCTGATGAATTTGAGATTACTTTTCATAATTTAGTTTACAGAGACTTAAATACCTCTAGATTTACTTGAGTTTAGTTCATTGATAAGACCCTTTATTCTCACAAACAACAACGGTATAAAACTTCAAAGGTAATCAAACAAGATTTTGTGGTGATATAAGCCACACAAGTCTAGAAGTTTTTGACTCCCGAGCTCCACTCATCCCTTCATTTTTTAAAAAAAAAATATTTAATTTTTTAAAAATTTATAAAAAGAAATCTTGAAATAGTCAATGATGTAACCTCAAACATGCAAATATTCATTACGAAATTGTTTATATTATGGGCTACACAAAAATAACAAAAGCTCATAAAAAAACTAGATTTGAAAACATACGTCCTCAGATTTTCATTTTTATCATTTTTGTGTAACCCAGAAAACAAGAAATTTGAACATGATTTTTTTCCATGTTTGAAGGATAGTTGGCCACATCGGAATATTTTTACATTTTCTTTGAAACTCGGAAATATGATTTACACAAGTCTTCTTGGATAATTCATCTAGAGGAAGTTTTACTCATAGAAGTACTCAAGAAGCCTGGGAATTACTTGATCTGATATTTGAGAACACATGTAACTAGGATCTTGAGAAAGGTAATGTGATATCCGTAGATTATGGCTATGATTGTGTGAAAAAATTCTATTCTTGTGATATCTTTGAAGAGTTGAGTAAGTTATACGGTCTTGATTCTCATGTTTTATTGGAAGTAGTTAAATCTTTAGCTAAACATATTGTTGTACCTAAGGAAGGATTTGTTAAATATGTCAAATGTGACATCCTAGCCTAGGGCTTAATAAGGATTAATAGGATACTCATATCAACAAGTTGCAACTTCTTTTTCGGGAACTCACTCCAAAGGAACTTTGGGTTAAGCGTGCTTGGCCCAGAGCAATATGGGGATGGGTGACCGACCGGGAAGTCCTTCTCGGGTGCGCATGAGTGAGGACAAAGTGCGCAAAAAAGACTAGTGTTGGTCTGTGGGGCTAGTCTAGAGATCCTAGAGAGTTGCCAGGGGTAACAGGCCCAGGCCACGGGGTGGCTGGGGTGTTACATTTGGTATCAGAGCCGACCCTCGAGGTAACACGGGCGTGTGCGGGTCAGGTGCGTGGACATATGGCCCGTCGTGGCACATGGGTCGGCACTGGATGCATGGGCGTGTCCAAGAGGGAAAGTTCTTGGCATGGGGCTAACCGACGAGGACGTCGGTCTTCTAAGGGGGTGAGTGTGTGCCATCTTGGCCTAGGGCTTAATAGGATTAATAGGATACTCATATCAACAAGTTGCAACATCTTTTCCGGGAACACATTCCAAAGAAACTTTGGGTTAAGCGTGCTTGGCCTAGAGTGATATGGGGATGGGTGATTGCGGTGACCCAGCATACCATTGCATGTGTAGTATGCAAGTCGTTGACATAACACCAATGAAACACTATCTCACTAGTATTACATCCATCAGAGTGGTACAACAGAAACATTACAGGTCCAAGGTATGTCTATAGGATTACAATATTTATCATACAGAAGATCTTCAGAACCTCCTCAACAGGTAGAGGTTTAGTCCTAGCGACTACAATCGAGAAAGAATACTATGAAGACTAAAATAAGACTACGACTACCTCTAATGCAGTTGGCTAGCTACAGAAATAACCTAGCTACTTAGGTTCTAGGATTAGGGAAATATCTCCCTTCTATTCCTATTCTAGTTTTCCACCATGCTTGGAAAAGTTGACAACTCAACTGATCGATCTGAGCTTGGTAAAAGGCTTCAACTGCATCTTTAGTGTCCTGAGGTTGCCTCCAATCTAAGCAAGGGTTATGAGGGAGTGGGGTGAGTAACGAGTGCTACCCAGCAAGTTCATATAGTGAATAAGGTGTTTGATGCACTAACTACATACTTAGACCAAAGAGTCGTTTGGTGATGTCTACGCACTTCTATTCTTGTAGACACTTGTTGGGCCTCCAAGTGCAGAGGTTTGTAGAACAGCAGCAAGTTTCCCTTAAGTGGATCACCCAAGGTTTATCGAACTCAGGGAGGTTAGAGGTCAAAGCTATCCCTCTCAAGCAACCCTGCAATTATGATACAGAAAGTCTCTTGTGTCCCCAACACACCCAATACACTTGTCAGATGTATAGGTGCACTAGTTCAGCGAAGAGATAGTGAAATACAAGTAGTAGTGATGATTATAAGTAGCAAACGTGGTGTGAAATAAATATCGCTGCGAGCAAACAAGTAACAAAATAGCAAGTAAACGGTATGCAAAGCTTGGAAACAAGGCCTAGGGATCATACTTTCACTAATGGACACACTCCCAACAATATAACATGAATGAACAAGTAACTTCTCTTTGCTAAGGTACTCTGAATTACTCTCCTATTGAATAACACTAATCATTGTGTAGTGGCTACAGAAGCACCCCTTAAAGTTCATCAAGTACTTGACAAACACCACTCATAGAGATATCCAAATCAGATCACAATTCAAGATAGAAATCATTGCAACTTAGACCAAGTACTAACACGGTGCACACACTCACACCTTTACACCATGAAAGGAGGAATAAATCACTCAAACTATCATAGCAATAATTATTCTCATAATCCACAAGGGATCACAATCGTATCCTAAACCAAGTACCACCATGATGCACGCACTGTCACCGTTACACCATAACAGGAGGAATAGATTACTTTAATAACATCACTAGAGTACACAAAATATCTGAATAATAACATGTACTTGTTCAACATGATACAAAGCTCACGATCACATAAAGATCACATCATGGGAGAGAGAGGTGAACCACATAGCTACCGGTAGAGCCCTTAGCCCCGGGGATGAACTACTCCCTCCTCATCATAGGAGACAGCAAGGTTGATGGAGATGGCGGTGAGGTCGATGGAGACGGTGGAGACGGCGATGGAGATCGATGGAGATGGCTCCGGGGGCACTTCCCCGTCCCGGCAGGGTGCCGGAACAGAGACTTCTGTCCCCCGAAATTCGTCGGTGGCGGCGGCGGAGCTACGGAACTCTTTCTGGAAATCTGATCGGGGCTTAGGTTTTTCTCGTCAGGGGGTATATATAGGCAAAAGGACGATGTCAGAGGGGGTCCCACGCCCCCTCACACGGGGCTGGCGCGGCCAGGGGGGTGGCCGCGCCGCCCCTGTGTCTGGGGCCCACGTGGCCCCTCTCCGTCAGGTCTTCGGATGTTTGGGAGCTCCCCGGTGAAATATGACTTCAGGAACTTGTTTCGTCCAATTCCGAGAATATTTCCTGTGTATCACTTCTGAAACACAAAAATAGCAGAAAACAGGAAACTGGCACTGTGGCACTTCGTTAATAGGTTAGTTCCGGAAAATGCATAAAAATGCCACTAAGTGTAACGAAACAATAGGCAAATGGTGTAAAACAAAGCATGGAGCATCAAAAATTATAGATACGTTTGAGACGTATCAAGCATCCCCAAGCTTAACTCCTGCTCGTCCTCGAGTAGGTAAGTGATAATAAAAGAAATAATTTTTGAGGTGACATGCACCTACACAATCTTGATCATGTATGTAAGCGTTGTGCGCTGGGATCAAAAGAACTTAAAACATGGGCATGAAGATATAATCTTGACAATAGAAACTTAGCAACCATGTTATAACATAAAAATGAACACAAACAAAAGATCATGAAAATGAAACAATGAAAGTCAAACATGTGTTCAAATCATAAGGAAAAACATACAAAAGGTTTTCAGCTTGTCCTTCAAAGAGAGCAAAACATAAATGCATAGGACACCTTCAAGTTTAAGAGGGCGACTAGATACAAATAATTTAAGAACAAGTGAAACCAACAATATGAGTCAATCAATGAACTTTGGGACAATGCATATTACACTAAGAATGACAAGTATGCTCTCTTAATGGTGCATAAAGATAGAAGGTGAAGACTCAACATAAAAGTAAAAGAAAGGCCCTTCGCAGAGGGAAGCAGTGATTGCAAGTTTTATAACCTTCAAAAATTATGGTACTTACCGGCTTTGAGCTCTCATTGCCCCCATCATAAGCATCTTGAATGGTTAAAGTTAATGCGAGAACAATTATGATGCATATGCTTGACAAATCATAAGTTGAAAACCTCGTGTCCCATGAATACGAGTACCCAAACCATGCTAGTTTACTTAGAGTCCCAAGCAAGGCTCTTGTCATTGTAAGTATATGCATATCATTGAGAACCGCCAATGGGGTACCTCCGTGCCCGATGACATGGAACAAGCCCACACCAAAATGACAGGACAAGCAGACAATGAACACCTCGACATCTCTTTTATTTGCTATATTGTTTAGCTTTTTATTGTGAGATGCGTCGTCGAATGTTCACCATGGGTATGCTGCAAATTTCCACCATGAATTATGCATGGCTTAGATTGGCGGCCCGGCGTTTCCCTAACACATATAAAAACTCCATGATCCTCACAAGATTCCCAATTCATTTCACACAGCGGGCATCCATAAACAAAAGATCACAATATCAACTCAAATAGGAAGTGCAATGTTGAAAGCTTGCCCCATGACGGCATGGTTGGGCTAGAATCCAACTTACAACTTGCAAGCATAACAACTCAGCATAAAAGACCACAATGTCAAATTTTTAGAACAGGAAAAAGTAAAGTGTGCCTTCCGGTTCGTGAGAGCTTTACTGACCGAATTTCGCATAACACTGGTAAGAGTTTAATTTGAAGAGAATATAAAAGCAAGTCAAATTTACTTGGAATAGCAAATTGCTAGTAGGTATGTATGGTGGACACAATGGAAAACTTTGGCTTTTAGGAGTTGGATGCACGAGTAGAGCTCATACTCAGTACAAGGCGAGGGCTAGCAAAAGACTGGGAGCGACCAACTAAGAGAGCAATAATGGCCATAATCATGCAAAGCGACAAAGCGACATTAAAAGAAGCATACGATGGCATCAAAAGTCAAAAACTAAATGATCATGAAGGCTATTGGCGACTTTGTAAGAGTCTAACATGTGTGAGCATGCGCCAAGTCAACCCAAATAAAGCATCAAGGAGAAAACCAAAATAATGCTTCCATACAATAAAAACAACGCATGATTTTTTCAAAGGCTCATTAAGCAATCTCAGTTATTTGAGACAAATCATGCTACAGCAAAACCACTAAGCATACTATCAAAAAGACATCAAGCATGACATGAAAAAGCCTAAGCCGCAGTCTACACAAGCTCCTTCTTGTACCACTATTTTGCACAAAGCTTTTTCTCTTTTCCAACACCATTTGAAATTTTTATAAACACCTCTTTTGATGAAAACCAATAAAGTTCAGAGGCAAAAATGCACCTTGATGAAAAGATATAACAAGATCTGAACGCAAATCAAGGCGAAAACAAAAACAAAAGCAGTAGCAGAAAAAGAAGAACACTCGTTGAACGATAAGAGTGAAAACTAGAGTGTTCTTGGCAAATGAAAAGCGAGTTCATCTCCTCCAAAAGAAACATGATGTGATCTAACCATTTATTGCAGCAAACTAAACTAAACTAATACTGAAAACAAAAACAACTGACGCTCCAAGAAAAACACATAGTGCATGAAGCAATAAAAATATAGTGTCTTGAAAGGTGACCTGATTTTTGCCGATGAAGAAGGGGTGCCTCGGGGGCATCCCCAAGCTTTGACGCTTGTAATTCTTGGATATTTCTTGGGGTGATGCATGGGCATCCCCATGCTTGAGCTTTTGTCCATTCTTCAACTCATCTCATCATTCTCCAATCCCTACACTTGAAAACTTCCTTCATACAAAACTAAACACAATTCTATTAGCAACATTAGTGTAAGCATAAAATATATTCAACCTCTTTTAGCTTCAGGTTTCAACCCAAAACCACCACATATATAGAAAATACTACTGTAGCAACTTCTCTAAAAGTTCCATGATTAAAAGAACTCAAAAGAAAGCGATAAAGTGGCAAACATAAATATTGGGAGAAATCTGTCAAAACTGAACAGCTGACAAAGCTCGAATTTTTGAGGGGTTTTCTGTTGCTCAAATCAAAAAGTGTTCAACTAACAAAAGTTTGGATATAACCTGGGGCATATGCACAAGAAATCGCAGGTCCAAAAGATATACAGAGAATTTTCACGAATGTTTACGGTGCAGCACCAAAAACTGTTTCAGGACAGCAACATCCCCAAATTTTACCTCACTCAAATTAGAGGCTTCTCTTGGCACAAAAACGAAATAAAAAGGATAAGGAGAGGTCATTACAGTAGTAATGACTTCCAAGACTCAAATAAAAGAAAAAGTACTGAAAGTAAATACATTGGGTTATCTCCCAAGAGTGCTTTTCTTTAACGCCTTTGAGCTAGGCGCAGAAAATTGCGAAGATGCTCATGTGGGCGCCATATAAGAGCTTGAGGCAAAAGCGCCATATAGGAACTTAAAGCAATAGAGAGCATCAAAAAGCAAATGTGAAAGGCATTTATATCTGAACCACTTCCTATGCATAGGAATCTTGTAAGAAAATAAATCAACGAGGCACATAGTAGCAAGCATGGATAGATAAAACAAGTGCCACTTCAAGATTTGCAACATAAAGAGGGGAAACTTAATATTGTTTAGATCCATCAAACCATGTTTCCCTCTCTCATAATAACTTTCAGTAGCATCATGAATAGAACTAACAATATAACTATCACATAAAGCATCCCTATCATGAGCCACATGAATAAAAGAATTAATACTCACCACAGGAACAATAGTAGTAGGAGCAGATTCAACAGAATAATTATTCTCATCACCATAATTATCATAAATAGGAGGCATATTGTAATCATAACTAATTTTATCCTCAATAGTAGGTGAACTGAAAATATTATACCCATCATCATAACCATCATAAACTAGAGGTTTAGTATCATCACAAGCTAAAGAACAGCTATTTCGCAAAGCATATTCTTCAAACATATCATCATAAGAAGGAACATCATATATGGGAGATAAAATATTATCAGAACAAACTTTCTCCACTAAAGCTGGGGAACTAAAAATATCATGCTTAACAAAACCAGCTTCCCCAAGCTTAGACTTTTCCATAGCATTAGCAATAACGGGATTCAAAGCATTCGTACTAATAACATTGCTATGCGAAATAAGCTCCAAAGGATTTTCAATTTTCTCATCAAATCTAAACTCAGGAAAAAGACTACAGAACTCTTTGTTTTCCATTAAGCCTAACTAGTGAAAATAAAAACAAGAAACAAAAAGATGTAATTGAAGAATCTAAAGGAAATAACTTCGAGCACTCACACAGGAGGATGCGAGTACCTTTCACCTTACCTCCCCGGCAACGGCGCCAGAAAAGAGCTTGATGTCTACGCACTTCTATTCTTGTAGACACTTGTTGGGCCTCCAAGTGCAGAGGTTTGTAGAACAGCAGCAAGTTTCCCTTAAGTGGATCACCCAAGGTTTATCGAACTCAGGGAGGTTAGAGGTCAAAGCTATCCCTCTCAAGCAACCCTGCAATTACGATACAGAAAGTCTCTTGTGTCCCCAACACACCCAATACACTTGTCAGATGTATAGGTGCACTAGTTCGGCGAAGAGATAGTGAAATACAAGTAGTAGTGATGATTATAAGTAGCAAACGTGGTGTGAAATAAATATCGCTGCGAGCAAACAAGTAACAAAATAGCAAGTAAACGGTATGCAAAGCTTGGAAACAAGGCCTAGGGATCATACTTTCACTAATGGACACACTCCCAACAATATAACATGAATGAACAAGTAACTTCTCTTTGCTAAGGTACTCTGAATTACTCTCCTATTGAATAACACTAATCATTGTGTAGTGGCTACAGAAGCACCCCTTAAAGTTCATCAAGTACTTGACAAACACCACTCATAGAGATATCCAAATCAGATCACAATTCAAGATAGAAATCATTGCAACTTAGACCAAGTACTAACACGGTGCACACACTCACACCTTTACACCATGAAAGGAGGAATAAATCACTCAAACTATCATAGCAATAATTATTCTCATAATCCACAAGGGATCACAATCGTATCCTAAACCAAGTACCACCATGATGCACGCACTGTCACCATTACACCATAACAGGAGGAATAGATTACTTTAATAACATCACTAGAGTACACAAAATATCTGAATAATAACATGTACTTGTTCAACATGATACAAAGCTCACGATCACATAAAGATCACATCATGGGAGAGAGAGGTGAACCACATAGCTACCGGTAGAGCCCTTAGCCCCGGGGATGAACTACTCCCTCCTCATCATAGGAGACAGCAAGGTTGATGGAGATGGCGGTGAGGTCGATGGAGACGGCGGAGACGGCGATGGAGATCGATGGAGATGGCTCCGGGGGCACTTCCCCGTCCCGGCAGGGTGCCGGAACAGAGACTTCTGTCCCCCGAAATTCGTCGGTGGTGGCGGCGGAGCTATGGAACTCTTTCTGGAAATCTGATCGGGGCTTAGGTTTTTCTCGTCAGGGGGTATATATAGGCGAAAGGACGATGTCACAGGGGGTCCCACGCCCCCTCACACGGGGCTGGCGCGGCCAGGGGGGTGGCTGCGCCGCCCCTGTGTCTGGGGCCCACGTGGCCCCTCTCCGTCAGGTCTTCGGATGTTTGGGAGCTCCCCGGTGAAATATGACTTCAGGAACTTGTTTCGTCCAATTCCGAGAATATTTCCTGTGTATCACTTCTGAAACACAAAAACAGCAGAAAACAGGAAACTGGCACTATGGCATTTCGTTAATAGGTTAGTTCCGGAAAATGCATAAAAATGCCACTAAGTGTAACGAAACAATAGGCAAATGGTGTAAAACAAAGCATGGAGCATCAAAAATTATAGATACGTTTGAGACGTATCATTTGGCAATGCAAGTTTTCATAAACATTTCTTCAAGAGATTGTTTTTATTCTGAAGAACTATATCTGTCAGTCTTCACAGGTTGATTAGAGCTTAGGTAGAGCTCCTTTCCTGCCGCGTTCACAGTTCCTTTAGTTTCCCGAAACAAGGAGTGACAAGCCACTGTTTGATACCGTCTGCAGAGGTGCGTTACTTTACCCATGAGAGATCTTAGCCCTGTTGCACAACCAAGTTGCAGGCTTGTCCACACTTCCTTGCTATGGGGCCCAGTCTAAGATCCAAGCCAATCACAGCCCTTCTCTGCACAACGCATGCCCACCCGATTCTGAACAAGCAGGTTGAGCCCCTGATATTTGCCCCTCACGATGAAGTACCCAGGCGCCTCTTGCAGACCATCATAGACACCAGTGGCCGTGGGCACTAAGGGGTCTCACCCATGTGCATGTATTCTCGCAAGACATACGGCGTATGGTAGCTGAGTGCCCATTGACATGCGAACGAGAGAAGATCCAGCTGACTTCCCCAGAGCCATTATAGATCTCATGGTTAACGCGCATTGTACGGTGCAAGAATCACTGGCGACATTGGTTGTTAAGTCCTAGGGTTCACTTTCCCGTGCAAATGGAACCTCCACCACAATAATCATATAGTGGTTCCATTTGCCAGCCATCCTAGGTTATCACCACTCGGATCGATAACCAGCTAATCATATTAATTATGAAAAGAGAACCTTTTGCTTTTAGATGCAGTAGTAATACCATATGTATATTTGCAAGTAATTTGATAAAAATAAACAAGAGTCATGAGCAAGAGTGAACTTGCCTTTTTGACTGCAAGATTATGCGAGTCAAGGTCTTCGATACGTAAGAAATCCAAATACTGAAATAGCACTATCATCTGGTAAAGATGATGTTAAAAGAACTGCAACATGATTTGCATAATATATGCTATGCATCGCTCTAAGCATAACCTAACCCTGATGATTTAGTATTCCAGGTTGTGATGATTTCCTTATAATGAGTTGCACTTTTAGATTCACTCCACAACAAAGTTGTTAAGGATTTTAGGTTAGCTGACAATTCTTCATAAGCAATAGAATAAAGTTTCAAACAAGATTTATTGCAAAAGACTGGTATAGCAATAAGTGAAGACTTGAAAGTAACACTTTTAAGTGGTAGCTTATTTTTAGCAATCAAGTAGTTGGTTATGGACAAGCAAAGTTGAGGTAATTCTTATTTGATAAGAATACCTAGTTGGTCTTAGGGTTGAAAACAATCTTAACTCACAAATAGATTTATTGATGTTAAGGCTTAATGGATGATACATCTCAAATGTATCTATAATTTTTTATGCTCCATGCTTGTTTATGCACCATTTGCTTTGTGTTTTGTTACACTTCATGGCGTTTTTATGCATTTTCCGGAACTAACCTATTAACGAGATGCCACAGTGCCAGTTCCCTATTTTCTGCTGTTTTTGTGTTTCAGAAAATTTACACAGGAAATAATCTCAGAATTGGACAAAACAAAAGCCGAAGTTCCTATTTTTCCTGATATGAGACGGAGTCCAAAGCAGAGACGGAGGGGAGCCAGGGGCCAGGCGCACCATAGGGTGGCACGGCCTACCCCTGGCCCGCGCCTCCAGGTGGTGGGGCCACCTGGCCCACCTCCTGACACCGCCCTTCCGCCTATATATTCTCCTCGACGAGAAAACCCTAAGCTCCCGATCAATTTTCCAGAAAACATATTGCAAGCCACCGCTGCCATCGACGCAAGATCGGGAGGGTCCAGAAGCTCTTCCCGGCACCCTGCCGGTGAGGGGAATCACCACCGGAGGCCTTCTTCATCACCATGACTGCCTCCGGAGTGATGTGTGAGTAGTCTACCTTGGACTACGGGTCCATAACAGTAGCTAGATGGATGTCTTCTCCTCCATGTGCTTCATGTTTAGATCTTGTGAGCTGCCTATCATGATCAAGATCATTGTTATGTAAAGTTAGGATCCGATGAATATTGAGTACTATGTCAAGTTGATTTATTGATTTATCATCTCTATGTTGTTTATGATCTTGCATGCTCTCTGTTGCCAGTAGATATCTTGGTCGAGTATATGCTAGTGACTCCAAGAGGGAGTATTTATTTTCGATAGTGGGTTCATGCCTCTGGTAACTTGGGGGAGTGACAACAACCTCTAAAGTTGTAGATGTGCTATTGCCACTAGGGAGAAAACAACAATCTTGTGTTCAAGGACATTTATATTGTTTACATTACACACTTTGCTTAAGGCGATAATCTGTTGCTTGCAACTTAATACCCAACGGTTGTTCGGATGATATCCGGTGGGTGGATTATTAGTCATAGATGCAGTTGGATTACGGTCTATGTATTATGTTGTAATGCCCAAGTGAATCTCATAGTGATCCTCATGACATTTGTATGCTTTCTTTATTCTGTCAATTGCCCAACTGTAATTTGTTTACCCAACATGTTATTTATCTTATAGAGAGACACCTCTAGTGAACTGTGGACCCCGTTCCATTCTTTTACATTCATATTATAGTTTACTATTTACTTGCTTTATTTACTTTCTCGCAAACTACTATCTTTTACCACACTATACGTTTAATCCTTTGTTTACAGCAAACCGGTGAGATTGACAACCTCACTATAAGTTGGGGCAAAGTAATTTGGTTGTGTTGTGTGCAGGTTCCACGTTGCCGCTGGTGCAAAGCTACGCCCTAGATAAGGCACCATATATAAATTGTCTGGAGCTGTCGTGAAGCCAGCAAGCATCAACCTTCAGAAGTTGGTTCTTTCTCCTACTGGTTCGATAAACCTCGGTTTCATACTGAGGGAAGACTTGCTGCCATGCTCATCATACCTTCCTCTTGGGGTTCCCAACTGGATGCCTAACAAGCACTATCAAGCAATTTTTCTGGCGCCGTTGCCGGGGAGAAAGAGGATTTCTGCAAGGGAAGTCTCTCGCTTCCAATCTTTTACTTTGTTATTGTTTTGCTTATTTTCTTTACTTTATTTTTGTTTGCATCATTTTTATCAAAAACACACAAAAAATAGTTCCTTTATAGTTGTTATTTTTACTTATCTGCTTTTAGTTTTGCTAGAATGGGTACTCCTGAGAACACCAAGTTCTGTGATTTTACTAGCACCAATAACAATGATTTTATCTGCACTCCTATTGCACCACCTGCTCTTGAGGCAAAATTTTATGAGATTAAACCTGCTTTGTTGAATCTTGTTATGAACGAGGAATTTTCTGGTGCCAGTACTGATAATGCTGCAGCTCATCTGAACAATTTTGTTGAGCTATGTGAGATGCAAAAGTATAAGGATGTAGATGGTGATATTATTAAGCTTAAGTTGTTTCCTTTCTCTTTAAGAGGAAGAGCTAAGGATTGTTTGCTATCTTTGCCTAGAAATAGTATTGATTCTTGGGTTAAGTGTAAGGATACTTTTATTGGAAAGTATTATCCTCCTGCTAAGATTATATCTATGAGAAGTGATATTATGAAGTTTAGACAGTTTGATAATGAACATGTTGCTCAAGCTTAGGAAAGAATGAAAGCTTTGATAAAGAATTATCCCACTCATGGACTGACTACTTGGATGATTATTCAAACCTTCTATGCAGGACTAAATTTTTCTCCAAGAAATCTCTTGGATTCAGCTGCTGGAGGTACCTTTATGTCCATCACCTTGGGCGCCGCAACTAAGCTTCTTGATAATATGATGGTAAATTATTCTGAGTGGCACACCGAGAGAGCTCCACAAGGTAAGAAGGTAAATTCTGTTGAAGAAACCTCTTCCTTGAGTGATAAGATTGATACTATTATGGCTATGCTTGTTAATGATAGAGCTCATGTTGATCCTAATAATTTCAACAATAGTGCTTATAGAAACAATTTTGCTAGCAACAATTATAGGCCGTATCCTTCTACCAATGGTAATGGTTATGGTAAATCTTATGGTAATTCCTCCAAAAACACTAGGGGCGCGCCCTCTAATATTGAAGTCATGATCAAAGACTTCATTAGTAAACAAACTGCTTTTAACAAGTCTGTTGAGGAAAAGTTGGGTAAAATTGATGTTCTTGCTTCTAAAGTTGATAGCCTTGCTCTTGATGTTGAACTTTTGAAACTAAAGGTTTTGCCTCATGATGTGAAAGAAAACAAAACTTTGAATGCCATTCAGGTTAGTGTCGTGGTATTTTGGTGACAGTAGCTGACAAGGGTATAGCTAATAGAGCCCGTTAGTTGAGTACCCCTAAGGCCCGTATAGCTAGGCCCAATTGTAATGATAGTCGATATACGAGTCCTTACCGTATGTCGATATTGTAATCTGTATCGGACCCTACCCGATCCTCGAGACCTGGCCACCTATATATAGGGGCCAGGAGGGGACGGTGTAGGGCAGATTGAAAGCAAGCCAGGTTGAACGCCCAAGTTTACTTTCGATATACACTTATTTCGACTAACCTTTACCTTCGAGTTCATCCGACGCCCTATTCCCCCAATCCTAAGTCCTTCATCTAGGACATTTGTCGAGTTAACCCTCGTCAGTAGCCATGGGGATGTCTTAACGGAGGGGCTCGACGGTGTGCAACGACGGGTCCGGCTCGAGATTGTGTTACGAGGACACCAGCGATTACCCAGGTTCAGGGCCCTCCACTCCGGAGGTAACACCCCTACTTCCTGCCTTGTTTATTATTCTCAGCACACGGTGGCTACAAGGCTCCTAGAGCTGTATTGTCTAGAGGTAGAAGAAGAAGAGTTCGATCTCCCTAGCCTAAGGGTCCAGGCCACCTTATATAGGCGGGGGCCTGGTTATAGGTTTGTTGTCCGGCTGCCGGGCTACCGGCTCCTCCATGGCAGCGGTCTTGATGTGGGCCCGCCATCCTCTGCCCTCTGTCTGGGTGCTGGCAACTTTATAAAGTGTCTTTGTTCCCAGGACTAGCATCTTGAGAGCATATGCCTCCTCTACTGCCTCGGATCCTTTTGTGGAGGAGGGTCTTGCCCGTTGGTTGGTGGAGGCCGAGCGTGGCTGGCGTTACGCCGGTCTCCTGCTTCTGTCAATCTTGTCGGGGCCACGCCGCTTTTGGCAAAGCGTCTGTTGGAAGAGTTTTGTTGTCTTCGCCGGCTCGGGCCTCCGCAGATGAAGTCGCCAGCCAGCTGCTGGCACAGCCGGCCCTTCGGTCGAAGCCGGCCTCTTTGGCCTAGCACCGTGGTGATTCCTAGGACGTCAGCCGGCAGATGTCTCTGCCCTTGGCCTACCCAGATAGTCATCCCCATAACACTAGCCCCCGAAACTAGCGAAGTCTCATGGGTTAGCCTGGGGCTTCGACGGCTTGTATTCCTCGCCGAAGTTAACTTGCGCCCGTCGAAGTCCTATGATCCTTCATCCGGCTTGGAGGTCATCGGTCTTGAGGTCAAATCTCGCGGAGTGTCGCCGGCTGTCTCGGGACGCGCCGGTTCTAGGACCGAACCGGCTGGCGGCTGCCTCATGGCCGCCAGCTGGTGTCTGAATCCTCGGGACTTGCTCTCTTGGGGTTTGGACCTAGGCACCATTTGTCCGCGCGCTACAGCGTCACGTCCCATTGGCTCTAGTCCCCCGATCTTTTGTGACAACCGTGGCGGTTGCCCACTTCTCGCGCAGTCGTGGCGCATGATGGAGGAAGCAGTTGCCAACACATCGTGGGTGAGATGCATAACTGATCCGCCCTCTCTCTTTTAAACAAGGGACCGTTCCTAGAACGAGTCACCGGTCGCCCACTTCTCTTCTTCCTTCAGCGCTCACTTGCCCCAAAGTCCTCTGGCTCTCGAGCTTCGCCCAAACAGATTTAGGGTTTCTAGCTCCATTCGCCGCCATTCCATTCATTCAGATCCGCACCCGCATGGCCCCCAAAGCATCTCGGCAGAAGGGCAAGGGGGCAGCCTCTGACGGGGACGACGCCCCAACCCCCTGCCCAAGGGATCCTGGGAAGGTTCCTGGGTGAAGGAGAAGCGGATTGAACTGTTGCACCAAGGTCGGGTTCTTCTGCCCGCAGATCTCATGGGCTGCCGCCCTGCCGGCGGTGAGCGGGTGCCCGCTCCTCAGCCTGGGGAAGCGGTGGTCTTCTACGACCACTTCCCTAGGGGCTTCGTGCTGCCCGCAAGCAACTTCCTGCGGCAGTTCCTGGATCACTTCCATTTCCAGCTGCACCATATTGGGGCAAATGCGATGATGACATTGGCCGCATTCGTGACCTTCTGCGAGGCGTGCTTGGGCATCTGGCCTAACGTCGAATTGTTCTGGTGACTAATCTATTTCAAGACCCAGACGGCGGATTCAATCCCGATGGTGTGCGGGGCGGCTTCCTTCTATGCGCGCAAGACCGTAGGCTTCCCTGGATTGAAGGGGAAGGAATCTTGCAAGAAGTGGCAGCGCTCCTTCTTCTATGTGAAGAATTTGAAGAAGGGCGCTGATTATATCAACCTGCCGCCCTTTGATGCGAGCGGGCCTGGTGAGCGAGACAGCTGGAGTGCCTCTCTCCCCCGCCCTACGCCGGATATGGTTAAAATCCTCCAGCGGATCGTCGCTCTCCAGACGGATGGCAACCTGAAGCCATCCGATCTCCTGCTCGCTTTCTTGGATGCCCGCGTATTGCCTCTCCAGCGCCGCTCACACAAGATGTGGTTCCTGGGGTCCGACAGGGATCCCACCCGTCATTCTTCCCGGGCGCTGACTGCAGTAGAGGTGGCGCAGAAAGCAAACAGAATTGCCGAGGTTAAGATTACCGCCTCGTTGGCGTGGGGCTTGAGGCCTTATGATTGCAACAACCCGATCGCAGAGGTATGCTCTTGGTCTCTGTTTCCTTTATCTTGTGACGTCGGCGACCTGACCATCGTCTGTCCGGCTTGGGCAGAGCTTGTTTACTCTGCAGACCGCGGAGAATTTGGCCGCGCGGCAAGCCGGCTTTGCTGCCGATAAGGCGCATTCAGACGATGAGGTCATCTCGGATGATGGCGAGGAGGACGATGATCCCGGCTCCAACGCCACTGCCGAGGGCTCGAGCGCCACCTATGGCGATGACGGGAGCGAGGAGCTGGAAGACTCGGGCAAGCCTCTCAGCTACTCCAGTAAGTCTCTAGGTCCCTCCTCCTTAAGAGACTGGTCCGAGGATGATGATGAACCAGAACCAACTGCTGCCCTCAGGGCAATAGCTCTTCATGTAGCTACGGCGGCTGCCACCGGAGCTAAGGCTGGTCTAATCGTGGAAGTGCCGGATTCTCCAGAGCAGCCAGCCGCTGCCCCGGAGCCGGTCGCTCTGAAGCCGGCAGCTTCGGTGGGGGCTGGGAGCGAGGCGACTGCCTCCAAGAAGAGGAGCCAGCCGGCTCCGCCTGAGCTAGCTCTAAAACGGAAGAAGGTGGAGCCCACGGCGAAAGGCCTGCTTCCCCCTAAAGCGAAGAAGGTGGTCGAACGCCAGGCCACTGCGGTGGCAGGGTAAGTCTACCGCCCCCGCTCTCTTCTCCACTTACAACTTTTGCACTCCTGACCAGCTTCTTCGCTTGCAGGTCCCCCATTTCCCTTGACCAGCTTCTGAAATCTCCTTTTGTGGCGGCGTCAGGGGAGACTGAAACTCCGGTCTCTGCTCCCCCACGCAGCAAGAGGATGCGCATGGAAGATGCCGGTGACGACTTGGGTCGCGCCGAGGAAGAGAGCCGCGTCCCGCAAGTGAAGGCGGGCGAGGCCAGGGGCGGAGCAGCCGAACTCGACCGCCCGGAGATAGCGGTAGCAGATGCTACCACCGACGAAGGTATCATGGCCGAGGCCGGAATTGCGCAGACCGAAGGAGCTGCCACGGCGGAGGTCGTCGCGTCTCGTCCTACCACCGATGAGGCTGCGGTGGGAGAAATTGCCACCGCCGAAGCATCTTCTGGCCCGGCCGGTTTAGGAGACCTATGCGAGGCCGCAGGGGAGGTGATGACGGAGGTTCCGATGAGTATGAGGGTGTCGGAGCCCCCAACAGTGGTCACACAGGCTGCCTCCACCCTCGAGCTTGCGTCAAGCGCAACGACCGACGCGCCCGCGCCCGAGACGGAGACTTGTGCGACCACCGGTTCCCTTTTCTTTGGAGCCACCTCCAACCCTGAGAGGGCCTCTCACGGGGCTCATGATGCTCGGATGGTGGAGAGCAACCGTGGTGAAGCTTCCCCAACTCCCAGGGCCGCAGCCAAAGGCGCCTCAGGGGGAAAGGCACTCGCAACTTCGACTGGGTCCGGTGTTAGCAGCCAAAGCTCCGCTGGCCAGCTCCAAAAGGAGTGGGCGGATACTGCTTCCAGCGCCGGGCCCAAAGGTAGTCGTGAAGCCCGGGGCGGCAGCCTGACCTTGGCGGAACTAAGCAAACAACTTTCCACCGTCAGGACGTCGTTGGAGAATGCCGGCCTTCAATTCACCGATGCAGCGAAGACTGTTAATGTGAGTGTCATGTTCTTGGCTTTTGATTTCTTCTGCCGGCTGTGCCGCTGTGCCGGCTAGGCTACCTACCGGCTGGGGGTGGAGCCGGTCGCTTTATGACCAATTTCTCCCCTTACTATCCCCCGAGTTTCGAGGTAGCTGTAGCGGCAGCTGGCTTGGAACTGCACCTTGCAAAGAGTCGTTTCTCTGTCTTTCCTAGGGCATCAATGAGCTTTGGGCCAACGTCTTCCACAAGCTACTGGCAAAGTACCGTACTGGCAAGTCCCAGTACCAGGCCCAAAATAAAGAGCTGGAGAAGTTGTCAGGTAAGCCCAGGGCCCTTTGCCTCGAAATGCTTTTGCTACCCTTCCGCTTCTCAAATCTTCATCCTCAGGTGCCGCCTCGCTCATCTCCTCGCTTGAGTCTCAGTTGACCAACTCGGTGCCGGCCAACGAGATGGGCTTGCTCACGCAGAAACATGTGGAGGAGCTCAAGGGCTTGCAATCCCAAGCTGCCAGAGCCCAGGAATTGGAGACGAAGCTGGCGAAGGTCCAGGAGGCAGAGTCGAAGCTGCGGCTGGAATTTGATCAGCGGTTGATCAAGGAGAGAGAAATCCTTGCCACAAAATATGAAACCGAGGTGGATGAGCTCCGCACATCACTAGGCATAGATATCGAGAATCATGATGCCAAGATCAGCTAGCTGGTCACCCTTCAGGGGATTGATGCTGAGAAGCATGAAGCCGAACTCAGCGTTTGGCGCACACGGGATCGCAAGCTCCACGCTGGTATCCAGGGGCTAGAGGATGCTCTTCACGATGCGTTTCCTCCTCTGAATCCCCGTTTTCACTCCTTCGCATCGCTTCCTTTCTTACTTGTTGCTCTTGCAGATGCCTTCCCTGATTCTGACAAGGCTGCAGCGGCTGCATTGGAGGAGTACCGGGTGGAGCAGCGTATCGTCCGCCCCGGAAACTCCAAGGCTGAGCTCTCCTTCGGGGAACTGATGGCGTTGACCAAAGGGCGTCTCCAGCCGGTAGCCGAACTAGGATCCAAGCTTCGTCAGGCCTTCGTCTCCGTATTCCAGGCTCTGTGGCCTGGGCAGGCGCTACCTGGCAATATCGGGACGCTCCTCCGGTGGATGCCGCTTGTGTCCAACCGAGTCGACGTCTGGAAGGAGTCTGCGGCCCGAGCCGGCGCTGGGCAAGCCCTGTCCTTCGTGCTCTCATGGTATTAGGGCGTTGACCTGGACCAGCTAAAGCACCTTCGTGAGGGCGGCTTGGTCGGCCTCGACGAGGCGAAGCTTCACCATCGTGCCTACGCCATTGCGGAATGCGCCAACACCAACGATCTCTTCGACGCGGGAGAAGGTGACGGCGATGAATCCCTGGACGATGTGGAGTTTGAAGAAACCAGTCTTGCAGAGGTGCCTGCGAAGGCTTCCGAAGACCCAGCTGACAGCTCCATCCCTCCATCTCCCAACGGCGACGATTTCGTTTTGGTGGCTAGGATCGGCGATGCTGCTCCTTTAGAGCCGGCTGATTCACCGATTGCCCCTTGACTGGAACATGGCTTCTTTGCTTGTTTGTGTATGTACTAAACTTATGCCGTGCCCATCGACATTTCATTCATGTATGTCGAGGTTGTTTCATCCTAAGCCCTTTATGCCTCGATCTTTAACCGTTTGCGGACTGGCCTTAGCCTGATTCTTTTGACCTTTTCCTTTATCTTCCCATCCTTCAGCTCTTCTACCCCCAACCGGCAGCCTGGTGCCGGTTGGCCTCCCTTGGACCGGCAGTCGAATGCCGGTCTAGGGTGGGAGCGTGCCGCGGGATGAGAAGTAGTACTTCAGTACAAAGAAATCTGGCTCAGCCCAGCCCCCGCGCGATTATCGATTGATGCACTTAGTTCTTAGGCAGGCGATAACGTTCTTGGGGCTTATGCGTTTTTACCTATTAGTGATTTTCCTGAGTGGGAGACCTGATGGATCCATTACTAGCGGCTATTTTAAGCCAAGGAAGGAGGTTAGGCTCGGGATCCGATCCGCACAAAGTACTCTTTCGTCTTACTAAGGGTTCGATCGTTCAGATTTTGCACGATTTCCTCTTAGCGATTTTCCTAGGTGGGTGACCTGCCGTTTCTGCTCCTAGCGGCTATTTTGAAGCTCGGAATGGAGGGTCAGGCTCGGGGTCCGGTCCGCACGAAGTACTCTTTCGTCTTACCAAAGGTTCGATCGTTCGGGGCAGCCGGCTCACGCTCGGAGCTGGCCTTCTGCCACGTGAATATTATCAGAAAGGCAAAAGACACTTAGGGTATTCTTTCTTGGGAATCAGCCGTATGCCGCCCAACTTTCTTTTATTCATCGGTACTTGTTTGGGATACAAGATTTTTGCCTTGGCGAACCAAAGGTCTTATGCGATCGACATCTTGACTCTTGATGGGCGAGGTCGTTAGGCATGCTTTCCTACTTCGAGGAAGGGCCAACCTCCGAGACAAGGGCTTCAGCCCACTTGTCTACT
This sequence comes from Dactylis glomerata, assembly GCA_007115705.1. Classification (NCBI taxonomy): domain Eukaryota; kingdom Viridiplantae; phylum Streptophyta; class Magnoliopsida; order Poales; family Poaceae; genus Dactylis; species Dactylis glomerata. Next base: position 55,226 of record QXEO01000082.1, read on the forward strand.
TCGGGTGGAATCTCCTTGGTGCCACTTGCCGGCTTGAGGCGGGGAGCCGGCTGGCTCGAAGCCGGTCGCCCAGGCTGGGTCAACGCCACTCGTTGAAGCAGCTGACGCATCTTCTCGGCGATGACCAGGGCCTCGGCCAGTTTAGAGTTGGCTCTCGCGCACTCTATCGATTTCTTGTAGAACCCAGTGACGGTAATCACTGCATGAGGGCCAGGAGGCTTCATCTTCAGATAGGCATAGTGCGGAATCGCCATGAACTTGGCCAGGACAGGACGGCCGAGCAGCGCGTGGTATGGGCTGTTGAGATCCACCACCTCGAACCAGATCGGCTCGCGGCGGTAATTGTATTTTTCTCCAAACAGCACCTCCAACTGGATTCTCCCCATTGGCGTGCATGAGTGTCCTGGCATGATTCCATGGAAGGTTAGCTTGGTTGGCTTCAGCTGGATTGCAAGGATCCCGAGCTTTTCCATTGAGGTGCGGTAGAGCAGGTTGATGCTGCTTCCTCCATCGATGAGCACGCGCGAGAATCGACAGGTATGCGTCTTGGAGAACATGATGGGGTTCAAGACCAGCGTGTAGCCCCCCAGTCTGGGCATGAGTGGCGGATGATCCTCCCGCCGCCAGGTGATGGACGCCTCGGACCAGTGCATGTACTGCAGTTCCGTTGGCATAACCGCGTTCACCTCGACGCCAAACCAAGTCTCATCCTTTGGATCTTCCTTCTGGGTGGTGAAAACATGATACTACTCAACGTTGGCCTCCTTAGGGTAGTCTCCAGCTGCCTTGGCCGGCTGCCGGTTCTGGTTCCCCTGCGCTTCAGCCGGCAGGCCTGGGGGTGGGCCTGGCAGTTGATGGTTGCCTCGCTCCAGGTCTCTGGTGAAGCTGCACTGGCGAGTAGTGTGTCCTGCTGGTTTACCCGAGACGCTATGGAACTTGCAAGGTTGATCCAGCATCACCTCGATGGTGTACTTGTCCTTGTTGAACTTGTCTCCCTTGCGCTTCTGGCTTCCGCCTGTAGCCCCCAGGCTTCCCTGGACAACAGCCACCTGCTTGGAGCCATACTTGTTGTCGTGACGCTCGTCCTTCCTCTTGCCATGGCGATCACAGTTGTGATGTCCGCCCTGGCCGGATGCCGGCTAGGACTGGCCTGCAGCCGGCGCCGGCTCTGTGTACTGCACCCTTGCGGCGGAGTCGGCTGAGGTGTACTTGTCCGCTATCGCCATGAAATCGGCCATTGTCTTCGGCTCAGTTCTGTGGAGCTTATGCTTCAACAGGGTCCCTTCCCTGCATCCATCAGTGAAGTAGCCGATGGCCTGCTCCTCGCCCACTCCTTCGCATGAGTTGCGCAGCTCCGACCATCTCGTGAGGTAATCACGGTCTGGCTCGTCCGGGCCTTGCTTGCAGAGGCCAAGTTGTCGTGGGCGGGGAGGTCGCTTGTAAGTCCCATTGAAGTTCTTGATGAAAGCTTCCTTGAAGTCATACCATGAGTTAATCTGCAGAGCCGGCAGGCTGTTGAGCCATGTTCGGGCAGATCATGTGAGCATGAGCGGCGCGTAGCGCACCGCTATCCTTTTGTTGCCTCCTGCGATGTCGACGGCGATGCCGTAGTCCGCCAGCCAGTCCTCCAGCTTCACCGCCCCAGTATACTTGGGTATGTCGCGTGGGAGCACGAACTTAGACGGGAAGGGCTCACCGCGGATGCGTGGGTCGAAACAGATTGGCCCCGCCGAGGATTCCTCCTCGTCGAGCTTGGAGTCCGCAAGCTGGTTGAGCTGATGGCGAGCGTCGTCCTTTGGAGGGTCGACGCGTTCTCCAATCCTCAGGCTCACATGCGAGCGGGCTGGCTGGTTGCCTTGAGTGCCACGCCCGGCTCTAGGAGCCGGCACGGCATGCGCCACGGCTTTGCCGCACGTCGGCTCCACTGCGTCGGGCCGGGGAGGGTTGCGCGGCTTGCTGGTGACCGCAACCGGATCGCGGGGCTGCCGGCTATGGTGGCCAAAGTGCTGGGTGCGGTGGTTTCCACCGCTCTTGCCAGGAGCTCGGTTGCTCCGGCTGTGCTCTGACCGACCCTGGTTGGGCGATGAAGCTTGCGCCTGGGACTTGTCTTGGCCGGCTACGACGAGGCAATTGTTGCGCCGGGTGCCGCTCACCTCTCCGTCCGGCTCCATCTCCTGCTGCTGCAGATTGGCAGCGTCCAGGAGCTCCTGGAGTCGGGCTTGCTTCTCCCGCAAATCATCGCCTTGCAGGCCGGCCAGCTCGGAGGTGATGTAGCATGCAGCACGGAGGTTCTTCGTGGGCGTGCTGTAAGTGGGCTTGGCGATGACTGGAGATGGCCTTGCCGAGGGCGCCGCCCGGTTCAGCTCCGTTCCTAGATCTCGGCCTCACTGGCGAACTTGCCCTGCCCGGCTGGGACCATCTCGAGCCGGCGTGTAGCCTTGCGCGGTGTTGTACTCGCAGAGCATGGAGAAGACGCGCCAGCGGGTGTCTTCGATGCCAACTACCCTGTCGAGGAGGACGCGGCGTGTCTGCTCTAGATCTTCGACGAGCTTGGCAGGATCGGTGGCGAGGTCGAGTGGTGCGCGCAGGTCCATGATGGTAGATTCCAAGACGTCCCACTCTGGAGGTGGAGGATCTTGCCTCGGCAGAGGTGGGCATTCGAGCGGTAGGCGCGCGGAGCGCGGCGGGTCGCCGCCACCATCTTCCTCCAGGGCCAACACTTTGACCATGGTGCCAAGATTGCTGCTTCCGCTGCAGCTCGAGCCTGCGTCACAGAGAGGGTCAAGCACATCAGTTACCTCCTCTGGGAAGGGCTGGCGACGTAGAAGCGGTGGCCGCTGATGTCGAGGAAGGAGCCGCTGTCACCAAAGCTGTCCTCGAAGCAGGCAAGGTTGTCGTTGATGCAGTAGAGGGTGCCGAACCTACAGACAAGGCCGGAGGTGACCTTCTCGCCGAGAGTCAATGTGGATCCCGGCCGGAACTTCACTCCGGTCGCTACCGCGCGTTGCCCCACGGTGGGTTCCAACTGTCGTGGTATTTTGGTGATAGTAGCCATGGGGATGGCTTAACGGAGGGGCTCGATGGTGTGCAACGACGGGTCCGGCTCGAGATTGTGTTACGAGGACACCAACGATTACCTAGGTTCAGGGCCCTCCACTCCGGAGGTAACACCCCTACTTCCTGCCTTGTTTCTTATTCTCAGCACACGGTGGCTACAAGGCTCCTAGAGCTGTATTGTCTAGAGGTAGAAGAAGAAGAGTTCGATCTCCCTAGCCTAAGGGTCCAGGCCCCCTTATATAGGCGGGGGCCTGGTTACAGGTTCAGTGTCCGGCTGCCCAGCTGCCGCCTCCTCCATGGCAGCGGTCTTAACGTGGGCCCACCGTCCTCTGCCCTCTGTCTGGGCGCTGGCAACTTTATAAAGTGCCTTTGTCCCTAGGACCGGCATCTTGAGAGCATATGCCTCCTCCACTGCCTCGGATCCTTTTGTGGAGGAGGGTCTTGCTCGTTGGTTGGTGGAGGCCGAGTGTGGCTGACGTCACGCCGGTCTCCTACTTCTGTCGATCTTGTCGAGGCCACGCCGCTTTTGGCAAAGCGTCCGTTGGAAGAGTTTCGTCGTCTTCGCCGGTTCGGGCCTCCGCAGATGAAGTCACCAGCCGGCTGCTGGCGCAGCCGGCCCTTCTGTCGAAGCCGGCCTCTTTGGCCTAGCGCCGTGGTTATTCCTAGGACATCAGCCGGTAGATGTCTCTGCCCTTGGCCTACCCAGATAGTCATCCCCACGACAGTTAGAATTGATGAAAATGTTAGGATGTTAGCAGAATTGCTTGCTAGGTGGGAAAGAGAAGACGAGATGGCTAGAAATATGAAGGTTTGTACTATTACCACCACTAGTGATGTTGTTTCAAATGCTAGAAATCCTCTTACTATGATTGGTGAAGAGAAAATTCCTACTCATTGTGTTAAAAGCCGAAAACTGTAGAAACTTTTTCTAACAAAAGTGCTGAAATTTTTCAGAGTATGGGAGACAATAGCTCTACTTCTTTTAATGATTTTGATGTTGATCGTTGCAATATCTCTGAAGTAATTTTGTTCTTGCAAAAGCTTGCTTTAAGTACTAATGCTAGTTCTATAAATGTTGCTTTTACAAAGCATATTACGAATGCTTTCAGGCAAATTAGAGAGGAAAAGTTGAAGCAAAAGGTTTCCATTCCCAAAAAGTTAGAAGATGGTTGGGAGCCCATCATTGATATTAATGTGAATAATTTTGATTGTCATGCTTTATGTGATCTTGGTGCAAGCATTTCTATTATGCCTAGAAAGATTTATGATATGCTTGGTTTACCGCCTCTTGAAAATTGTTATTTTGATGTTCCTCTTTCTGATGTTGCTAAGAAGAAACCTTTGGGAAGGATTAATGATGTTCTTATTATGGTTAACAATAACCTCGTTCCCGTTGATTTCTTTTGGATGTTGAATGCTGTCGGTGTTCTGGATACCGGGGTATCCCGGTCCACCTGCTCCTGGGCCCCGTCATCGGCCCATCTTCAGCCCAGGGGAGGGACAACGACCCAAGCTGCGGAGAAGACCCTCACGAGGAGACGCCTCGTGAGGAGAACGACGACCAAAACTGCTAAGGACCAGAAGACCTCCTCACGAGCCCCTGCTGGTGAGGAGAGGAAGCACGCCCACGTCAGCTCGGCACGTTTGCGTGCAGAGCAAGAAGATAACGGGCAGAAGACCGCGTACCGCCCACGCTACCCCCGACAGGGAGGAGACCAACTTTCGCTGTGCCTGCCCAAAGCGGCACAGTGGTTGTTGGCCACCCCCCTAAAAATAGCGTGGACGGTGCAGGGCGCCAGAGGGAGACGTCAGCTTCCTCCACCCACTCCGGTGGACCGACGCCACTACCCTACGAAGACTACGTCCACAGAAGAATAGAGTCTACAGCTGTCCTCCCTCCTTGGCCGTATGTGTGGCAACCCCTTCCCCAAGAAGATAAGGGGAAGGAGGACATTGGCGCTATAAAAGGAGGGGGAGGCCACCCCTTAGGGGGGATCAGATCTTGATCTTCTTCAGGCTGCTAGCTGGGCACGCAGGTTCTTCAACCTCTGGCCAGCTAGAGCTTTGTAACCAAGACCTTGTACTCCTCGCGAGGTGTCGCGTTGCAATACAAGAAGGCAGGAAGTAGGGGTTTTACCTCACCACGAGGGCCCTGAACCTGGGTAAAGCTCGGCGTCTCTCTCTGTAGTGCGTAGTGCGTTCGACAGCTCGAGACTTCCGTCCCCGTGCTTCGTTGCGATCCTAGATCTCACACGTTCAGCCCCCTGCGTTCGAATCTTTGGGTCCGTCGCGTGGTACCCCGTGTTCTTGCGACACAAAATCCATCGACATTTGGCGCGCCAGGTAGGGGGCTGTGGTGTGTTTTCTCCAAGATCTGCTTCGACATGGCCGACGCCAACGCAAGGCTCGAGCGTCTTCACCGTCGCAACGCTGCTCGGGGGCAAACCGAGCCCATCTTCCGTCGTCGTGAAGCTTCGGCCGAGGAGGAAGAGGAGGAAGATCTGGAGTCTTCCTACCTCCCGTCCGGTCGTACAGAGCCTTCGCTCTCCTTCACCGCCACCGCCACTTCTCGCGCTCGTTCTGGGAGTCAGCTGTCTCCCGCGCAGGCTCTCGCCATGGCGCAGGAGCTGCTGCACTATCAACCCACCGATGACGGGCGCGAGGGGTGGCGCGCTCGAATCGCCGAACTCGTCGCCATCGCCAACGAAGACCCGGCCTAGGGAGGAGCCCAGGGCGCAGGAGACCCAGATCCGGCGGCGGGGCGTCGCGCCCCGGGTGCCGGAGACGGGAGGGCGAACAAGGCCAAGAAGGTGGTTTCCCGAGCCACATCTTCGCCGTGCGGGGAGCCCAGCTGCCAAATCGTCCAACGCGCTCCGGAAGACGCACGCGTCTCCCTCGAACGCCGCCGCGAAAACCATGACCGCGCCATCGACGACATCGGCGAAGCTGGCAAGAACGTCAGGACCCCCGGCGACCCAATCTACAACCCCGGGTGTCTCGCTCTCACTCGCCAGCAACGCTACGTCGTCTGGCCTGACAAGTTCAAGCCGGACATCGGCGCGCGTTACGACAGGACCACCAACCCCGTCGAATTCCTCCAACTCTACGTCGTCGCCGTCCAGGCTGCGCATGGGGATCAGCGTGCCATGGCAAATTGGTTCCCCATGGCCCTCAAAGACGCTCTGCGAACTTGGCTCATGAATCTTCCTCACGAATCCGTGACTTCATGGAAGGATTTATGCCGTCAGTTCGTTGCCAACTTCATGCCCACGTACGAGCGCCCCGCTACCAAGAACGATCTTAAGGCGGTGCGTCAGTACAAGGGCGAGACGCTTCGTCAGTACATTCAGCGCTTCAGCCAGATGAGGAACAAGATCCCCAGGATCTCAAACGAGGAGGTCATCTCCGCATTCTCCACGGGCGTCTCCGACATCAAGATGAGGGAGAAGTTGTCCGTGAATGATGAGTTGACTTCCGTCGTCAGGCTCTTCGAGATCGCTGACCGCTGCGCCAAGGCCGAGGAAGGGAGGCTCTTCGTGCATAACCTGCCGGAGGCGCCTCCCCCAAAGCCAACGTCCAAGGACCCCAAGCGAAAGGAGGCCGCTGTCCTCGCGGCGGAGCCAGATCATAAGCAACGCCGCGGGGACCGCTCCGAGCGCGACAAGGGTCGACGTCGCCGCTATTGCATTCTCCACAAGAAGGACACCCACAATACCGATGATTGTTGGTTTGTCCGAAAGTTTCATGAAGAAAATGGTGTCTCCAAGCGCCTCGGGGGTGGCCGCAGCTACGGCAAGAGTGGATCCCGGGGCGATCGCCGTGACGACGACCGCGAGGAAGGTCGCCGCCGCGAGGGTCTGTCTCGAGCCGATCCCGAGCCGCTGCCCCCACCAGCAAACGATCGTCGGGAGGAGAACCAGGGGGGCTATCAAGAGCCGCGAGACTTCGCCGCTTGCCTCCTGGGTGGAGCTCAGGCTCCTTTGTCTAACCGACACTTCAAACAGCTGTCGCGAGAGATCGCGGCAGCACAGCCCAACGTCGGCAACCGCCTAATGAAGTGGTCAACGTGCAAGATCGGCTTCGACGAGGAGGATCATCCGGCTTCCACCAGGGGCGTGGGCACAATTCCTCTCTTGTGCACGCCAACCATCAACAACGTCGCCGTCAATCGCACTCTCATCGACGGAGGGGCGGGCCTCAACATCATCTTGGTCGAGATCTTTGAGAAAATGCAGGTGCCGTACCACCGGCTTATGCCGACTCGGCCATTCTTCGGGGTAACCGAAGGCTCTACAACACCAATTGGACAGGTAAGCCTGCCCGTCACCTTCGGCACCCGGGACAACTACAGGATGGAAAGCCTCGACTTCGACGTCGCCTACATCGCCCTGCCGTACAATGCCATTCTCGGCTACCCAGCCCTGGCAAGGTTTATGGCAGCGACGCACCAAGGCTTTAACGTCCTCAAGATTCTGGGCGCCAACGACACGATCACCGTGCGCTGCAATGAGAAGGATGCTCTCCGTTCAGTGGAGCATGTTTACCGTGAGGCCGCCACCATGTTCCCCGCCGACGAAGATCTGCTGGAACACTCCGGCGACCTTGCGAGGAAGAAGCAGCTCGTATCCCAAGAGCGGGCTGCAGCAAAGAAGGCCTCTCTCGAGCCCCATCCGCTGGGTTCGACAGGGAAGAAGTTCGCCGCCTCGGCATCGCCTACTCCAAGCGGGGACCTGGTCCATCCAATGCTGGACATGAGCATTGGGGAAGCTGCGGTACCCTCGAGCAGGAGGCCCCAGTTCACCCGAGAGCGCTCTGCAACCAAGAAGGTCCCGCTTCAGGCTGGGGGCTGCGACAACTTCGTCACCATCGGGGCAGGGCTTTCCCCCAAATAGGAAAGCGCGCTCGTCACCTTCCTGCGGGCAAACTCTGACATGTTCGCTTGGACTCCGTCGGATATGCCCGGTGTTCCCAGGGAGGTGATTGAGCACCACCTAGCCGTGTGCCCCCAGGCACACCCCGTGAAGCAGAAGACTAGGAAACAAGCGCAAGAGAAGCAGGACTTCATAGTCAAGGAAATAGAGAAGCTGAAGAAGGCCAAGCTGATACGCGAGGTAGCCCACCCCACCTGGATTGCAAATCCAGTGGTCGTCCCAAAGGCAAATGGCAGTGGGCGCCTCTGCGTGGACTTCACAAGTCTCAACAAGGCCTGCCCCAAGGATCCTTATCCGCTCCCGAGGATAGATCAAATCGTCGACTCCACCGCCAGCTGTGACCTCCTTTGCTTCTTGGATGCTTTCTCCAGCTACCATCAGATCAAGATGGCAAAGGAGGACGAAGAGAAGACCACCTTCATCACGCCTTGTGGTGTCTACTGCTATGTCTGCATGCCCTTCGGTCTGAAGAACGCATGAGCTACCTTCTAAAGGCTCATGCGCAAGGCCTTGGGGGCTCAGATGGGAAGGAACGCGGAGGCCTATGTCGACGACATCGTCGTCAAGACTCGCGAGAGTCACACCTTCATTGAGGATATGGAGGAAACATTCGTTAACCTGAGAAGGGTAAATATCAAGCTCAACCCCGCCAAGTGCGCCTTCGGCGTACCGTCGGGAAAACTGTTGGGGTTCCTCGTGTCCCATCGCGGAATAGAGGCGAACCCTGACAAAGTCAAGGCCATCGAAGAAATGCGTCCACCGCGCAATCTCAAGGAGATGCAACGCCTCGCGGGGTGCATGGCAGCCCTGGGGCGCTTCATCGCGAGGAGCGGGGAGAAAGCCTTGCACTTCTTCAAGCTCATGAAGCGCGCTGGGAAGTTCGAGTGGACTCCGGAAGCCGACAAGGCCTTCGCCGAGTTGAAAAGGTATCTCACGAGCCCACCGATCATGGTTGCCCCAACCACCCGCGAGCCCTTGCTACTCTACATCGCGGCAACTCCAAGGACTGCAAGTGCCGTCCTCATCGCGGAGCGAGACGCCAAGGTGATCGCCAAAGAGGAGGTCAATCCTCCAAGCCCGGGGGCTCCTCGCGAGGAAGAGGACACTCCATCTCCCGACCCTCGAGAGGAACCGCCCGTGGCATCTTCGCCGACCGAGCCGCTCTCTCAGAGCAACGCTCAAAAGCCTCCCGAGGAGGAGCCTTCCGAGGGTGTCGCCAAGGTGCAAAAGCCTGTGTACTTCGTCAGCACGGTACTGCGCGACGCGCGGGAACGCTACACCATGCAGCAAAAGCTGCTCTACACCCTGCTCATCGCTTCGCGGAAGCTACGCCACTACTTCCAGGGTCACCCGATTAAGGTGGTGACCGATCGTCCCTTGGAGACCATCCTACGCAATCCCAACATCACCGGGCGGGTGGCAGAATGGGCCGTGGAGCTTCAACCCTTCGAGATCTCCTTCGAAACTACAAAGGTAATCAAGAGCAAGGCTTTGGCCGAGTTCACTGCGGAGTGGACCGATCCGTTCGCCGACGAGCCTCCAGAGGTGGAGTCAACGCTCCCAGGAGAGGAGGCCCCAGGCCTCTGGGTCATGCACTTCGACGGCGCCTTCAACCTCCCCGGCGCGGGAGCTGGTGCTGTCCTAACCTCTCCCTCTGGAGACAAGCTCTTCTACGCCGTGCAGCTCTGCTTCAAGCCTGAGAGCAAGGTCTCCAACAACATCGCGGAATACGAAGGACTACTCGCCGGCTTAAGGGCGGCGAACGCTTTGGGCATCAAGCGCCTCATCGTCAAGGGAGATTCACAGCTGGTTGTGAACTTCTCGAACAAGAGCTACACTCCAAAGGATGAGCACATGGCGGCCTATCTCGAGGGGCATCGAAAGATGGAAAAACGCTTCCAAGGTTTGGAGCTGAAGCACATCCCAAGAGGAGAAAATGTGGAAGCCGACGAGATCGCCAAGCGCGCCTCTCACCGCCTGGCGCAACCCGCTGGCGTCTTTGAGGAGCGTCTCTTCAAGCCATCCGCTTCTCCACCGTCATCTGGATCCGACCCTCCACCTTCCCTGCCGTCACCGCCGGAGCAGGGGGCTCCAGACTGCGGGCCTCCTTCGGGTGACCGCGTCTTTCTGGCATTGGCACGGCAGGAGGGAGTGGATTGGATTCTCAAGCTCAAGGCCTTCCTCACCAGCAGCAGGCTTCCCGAGGACGAAGAGGAGGCCGAAAGGATCGTACGCCAAGCTTCGGGCTACTGCGTCAAGGATGGTGACTTGTATCGGCGTCGCCCAAACGGCGTCGCTCTGAAGTGCATATCTACTCACCAAGGCCAAGAGCTTCTCAGGGACATCCACACTGGCGAGTGCGGCCATCATGCTTCTGTTGCAACTCTAGCTCCGAAGGCATATCGAAGCGGCTTCTACTGGCCTTCGGCGCTGGGAGATGCAGCGGAGATGGTCAAGAGGTGCGAGGCGTGCCAGTTCCATGCCAAGCAAATTCACCAACCGGCGCAGGAGCTGCAAACCATCCCACTCACTTGGCCCTTTGCGGTTTGGGGGCTAGACATCCTCGGCCCATTTCCCAGAGCGCAAGGGGGCTACCGCTACCTCTATGTCGACATCGACAAGTTCACCAAGTGGGTGGAGGTGGAACCGGTGTGCACAATCCCGGCCAGGTCCGCAGTCAAGTTCATCCGTGGTCTGGTCTGTCGCTTTGGTGTGCCCAACCGCATCATCACCGACAACGGCAGCCAGTTCACCAGCAGACTGTTCCGGGAGTACTGCGCGTCGGCCAGCATCAAGATCTGTTTCGCCTCCGTCGCCTACCCCAGGAGTAATGGTCAAGCCGAGCGCGCCAACGCTGAAGTGCTCAAAGGGCTCAAGACGAAAAGCTTCAACGCCAAGCTCGAAGCCTGCGGAAAAAAATGGTTAGACAACCTCCAATCCATCTTGTGGTCCATCAGGACTACCGCCACCAAACCCACCGGAGAGACCCCTTTCTTCCTGGTCTATGGGGCGGAGGCTGTTCTTCCCACCGACGTCAAGTTCGGGTCGCCAAGGGTGCTCGCCTTCGACGAAATTCGCCAAGAGGACCTCATCAAGGACCGCCTCCTCCTGCTCGAAGAAGCTCGGTGCCAAGCCGCGCTCCGCGCCGCGAGGTACCAGCAAGGACTACGCCGCTACCATAGCCGCCATGTTCGAGCAAGGACTCTGGAGGTCGGTGACCTGGTGCTGAGGAGAATACTCTCTCGCGAGGGCCTGCACAAGCTATCTCCAATGTGGGAAGGACCCTTCAAGGTGACGCACATCGCCAGGCCAGGCTCGGCGCGGCTGGAAACCGCAGAAGGTGTGCCGGTGGGGAACCCGTGGAACATAGCTCATCTGCGAAAGTTCTACCCTTAGGTTCCCCATGAGGAGAAAAAGACCGTTTTCACGGCACTTGTATCAGCTCAACCTGCTCCTAAGCACTGATATTAAGTTAATGCGCAATATAGCGCCTCTGCTTCGGCATGACATCAAAATGGCATGAAGTCCATTTATTTTCTGTTGTACTTCACGCGGAAGGGGGCTAGGCACGGTGTCTATGCTGGGGCCTTCGCCCGGAAAACAGCGAGCCCGAAAAACCCGAAGGGAATGAGCTCTGGTCGGGGGCGACGGCCCTGTTATCGATCACCTCTAAATACCCATGGTGCTTAGTTCCTCGCGAAGTACATCGGAAAATAAAAAATCTTCGAGGAAAGTCCAAGGTGTGCCCCAAGGCACCCGCTAAGGACCTACCCCTCATGAGCAACCCTCACGAGGAGGCAAGAATGCGTCGATGCGACAAGCATCCGCAGGAAAATTCCCTCTATCGAGGAAGGCCTAACGTGGCAGGATTATTGAAGACCAAGGCCGCTCCGATCATCTTGCGAAGGAGACGCAGATCCGGAGGTCCGCGCCAGACCCTTCACCTCGTGAGCAACTCTTGCGAGGTGTCGACGGTCTCTGGGCTCTCTTAAGCGTCGACGTTTTCACGTCCGTGAGGGTCCAGCTTCCCTCAATGATGAGGAAGGCCCCGTGAATCGCCACGCGCGGCAATTTGCTCTTAGCTGCTGGCACAGATAGTGCCGCGCTCCTCCACGACGGAGAAGGTCCCTGTGCCGGTCACAGGGGCGTCTTATTCGCCTTCTTTTTTCGTTTGTTTTATCGACTTGTTTTTCCGTTTTCGGGGATTTGGGGTTTTTTCTTTTCCAACTCTTTCTTCAACTTCTTGTCTCAGGAATCGTCCAATGTGTCGTCGGTGCCGACCCCATCTCGAGCTCTGAGGCGAAGGGAGGCCTCCCGTCGACGCTAACAGCTCATCAGGGCCCTCGAGCGTGCGAATGACCAGGACAATGAAGAGCAGTGAGAAGCGAATTGCAAGACGGCTAAAAAGCGGACTTCATTGAAGTAATCCCGCCAAAGGAAGGAGCAAAAGCACGGCGCGGCATACCCCGCCGGCGAGGACTACACAACAAAAGAGGGGAGGAGACTAGCTCCCCTCCCCAGAGGACTACTGCGCCGGGACTTCCTCTTCACTGCGCCGCGGGCTGGGGGTAGGTGCGGCGGACGCCACCGGTGGTGAAGATCCGCACCGAAGCCTCCAGCGTCCCTAGCTTGAAGCGGAAGACGAGGTGGTCGCCGACGCGGAGGCGATGGCCGAGGGCGAAGGCCCTCCAGCGGCCGGAGAGGACGGCGTTGCCACCCACTCCGAGGAGGATGTCCACAGGCCAGAAGAGATCTGGCCTGCTCTGCTCCCCCAGGGCGATCTCCCCGGCGGCCTCGCCGGGGGCGTAAACCACCCTCCGGACTGCGTCGGGCAGCCGAAGGGAGTTGAAGCCCGGGGCGTCGACGACGACAAGGAGCTCCAGGAAGTGGGACCCCGGGCTGATGAGGGGCCCCAACATCGCCGCCGCCAGGTGGCGCGGAGTGGCAACCACTCCGTTCTCCGGCGGAGCTGGAGGATCTGCAGCATGAGGAAGAGGGCCCAGGGCGGCCGCCACCTCCCGGAGCGCCCGGTCGACGCTCCCCGGAGCACGGAGAGCGGGCGCCGCGGCCAGCGGCGACGGCGAGTTCAGGGCGCCGCCAGCTGCAGGACTCCTAAGGGTCAGAGCGCCGGAGGCCCCTAAGGCGGCGCGGCTCCCCTCGTCCTGCCTCGGCGCGCCAATGCGAAGGGGGCCACCGGCGCCGGGCGTCCATCGGGCCGGGATCTTCGCCTTATTCCCGCTGCCCGGGGGGCGTCCGCGGCGTTTCGCTCCAGAGCTCGATCCAGCGGCGACGGAGGAGTTGGAAGGATCCATGAGCTCAGGGGCGAGGAAGCAGAAATGGCACTGGAGGAAGGAGATGAAGTGCCGGACGTCTCGAGGAGGATCTATTTAAGGGGGGCGTCCGGCGTCGATGTGTCAAATCCTTGCGCGGGAATCGAAGCATTGGCGCAGCGCTCCGCAGTCAAGCGACGCATCATTATGACGGTTTGACGCCTCGGAGACTGCAGCGTCGCCCGCCGTTTCGTCTCGCCAGCTGCGGCCGCGCCACGCGTCCGCAGCCTCTACCTCTTCACATGGTCCTCTGACCGCGCAGTTGACGTGTGCCGTTGGAGGGCCCAGCAGCTTCTGGGGCCCCCGGCCCTTCGCTCCCTCAAGAGGGCGCATTCGTGGGCCGGGCTCCCGGGGGCTACTGTCGGTGTTCTGGATACCGGGGTATCCCGGTCCACCTACTCCTGGGCCCCGTCATTGGCCCATCTTCAGCCCAGGGGAGGGACAACGACCCAAGCTGCGGAGAAGACCCTCACGAGGAGACGCCTCGTGAGGAGAACGACGACCAAAACTGCTAAGGACCAGAAGACCTCCTCACGAGCCCCTGCTGGTGAGGAGAGGAAGCACGCCCACATCAGCTCAGCACGTTTGCGTACAGAACAAGAAGATAACGGGCAGAAGACCACGTACCGCCCACGCTACCCCCGACAGGGAGGAGACCAACTTTCGCTGTGCCTGCCTAAAGCGGCACAGTGGTTGTTGGCCACCCCCCTAAAAATAGCGTGGACGGTGCAGGGCGCCAGAGGGAGACGTCAGCTTCCTCCACCCACTCCGGTGGACCGGCGCCACTACCCTACGAAGACTACGTCCACAGAAGAATAGAGTCTACAGCTGTCCTCCCTCCTTGGCCGTATGTGTGGCAACCCCTTCCCCAAGAAGATAAGGGGAAGGAGGACCTTGGCGCTATAAAAGGAGGGGGAGGCCACCCCTTAGGGGGGATCGGATCTTGATCTTCTTCAGGCTGCTAACTGGGCACGCAGGTTCTTCAACCTCTGGCCAGCTAGAGCTTTGTAACCAAGACCTTGTACTCCTCACGGGGTGTCGCGTTGCAATACAAGAAGGCAGGAAGTAGGGGTTTTACCTCACCACGAGGGCCCTGAACCTGGGTAAAGCTCGGCGTCTCTCTCTGCAGTGCGTAGTGCGTTCGACAGCTCGAGACTTCCGTCCCCGTGCTTCGTTGCGATCCTAGATCTCACACGTTCAGCCCCCTGCGTTCGAATCTTTGGGTCCGTCATGTGGTACCCCGTGTTCTTGCGACACGAAATCCATCGACAAATGCAATGCTTCTTGTCCTATTATTTTGGGAAGACCTTTTCTTAGAACTGTTGGTGCCATTATTGATATGAAGGAATGCACCATTAAATATCAATTCCCACTCAATAAAGGTATGGAACAATTCCCTAGAAAGAGAAAGAAATTACTTTTTGACTCTATTCTTAGAGAACATTATGAACTTGATGCTTCATCGCTTGATATTACTTGATTTCCACTTTTTGCGCCTAGCTCAAATGCGTTAAAGAAAAGCACTCTTGGGAGATAACCCAATGTTTTCTTTTAAGTACTTTTTCTTTTTGTTGAGTCTTGGAAGTTATTAATACTTTAATGACCTCTTCTTATCATTTTTATTTCGTTTTTTGCCAAGAAGAACCTCTAATTGGAGGAAGGTAAGATTTGGGGAAGTTGCTGTCCTGAAACAGATTTCTGCGCAGCACCGTAAAAAGTCGTAAACACTCTCACAACGTCTTTTTGCTCTGAGATTTCTTGTGCACATGACCCAGGTTATTGCCAAACTTCCATTAGTTTTGCACTTTTCAATTTGAGCAACAGAAGAGTTTCAAAAAAATTGATCTTTACCAGCTATTTTGTTTTGACAGATTTCTGCCACTTTTTGTGTTTGCCTCTCGATCGCTTTCTTTTTTAGTTCTTTTGATCACAGAACTTTTGAGAGAGTCGCTATAGTAGCTTATGCTTTAATGGGTGTTATACTTAAGTTGAAACTGAACCAAAAGAGTAGATTTAGTATCGTGCTTATACTAATGTTGCTAATAGAATTGTGTGAAGTTTGGTATGAAGGAAGTTTTCAAGTGTAAGGAAAGGAGAGTGATGAGATGAGATGAAGTATGGACAAAAGCTCAAGCTTGGGGATGCCCATGTCACCCCAAGAAATATCCAAGAGGTACAAGCGTCAAAGCTTGGGGATGCCCTGAGGCACCCCTTCTTCATCGGCAAAAATCAGGTCATCTTTCAAGACACTATATTTTTATTGCTTCGTATACTATGCGTTTTTCTTGGAGCGTCTTTACTTTCGCTTTCAGTTTTCTTTTGTTTTGTTTGCTGCAATAAATGTTTGGACCCCAACATATTTATTTTGGAGAAGTTTCACTCCGTTTTTCATTGCCAAGAACACTCTAGTTTTCACCCAATTTGCTACAATGAATGGTTGGACCCCAACTTCCGAACGTTGATGCTCGCTGGCTTGGCGACAGCTCCAGACAATTCATATATGGCGCCTTATCTAGGGTGTAGCTTTACACCAGTAGCAACTTGGAACCTGCACACAACACAACCAAAGTACTTTGCCCCAACTTGCAGCGAGGTTGTCAATCTCACCGGTTTGCTGTAAACAAAGGATTAAACGTATCGTGTGGTAAAAGATAGTAGTTTGTGAGAAAGTAAATAAAGCAAGTAAATAGTAAACGGTAATATGAATGTAAAAGAATGGATCGGGGTCCACAGTTCACTAGAGGTGTATCTCCATAAGATAAATAACATGCTGGGTGAACAAATTATAGTTGGGCAATTGACAGAATAAAGAATGCAAACAAATGCATGTACATGTCATGAGGATCACTATGAGATTCACTTGGGCATTACAACAAAATACATAGACTGTAATCCAACTGCATCTATGACTAATAATCCACCCGCTGAATATCATCCGAATAATCGTTGGGTATTAAGTTGCAAGCAACAGATTATCGCCTTAAGCAAACTGTGTAATATAAACAATACAAATGTCCTTGAACACAAGATTGTTGTTTTCTCCCTAGTAGCAACAGCACATCTACAACTTTAGAGGTTGTTGTTACTCCCTCAAGTTACCAGAGGCATGAACCCACTATCGAGCATAAATACTCCCTCTTGGAGTCACTAGCATCTACTCGGTCAAGATATCTACTAGCGACGGAGAGCATGCAAGATCATGAACAACATAGAGATGATAAATCACAAATCAGCTTGACATAGTACTCAATATTCATCGGATCCCAACAAACACAACATGTAGAATTACATAACGATGATCTTGATCATGATAGGCAGCTCACAAGATCTAAACATGAAGCACATGGAGGAGAAGACATCCATCTAGCTACTGCAATGGACTCGTTGTCCAAGGTAGAATACTCACACAGCACTCTAGAGGCAGGCATGGTGATGAAGAAGGCCTCCAGTGGTGATTCCCCTCTCTGGCAGGGTGCTGAGAAGAGCTTCTGGACCCTCCCAATCCCGCGTCGACGATGGCGGCGGCTTGCAGTATGTTTTTTGGAAAATTGATCGGGTCCTTAGGGTTTTCTCATCGAGGAGAATATATAGGCAGAAGGGCGATGTTAGGAGGTGGACCAGGGGCCCACACCATGCCCAGGCGCGGCCAGGGGGTGGCCCGCACCATGGGGGGTGTGGCCGCCCTCTGGCCCCCTCCGTCTCTGCTTTGGACTCCGTCTCATATCGGGAAAAATAGGAACTTCGGCTTTTGTTGTGTCCAATTCCGAGAATATTTCCTGTGTAACTTTTCTAAAACACAAAAATAATAGAAAATAATAAACTGGCACTGTGGCATCTCGTTAATAAGTTAGTTCTGGAAAATGCATAAAAATGTCACGAAGTGTAACAAAACACAAAGCAAATGGTGCATAAACAAGCATGGAGCATCAAAAATTATAGATACGTTTGCGACGTATCAAGCATCCCCAAGCTTAACTCCTACTCGTCCTCGAGGAGGTAAGTGATAACAAAACAATATTTTTGAGGTGACATGCACCAACACAATCTTGATCAAACGATGTAAAGCATTGAGTGCTGAGATCAAAGTACTCTAAACATGGGCATAAAAGACATAATCTTGACAATAAAACTTAGCAACCATGTTATAACATGAAAAGTAACACAAACAAAAAATCATGAGTAATAATGCATTGAAAGTCAAGCGTGTGTTTCAAGCATATAGAAAAACATAGCAAAGTGGTATTCAGCTTGTCCTTCATGGAGTAGCAAAACATAAATGCATAGGACACCTTCAAGTTTAAGAGGGCGACTAATACAAATAATTTAAGAACAAGCAAAACCATAATCATGAATCAATCAATAATAAATTTTGGGACGATGCACATTATACTCAGAATGACAACTATGCTCTTTTAGATGGTGCATAAAGGTAGAAGGTGAAGACTCAACATAAAAGTAAAAGAAAGGCCCTTCGCAGAAGGAAGCAGGGATTAAACATGTGCTAGAGCTTTTCATTTGTAAAACAGAGATAATTTTTTTTTGAGAGGTGGTTGTTCTTGTCAACGACTAGCAATGGGGTTCTTACTATCTTCCATACTAAGCAAGTTTTGAGAGAGAGAGATTGGCACATTTGTGCTCTTTTATAAAGCTTGGCACTCCTCCCCACTTTTCCTTTCACAAACCATGGCTAACCGATTCCATCGGGTGCCCACCAACTTTCACATACCAAGGAGGAGTGCCTTTTTTCCCTTTTCTTCTTTTTTTGAAATATAACAATATGGAAGATAGCAAATCCGACCACTACGTCCCCATGAGCTGAAAACAGTGTCACAAAATGAGAAGTATTTTGAAGGTTTTTTGAAAGGTAGCATATGAAAATTTACTTGGAATGGCTTGAAAATACCATGCATAGGAATATATAGTGGACTCTTTGGAATAAACTTGGTTTTTGGTAGTTGTATGCACGAGAAGTATTCCCTCTCAGTATAAATGAAGGCTATCAAAAGACTGGGAGCGACCAACTAAGAGAGCAATAATGGTCATAATCATGCATAACGACAAAACATTATTAACCAAAGCATAAAGTGGTATCACAATTCAAAAACCAAATGATCATAGAGGCTAGAGGCGACTTGTTAAAGTCAAACATGGTGTAAGCATGCGCCAAGTCAACCCAAATAAAGCATCAAAGGAGAAAACCACAATAATATGCTCCCATATAATAAAAAACAACACATGATTCTTTCAAAGGCACATTAAGCAATCTCAGTCATTTGAGACAAGTCATGCTACAGCAAAAACTACTAAATACTATCAAAATAACAGAAAGCATGACATACAGAAGTCTAAGCCACAGTCTAAACAAGCTCCCATTTGTACCACTATAGGCATGAAACTTTTTTCTCTTTTCCAACACCAATCAACCTTTCTGTAACAACTCTTAAAGATGAAAACCAACATAGACCAGAGGTCTAAATACACCTTGATACAAAGAAATAACAAGATCTGAACAAAAATCAAGGTGAAAAACAAAAGCTAAATGCTGTACTAGAAAAAGAGAACACTCGTTGAACGAAAAGAGTGAAAACTAGAGTGTTCTTGGCAATGAAAAATGGAGTGCATCTTCTCCAAAAGAAATATGTTGGGGTCCAACCATTTATTGCAGCAAACAAAACAAAAGAAAACTGAAAGCGAAAGTAAAGATGCTTCAAGAAAAACACATAGTATATGAAGCAATAAAAATATAGTGTCTTGAAAGGTAACCTGATTTTTTTTATGAAGAAGGGTTGCCTCGGGGAATCTCCAAGCTTTGACGCTTGTACCTCTTGGATATTTCTTGGGGTGACATGGGAATCCCCAAGCTTGAGCTTTTGTCCATACTTCATCTCATCTCATCTCATCATTCTCCATTCCCTACACTTGAAAACATCCTTCATACAAAACTTCACACAATTCTATTAGCAACATTAGTGTAAGCATGATAGTAAATCTACTCTTTTGGTTCAGTTTCAACTCAAGTATAACACCCATTAAAGCATAAGATACTGTAGCAACTCTCTCAAAAGTTCCGTGATCAAAATAACTAAAAAAGAAAGCGATCGAGAGGCAAACACAAATAGTGGCAGAAATCTGTCAAAACAGAACAGCTGGTAAAGATCGATTTTTTTGAAAATCTTCTGTTGCTCAAATCGAAAAGTACAAAACTAATGAAAGTTTGTCAATAACCTGGGGCATGTGCACAAGAAATCGCATATCAAAAAAACATTCTAAGAATTTTCATGAATTTTAATGGTGCAGCGCAGAAATCTGTTTCAGGACAGCAACTTCCCCAAATCTTACCTTCCTCCAATTAGATGTTCTTCTTGGCACAAAAACGAAATAAAAATGATAAGGAGAGGTCATTACAGTAGAAATAACTTCCAAGACTCAACAAAAAGAAAAAGTACTGAAAAGAAAACATTAGGTTATCTCCCAAGAGTGCTTTTCTTTAACGTCTTTGAGCTAGGCACACAATTCTATTAGCAACATTAGTGTAAGGACGATAGTAAATCTACTCTTTTGGTTCAGTTTCAACTCAAGTATAACACCCATTAAAGCATAAGCTAATGTAGCAACTCTCTCAAAAGTCCCGTGATCAAAAGAACTAAAAAAGAAAGCGATCGAGAGGCAAACACAAATAGTGGCAGAAATCTGTCAAAACAGAACAACTGGTAAAGATCGATTTTTTGAAAATCTTCTGTTGCTCAAATCGAAAAGTGCAAACTAATGAAAGTTTGGCAATAACATGGGGCATGTGCACAAGAAATCGCAGATCAAAAAGACATTCTGAGAATTTTCACGAATTTTTATGGTACAGCGCAGAAATCTGTTTTAGGACAGCAACTTCCCCAAATCTTACCTTCCTCCAATTAGAGGTTCTTCTTGGCACAAAAACGAAAGAAAACTGATAAGGAGAGGTAATTACAGTAGTAATAACTTCCAAGACTCAACAAAAAGAAAAAATACTGAAAATAAAACATTGGGTTATCTCCCAAGAGTGATTTTCTTTAACGCCTTTCAGCTAGGCGCAGTAATTTGAGAAAATGCTCACATAATTACCTGAAAGAACTTGAAGCAAGAGAGAGCATCAAAAAGCAAATACGAGACAAGTTTAAATCTAAACCACTTCCTATGAAAAAGATTCTTGTAAAGAAACAAGTCCTGAAAGCACAAAGCAACAAGCATAGGAAGGCAAAACAAGTGCAACTTCAAGAATTGCAACATAAAGAGGGGAAACTTAATATAATTGAGATGCATAAAACCATGTTTCCCTTTCTCATAATAACTTTCAGTAGCATCATGAATAAAATTAACAATATAACCATCACATAAAACATTCTTATCATGAGCCATATGCATAAAAGAATTAATACTCCCCACATGAACATAGTCTTCTTTGATGTGATTCTTTTCACAAGGTCTAAGTGCTCCACAAAAATTAACATGCTTATAAGAAATAGTACTTTCAGAAGTTTGAGCATGTTTATTGCAATCATCAATAACAATCTCACTTTCCATGCAAGTGTCTTTAAAAGGTTCATGATACACGTCCCAATTTCATTTAGGAACATTAATATGAGAAGAAAAGGCTCTATAGCAATCAACCATAATTTGAGGATCAAGACCATATTTAGCATTAAGCTCTTGAAAATCAGCAGTTTCAGCGAAAGACTTAATGCAATCATACTAATAGTTTATACCTGATTCTTTACCTTTGTCACAATCCAAATCTTCGATATTGCTTTGAATTGTTTCAAGCAGATCCCACTTGGCTTTTGTGAAAGACCCCTCAAAACAGGCATCTAGATAGTCCTTGTAATATCCTGAAAGCCTTGCATAAAAATTATTAATAACAATATTATGGGGGAGCTCATGAATGGGACATTTGAGCATTAGTGACTTCAATCTTTCCCATGCTTGGGCAATGCTTTCTCCATCATGAGGATGAAAGTTATAAATATAATTCCTATCTTTATGAATCTCACTAGAAGGATAGAATTTAGAATAAAAGAGAGGTATAATTTCCTCCCAGCCAATAGATCGGCCATCCTTCAGCGTCTTATACCATTCTGCAGCTCTTCCCTTTAGTGATAAAGAGAATAGCTTCCTCTTAACCTGACTTGTTGAAATACCTGCACACTTGAACAACTAGCATAATTCATGTATAAAGAGCAAATGATCACCAGGATGGATAGTTCCATCTCCTAAATAGCAGTTATTCATAGCACGTTCAACAATTTTCATAGGTATTTTAAAAGGATGAGGATCACAAACATCATTAGAATTATCACATATGGGAGATAAAATATCACTAGAGCAAATTTTCTGCATTAAAGCTGGGGAACTAAAAATATCATGCTTATCAAAACCAGCTTCCCCAAGCTTAGACTTTTCTATAGCATTAGCAATAACGGTGTTCAAAGAATTCAGACAAATAACATTGCTATTAGCATGCAAATAAAGCTCCAAAGGTTTTTCAAGTTTCTCTTCAAACACTTCATGTCTTAACTCAGGAAAAATACTATAAAGCTCTTTGTTTTCCATTAAGCCTAACTAGTGAAAATAAAAAAAAAGAAACAAAAAGATATAATTGCAGAATCTAAAGGAAATAACATCGAGCACCCACACACCAGCAACAGTACTAGAATATGGATGTGAGTACCTTTTACCTTACCTCCCCGGCAACAGCGCCAGAAAAGAGCTTGATGTCTACGCACGCTTCTATCCTTGTAGATAGTGTTGGGCCTCCAAGTGCAGAGGTTTGTAGAACAGCGACAAGTTTCCCTTAAGTGGATCATCCAAGGTTTATCAAACTCAGGGAGGAAGAGGTCAAAGCTATCCCTCTCAAACAACCCTGCAATTACGATACAAGAAGTCTCTTGTGTCCCCAACATACCATATACACTTGTCAGATGTATATGTGCACTAGTTCGGCGAAGAGATAGTGAAATACAAGTAATATGGATGATTATAAGTAGTAAATGCAATCTGAAATAAATATTGCTGCGAGCAAACATGTAACAGAACTGAATGTAAACAATGTTTCAATGCTTAGAAACAAGGCCTAGGGGTCATACTTTCACTAGTGGACACTCTCAACAAAGATAACATAATTGAACATAGAAATATCTATCTTAACTATGCTATTCTAAACTATTCTCCGATGGATAACAAACACTAATCATGTGTAGGGCTACTGAAGCACTCCTCAAAGTTTGCATTTCTCTAAACTAGATTGCCCCGCACTATCACCTTGAGCGCACTAGATGGTTCCAACAAACACCAACAATTCATAGAGACATTAGCCAAAGAGACACACATAATGCGCACACTGTCGTCCTTCACATCATGGTACAAGGTGTCTCCAGAGATCACTATAATAAAGCACTAGAGTAGCATAGTATATGAAGAACAATATCTACCAATTCAACTAGATACAAAACTCATGATCACATATAGATCACATCATCGGAGAGAGAGGTGAACCACATAGCTACCAGTAGACCCCTTAGCCCTGAGGGAGAACTACTCCCTCCTCATCATAGGAGACAGCAACGTCGATGGAGATGGCGATGAAGTCGATGGAGACTGGTGGTGCAGTCGATAGAGATGGCTCCGGGGGCACTTCCCCGTCTGGCAAGGTGCCAGAACAGAGAGTTCTGTCCCCCAAAATTGGTCTTCGATGGTGGCGGCACTGCGGAACTTTACTGGGAGAAACGCCGATTGATTTAGGGTTTTCGCTTTGGAGACTTTTTATAGGTGAACGGGCGATGTCAGAGGTGGACCAGGGGCCCACACCATACGCTGGCGCGGTCTAGGGGGGCGCACCACCCTATGGTGTGGCCACTCCCTGGCCCCCCTCCGGCTCTCCTTCGGACTTTGTCTCATGTCAGGAAAAATAGGAGGTTCAGGCTTCATTTTGTCCAATTCCGAGAATATTGCCTGTGTAGCTTTTCCGAAACACAGAAACAGCAGAAAACAGGGAACTAGCACTGTGGCATCTCGTTAATTGGTTAGTTCCGGAAAATGCATAAAAACGCCACGAAGTGTAACAAAACACAAAGCAAATGGTGCATAAATAAGCATGGAGCATCAAAAATTATAGATACGTTGGAGACGTATCGTCCACCTCCTCTCCCACCCTATCAGTGGTAGATCAATTGTCATGGAGCAACTCCCTTCTCTGATGCACCACTCTCGAGTGGAGAATCCCTTCTCTACCATGGTGGACTTCTCGACCGCTCTATCCTTCACTCTGCCAAGAAACCCTCGACTATGATGTCCCAATATTTGCTGACATACCTGCTTCTAGGTCCTCCACTCCACCTTAATCTTTAACCCAGACAGCACCCTAGATTAGCAACAATTTGTCATGGCCATTACACTTCCACTACTAGGGAAAACCCCGCCACCGGCGCAACCAAAAGTATTACCCCCGGCGAATTGCTGTTCGCCGGCGACACTGATGCCAGTGGTATGGTGTTATTGCCGGCGAACTAGTGCATTCGCAAGCGATAATACACTATACTGCTGGTGAATCCCTATATTCGCCGGGGGTAAGGTTGGTTCGCCAGGGGTAACATTCGCCGGGGGTAAGCATTGGTAGGACCAATTTATCCCCCGGGGGGTAAGGTTGTATTCATCGGGAGAAGGTACTATTCACTGGTAGTAAAAAATTCCAGGAAAAAATCGAAAATACAGGAAGAAATATACAGGAATAGCAACATATAACGAACAACAACAGCCATCATATATATTATTGAACAAC
This sequence comes from Dactylis glomerata, assembly GCA_007115705.1. Classification (NCBI taxonomy): domain Eukaryota; kingdom Viridiplantae; phylum Streptophyta; class Magnoliopsida; order Poales; family Poaceae; genus Dactylis; species Dactylis glomerata. The sequence goes on from QXEO01000082.1 coordinate 79,351, forward strand.
AACATCAAGTAACAAACATGAGACCACACATCATATGCATACATACATATTATTGAATCTACATACATATCAAGTAACAAACATGAGACCACACATCACATGCATATATACATATTACTGAACCTACGTACAAATCAAGTAACAAAACTAAGATCCTCTGTAGAAATCACGTCGTCACCGGGCTTCGGGAGATCGAAGATGAGGGCATTATCTCCTTCTTCGAGCCAAAGAATAAACTTTTCGCCGGGTGCCATTGCATACCACTTAGCAAATGCTCTCCAAGGAGGACCACTAAAGTAGGTTTGGTTTACCTCATTTCTCACAAGAACCCTGAACTGGCGTTGCGGAACTGTCCCTTGCACTAGGTTGACCTCAACAGATCCAAGTTGTGCAGTATTTCTGTGCACATGCTCGCATATGCCGCGCCTTGACAGGCAAGAGACGGTCTAAAGAAAATTATAAATAAACAAATATTATCTATATGTTTGAGCGGCAAGCAAATATATATGGCTATGAATATGTGTACAATAAAAACGTACCACTATAGTCTCGAGGTCCTGGGGAGAGTTATGGCAATCCTGTTCTGTCGACATGCAGCATGGACACAATGATCGCAAACGTCCATCTAAGATAACAAAAGATTATTTGAATTAAATTTATTGCAAATAAACTTACACCATTAGGGCCTCATACTTAGAGTGGACACACATAAATCCTAGGGATGGAGTAAGTGAGCCTAGTGGGATGCACAAGTTTTGTATTTTTAGACATCACATGGCTCACTCACACCATCCCCTGGGACATGATCCACAATTTTAATCATCGGCCGCTGCAACAAAAACAAACCACAAGAAACATTAGGGCCTCATACTAATTAGAGTGGGCACATACTAATCCTTAGAGATGGCTTGAGTGAGCCTAGTGGGATGCACAAGATTTGTATTTGTACACATTACATGGCTCACTCACACACTCCGGGGTCATGATCCACAATTTTAATCGTTGGTCGTTGCAACGAAAACAAACCACAAGAAGCATTAGGGCCTCATACTGATTAGAGTGGGCACATATAAATCCCCAGGGATAGTGTGAGTGAGCCTAGTGGGATGCACAAGATTTGTATTTGTACATATCATATGGCTCACTCACACCATCTGGGGACACGATCCACAATTTTAACCATCGGTTGTTGCAATGAAAACAAATCACAAGAAACTTTATCGGCCTCATACAATTGGACACACACAAGCGACCTTGATATCCTCGTTGAGCCAAATAAAATATACATGAATTATACTTGTGTATATTACAAGGCTCAACGGTCTATCATGGTCACATAGTGCCACCGTTTTTAATCATCGGCCATTGCAATGAAAACAACCTCATACAATTGGACGCACACACACAAGCAACACTCATAGCCTTGCTGAGCCAAGTAAAATACAAATCGATCAACCCCCCATCGACATCACACGGAGACAGTAGTAGGCATTGCTATCATAGTGGGTATCCCTCGCTCGTTCGTAGTACAATGCAACGATATGAATGCTTGGAACTCTCTGGTGGCATCTTAGGTGCATGTGCAGTGATGCACACTTTTGAGACTGGAACATATATGTGCACGGATTAATATATGCGGAATTGTTCGCAGGTAAGAAACCACAGGGTGGCCACCAAGTTGTTACTTTTTTGTCTTGATTGCTAAATGCAACCCAACAATCTACATTTCGATTTAGGGCCATCCAAGTATGATGTGATTTTGCAGTCTCCTTGGTCTATAAGGGTGTTTGGTTGTCAGCCAGAGATGAGAAAATTCATTATATGACACTACATGTAAATATGATTCCTTATATGACACTCAAAACTTTTTTCTTCCCTAGATGACACTCGGTAATTTTTTTTGCCTTATATGACACTCTAGTGCATTATATGACTTACAAGGAAGCTATTGTCCCTAGTGCAATATGTGATAAAAATAAAAAATACTTCTATTGCCCCTACTTTTTCCTACGGTGAATGCGTCATGCATGCTGCATATCCGCAAAAATACATGTATGTCTTCATATACCTGTTTTTTTTCATGATACATGCGTCATTGCAAACCAGAGAGCCTCACATGAAGCTTTAATAGACGTGCGATGACATTCATGGATGCGTACGCCTACTGCGTGTGATTTTTACTACATGCGAGCCAGGTCTGCTCTGGCCATGCACATGCACAAAGCTCTCAAATTTTACGTACGTGTACATGGTGGGCGTGTTTATGTATGTACACATATATTGTATAGTATGGAAAAAATATATTGTATGAAATTTGAAAGCTTCAATACTAGTACTGTAGTATTTAATTTAGTGAAAGAAAAACAGAGGATCAATAGCAGGCAGATGATATCGATCCTAAGAAAGCCCTCAAACTGAAATGGATCGATGCTGCTGAGTAGTACGTGTGGTTTATTGCTGACCAGCACGTGTGGTTTCGTGAGCTTGACAACAAGTTTGGTGCGTGGATACCAAGATTTGCAATTAACAATTCATATTTTAATGTAAATCAAGAAAATACTACTATACTATGTGAATTTTCTTTGATTTTTGTCACATATTACACTAGGGGCAATACCATCTTTGTAACTCATATAACGCACTAGAGTGTCATATAAGGCAAAAAAAAAATAGACCGAGTGTCATCTAGAGAAGTACAAAAGTTTTGGGTGTCATATAAGGAATCTGTGGCGGCAGTGTCATATAAAAAATTTTCTCGCTAGAGATTGCCTAGCCAAAATTTGGCTCCACCACAACAACTTTGGTCAGTGTTTGGTTGAGTACCAAACTTTGGCCCACCGCAACATAATGACACTACCGCCACAGATTTTTCTGGCAATGTTTGGAGGCCTTTTTGCTCGCCACAAATTAGCCTAGCTACCACGATAAAAATCCCTTGGGTCCCTTTCTTTTCATTTCATTCACGCAAATTTCCCCTATCCATCTATGGCGGCTGCCTAGTTTTGACATCACTGAGCTCCTCACCATCACCGCTCCTGTCTTAGAGCATGTTGGGCTCCAACTGCCGCTGTATCCCACTTCTTCTTGTCCCCTCCACCAGCTAGCTAGCTAGTTGACCTCTCGCCCATTTGTATAGATCTGAAGCAGAGCAACGAGTCCTTGTGGAAGCAGAGTAAGCAATGGAAGCAGATTCACATCCAGTCCGTGCGGCTAGACAGACTAGTCCATTGATGATAATCGTTGCCAACGATTTTTTCAAGACTAGATCGATCCGTGAGATACATGTACTTCCTTGCTACTGTTTTATCTATAGACTATTGTTTATTTTATATAAAACCTAGACATGATGAGCTATTAATTTTGTGCACATACATGTGGTATAGATAACTTTTTGTTTGATAAATATTCGTTCTACTGATTCCATCTTATTCTGAAATTATCTTCTAAATGCATCGAATGAACTTGTATGTAAATGTTATCTTGACTATACTACCATTACATGTGAAAAGAAGACTGATTGATCGTATTCTGAATTGTCTATCCATGTATCGGTTCAAATATTTTCTGTAATGGACATGTATTTCATTTCTTTATCAAAATTTTGGCCGCAATCCAAAAACTTCTTATGAGTTTTTGGCAAGCATTTGAGGTGGCAAACTAAACAATTGCCACTATTTCTTGCCAAACATTAGGGACAAACCAACGGAGTACTATTGCCATAAAGCATGGCTTGTCACAAGTATGGTCACTACCAAATTTTGGCTTGGCAAATTGTGGCCAGGAACCAAATAATAGGTTGCACATCATTTTCGCTAGCTGCACATCATTTTTGGTAAGGTGTACAGTTTGTTGGTTGTATTATTAATTCGGCATGCACCAACTTTGAAAAAAGAAACTTACTATAATAGACATAGACAGTAGTAGGGATTGCTATTACAGTGGGTATCCCTCGCTCATTCATAGTACAATGTAATAGTATCAATGCTTGGAACTCTTTGATGGCAGCTTAGGTGCTTGTGCAGTGGTGCACACATTTCACTACTAGGAAAACAACTATAGGTAGAAGTGTTACCCATAGCACACCATTTGTGTGGTGTGCTACGAGTATATACTCATAGTGCATCACCCTTGTCCATGCGCTACGGGTATGTGTGGGCTTGGAGGGCTGACGTCCCTCAACTTACCCGTAGCGCACGGTTTAAGCATGCGCTATGGCTAATTAATCTTGCTCGTAGCGCATGCCTCACCCGTGCGCTAGGGTAAGTTAGGCGGGAATTTTTTTTCGAGTATGCGGGAAAAATTTCGTAATTACCAGTGGGTGAGAATTTTTTTCAATATTTTTTGAATAAATTTCAAAAATTTCAATAGGTGGGATTTTTTTTTCAAAAGTTACCCGTAGCGCACCAATCACTCCATGTGCTACGGTAAGTTTTTGAAATTTTGTCCCACTACACCCCCCATGGAAAGCCTTTTTAGTTTTCCAAAAAAATAAAAGAAGATGATAAAAAAATCAAAAATTTGAGGTGTAGTTATGTTCCGTGATCTAGTTATTTAAAAAATAATAAACTTCAATTTTGATATTTTTACAATAAAAGTTTATGTCCCTGTAAAACGGCAATAAATTTTGCATACGAAGACCGATGAAAAAGTTTTTTATATGAAAACATATCTACCGAAGGTCGTTTTGACGATTTTAGAATCCTCAAATTCAAAAGGGAAAATAGTGTTTTTCTCTCTTTTATATTTTCATTTTATATTTTTTATTTAAATTGAATTTCTTCAAATTCTTAATTTTTTTGTCGAAATTTTCATCTTATTGTATTTTTTTAATGAAAATTCTGAATTTTTGAAATGTTTTATGATTCTTTCGAATTTTGAATTTTTCCAATTTGTTTTGAAGTTTTCTTAATTTTTGAAAAAAGTTTGAAAAATTAAACACACATAGACACATATATGCACACATGCACAAATATACACATGCACACCTATCCACACATGTCCCCACATATACACACATATACATACAAAGACCTTAAGAGGATTGATATGATAATAATATCAGTAAGGACTTGGATAGCTTAGGAATAGCTCATGCGAATAGAACTATAAAGTTAAGCGTGCTCACTCCGGGAGTAATTTGAGGATGGTGATCGAGTTGGAAGTCGTTATTTCGGTGTGATTAGTTCAGCGTGCTCACCCCAGGAGTAATTTGAGGATGGGTGACCAAGTGGAAAGTTGTCATTTCAGTGTGATTTGAAAATATTCTTGGTGTGATAAAATAGTAATTTTTTTCAAAAATTCATGTTTTTCAGATTATTTCAATTTATAGAATTTTTTCAAAAAAATTGATTTTTTGATTTTTATTTTTTTGAATTTTTCTGGATTTTCAATTTTACCCGTAGCGCACAGGCCATGTTACCCGCAGCGCACATGCTAGTGCGTTACGGGGAAGTAAATTACCTATAGCGCATATGCCCGTGCGCTACGGGTAATCCAGCATCGTGGTACCCGCGGCGCAAGGGTAATGCGCTACGGGTAACCAAATTCGTTGCGCTGCGGGTAGCCTTTTTTCTAGTAGTGTTTGAGAGGGAACATATATGTATGCGGATTAATTTCAGCGAAACTGTTCACATGTAAGAAACCATAGGGTGGCCACCAAGCTGTTACTTTTCTGTCTTGACTGGTAAATGCAAACCACCAATCTACATTTCGATTCAGGACCATCCAAGTATGATGTGATTTGGTAGTCTCCTTGGTCTATGAGACTATTTGGTTGCCAGCAAGAGATGAGAAAATTCCTTATATGACACTACATATAAATATGATTCCTTATACGACACTTAAAACTTTTTCCGTCCCTAGATGACACTCGGTGTTTTTTTTTTTTGCCTTATATGACACTCTAGTGCTTTATAAGACTTACAAAGATGCTATTGCCCCTATTACAATATATGACAACAAATAAATCTATTTCCCTACTTTTTTTTCGTAGTGACTGCAACATGCATGTTGCATATCAGAAAAACTACATGAACGCCTTCACAGACTTGGTTTTTTCATGATACATGGGTCATTGCAAAGCAGAAGACTCACGGGAAGCTTTAATAGACGTGCGATGACACGCATGGGTGCATACGCCTACTTCGTGTTATTTTTACTGCGCGCGAGCTAGATCCAGGTCTGCCCTGGCCATGTATAGGAACGAGGCTCTCGAATTTTACGTACGTGTACATGGTATGCGCGTTTACGTATGTACACACATATTGTATAGTACAGAAAAATGTACTATATGAAATTTGATGATGCATTGTGCTTTTGTACTAGTTCTGTAGTATTTATTTAGTGGAAGAAAAATAGAGTATTAATGGTTGATGGATGACACTGCCTAAGAAAGCCCTCAAACTCAAATGGATCGATGCTGCCGAGCAACACGTGTGGTTTGCTGCTGACCAGCACGTGTGGTTTCGTGAGCTTGATGGGAATTTCAGTGTGTTCAGGAAGATTTGCAATTCCCAATTCACATTTTAATGTAAATCAGAAAAATACTATTATACTATGTGAAATTTCTTTGAGTTTTGTCACATATTGCACTAGAGGCATTAGCGTCTTTTTAAGTCATATAATGCACTAGAGTATCATATATGTCAATTTTTTTACATCAAGTGTCATCTAGAGAAGTAAAAAATTGAGTGTCATATAAGGAATCATATTTACAGATAATGTCATATAAGAAATTTTCTCGCTAGAGATTGCCAAGCCAAAAGTTGGCTCCACCTCAGCAACTTTGGCCGGCCTCGTTTGGCTGCGTACCAAACTTTGGCATGCCACATCATCATGACACTCCCGCCACAGATTTTTCCTGGCAAAGTTTGGCGGTCTTTTTGCTCGCCACACCCCCTTCAGCGCACCAATGCTGCACAAATTAACGGAGCTACCGCGATAGAAATCCCCTCCTGCCCCTTTATTTTCGTTTTGCAAAATTCCCCTATCCATCTATGGCGGCTGCCCTTTTTTGACGTCACTGAGCACCTCGCCGCCACAGCTCCGGTCTTAGAGCAGGTTGGGCTTCGGCCGCCGCTGTCTCACACTTCTTCCTCTCCCCTCCACCACCTAGTTATCTAGTTGACCTCTCATTCTATCCCATTTGTATAGATCTAAAGCCGAGCAATGAGTCCTTGTGGAAGCAGAAAAAGCAGCGGAAGCAGATTCAAATCTAGTCCGTGCGACTAGACAGACTAGTCGGTTGACGGTAGTCGTTGCCAATGATTTTTTTAGGACTTGAACGATCCATGAGATACATGTACTGCCTTGCTACTGATTTTTCTACAGAGTGTTGTTTATTTAATGTAAAACCTAAACATAGTGAGGTATTAATTTTGTGCACATACATGTGGTATAGATAAATTTTGGTTTGACAAATATTCGTTCTACTGAGTCCATCTTATTCTTAAATTATGTTCTAATTGCATCAAAGGAACTCGTATGTAAAATGTTATCTCGACTACTACCATTACATGTAGAAAATAAGACTAATTGATCGTATTCTATTGTGTCTAGCCATATATCGGTCAACTATTTTCTGTAATGGCTGTGTATTTCATTTCTTTGTCAAACTTTTGGCCACAATCCAAATAGTTGTTTTGAGTTTTTGTCAAACAATTGTGGTAGAAAACTAAACAATTGCCACTATTTCTTGCCAAACATTGGCCACGAACCAAACAGAGTACTTTTGCCATAAAGTATTTCTTTCCACAAGTATGGTCACTACAAAATTTTGGCATGGCAAACTATGACCAGGAACCAAACATGCCCATAGGTTGCACATTATTTTCAATAAGGTGTACAGTTTGTTGGTTGTATCAGTAATTCAGTTTGCACCGCCCTTAACAGAAGAAACTAGGCATTGCTATCATAGTGGGTATCCCTCGCTCGTTAGTAGTACAATGCAACAATATCAATGATTGGAAATCTTTGGTGGCAGCTTAGGTGCATGTGCAGATTAATTTTAGTGGAACTGTTCACATGTAAGAAACCATAGGGTGGCCACGAAGTTGTTACCTTTTTGTCATGATTGGTAAATGCAAACCACCAATCTACATTTTGATTCAGGACAATCCAAGTATGATGTGATTTGGCAGTCTCCTTGGTCTATAAGGGTGTTTGGTTGCCAGCTAGAGATAAGAATATTACTTTTATGTCACTACATGTAAATATGATATCTATATGCCACTCAAAACCTAGATGACACTCAGTGAAATTTTGGCCTTATATAACACCCTAGTGAATTATATGACTTATATGTGACAAAAATAAAAATACTGCTATTGCCCCTACTTCTTTTCTGTGGTGACTGTATCATGCATGCTGCATATCAGTCGAAATACATGTAGGTCTTCACATGCCTATTTTTTTCAAGATACATGCGTCATTACAAAGAAGAAAGCTTCACGTGAAGCTTTAATAGACATGCGATGGCACGAATGGGTGCATACGCCTACCTCGTGTGAATTTACTGCGTGCGAGCCAGGTCTGCCCTAGCCATGCACAGGCCGAGGCTCTCGAATTTTAAGTTCGTGTACGCGGTGTGCGCATTTACCTATGTACACATATATTGTATATGAAATTTTAAATTGCACTGTGCTTCAGTACTAGTACTGTTGTATTTAATTAGTGGAAGTAAAATAGAGGATCAATGGCAGGCGGATGACACCGGTCCTAAGAAAGCCCTCAAACTATGGCCTGGAACCAAACATTCCCATAGGTTGCACATCATTCCCGGTAAGCTGTATAGTTTGTTGGTTGTATCAGCAATTCATTATGCCCCGCCCTTGACAAAAGAAACTTACTATAAGCAGACAAAGATAGTAGTAGGCATTGCTATTATAGTGGATATCCCTCGCTCGTTGATAGTACAATGCAACAGTATCAATGCTTGCAATTCTTTGGTGGCAGCATAGGTGCATGTGCAGTAGAACACACATTTGAGAGGGAACATATATGTGTGCGGATTAATTTTGGTAAAACCGTTCACATGTAAGAAACCATAGTGTGGCCACAATCTTGTTACTTTTTTGTCTTGATAGGTAAATGCACACCACCCATCTAAATTTTGATTTAGGACCATCCAAGTATGATGTGATTTGGCAGTCTCCTTAGTCTATGAGGGTGTTTGATTGCCAGCAAGAGATTAGAAATTCCTTCTATGACACGACATGTAAATATGATTCCTGATATAACACTCAAAACTTTTTCCTTCCATAGATGATACTCCACGTATTTTTTTTTGCCTTATATGATACTCTAGTACATTATATGACTTACAAATATGCTATTGCCCGTACTACAATATGTAACAAAAATAAAAAAACTTGTATATTCCCTACTTTTTCTAGAGTGACTGCGTCATGCATGCTGCATATCAGCGAAAAATACATATACGTCTTCACTTACCTATTTTTTCATGCTACAAGCGTCATTGCAAAGCATAAAGCCTCATGTGAAGCTTTAATAGACGTGCGATGACACGCATGGATGCATACGCCTACTTCGTGTGATTTGTACTGCGCACGAGCCAGGTCTGCCCTGTCTATGCATAGGCACGAGGCTCTCAAATTTTATGTACGTGTACATGGTGTGCACATTCACCCGTATGTACACAAATATTGTATAGTATAGAAAAATGTATTGTATGAAGTTTGAAGCTACACTGTGCTTCAGTTTTAGTACTGTAGTATTTAATTTGTGGAAGAAAAACAAAAGATCAGGTGGATGACACCGTCCTAAGAAAGCCAGGTCTTCACTGGCCATGCATAGGCAGGTCTTCACTGGCCATGCATAGGCATGAGGCTCTCGAATTTTATGTATGTGTACATGGTGTGCGCATTTACGTATGTACACATATTTTACAGTATGGAAAAAATATATTGTACGAAATTAGAAGATGCACTGTACTTTAGTACTACTACTGTAGTATTTAAGTAGTGGAAGAAAAACCAAGGATCAATGGCAGGCAAATGACACTAATCCTAAGAAATCTCTAAAACTCAAATGTGTCGATGCTGCTGAGGTGGCACGTGTGGTTCGCTTCTGACTAGCACATGTGTTTTGTGAGGTTGACGACAAATTCAGTGCATGGATAGCAAGATTTGCAATTCCGCTCAATTCACATTTTAATGTAAATCAAAAAAATACTGCTATACTATGTGAAATTTCTTTGATTTTTGTCACATATTGCACTAGGGGCAATAGCGTCTTTGTAAGTCATATAATGCACTAGAGTGTAAGGAAGACATTATACCGAGTGTCATCTAGAGAAATAAAATGTACAGAGTGTCATATAAGGAATCATATTTATAAATAGTGTCATATAAGAAATTTTCTCGCCAAAGATTGCCAAGCCAAAATTTGGCTCTGCCATAGCAACTTTGGCTAGTGTCATGTTATTTAGGGACAGTAGCCATAGGGATGACTTAGTGAGAGGGCTTGTCGGGTAAAGTGACGGGTCCGGCTCGGGATGGGTAGCGATGACACGAGCACGTACCCAGGTTCAGGGCCCTCCTCGCCAGAGGTAAAACCCCTACATCATGCCTTCTACATTATTATGAGCACACAGTGGCTACAATGGTGCTCCTTGAGCTGTGTTTTCTAGAGGAAGAAGAAGACTAGGCCGATCCCCTATTCTAAGGGTCCAGGCCCCCTTATATAGGCAGGGGCCTGGTTACATGCGTTGGTTCGGTTGCTCGGCAACCGGCTCTATAGTGGCAATGATGTTGGCATGGTCCCTCTTCTCCTGCTCCTCCTGCGCTATGTAGGTCGCTTTATAAAGTAACCTTGTCCCCCAAGTCGGCATATCCGTGGTATATGCTCGGCCTCCCCTCGGATCCTCCCGTTGGAGGTAGCTTTATGGTGGTGGTAGGTGGCGACGGTCCCATGGCTGGCGTCACCCTGGCCTTCGGTCTCTGCTTTTTCTTGTCTGGTACCTGTAGGATTTTATAAAGTGTCGATTAGTACCTACATTATTGCTGCCAGCTCTGGCCGTCAGTGGAGAGGACCTTGGTCGGCTGCTGGCGCAGCCGATTCTTCACGCCTCGCTGGCCTTGCTGGCCGGTTGTTGCTCTGTTCCCTAGGACGCCAGCCGGCAGGTCCTTCTGCCTTTGGACTACCCAGGTGGTTATCCCCACGTCACTAGCCCCTAAAACTGACAAAGTCTCATGGAGTATCATGGGGCTTTGGGGGTTCTTTTCCTCGTCGAAGTTCACTCGCATTTGTCAAAGTCCCAGGGATTCACATCCGGCTGGAAGACGGTTGGGTTCACGAACCGTAGAGCGTTGCCGGTCGTCTCGGGACATGCCGGCTCCTGGACCGAATCGGCTCGGAGCTAACTCATAGCCAGCCGGTGTCCGGCTCCTTGGAACTTGAACCTCTCGAAGTCCGGGCATGGGAGCCACTTTTCTGCGAAACGCAGCAAAGCATCCCATCGGTTCTAGACCCACGATCTTTTGTGGCAACCGCAGCGGTTGCCCTTCCGAATCACCATGTGGCGCGCGATGAGGGGGTAGTTGGCGCGATGTCGTGCGTGGGTTGCTCAACTGATCCCACTATGCCGGTTCGTTCCTCACGCCGTTCCTCCTTAAATGCTCGGACGACTCGAGGGAGAGGACTCACTTTGCCAGATCCATCTCTTTCTCTCCCCAAGGCTGAGTCCAATCATGTCCACCATCAGAGGTTCCGGTGATGGTAGCGTTGAGAGTGCCGAGGCGTCGAGGAGGCACGGTCCACGTCGCCCACGCGGAAGCGTCAAGAAAACAGGGACGGCAGCAGCGGCAATGCCTCCTTCTGCTCCTCATCATGGGCGTCCGCCAGGCAGCAGGAACAAGAAGACCGTGGCCACCCTCGCAGCCGCTACCGCTGGGACTACTGGCCCAGCCACGGTAGCCGCCGCCCCGGTCACCCTGTCACGGTTTTGGCCGGTTCTTCCACCAGTGCACTAGCCACCGGCGTACACGTTAGTCGATGGGTACACCACTTTCATTATCTCGGTTCTGGCCAGGTGCGGCGACCGTCTCCGCCTGCCCTCCAAGTTCGTGGAGGGAATTTAAGGCCAGGAGATAGCACGCGCCATCCTGCAGGAGTGCAACGCTGGCCAGCCGATGTTCAACATCGAGGTCTACTACGACAACGAAGGGAAGTGCTACTACCGCAACGGGTGGCCGAGGTTCTTCGTGGAGTACGGCGTGCAGGAGGGCTAGTTCCTCCTCCTCTCCCGCTGTGATGGGATGCGGGAGTTCTTCGTCCGCGTCATCGACGACACCCTCCGCGCTCGCTCCTTCGTCGCCTGGGTGTGACATGCGAGCCTCTCCATCGTCTCTTTGTCGACACAGATTTTGTCAACTAGAGACGCCAGTATCTTAGAGTACGAATCAGGGAAGATTTTGTTCAGTCGGTTGTTGATGTAGCCGCTAGACTTTGCCAATGAAGCTTAATTATTCTGCAATCTCGATCTGTTGCATTCTTCTTTCATTGAGTGTCTTGTGAATGATGTTTGCCTCTGCTTCATGAATGACGACGAGAATGTAGCTAGGAGTTTACTCGCGCCAGAGTCGATATTGACCCTTGGGGTGCACTTCGTGTACCTTCGTAGGTTTGAGCTAGAAAGGTCGATGATTACCCAGGGCTTCTCGAGCGGAGGCACTTCTGCAGCCTTAACCAGCTCTAGCACTAAGAGTCATAGCTCCACTGGCCGACTCCAAAAGGTACAAGCAAATGCAAAGTCCAGTGCCAGCTCGGGCGAGGCTGGAGCCGGCATGCCCATATCGACGAAACTTTGTGAGCAGTTTGCCACAGCTAAGGAATCATCGCAGGGTGTTGGCCTTCGGATGCCTGACGAAGAGGTGACCGCTCAGGTGAATGACTTTGCCATTTTTGTTTTCAAGTTTTTACTGCTAGTCACAATGCGATGCCGGATGGACTGGTTAGCCGGTGGAGGATTGGAGACAGCCACTTAAGAACCAATTCCCCTTCCCACTAGCCCCCAAGTTTTGGGGTAGCTGAGATGATAGCTAGCTTGAAACTAACTTGACCGCGTGCCGGACGTATGTTGCGCAAGACAATGTTTGTTTCAGGCATTTCGATGTGATTACTTTGCCTAGGTTCTAAGAGTTTTGACCATTGACCATTTGCTGGCTCGCTCTAGCTTAGTTTCCTCAACCTTTTCCTTCATATCCCCACCCTTCGGGCATTCTACTCCAAACCGACAGCCTGGTGCCGGTTGGTCTCCCTTGGGCCGACAGTCGAATGCCGGCCTAGGGTGGGAGCGTGATGCGAGGTGAGAAGTAGTACTTCGGTTTCTTGGATACTTGGCTCAAGCGAGCCCGCGCGTGGTCAACGACTGTCACCCTTAGAACTTAGTTGAGCGATAACGTTTAGAGTTTGCGTTTTCCTCCCCAGCGGCTTTCCTAGGTAGGTGACCTGCTGGCTCCGCCCCAGCCGTCTATCATGAGCCGGGGGGTGGAGGTTAGGCTTGGGGTCCGATCCGCACGAAGTACTTATCCGGCTGACAGGGGGTTCGATTGTTCGAAGCACCGGCTGTGGCTCACTACTTGAAGCCGGCTACCGATCAAGTGAATAATGCAGGAAACGAGATACACAAAGTGTTTTCGGGGAGGCAGCCATAACAAGCCGCTCCAGCTTCCTTTATTCATTGACAAGCATTCGAGGTACAAGTTGTTTGCCTTAATAGAAGAAAGGTCTTAAGTGATTGACATTTCATGGACGCTCTGTCTCTTTGTTGGAATTGTCAACCTTGTTCTTCGTTGACTCTTGCGCATCGACGAGGTAGTATACCCCATTGCCCAGCACCCGGCTGATGATAAACGGTCCCTCCCAAGGAGAGGACAGCTTGTGCATGCCTTTGGTATTTTGGATCAGCTGGAGCACGAGGTCTCGTTCGCGGAATTCGAGAGGACAAATCTTCCACCTGTGATAGCACCGCAACTGTTGCTCGTAGAGCGATGTTCTAGACAAGGCCAGTTCTCAAGCCTCCTCAAGGAGGTTGACGCTATCTTCACGGGCTTCTTTGGCTTCCTCTTCAGTGTACTGAACCACTCTTGGCGCATCAAATTCGATGTTAGTGGGCAGCACAACTTTTATTCCATAGACCAGAAAGAAGGGTGTGTAGCCGACAGAGCGATTCAGAGTGGTGCGCAGGCTCCAAAGTACCAAGGGTAGCTCTTCGACCTAGCAGCTCACTGAGCGCTCGAGGGGTTCAACCAACCTTGGTCTAATGCCGGCTAGGACCAAGTCGTTTGCCTTCTCAACTTGCCCATTCGACTGTGGATGTTCCACTAAGGCTAGGTCTAGCCGGATCCCCTTCTAGCTGTAGAAGTCTGTGAAGACGCCCTTTGCGAAGTTTGTCCCATTGTCGGTGATGATGCTATGCGGAAGGCCATATCTCACTGATGATCTCGTTGAAGAACTTGATGGTTGACGAGCCATCGAGTTTCTTGATTGGGTTGGCCTTGATCCACTTCGTGAACTTGAACACCGCTACTAGGAGATGCGTCAAGTGCCCGGGTGCCGTCCTGAATGGCCCAACCATGTCGAGGCCCCAGACAACGAACGGCCAGGTGAGTGGGATGGTCTTGAGGCCTACTGCTAGAGTGTGTCTCTGCTTGGAGAAGCGCTGGCAGCCGTTGCATGACTTCACCAGCCATTCTGAGTCCTTAGGGCTGTTGGCCAGTAGAATCTGTGGCAAAAAGCTTGGCCAGCAAGGCTCTAGAAGATGCATGATGGCCGCACTCCCCTTGATGTATCTCTTTCAGCAACTCTCACCCCTCTTCCGGCTCGATGCATTTATGGTAGACCCCTGACACGCTGCACTTGTACAGCTCGCTGTTAATGATGGTGTACGCTTGTGCACGATGCTAAAGTCGCCTTGCTTCTGCTTCACTTACCGGCAGGTCCCAAGTGATGAGGTAGTTCGAGAACGGTTCTTCCCAAGATGGTATCTCTCTGATGTGGAAGACACTTGCGACTAGTGGATCTATAGCCCCCGGGTCTGCTGACGTGCCGGCTTCACTGGGTTGGCTGGCTGCTGGCGTCTGCTTGGAGACGAAGCCTCTGAGGATTTTGTCTAGCCGGCTTCGCTTGATGGGCCGGCTGCTCCCTCTTGTTCTGAGCCGGCAGCCCCCGGGTTTAGCAATGGTGCCTTAACCGGAGCAGGATCTTCCGGCACATAGATGGAGTTGGACTCTAGCGACGGCTTGATGGAGGGCTTGCGAATTATCTCCAGCGATACCCCAGCTGGAATTGCCTGCCTAGTGGAGCTGATCTTGGACAGCTGATCTGCTTCATCATTGTTCGCTTGGGGAATGTGATGGAAGTCACATCCCTCGAAGAATCCGCAGAGCTACTGGATGTAGAAGCAGGTAGGAGGCCATGTTGGCATCCTTGGCATCCCAATCTCCCGAGACTTGATGCACCACGAGCTCTGAGTCTCCGAAGCAGAGGATCCTCCGAATGCCGATCTCCTTGGCCAGCTTGAGCCCATGAACCAGGGCTTCATACTCGGCGATGTTGTTCGAAGCGGTGAAGTGGATCTGCAACACGTAGTGAAACTTGTCTCCCTTAGGAGAAATGAGGACGATGCCGGCTCCTAAACCCCCACGCATCTTGGAGCCATGAAAGTTCATCTGCCAGTATGTACAATCTGGAGCCAGAGGCAGGTACTGATTCTCTCCCCAGTCAGCGAAGAAATCAACCAGAATCTGGGACTTGATCATCGTCCTTGGCTTGTACTGGATCGTATGGGCCGCCAGCTCGATCGCCCATTTGGCCACTCTGCCGGTTGCATCTTTGCAGCTGATGATCTTTGACAGCGGAGTGGTGCTCACCACTGTGATAGGGTGCTCCTCGAAGTAGTGCTTCAGCTTCTTTGCAACCATGTACACGCCATATGCCACCTTTTGATAGTGCGGGTAATTTTGCTTGGAGAGGGTGAGTACTTCACTCAGATAGTACACTGGACGCTAGACTGGCAGCTCCTTCCCTTCTTCAGCACGCTCTACCACGATCACGATGCTGACGACTCGCGGAGTGACGGCAATGTACAACAACATGGGCTCCCTCGGAGCTAGCATGGCCAAGACAGGTGTTGTGGACAGAGCACACTTAAGTTCGTTGAAGGCATCATCAGCACGCTGCAACTAGACGAAATGATCAGTCTTCTTCATCAGCTAGTACAGCGGCATTGCCTTCTCTTCGAGCTGGCTGACGAACCAGCTACCAAAGCCAAGCAGCCGGTGAACTTCTGCACACCCTTGAGCTTGGTGGGTGGCTCTAGGGCCTCGATGGCTTTTATCTTCAAGGGGTTAGCCTCGATCCCTAGCTGGGGAACAATGTAACCTAGAAACTGTCCAGCCGGCACGCCAAAGGTACACTTCTCGGGATTGAGCTTGATGCGGTAGCGATGCAAGTTTGCAAATGTCTCCCTGAGATCGTCGACGAGTGTGCCGCTCTGCTTGGCTTTCACCACCACATTATCTATGTACGTGTGTATGTTCTGTCCTATCTGCCCATCCATGCATCGCTACATAGTTTGCTGGTAAGTTGCACCAGCGTTCTTTAAGCCAAAAGGCATGGTGACATAGCAGTAGGCTCCATATGGGGTGATGAACAACGTCTTTATCTGGTCAGCTCATACAGCGGGATCTGATGGTAGCCTGAGTAGGCATCAAGAAACGACAGTAGGTCACAACCGGCTGTGGAGTCTATCACCTGATCGATGCGCAGGTAACACGAAGGGATCCTTGGGGCAAGCCTTGTTGAGGCTCGTGTAGTTGATACACATGCGCCAAGTATTGTTCTTCTCCACGACCAGGACTGGGTTCGCGTAACAGTCGGGTAAAACACTTCCATGTTGAAGTCGGCTGCAAGGAACCGGGCAATCTCTTCACCAATGGCCTTCCTTTTCTCTTCAGCGAAGCGCCGCAGCGGTTGGTTTACCGGCTTTGCGTCTGGCCGGACATGGAGTGAGTGCTGAGCCAGCTCCCTCGGTACACCAAGCATGTCCTTTGGAGACCATGCGTAGATGTCCTGATTCTCATAGAGAAAGCTAGTGAGCTCGCTTTCCTTTTTAGTGGAGAGGCCGACATCGATGGTGACGACCTTGGCCGGCTCATTCACGTTCAGCGGGACCTTCTTTGCGTCATTTGCCAGCTGGAACTGTTGTACCGGTGACTGGCTAGCCGGCACATCTTCCTGGGTCAATGCCACGCGGTGGAGGAGCTAGCGCTTCTCCTCGGCAATGACCAAAGCCTCGGCCAATTCGAACTATCCCTCGCGCACTCCATTGATTTCTTGTAGCGTCTCAAGATCAGGATCACGCCGCGAGGGTCTGGGAGCATCATCTTGAGGTATGCATAATGGGGCACGGTCATGAACTTGGCCAGAGCTGGGCGGCCAAGTAGTGCATGGTAAGGGCTGTTGATGTCGACCACCTCGAACCAGATGGGCTCGCGGCGGCTGTTGCCCTTCTCCCCGAACAACACCTCTAGCTGAATCATTCCCATGGGGGACCATGAATGCCTCGGCACAATGCCATGGAAGGTGAGCCGGCTAGGTGTCAGTTGAGCAACGAGGCTGCCCAGCTTCTCCATCAAGCTCCGGTATAGGAGGTTGATGCTACTGCCTCCGTCGATGAGCATGCGCGAGAAGCAGCAGGTGTGCGTATCGGAGAACACGATGGGATCCAGGACCAGAGCGCATTCTCCAGGACTGAGCATGAGCGGCAGATGATCCCCGTGCCCCCACGTGATGGATGCCTCAGACCAGTGCATGTACTGGGGCTCTGGTGGCACGACAGCGTTTACCTCAGCTTCGTACCAGAGGTCGTTCCTCTTGTCCTTCTCTGAAGTGGTGAAGACATGGTACTGCTCGACGATGGCCAAATAGTCATCCTCGCCCTGGTCCTCTGCTAGAGCCAGCTCGGGCTCGCGGTCCTCCTGGCCCTCAGCCGACCGCTCTGGAGGTGGCCCAGGTAACTGGCGAGCGCGCTGCTCAAGCTCCTTGATGAAGCTGCACTGGTGCGTGGAGTGGGTGGCTACCCTGCCAGGAGTGCTGTGAAATTTGGACGGCTGGTCCAGCATCGCCTCGAGGGTATATTTGTCCTCCTTGCGCCTCTGACCGCTGCCGGCAGCCCGGGCCTCCTTGGTCAGTAGCCACTCGTTTTAAGCCAGTGGTGCTCTTGGCGAGTGCCTCCTTGAAATTTAGCCACATGTTGACATGGAGAGCCGGCTAGTTCACATCTAGGTGAGCCGGCTGGCGGGCTTGACCCCCTGGCCCAGCTATAGGAGCTAGGTCTTGCCGGTGCCATCCATGGCTGGTGCCGCGCTGGGAGCGGTGATTTCCACTGCTCCTACTCGGAGCACAGTTGCTTTGGCTGCGCTCCGCTTGGCCTTGACTTGACGGAGATGCCTGCTATGCCTGAAGCCTGCTTGGACCCATAGCAGGGGGCCATGGTCGCGTCGCAGGCCGCGGGCTTCTCCAGCCAGCATAGGACCCGTACACGGTGTAGAATACGTGGAGCTCACGCGACGCCGGGTACCTTCGATGTCGGCCTCTTTGTCGAGGAGTGCGATGCACGTACGCTCCAGAGCCTCGGCGGCCTGGACGGGGTCGATGGCATGGTCGAGTGGTGCGTGTAGGTCCACGGCGGTGACGTCCGAGGTGTCTTGCTCTGGGAGCGGAGCAGCTTGCTCCTATGGAAGAAGGCGTTCGAGCGGCGGGCGCGCGGAGCGCAGTATGTCGCACCCTTCCTCGACACCTAGGGCCAGCACTTCAACCATGGCGCCAAGGTTGCTATTTTCACTATAGCTTGATCCCGTGTCATGGAGAGGGTCAGACATGTCGGTTACCTCCTCTAGGAATGGCTCGGTGATGGCGACATAGAAGCGGTGACCGCCGACGTCGAGGAAGGAGCCGCTATCGTCGAAGCCATTCTCGAAGCAGGCGAGGTTGTCGATGATGCAGTCGAGGGTGCCGAACCTCAGGACAAGGCCAGAGGCCACCTTCTCGCCGAGTTTCGATGGTGATCCCGGCCGGAACTTCACTCCGGTCGCTGTCGCACGTTGCGTCATGGTGGGCACCAACTGTCGTGGTATTTTAGGGACAGTAGCCATAGGGATGGCTTACCGAGAGGGCTCGTCGGGCAAAGCGATGGGTCCGGCTCGGGATGGGTACCGATGACATGAGCACGTACCCAGGTTCAAGGCCATCCTCGCTGGAGATAAAATCCCTACGTCCTGCCTTGTTCTTTATTATGAGCACACGGTGGCTACAATGGTGCTCCTTGAGCCATGTTGTCTAGAGGAAGAAGAAGAATTGGCCGATCCCCTATTCCAATTAAGGGTCCAGGCCCCCTTATATAGGAAGGGGCCTGGTTACATGATTTGGTCCGGCTGATCGGTAGCCGGCTCCACAGTGGCGATGACGTTGGCGTGGTCCCTCTTCTCCTGCTCCTCCTGCACGATGCAGGTCACTTTATAAAGTAACTTTGTCCCCCAAGTAGGCATATCCGCGGTATATGCCCGGCCTCCCCTTGGATCCTCCTGTTGGAGGTAGCTTTATGGGAAAGGTAGGTGGCGATGGTCCTGTGGCTGGCATCACCCTAGTCTTCGGTCTCTGCCGTTTCTTCTCTGGTACCTGTAGGCTTTTATAAAGCGTCAATTAGGAGCTACGTTATTGCTGTCGGCTCTGGCCTTCTGTGGAGAGGACCTTGGCCGGCTGCTGGCACTGCCAGTTCTTCACGCCGAGCCCGCCTCGCTGGCCGATTGTCGCTATGTTCCCTAGGATGCAAGCCGGCAGGTCCTTCTGCCTTTGGCCTACCCAGGTGGTTATCCCCACGTCAGCTAGTGTTTGGTTGAGTACCAAACTTTGTCCCGCCCCAACATCATGACACTCCCACCATAGATTTTTCCTAGCAAAATTTGGCGGTCTTTTTGCTCGCCACACTGCCTCTAGCACACCAACCCCGTACAAATTAGCAAAGCTACCGTGATAAAATCCCCTCATGTCCCTTTCTTTTCATTTGATTCTTGCAAAATTACCCTATCATCCTATGGCGGCTGCCCTTTTCTGAAGTCACTGAGCTCCTCGCCACCACCGCTCCTATCTTAGAGCGGGTTGGGCTCTGGCCGCCACCGTCTCCCACATCTTCTTATCCCCTCCAGCAGCTAGTTAGCTAGTTGAACTCTCTTTGTCTCCCATTTGTATAGATATGAATCAGAGCAACAAGGTCGTGCGGAAGTAGAGTAAGCCGCAGAAGTAGATTCACATCCAGTCTGTGCGGCTAGATAGACTAGTCCATTGACGGTAATCGTTGCCAGATTTTTTCAGGATTTGATCGATCCATGAGATACATGTACTGCCTTGCTACTGATTTTTCTGCAGACTATTGTTTATTCAATGTAAAACCTAGACACATAGAGCTATTAATTATGTGCACATACATGTGGTATAGATAAATTTTGGGTTGATAAATATTTGTTCTACTGGTTCCATCTTATTCTAAAATTATGTTCTAAATGCATCAAAGGAACTTGTATGTAAAATGTTGTCTCAACTACTACCATTACATGTGGAAAAGAAGACTGATTTATCGTATTCTGATGTGTCTAGCCATGTATCGGTTCAACTATTTCTATAATGGGCGTGCATTTCATTTCTTTGTCGAACTTTTGGCTGCAATCCAAACAGTTGTTATGAGTTTCTGGCAAACATTTGTGGTAGCAAACTAAATAGTTGTCACTGTTTCTTTCCAAACATTGGCCACGAACCAAACAGAGTACTTTTGCCATAAAGTATGGCTTGCCACAAGTATGGCCACTACCAAATTTTGGATTGGAAAATTATGGCCGGCAAAAAAACAGGCCCATAGGTTGCACATCATTTTCGGTAGCTGCACATCATTTTTGGTAAGGTGTACAGTTTGTTGGTTGTATCAGTAATTCAGTATGCACCACCCTTGACAAAAGAAACATACTATAAGCAGACAAACAGTACTAGGCATTGCTATCATAGTGGGTATCACTCGCTCGCTCATAGTACAATGCAACAGTATCAATGCTCGAAACTCTTTGGTGGCAGCTTAGGTGCATGTGTAGTGCTTCACACATTTAAGAGGGAACATATATGTGTGCAGATTAATTTTGGCGAAACTGTTCACATGTAAGAAACCATAGGGTGGCTACCAAGCAGTTACTTCTTTTTCTTGATTGGTAAATGCAAATCAGAAATCTACATTTCGATTCAGGACCATCCATGTATGATATGATTTGTAAGTTTCCTGTGTCAATGAGGGTGTTTGGTTGCCAGCCAGAGATGAGAAAATTCCTTATATGATACTACATGTAAACATGATTTTTTATATGACACTTAAAACTTTTTCCTTCCCTAGATGACACTCGGTGTAAATATTTTGCCTTATATGACACTCTAGTCCATTATATGACTTACAAAGACGCCATTGCACCTAGTGCAATATGTGTCAAAAATAAATAAAAATGTGCTATTGCCCCTACTTTTTATCCGTGGTGACTGCGTCATCCATTCGGCATATCAGCGAAAAATACATGTACATCTTCACATACCTATTTTTTCACGATACATGCATCATTGCAAAGAAGAAATCCTCACCTGAAGCTTTAATAGACGTTCTATGACATGCATGAGTGCATACGCCTAATTCGTCTGATTTTTACCATGCGCGAGCTAGATCGGCCCTGGCCATGCATAGGCACGAGGCTCCTGAATTTTACATACGCATGCATGATGTGCGTGTTTACGTATGTACACACACATTGTATAGTACGTAAATAATATATTGTATGAAATTTGAAGCTGCAATTTGCATAGGTACTAGTACTATAGTAATTAACTAGTGGAAGGAAAACAGAGCATCAACGACAGGTGGATGACCCCGATCGTAAGAATGCCCTAAAACTGAAATGGATCGATGCTGCTGAGCAGCACGTGTGGTTTGCTGCTAACCAACACGTGTGGTTTTGTGAAGTTTTGACGACAAAGTTAGTGTGTGGATAGCAAGATTTGCAATTTCTCTCAATTCATATTTTAATGTAAATCAAAAAAATATTGCTATACTATGTGAAATTTCTTTAATTTTTGTCACATATTGCACTAGGGGTAGTAGCGTTTTTGTAAGTAATATAATGCAGTAGACTATTATATAAGGAAAAAAGTTTATACCGAGTGTCATCTAGAGAAGTAAAAAAATTCAGTGTCATATAAGGAATGATATTTACAAATACTGTCATATAAGGAATTTTCTCGCCAGAGATTGCCAAGCCAAAATTTTGCTCGCCACAGCAACTTTGGCCGGCGTTTGGTTGAGTACCAAACTTTGGCTCGCCACAGCATCATGACACTCCAGCCACAGATTTTACCTGGCAAAGTTTGGTGGTCTTTTTGCATGCCACACCGCCTCTAGCGCACCAATGCTGCACAAATTAGCAGAGCTACCATGATAAAAATCCCCTCATGTCCCTTTATTTCCATTTTGTTTGTATGAAATTCCCCTATCCATCTATGACGGCTGCCCTTTTTTTTATGTCACTGAGCTCCTTGCCGCCACTGCTCCTATCTTAGAACGGGCTAGGCTCCGGCCACCGTCATCTCCCACTTCATATTCTCCCCTCCACCAGCTTGTTTGCTAGTTGACCTCCCATTGTCTCGCATTTGTGTAGATATCAAGCAGAGCAACGAGTCCATGCAGAAACAGAGTAAGTAGCGAAAACAGATTCACATCTAGTCCGTGAGACTAGACAGACTAGTCCGTTGACGGTAATCGTTGCCAACAATTTTTTAGGAGTTGATCGATCCATGAGATACATGTACTGCCTTGCTACTGATTTGTCTGCAGATAGTTGTTTATTTAATGTAAAACCTAGACACGATGAGCTATTAATTTTGAGCACATACATGTGGTATAAATAAATTTTGGGTTGACAAATATTCACTCTACTGATTCCATCTTATTCTAAAATTATGTTCTAAATGCATCAAAGGAACTTGTATGTAAAATGTTATCTCGACTACTACCATTACATATGGAAAAGAAGACTGATTGATTGTATTCTGATGTGTCTAGCCATGTATCGGTTCAACTATTTTCTGTAATGGCCGTGTATTTCATTTCTTTGTCGAACTTTTGGCCGCAATCCAAATAGTTGTTATGAGTTTTTGGCAACCATTTGTGGTATCAAGCTAAATAGTTGCCACTATTTCTTTCCAAACATTGGCGACGAACCAAACAGAGTACTTTTCCCATAGTTTGGCCACTACCAAATTTTGGATTGGAAAACAATGGATAGGAACCAAATAAGACATAGGTTGCACATCATTTTTGGTAGCTGCATATCATTTTCGGTACGGTGTACAGTTTGTTGGTTGTATCAGTAATTTAGTATGCATCGCCCTTGATAAAAGAACTTACTATAAGCAGACAAAGACAGTAATAGGCATTGCTATCATAGTGGGTATCTCTCGCTCGTTCGTAGTACAATGCAACAGTATCAATGCTTGGAACCCTTTGGTGGTAGCTTAGGTGCATGTGCACCGCTGGACACATTTATGAGGGAACATATATGTGTGCAGATTAATTTCAGCGGAACTATTCACATGTAAGAAACCATAGGGTGGCCACCAAGCTGTTACTTCTTTGTCTTGATTGGTAAATGCAAATCACCAATCTACATTTTGATTCAGGACCATCCAAGTATGATGTGATCTCGCAGTCTCTTTGGTCTATGAGGGTGTTTGGTTGCAAGCCCGAGATGAGAAAATTCCTTGTATGATACTATATGCAAATATGATTTCTTATACGACACCAAAACTTTTATTAGTTTTTGCTTTCTAGAATCCAATATGTGCATGATTTTTAATTCTTTCAAGATCATGATAATAAGAGCACACTTGGTTTTACTAGCATAAAAAATTATAAGTGATGCCATTTCAAAACAAAAGTAGACTATCATAGTTTTATCACAATATATAAAACCTTTAAATTTTGGTATATGAACATGCTTTATAAAAAGTTATAATCACGGAAGTTTTAAATAGTGGCCCATGCGGATGCATGGGTTGATGACTCGTGTCATATAAGGCAAAAAGGTTTACAGCGAGTGTCATCTATAGAAGTAAAAAAAATTTGATTGTCATATTAGCAATCATTTTTACACATAGTGTCATATAAGAAATTTTCTCGCCATAGATTTCCAAGAATTTTTTTGGCTCACCACCGTAACTTTGGCCAGCGTTTGGTTGAGTACCAAACTTTGGCTCGCCACGGCATCATGACACTCCAGCCACAGATTTTACCTGGCAAAGTTTGGCGGTCTTTTTGCATGCCACACCGCCTCTAGCGCACCAATGCTGCACAAATTAGCGAAGCTACCATGATAAAAATCCCATCATGTCCCTTTGTTTCCATTTTGTTTGCACCAAATTCCCCTATCCATCTATGGCGGCTGCCCTTTTTTTATGTCACTGAGCTCCTTGCCGCCACAGCTCCTATCTTAGAATGGGCTAGGCTCCGGCCACCGCCGTCTCCCACTTCTTCTTCTCCCCTCCACCAGCTTGTTAGCTAGTTTACCTCCCATCGTCTCGCATTTGTGTAGATATGAAGTAGAGCAACAAGTCCAAACAGAGTAAGCAGCGATAACAAATTCACATCCAGTCCGTGAGACTAGACAGACTAGTCCGTTGATGGTAATCGTTGCCAACGATTTTTTAGGAGTTGATCAATCCATGAGATACATGTACTGCCTTGCTACTGATTTGTCTGCAGACAATTGTTTATTAAATGTAAGACCTAGATGCGATGAGCTATTAATTTTGAGCACATACATGTGGTATAAATAAATTTTGGGTTGACAAATATTCATTCTACTGATTCCATCTTATTCTAAAATTATGTTCTAAATGCATCAAAGGAACTTGTATGTAAAATGTTATCTCGACTACTACCATTACATATGGAAAAGAAGACTGATTGATTGTATTCTGATGTCTCTAGCCATGTATCGGTTCAACTATTTTCTGTAATGGCCGTGTATTCCATTTCTTTGTCGAACTTTTGGCCGCAATCCAAATAGTTGTTATGAGTGTTTGGCAACCATTTGTGGTATCAAACTAAACAGTTGCCACTATTTCTTTCCAAACATTGGCGACCAACCGAACGGAGTACTTTTCCCATAGTATGGCCACTATTAAATTTTGGATTGGAAAATAATGGATAGGAACCAAATAGGACATAGGTTGCACATCATTTTTGGTAGCTGCATATCATTTTTGGTATGGTGTACAGTTTGTTGGTTGTATCAGTAATTTAGTATGCACCGCCCTTGTTAAAAGAACTTACTATAAGCAGACAAAGATAGTAGTAGGCATTGCTATCATAGTGGGTATCTCTCGCTCGTTCGTAGTACAATGCAATCGTCAATGCTTGGAACCCTTTGGTGGTAGCTTAGGTGCATGTGCGCCGCTGGACACATTTAAGAGGGAACATATATGTGTGCAGATTAATTTCGGCGGAACTATTCACATGTAAGAAACCATAGGGTGGCCACCAAGCTGTTACTTTTTTGTCTTGATTGGTAAATGCAAATCACCAATCTACATTTTGATTCAGGACCATCCAAGTATGATGTGATCTCGCAGTCTCTTTGGTCTATGAGGGTGTTTGGTTGCAAGCCCGAGATGAGAAAATTCCTTGTATGATACTACATGTAAATATGATTTCTTATACGACCCCAAAAGTTTTATTAGTTTTTGCTTTCTAGAATCCAATATATGCATGATTTTTAAGTCTTTCAAGAGCATGATAATAAGAGCACACTCGGTTTTACTAGAATAAAAAAATTATAAGTGATGCCATTTCAAAACAAAAGTAGACTATCATAGTTTTATCACAATATATAAAACCTTTCAATTTTGGTATATGAACATGCTTTATAAAAAATTATAATCATGGAAGTTTTAAATAGTGGCCCGTGCGGATGCATGGGTTGATGACTCGTGTCATATAAGGCAAAAAGATTTACAGCGAGTGTCATCTATAGAAGTAAAAAAGTTTTGATTATCATATTAGTAATCATTTTTACACATAGTGTCATATAAGAAATTTTCTCGCCATAGATTTCTAAGAAAAAATTTGGCTCACCAAGTAACTTTGGCCGGCGTTTGCTTGAGTACCAAATTTCGGCCCACCATAGCACCATGAGACTCCCGCCACAGATTTTAACTGGCAAAGTTTGGCGGTCTTTTTGCTTGCCACACTACCTCCAGCACACCAACGCTGCACAAATTAGCGGAGCTACCACGATATAAATACCCTCATTCCCTTTCTTTTCATTTCATTTGCGCAAAATTCGCCTATCCATCTATGGCGGCTGCCCTTTTTTGAGATCACTGAGCTCCTCGCCACCACCGCTCTTATCTTAGAACGGGCTGGGCTTAGGTCACCGCCATCTCCCACTTTTTCTTCTTCCCTCCACCAGCTAGTTAGCTAGTTGACCTCTCGTTATCTCCCATTTGTATACATATGAAGAAGAGCAACGAGTCCGTGCGAAAACAGAGTAAGCAGCGGAAGCAGATTCATATCCAATCCGTGCGACTAGACAGACTAGTCCGTTGACTGTAATCGTTACCAATGATTTTTCAGGAGTTGATCGATCCATGAGATATATGTACTTCCCTGCTACTGATTTGTCTTCAGATTGTTGTTTATTGAACATAAAACCTAGACATGATGAGCTATTAATTTTGTGAACATAGATGTGGTATAAATAAATTTTGGGTTGACAAATATTCATTCTACTGATTCCATCTTATTCTAAAATTATGTTCTAAATGCATCAAAGGAACTTGTATGTAAAATGTTATCTCGACTACTACCATTACATACGGAAAAGAAGACTGATTGATTGTATTCTGATGTGTATAGCCATGTATCGGTTCAACTACTTTCTGTAATGGCCGTGTATTTCATTTCTTTGTCGAACTTTTGGCCGCAATCCAAATAGTTGTTATGAGTTTTTGGCAACCATTTGTGGTATCAAACTAAACACTTGCCACTATTTCTTTCCAAACATTGGCGATGAACCAAACGGAGTACTTTTCCAAATTTTGGATTGGAAAACAATGGATAGGAACCAAATAGTACATAGGTTGCACATCATTTTTGGTAGCTGCATATCATTTTCGGTACGGTGTACAGTTTGTTGGTTGTATCAGTAATTCAGTATGCACCTCCCTTGAGAAAAGAACTTACTATAAGCAGACAAAGACAGTAGTAGGCATTGCTATCATAGTGGGTATCTCTCGCTCGTTCGTAGTACAATGCAACAACATTAATGCTTGGAACCCTTTGGTGGTAGCTTAGGTGCATGTGCGCCGCTGGACACATTTAAGAGGAAACATATATGTGTGCAGATTAATTTCGGTGGAACTATTCACATGTAAGAAACCATAAGGTGGCCACCAAGCTGTTACTTCTTTGTCTTGATTGGTAAATGCAAATCACCAATCTACATTTTGATTCAGGACCATCCAAGTATGATGTGATCTCGCAGTCTCTTTGGTCTATGAGGGTGTTTGGTTGCAAGCCCGAGATGAGAAAATTCCTTGTATGATACTACATGTAAATATGATTTCTTATACGACACCAAAACTTTTATTAGTTTTTGCTTTCTAGAATCCAATATGTGCATGATTTTGAAGTCTTTCAAGAGCATGATAATAAGAGAACACTTGGTTTTACTAGCATAAAAAATTATAAGTGATGCCATTTCAAAACAAAAGTAGACTATCATAGTTTTATCACAATATATAAAACCTTTCAATTTTGGTATATGAACATGCTTTATAAAAAATTATAATCATGGAAGTTTTAAATAGTGGCCCGTGCGGATGCATGGGTTGATGACTCGTGTCATATATGGCAAAAAGATTTACACCGAGTGTCATCTATAGAAGTAAAAAGTTTTGATTGTCATATTAGCAATCATTTTTACACATAATGTCATATAAGAAATTTTCTCGCCATAGATTTCCAAGAATTTTTTTGGCTCACCATAGTAACTTTGGCCGGCGTTTGGTTGAGTTCCAAATTTTGGCCCACCACAGCACCATGAGACTCCCGCCACAGATTTTACCTAGCCAAGTTTGGCGGTCTTTTTGCTTGCCACACTACCTCCAGCGCACCAACGCTGCACAAATTAGCGGAGCTACCGCGATAGAAATACCCTCATGTCCCTTTCTTTTCATTTCATTTGAGTGAAATTCCCCTATCCATCTATGGGGGCTGCCCTTTTTTGAGGTCACTGAGATCCTCGCCGCCACCGCTCTTATCTTAGAGCAGGCTGGGCTTAGGTCACCGCCGACTCCCACTTCTTCTTCTTCCCTCCACCAGTTAGTTAGCTAGTTGACCTCTTGTTGTCTCCCATTTGTATACATATGAAGAAGAGCAACGAGTCCGTGCAAAAAAAGAGTAAGCAGCGGAAGGAGATTCACATCCAATCCGTGCGACTAGACAGACTAGTCCGTTGATGGTAATCGTTGCCAATGATTTTTTAGGACTTGATCGATCCATGAGATATATGTACTTCCCTACTACTGATTTGTCTGCAGAATATTGTTTATTTAACATAAAACCTAGACACGATGAGCTATTAATTCTGTGAACATACATGTGGTATAGATAAATTTTGGGTTAATAAATATTCGTTCTACTGATGCCATCTTATTCTGAAAGTTTGTTCTAACTGTAAAATGTTATCTCTACTACTACCATTACGTGTGGAAAAGAAGACTAATTGATCGTATTCTGATGTGTCTAGGCATGTATCGGTTCAACTATTTTCTATAATGTCGTGTATTTCGTTTCTTTGTTGAACTTTTGGCCGCAATCCAAACAGTTGTTATGAGTTTTTGGAAAACATTTGTGGAAGCAAACTAATCAGTTACCACTGTTGTTTTCCAATCATTGGCCATGAACCAAACGGAGTACTTTTGCCATAAAGTATGCCCACTACCAAATTTTTGATTGGAAAACTATGGCCAAGAACAAAACAGGCCTATAGGTTTCACATCATTTTTGGTAGCTTCACATCATTTCCGGTAAGGTGTACGATTTGTTGGTTATATTAGTAATTCAGTATGGGCCGCCCTTGACAAAAGAAGCTGACTATAACAGACAGAGACAGTAGTAGGCATTGCTATCATAGTGGGTATCCCATGCATGTTCATAGTACAATGCAATATTATCAATGATTGGAACTTTTTGGTGGCAGCTTAGGTGCATGTGCAGTGCTGCACACATTTAGGAGGGAACATATATGTGTGCAGATTAATTTCGGAGGAACTATTCACATGTAAGAAACCATAGGATGGCCACCAAGCTGTTACTTCTTTGTATTGATTGGTAAATGCAAACCACTAATCTACATTTCGATCCAGGACCATCCAAATATGATATGATTTGGTAGTCTCCTTGGTCTAAGAGGATGTTTGGTTGCCAGCCATAGATAAGAAAAATCCTTATATGACAATAAATGTAAATATGATTCCTTATATAAAACTCAAAACTTTTTCCTTCCCTAGATGACACTCTAGTGCATTATATGGCTTCTATTTCCCCTAGTTTAATATGTGGTATCATGCATGCTGCATATCAGCAAAAAATACATATACGTCTTCACATACCTAATTTTTTAAAGATACATGCCTCATTGCAAAGCAGAGAACTTCATGTTAAGCTTTAATAGATGTGCGATGACACGCATAGGTGCATATGCCTACTTTGTGTCATTTTTACTGCACGTCTTCCTTGGTCATGCATAGGTACGAGGCTCTCTAATTTTAGTTACATGTACATGGGGTGCGCGTTTACGTATGTACACACATACTGTATAGTACGGAAAAATTACTGTATGAAGTCTGAAGCTGCACTGTGCTTTAGTACTAGTACTGTAGTATTTGATTAGTGGAAGAAAAATAGAGGATCAATGACAGGCGGATGGCACCAATCCTAACAAAGCCCTAAAACACAAATGGATCGATGCTGCTGAGAAGCACATGTGGTTTTCTACTGAGCAGCACATGTGGTTTTGTGAGGTTCACGACAAATTCAGTGCATCGATAGCAAGATTTGCAATTCCTCTCTATTCACATTTTAATTTAATTCAAAAAATACTGCTATAATATGTGAAATGTCTTTGATTTTTGTCACATATTGCACTAGGGGCAATAGCGTTTTTGTAAGTCATATAATACACGAGAGTGTCATATAAGGCAAAACATTTACAACGAGTGTCATCTAGAGAAGTAAAAAGTTTTGAGTATCATATAAGGAATCATATTTATAAATACCGTCATATAAGAAATTTTCTCGCCCGAGATTGCCAAGCCAAATATTTGGCTCGCCACAGCAACTTTGGCAGACATTTTATTGATTATCAAACTTTGGCCCACCACAACATCATGACACTCGCACCACAGAGTTTTACTAGCAAAGTTTGTCGGTCTTTTTTTTCTCGCCACACCACCTTCGGCGCACCAACGCTGCACAAATTAGCGGAGCTATCGCGATAAAAAACCCCTACTGTCCCTTTCTTTTTGTTTCATTCACGCAAAATTCCCCTGTCCATCTATGGCGGCTGCCCTTTTTTGAGGTCACTGAGCTCTGGCCGCCGCCGTCTCCCACTTCGTATTCTCCCCTCTACTAGATAGTTAGCTAGTTGACCTCTTGTTCTCTCTCATTTGTATATATATGAAGCACAGCGCGAGTCCGTGCGGAAGCAGAGTAAGCAGTGGAAGGAAATTCACATCCACTCTGTGCGGTTAGACAGACTAGTCCGTTGATCGTAATCATTGCCAATGATTTATTCAAAACTTGAACGATCCGTGAGATACACGTACTACATTGCTACTAATTTGTCTGCAGACTGTTATTTATTTAATATAAAACCTAGGCATGATGAGCTATTAATTTTGTGCATATACATGTGGTATATATAAATTTTAGGTTGACAAATATTTATTCTACTGATTCCATATTATTCCAAAATTATGTTCTAAATGCATTAAAGGTACTTGTATGTATAATGTTATCTCGACTACTACCATTACATCTGGAAAAGAAGACTGATTGATCGTATTCTGATGTGTCTAGCCATGTATCAACCCAACTATTTTCTGTAATGGTCGTGTTTTTCATTTCTTTGTCAAACTTTTGCCTACAATCCAAATAGTTGTTATGAGTTTTTGGCAAACATTTGTGGTAGCAAACTAAAAAGTTGCCACTGTTTCTTGCCAAACATTGGCCACGAACCAAACTAAGTACTTTTGCCATAAAGTATGGCATGCCACAAGTATGGCCACTAACAAATTTTGACTTGGCAAACAATGGCCAGTAACCAAACAGGCCTATAGGTTGCACATCATTTTCGGTAAGGTGTACAATTTGTTGGTTGTATCAGTAATTCAGTATGCACCATCCTTGACAAAAGAAACTTACTATAAGCAGACAGAGACAATAGTAGGTGTTGCTATCATAGTGGGTATTCCTCGCTCGATCGTAGTACAATGCAACAGTATCAATGCTTGGAACTTTTTGGTGGCAGCTTAGGTGTATGTCCAGTGCTGCACACATTTTAGAGGGAATATATATGTGTGCGGATTAATTTCGGTGGAACTGTGCACATTTTAGAGGGAACATATATGTGTGAGAAACCATAGGAGAGCCACCAAGTTGTTACTTTTTGTCTTGATTGATAAATGCAAACCACCAATCTACATTTCAATTTAGGACCATCCAAGTATGATGTGATTTGGCAATCTCCTTGATCTATGAAGGTGTTTGGTTGCCAGCCAGTTTGTTATTTCTTGCACGGTCCGTGTGATGGCGATGGGGGGTTGATCGATCATGCCAATGTGATCTGGATTAAAGAATAGTCATGATCGCCATACCCATGCATGGTTAGGAGTAGTAGTTAATTTGCTTTGTCTGGACGGGTTGGTTAACTAGAGAAAGGAATGGCTAGCAGAACTCTTTCGGGTAGACCTGGCATGCATATCGATGTTACTCCTAACTGCCAGCGTAGAGTTGTACGCTACTCCTATAAGTGGCCAGACGAAGCGTATCTCTGTCCACTCATTTATTCGTTTTCGTTGATTGTTTCCCAGTCTAGTTTGCTTTAAAGCGTGCTAATATAGTCAAATCATCTCCATCGGTCCATATGCAGCACTAGACCAAGTCCTATTAGTTAAGTAGACGATTCGAGCTTCACGTAGGCTGTCAGGCGGAATCGCACGTATATCCCATTTTAGATTTTTAGTGTAAATTTTGTGATAAAATTTTATACTAGTAAAGATACTAAAGTATAAGTGGGTCTAGGTGTACTCCCACATGACACCTTCTTCACGCATAGGAAATGCTTTGTACAAAAGAAATTGTTGTAGGCTTCTCTTACAGAGGTATTTTCCAGATTGTGGCCGTCCATTATAAACCCTCCAAAGGAATATAGGTTGCACATCATTTTCGGTAAGGTGCAGTTTGTTGGTTGTATTAGTATTCAGTATGCACCGCCCTTGACAAAAGAAACATATTATAAGCAGATAGAGACAGTAGTAAGCATTGCTATCATAGTGGGTATCTCTCGCTTGTTCGTAGTACAATGCAACAGTATCAATGCTTGGAACTCTTTGGCGGCTTAGGTGCATGTGCAGTGTTGCACACATTTGAGAGGAAACATATATGTGTGAGGATTAATTTCAGCGGAACTGTTCACATGTAAGAAACCATAGGGTGGCCACCAAGATGTTGCTTTTTTGTCTTGATTGGTAAATGCAAACCAGCAATCTATATTTCAATTCAGGACCATCCAAGTATGATGTGATTTAGCAGTCTCCTTGGTCTATATCTCTAGCATTCTATTTCCTCATATTCTTTAAGACTCGTATCTACATGAACATCATCCTTCCAAAGATGGAACAATCAGCCTAGTCCCGAACGGGGAAACGAAATGAATTGGGGGCAAAGAAAGGTGCGTCGTGAAGCTCGTGGAAAACTGACTTTAATTTGGAGGCAAACCAAACTTCCAAAAGTATCCAATTATCACGCAGACTTGCTAATTTGTTGCCTGCCTCGCGACTTGTGTGCTCAACTGACGGATGGCGAGGCGCTCTCTATGTGTTGCCGGCGGCAGCGTTGCGTGGGGAGCTCTGGCGCGACAGGTGGACGACAGCGAGCGGCGCCACGTGTGTGTGCGCGCACATAGCCGTTTTGCCTTGCCGTGCGGACCGCGCGGGCGCCGCACGAGCCTGTGGAAAAGAAGACTGATTGATCGTATTCTAATATGTCTAGCCATGTATCAGTAAAACTATTTTCTGTAATGGCCGTGTTTTTCATTTCTTTGTCAAACTTTCGCTCACAATCCAAACAGTTGTTATGAGTTTTTAGCAAACATTTGTGGTAGCAAACTAAATAGTTGCCACTGTTTCTTGCCAAATATTGGCCACGAACCAAACGAAGTACTTTTGCCATAAAGTATGGCATGCCACAAGTATGGCCACTAACAAATTTTGACTTGGTAAACAATGGCAAGTAACCAAATAGGTCCATAGGTTGCACACCATTTTCGGTAAGGTGTACAATTTGTTGGTTGTGTCAGTAATTCAGTATGCACCATCCTTGATAAAAGAAACTTACTATAAACAGACAAAGGCAACATTTGGTGTTGCTATTATAGTGGGTATTCCTCGCTCGTTCATAGTACAATACAACTGTATCAATGCTTGGAACTCTTTGGTATCAACTGTATCAATGCTCGATTCTGCATATTGCCTGTTTCATCACTCTTTGTGAGTCGTTCTTGGGGATCGAACCCCACTTTCTTCTCTGGAAATATCTCTTTCGCCTCCGCCCCAGTGTTGCTTTATCAAAGAGGCCAGAGCTGGGCGGGGCTGTTGTTTCTGTCCGTGCGGAGTCTCAGTACTTGGAATTTTCCATGGTTGCTTCCGTGCAAGGTTGGAGGAAGAAGTGGTTTTACTTAAAAGACCAGAAAGTCTCTCCCTCTGACCAATAGGGCATTGCTCCTTTTGATGCCGCAAAAAATCTCAAGAAGTTGGCCTCGTGGGATTCGCCTCCCACGGAAGTTGAGATGGAGGACATCAAGCCACTTCTGGCTCGTATCTAGGTTCTGAAAAGTGAAAGCGGAGGTGCGCTGTCAGGGACCCAACTGATGGCGTTTTTTCTGCAACGTCGAGTCCAGCCTCTTCAGCATCGTATTTCTAAGCTTTGGTCGTTTTCTGGCTTGGGAGATTCTTCTCGAGTATCTGATGATCTTATAGAGAAGAAGGATCTCGACAAGCGAGTGAGAGCTCTGACTACTCTCACAAAAGAAGATGAAATTTCAGACTTGACTGCTGGTTACTTCGACTTTGAGCATCACTTACCTGCGGTATATGCACTATTTTCATTTATTCGTCTTCTTTTACCTTATCACTGTTTTTATTATAACTTTCGACTTATTTTTCTTCCAGGATCATCAGTTCCTTGTTTCTCGCCGTCCCCTTCCAGAGGGAGGACCTATTCAAGATGTTCCTGGCGATGCTGCTGATGACCCACAAGTATAGGGGGTGTATCGTAGTACTTTCGATAAATAAGAGTGTCGAACCCAATGAGGAGCAGAAGGTGTTGACAAGTGATTTTGGTCAAGGATTTACTGTAAATACTAGCAAACGGGTTTTCAGGGGTATTTGGTAATGCAAGTAAATAAAGTACGAGTAAGTAAAGGACAATAGTAATAATTGCTGCAAGTGGCCCAATCCTTTCTAGAGCAAAGGACAAGCCGGTTGTGTAACTTATGATGACCAAACGTTCTCGAGGACACACGGGAGTTTCTGTCAAGTGCTTTCGCTTCATACCGCTAAATAATCTTTACTGGTTTGATAAGTATTATGGGGGTGAACCTGTGCTAGCGCACTACCCTTACTAGGATGAATACACACTTGTGATTATACCCCTTGCAAGCATCCGCAAATACAAGAAAGTAATTAAGATAAATCTAACCACAGCCTTAAACTCTAAGATCCTACGTGCACTGGTGCAATGGTTTCCCAACGGAGGTTTAGGTTTTTGTCACTCCAGCAACCCCACAATTGGTAGCCAAATACACAATGCATCTCACTAGGCCCATAAATGGTGAAGTATCATGTAGTCAACGTTCACATGACACCACTAGTGAAATGGCACCACAACAAATAAATATCAAACCATTAAATATTACTCAACATAATTCCACTACTAATGACTTGACTTCTCCCATGTCCTCAAGAACTAAACGAACTACTCACAAGACATCATGTGGATCATGATCAGAGGTGAAATAATGGTAAATAACAATCTGAACATAAACCTTAATTCAACGGTTCCACTCAATAGCATCAAGCACAAAAGTAATCAACACCGGGAAAGTTTCCCCTAAGAATTTAACAAGATCCAACTCAAGATGTTACAGCGGGATGGCGTGGTGATGGTGGGGATGAAGGTGCTGGTGATGGAGATGGTGATGATGATGATCCCGATGAAGTCCGGTGCGATGGTGATGACAATGGCGATGATCTCCCCTCTCCGGGAAGGAATTTCCCCCGGCAGATTCCTGCCTGCCGGAGAGCTTTTCTCTCTCTGGTGTTTTCCGCCCCGCAGAGGTGGCGGTGTCTATCTCTGAGCCCCCCCCCCTTGACTTAGGTTTTCGGGGACGATGAAATACGCGAAGGGGCGATGGCAGAAGTGGGCCAGGGGGCTCTCACCACAGGTGGGCGCGGCCAGGGGCTGGGCCGCGCCCCCTGGTGGTGAGGCTGCCCTGTGGCCCCTCTCGCTTCCTCCTTCTGGCTTCTTCAGTCTTCTGGTAAAATAGAATTTTCTGGTATTTTTCTGGAATTTTCCTGATCTTCAAAATATGGTGCCTTGATCGTCCTTTTTCCAGCAGAATCCTAACTCCGGCAGCAATTCCTCCAATGATCATCAAACATGTAAAAAACAGAGGAAATAACATAAGTATCATCTCTAAATATGAAATATATCAATGAATAACAGTAAATTATGATACAAAATAGTGATGCAAAATGGACGTATCAACCCCCCCAAGCTTAGACCTCGCTTGTCCCCAAGCGAAAACTAAACTCGGTAAACATGACCATAGGTTTATGGAGTGAAGTGTCGATAATCAAAATACGGACAAGAAGCATCACATTCACCAAGGCACAAGTTATAATAGACAGCAACTTCCCTTTATAAGATATAGACTTGCAATAAGTAAAAGGGAATCACAAATAAAGATGCACAAGGTAAACTATAATTGGTGATGGCAAACCTTAGTTCTTGGTCAGAGAATAATGAACAAACTATACTAGCTTTTAAATGGAGCCTTTTTAAAACAGAGCTAATATAGCAAAAACCATACGCTCAACGAAAGAAACTTTTTGCATTCATAGAAAGCTTTCAAAGATATATTCCTTCAGACAAAAGCATTGTACTAACAAAAGAAGTTAATAAACATGATTAAACGGATCAACATATGGATGAGTGAAACATAACAACTCAAATGCTTGCTTGAGATAGAAGGGAATAGGTTGACTCAACATGAAAGTAAAAGACAGGCCCTTCGCAGAGGGAAGCAGGGATTAAACATGTGCTAGAGCTTTTCATTTGTAAACAGAGGTAAAAATTGTTTTGAGAGGTGGTTGCTTTTGTCAACGACTAGCAACGGAGTTCTTGCTATCTTCCATACTAAACAAGTGAGAGCGGTTCCGAGATGCTTGATTAATTGGCACATTGGTGCTCTTTATAGCTTGGCACTCCTCCCCACCTTTTTTCCTTTCTCAAACTATGGCTAACCGATTCCATCGGGTGCCCACCAACATTCACATACCATGGAGGAGTGCCTTTTTTTCTTTTCTTTTTGAGATTATAATGGTCTGACCAGCTCCCTTGCAAAATTAATGACGAGCAGATGAAGCTGCCTAGTCGAGGGGTACTTAATTTAGTATGGAAGATAACAAACCCATCCACTACGTCCTCATGAGCTAAAAACAGTGGCACAAAATGAGAAGTATTTGAAGGTTTTTGAAAGGTAGCACATGAAAATTTACTTGGAATGGCTTGAAATACCATGCATAGGAATTTATAGTGGACTCTTTGGAAGTAACTTGGTTTTTAGGAGTTGGATGCACGAGAAGTATTCCCTCTCAGTACTGGTCTTTGGCTAGCAAGGCTGGGTAGCAAGCATAAGAGTTGCATGAAACAAACAAACATACATATAATAAGAACAATCATGCAAACTTTCTTGAAGGTACAACAATTTTGACTTTGAGAATAATATTACTTATAAGCCAACATGAAGGAAAACTAAAGTGATGTAACTACAAACACTTCTTTCTTCTTTTCTACTCAAACCTCAAGGTAATGTTGCTACTGACCAAGCTAAGTTTGCCAAAACCAACTAAATTTACTCATGCTCCCCAAGTGATACCAATACTAATCAACAAGACTAATCATATAAGAAACATTGCAAACTAAAATAAAGTGTGCGGAGAGTAAACGATAAAACTTCTCATTAATATTTCATTACGGCAACTCATTAATAAAGTGTGCGGAGAGTAAACGATACATAGATAACCAACTAAGGAGGATACTTCCACACTGCAAACTATTCTATAAGATAACCTCTCTATTCATGATATGACTCTACTTGAAAAGTAAATGAGTAAAAGGTGATGATGTGATACCGCGGCACTCCCCCAAGCTTGGAACAAGCCAAGGGGATGCCAATACCGATGACGAATTACTCCTTCGGCGGTGGTGGTGAGTCTTTATCATCATTGTACTTCCAAGGCAGAGGTCCCCCGTCAAGGAATGATGTCTTGGTCTCCAATATCCTGAAACTTGCAGCAGCACTCATTTGTTGAAACCTAGCTTTATACTCACAGTTTTGGTTCTGCAAGTCGTAGAGTTGTGCTTGTAATTGATTAGTGGTCTCGTGGAGTGAAAAGATATCCTTCCAGAGTTCTGTAGTCTCCTTCTTGTACTTGGTAACAAGCTCTTGATTAATCCTATGGATGATGTCCACCTCGTGTTCCGCCATCTTCTTGTATTTGAAAACTTCTTGTTCAAGAGCTTCCATCCTGGCTTCGAGACTTCCTTCCCCCTTTGAGACTTGGACATCTTTGATCTGCAACTCCCCATCTTTGAGCGATAACTCCTTTGGATGCATCTTTAGCTCCCTCATATAGGGATTAATGATATCCGCAAGAGGGTTCTCCTCGGATGGACCGGACGAAGACATTGCAACTTTAAAGCTGAGAACAATCCCCTGACAGAAACAGCTCAAAACAGAACACGACGAGAAAATGATATATAGACCTCGGGGACTCCGGGGGGTTATATGGGCGAAAATTATACATCAAGAGGAAATCACAGGAGGAAACCGGGATGGAAACGAGCTCCGGGGTGGACTCACCACAGGGTGGCGCGGCCTGGAGTGGGCCCGCGCCCCCTGGTGGTGAGGAGCCACCAGACTCCGTCTCCTGTCCGTTTTCGTCTCGAGATTTTTCATATTTAGTAAAAACAATAAAAATATTAATGGAAAAGTTTTTTGCGAACCTTTTCTGACTAGAACTATTACTTATTCGAAAACGAACTCTGCAGATTCCTGCAAATTTTCCTGGATGAATTCTTCCGGAGAAACTGTTTCAATTACATCAACATCTTCATTATAAGAATCTCCAACAATATAATGTTTGAGTCTTTGCCCATTCACCACTTGTGTAGTGTCATCTTTCAACGAAGCAATCTTTATCGCACCTGAGCGGTACACTTCAACAATAACATATGGTCCTTCCCATTTTGAAAGTAATTTTCCTGCAAAAAATCTGAGATGAGACCTATACAATAGAACTTTCTCACCAACATGAAACTCTCTTTTAAGAATTATCTTATCATGCAGTTGCTTGACTTTCTCTTTGAAAAGTCTGGCATTCTCATAGGCTTCGTTTCTCCACTCATCTAGAGAACTCAAATCTAACAACCTCTTCTTACCGGCAAGTTTAAAATCCTTATTAAGCTCTTTCACTACCCAAAAAGCTTTGTGTTCTAATTCTAAAGGCAAGTGACACGCTTTTCCGTAAACCATTTTGTAAGGAGACATGCCCATGGGGTTCTTATAAGCAGTTCTATAAGCCCATAAAGCATCATTTAACTTGCTAGCCTAGTTTTTCCTAGATCTATTGACAGTCTTCTGCAAGATAGACTTGATCTCTCTATTTGAAAGCTCTACCTGCCCACTAGTTTGGGGATGATAAGCAGAAGCAATTCTATGATTAACGTCATATCTAGCAAGAGTTTTTCTAAAACCACCGTGAATAAAATGAGAACCTCCGCCAGTCATAAGATATCTAGGCACACCAAACCTAGGAAAAATAACATCCTTAAGCATTTTTAACGAAGTCTCACCATCGGCACTCTTTGTAGGTATGGCTTCTACCCACTTAGTAACATAATCAATAGCGACAAGTATGTGAGTATAGCCTTTTGAAGGGGGAAAAGGACCCATAAAGTCACATCCCCAACAATCAAACGGTTCAATAACAAGAGTGTAACTCATAGGCATTTCATTACGTCTAGAAATATTACCTACTCTTTGACATTCATCACAAGATAAAACATACCTTCTAGCATCTTTAAAGAGGGTTGGCCAATAAAAACCTGATTGTAGAACCTTTTGTGAGGTTCTATCTCCAGCATGATGTCCTCCATAAGCACTGCCATGGCATTTCCTCAATATTTGTTGTTGCTCATATTCTGGTACGCATCTTCGCATAATACCATCAACTCCTTCTTTTTATAAATGTGGGTCATCCCAAAAGTAATGCCTCAGATCATAAAAGAATTTTCTACTTTCTGAGCTGTAAAGGTTGGAGGCAAATACTTGGAAACAATAAAATTAGCATAATCAGCATACCAAGGAAGGTCTCGCGAAGTTACGTTTATTGAAGCCAACTGTTCATTTGGAAAACTATCATTAATAGGAATAGGATCAAAAGAAATGTTTTCCAATCTAGACAAGTTGTCAGCCACAGGATTTTCAGCACCTTTCCTATCTACGATATGCAAATCAAACTCTTGTAAAAGCAACACCCATCTAATAAGCCTAGGCTTAGCATCCTTCTTAGTCATAAGATATCTAATAGCAGCGTGATTAGTATGAATAGTAACTTTAGAATCAACAATGTAAGGTCTAAACTTATCACATGCAAAAACAACAGCAAGAAACTCTTTCTCATTAGTAGCATAATTCTTCTGAACAGCATCAAGAGTCTTACTAGCATAATGAATAACATTTAACTTATTATCTACGTGCTGCCCAAGAATAGCACCAACAGCAAAATCACTAGCATCACACATAATTTCAAAGGGTAAATTCCAATCAGGTGGTTGAACAATAGGAGCAGTAGTTAAAGCCTTCTTAAGAGTTTCAAAAGCTGCCTTACAATCATCATCAAAGACAAATGGCACATCTTTTTGAAGAATATTAGTAAGAGGCTTTGAAATCTTAGAGAAATCTTTAATAAACCTCCTATAGAAACCAGCATGACCAAGAATACTACGAATACCTTTAACATCTCTGGGACAGGGCATCTTCTCAATTGCCTCAACTTTTGCTCTGTCAACTTCAATACCTCTTTCAAAAAAATTATCTCCAAGGACAATTCCTTCATTTACCATAAAGTGGCATTTCTCCCAATTAAGAACAAGATTAGTTTCTTCGCACCTCTGCAAAACTTTATCAAGATTGTGCAAACAATTATCAAAAGAAGTTCCATAGACGGAGAAATCGTCCATGAAAACCTCCACAATTTCTTCACAAAAACCATGAAAAATAGCAGACATGCATCTTTGAAAAGTAGCAGGAGCATTGCATAAACCGAAAGGCATACATCTATAAGCATAAGTTCCATAGGGACAAGTAAAAGTGGTTTTCTCTTGATCTTCCGGTTTAACAGCAATCTGAGAAAAACCAGAATAACCATCAAGAAAACAAAAGTGCA
Source organism: Dactylis glomerata (assembly GCA_007115705.1). Lineage (NCBI taxonomy): Eukaryota > Viridiplantae > Streptophyta > Magnoliopsida > Poales > Poaceae > Dactylis > Dactylis glomerata. Next base: position 120,529 of record QXEO01000082.1, read on the forward strand.
TCTTCTTAGACAATCTCTCTAACATTTGATCTATAAACGGTAAAGGATAATGATCTTTCTTAGTAACCTTGTTAACTTTTCTATAGTCGATGCACATCCTATAACCAACTACTACCCTTTGAGGAATAAGCTCATTAGGCACAACAGTCATACCTCCTTTCTTAGGAACACAATGAACAGGACTAACCCATTTACTATCAGCAATAGAATAAATAATACCAGCATCAAGGAGCTTTAATACCTCATTTCTTACCACTTCCTTCATCTTGGGAATTAAGCGGCGTTGATGTTCGACAACTGGCGTCGCATTGTCCTCCATATTAATAGCATGCTTACATAAACTAGGGCAAATCCCTTTTAAATCATCAAGAGTATATCCCATAGCTCCTCGATGTTTCCTCAATATCTCCAATAACCTTTCTTCTTCCTTTCCTAAAAGCTTAGAACTAATAATAACATGATATATTTTCTTATCATCTATATAAGCATATTTAAGATCATCAGGTAAAGGTTTTAATTCAAAATTAGGATCTTCTTTAGGTGGCAAAGTGGTACCAAGATCCTCCGCAGGTAAATTGTGCTTGATCAATGGTTGTTGACGAAGGAAAATATTGTCAATCTCTTCTCTTTCCTTCCTAAAAACATCACTTTCATGATCCTCCATGAATTGCTGCAAAGCATTATTAGGAGCAAGAGCAATAGAAGCAAGCTGTTCAACTCAAAAATTTTCATCAGGCATGTCATTTTCATAAGAAGTCTTAGCAAACTTGGAAAAATTAAACTCATAAGACTCTCCATTAAACTTAGTGAAATTTTTCTCCTTCTTACAGTCTATCACAGCACCACAAGTATTCAAAAAGGGTCTACCAAAAATAATAGGACAAGTTTTACTAGCCTCCTTACCAAGTACTAGGAAATCAGTGGGATATTTGGTCTTACCGCAAAGAACTTCCACATCTCGAACAATACCCAGAGGCCAAACAGTCTCTCTGTTAGCAAGCTGAACAACAACATCAATATCTTCAAGTTCACAAATGCCAATCTCATGCATAATTTCTTGATAAAGCTCTAAAGGAATGGCACTCGCACTAGCACCAATGTCACATAAACCATAATAGCAATGATCGCCAATCCTGACAGAAATAACAGGAACACTTGTTTTCCTATGCCTTTTAGGATGTGAGATAATGTTAGAAGCATCTTCACAAAAGAGAATATATTCATCCCCTACATCTTTAGTAACAAGGTCCTTCAATATAGCTACAGGAGACTTAATAGTAATTTGTTCATCAGGCTCTACAGCTCTCTTAGTACTTTTATTAGACACACTTACCAAAGTAGAATACTCTTTTACCTTAGCAGGGAAAGGTGTCTTCTCAAAATAAGGTTCAGGCACAATGCTATCAACAGTACAAACTTCAGTAGCTACAGCAGGAATATGACTAATAGAATCTTTATAAGGCGCATGATATTTGTTCCAATCTTTCTTTGGAACATCAAGATAAGAGGCAAAAGCCTTAAGACAATTAGCAAGTATTTGAGCATCAAGACCATAAGCAATGCTAACACTATGAAAGTCATCGGTTCCCATAAAAGTTTTAATGCATTCATAATCATAATTTATACCTAACTTCCTACCTCTGTCGTTTTCCCATCCTTCAGCATTTTCTTGGATACGGTCAAGGAGATTCCACTTAGCATCTTCCTTCATATGGGTAAATGATCCAAAACAAGAAGCATCCAAATAATCCTTATCAGGAAGAGTAAGCCTCGCATAAAAATTATCAATAACAATATTATTGGGGAGCTCATGAATGGGACATTTGAGCATTAGTAACTTCAATCTCCCCCACGCTTGGGCAATACTCTCTCCATCATGAGGCCAAAAGTTATATATCCGATTACGATCTTTATGAATTTCACTTGGAGGATAAAACCTGGAATAAAAGAGAGGCACAATTTCCTCCCATGCAATAGATGGACCATCTTTAAGCAGCCGATACCACTCCCCAGCTCTGCCTTTTAATGATAAAGAGAATAGCTTCCTCTTGACCTGGCTTGGTGAAATACCTGCACACTTGAACAACGCGCATAATTCATGTATAAAAAGTAAGTGATCACCCGGATGGACAGTTCCATCTCCTGAATAGCAGTTATCCATAACACGTTCAACAATTTTCATAGGTATTTTAAAAGGATCTAATTGAGCAGGTGGTGGTGGTGGTGGTTCATCCACATGTGCAGCAGTGGTAGTAGTGTTCCCAAATAGGAAACCAAATGGAGAATTCTCCATAGCAAAATAAAATAAAAGTAAAAGACAAAACTAAAAACAATACTCACAGTGACAGTTACCTTTACCAAATCCACTCTTCAATAGCGCTTCACTCCCCGGCAACGGCGCCAGATAATAGTCTTGATGACCCACAAGTATAGGGGGTGTGTCGTAGTACTATCGATAAATAAGAGTGTCGAACCCAACGAGGAGCAGAAGGTGTTGACAAGTGATTTTGGTCAAGGATTCACTATAAATACTAGCAAACGGGTTTTCAGGGGTATTTGGTAATGCAAGTAAATAAAGTACGAGTAAGTAAAGGACAATAGTAATAATTGCTGCAAGTGGCCCAATCCTTTCTAGAGCAAAGGACAAGCCGGTTGTGTAACTTATGATGACCAAACATTCTCGAGGACACACGGGAGTTTCTGTCAAGTGCTTTCGCTTCATACCGCTAAATAATCTTTACTGGTTTGATAAGTGTTATGGGGGTGAACATGTGCTAGCGCACTACCCTTACTAGGATGAATACACACTTGTGATTATACCCCTAGCAAGCATCCGCAAATACAAGAAAGTAATTAAGATAAATCTAACCACAGCCTTAAACTCTAAGATCCTACGCTCCCTGGTGCAATAGTTTCCCAACGGAGGTTTAGGTTTCTGTCATTCCAGCAACCCCATAGTTGGTAGCCAAATACACAATGCATCTCACTAGGCCCATAAATGGTGAAGTACCATGTAGTCGACATTCACATGACACCACTAGTGAAATGGCACCACAACAAATAAATATCAAACCATTAAATATTACTCAACATAATTCCACTACTAACGACTTGACTTCTCCCATGTCCTCAAGAACTAAACGAACTACTCACAAGACATCATATGGATCATGATCAGAGGTGAAATAATGGTAAATAACAATCTGAACATAAACCTTAATTCAACGGTTCCACTCAATAGCATCAACCACAAAAGTAATCAACACCGGGAAAGTTTCCCCTAAGAATTTAACAAGATCCAACTCAAGATGTTACAGCGGGATGGCGTGGTGATGGTGGGGATGAAGGTGCTGGTGATGGAGATGGTGATGATGATGATCCCGATGAAGTCCGGTGCGATGGTGATGACGATGGCGACGATCTCCCCTCTCCGGGAAGGAATTTCCCCCGGCAGATTCCTACCTGCCGGAGAGCTTTTCTCTCTCTGGTGTTTTCCGCCCCGCAGAGGCGGCGGTGTCTATCTCTGAGCCCCCCTTGACTTAGGTTTTCGGGGACGATGAAATACGTGAAGGGGCGATGGCAGAAGTGGGCCAGGGGGCTCTCACCACAGGTGGGTGCGGCCAGGGGCTGGGCCGCGCCCCCTGGTGGTGAGGCCACCCTCCTCTCGCTTCCTCCTTCTGGCTTCTTCAGTCTTCTGGTAAAATTGAATTTTCTGGTATTTTTCTGGAATTTTCCTGATCTTCAAAATATGGTGCCTTGATCGTCCTTTTTCTAGCAGAATCCTGACTCCGGCAGCAATTCCTCCAATGATCATCAAACATGTAAAAAAACAGAGGAAATAACATAAGTATCATCTCTAAATATGAAATATATCAATGAATAACAGTAAATTATGATACAAAATAGTGATGCAAAATGGACGTATCAGCTGCGTCTGAAGCCCCCGAGGCTGAGGACAGCCAAGATGAAGACGAAGCCGAAGATTCGCTGAAAAGAACCAGCTCGACGACATCGCCACCGCCTGCACTTTCCAAAGATCTTGGCGTTGACAAGAAGAGGAAACATGTCGAGGAGCTCGCTTCTTCGAGTGCCTCCGCTCACAAGACTGCGGCCGGGGAGGCCTCTGCTTTAGAGGATGAGGAAGAACTTTTCGACGCTTTGGACTCGTGAGTATTTTGCTAACTTGACATTTTATTTTGTACTTGCTTCCTTTCTTTCGACTTATGTGAGGTCTCTGCCTTTTGTTTCCTGCACAGCGACAATGAGGACCCGAAGAGAGATGCTGCCACTGCTCCTTCTGTTGAGACTATGGCTGCCGATGAACCTTCTTTGCAAGAAGCTGATCCGGTGGTGAAGTCTCCAAAGGCTCCTGTTAAGAGGGTCGCCTCTACTTGTGGTTCCAAGCGTGTGAAGAGGTCGACAGACGCCGGTGCTTCCCTCGACACCCATCGGTCCACGAGCTCTTCCGACGATGTGCGTTTTGATCATGGTATTTCTGCTTTGTTCCTTGCGTGATCTTTCTACTCACGCCTTTTTCTGAACAGATCTTGATGAAGAAATTTGTCACTTTGGGCACTGAATGTGTCGAATATTTGAAAGCTACTAGAGCTTCTCAGGGTAATCCTCTTTCCTGTGTTTGCTTGTCTCGAGTGCCTTTCTCTATTTCTTTACTCGACTTTCTTTTTCCCTCTTTGTGCTGTAGATGCTTTATCGGCGGCTAACGCTCGTATCTCATCTCTGGAAGCTGAACTCAAAGCTTCCAGGAAAGCTTTTGATGCTGCCGCCGCCGCCAAAACTGCTGCTGAGAAGTCCACTAAGTCAGCATTGGCTAGGGCAAAGAAGGCGGAGAAAACACTTGCGGATGCTACTCAAGGTCGCATCCAGAGGGAGCAGGCCGTAACTAAATGCCTGAATAAGATTTCGGCTCTTGCTGGAGGTGAATACCATGCTTTTTCCCTTCTGTGTTGGTTTGCCCATTCTCATACTTATTGATGTATGCTTTCTTATTTCCTGTCTTTGTCCCTTTTGTTCTTTAGAACATACTAGGGTGTCTTTGGCGCCTTTGCAGCCGGACGATGATCCTCTACTAGCCACGGTTAACTTGTTGGAGTCGAACTGGATATCTAGCCAAGAGATCTTTGAGCTGGTTAGTCGCGTGTTAACGCGGATTTTCGTCGGGTTGTGGCCCAAGCAAAAAGCGGAAGTGCCAGATGCTGATTTGAAGAAACTTGCAAAGGCGTTTGACACCCCCGAAGATCCTATCCTTCTAATGCAGGGCCGCTCCATGAAGCGATGTGCAGAGGGGGCCATTGCGCTTACTTACGAACATGGCGAGGAGTTCGACTGGGAGAAGGTGAGCTCTTCCTGTGGTCGACCTCTTTCGGAGCGGCGGGTTTTCTTCGAGAAGGCGAAGAAGTACGCGCCAGGCATCGTATTGATAATTTCTCCTTCGGCGGCTTCTTCGACCTCTGCTACGCTGGTTTCTTTGACTCCGGCGACAAGTGGATCCATGCCTCCTCCCAACGCTGGTGCTACCTCTGTCGTGCCTACTTCTGCCATGGAGCATGATGCTGAGGTGGCGTAGACTTAGTCTTCCTTTGTAATCTTCATTTCTTTTGTTGTAGTAAACTTTTAGTTATATTTTGCCCGAGAATCAGTCAAGGGCTTGTACTCGTTGTAAATACTTTTCTTTTATGAAATGTCTGGCTTGAATTTGATTTTTTGAGATGTTGTTTTTTTCTTTCTGTTGGCTTCCAGCCTGCACATGCTGGTGGATCATCGGGTCATGATCGAACTTCATCTCCTGCCAATGTGCTCGACTCCGGAGCTTCTTCGCCTCCTCGTCCTTCTTGTCGATGTATGGAACATGCGTTAAGGATTTCAGACCTTGAAGGTCATTTATCCTTAATGAAACGCTAGGCGAAGCTTGCTTTGGGTAAGGCCAGCAAATCTTGTGGCTTTATGAAATAGATATCCATACTTGAGGATAAGGTGTCGGGTCTGATGGCCAAAATTGTGTATCTCGAAGAATGCGACTCCTTTCTTATTGGTATCGTCGAGTCCGTCTGTGAGATGTTGCGATGTAAGGTTCCTTGGAGCCTTTCTTTTCCCTTTTTATTCCACTATTGCTGGCTAATACCTTTTTATTATCTCAAGTACCTGCCTAGACTTTGTTGAGGAGGCACGTCGAGTTTCCGAACGAATTGCGGCTCTCGAGAAAGCATCAGAGGGAATCGACAGTTTGTGGTCTGATCCCCGACGCCGTCGTGCCATTGTGCTTCTTCAAGATCGTGCTCAGCACATTGGAGAAGCAGTTGATGGTTGTCAAAGATCTTTGACGACCATGTATTCTGTCATGCTTCCTCGCAATCTTTTGCCTGGGAGTTTTCCGCAGCTACTTGACGCTTTTAGATCTAGTCAGCGAATTCACCGGCTGATAGAGCTCAACTTGGTGGCTGGCGCCAATTTGGCTCTTGGGTGCACATGTAAGTGGCATCCAAGGCTCAATTATAGTTCCATGTCACTGAGTTATCCTCCAGGTGGAGCTAGTTTGCAAGTTCATCTGGAGGCTACCCGTCAACCCACCAGAAGGATTATAGCTAGATTGCTTTGAGAGGATGCCGCGTTTTTCCGCGAGCATCATTACTTAGACCCCCTGGGGGTAGACGATTCTGATAACCCGATGTTATGATGCTCATGTACTTTGTGTATAGAACGTGAGAGTTTATGTTTTCTTACTTTTTTGTCAGAAATTATTCTCAGAGCATTTTATATTGTGAATTTTGGTGCGTTTGCTGCAATTTTTGTTTAAAGACACGTAAACTCAAATAAGAGGAACCTTGTCTTTATTTATGCTTATAATGTAAGATACATGGGGTGTCCCAAGAGATCCGGCCAATGACCTGTGTTCTGGATCTAGAGGGCATTGCCCTGGAATAGCTCGTGGCTTTTACAGCCTTATTTTTCTACTCTATTCTTTGACGTACTTTGTCGCCTATGTTGTCGAGGTCTTCTCTTCTCCTCCTGTAGGTTTGTCTTGTTCTGATGGCTATACCCGCGGTTTTTTCACCTCCGGCTCTGCTGGGTGCCCTTCGAGTTGTTGTATGGCTCCTGTAGTTGAGGTTTTAGCCTTGTCTTTGGGTTCTCCGTAGTTTGCCATCATGCCGAAGTTTTGAGCCATCTTGTGGAATTCCTTGTCGCATAGATCTGAGAGTTCGAAGCTTCTTTTAACTGTGATTCCTTTAGGCCCTGGCATTTTGAGTACCAGGTACGTATAGTGAGGTACTGCTATGAATCGCAAATACGCTGGTCGCCCGAGGATCGCATGATATTGTGATGGCCAGTCCATGACTTCAAAGTCAAGTTTGTCTCTTCTGTAGTTTTGCCGATTTCCGAAGCAAACATTGAGTGCTATTCGACCAAGTGGATAGTTAGCGCTCCCTGGGATGATTCCATGAAAAGAACAGTCAGTTGGTTTCAGGAACTCCAATGAGATGTGCATTGCTCGTAGGGTCTTCGCATATATAAGATTTATGCCACTTCCTGCATCCATGAATACTCTTTCGACATTGTACGTCCCAATTTGGGCTTTGAGTACCAAAGGCGCGTTTCTTGGCCGAGGTACTGTTATGGGGTGATCATCTCTGCTGAATTCTATGGGTTGCTCTGACCAGTGTAGATATTCCGTTGTTGCTGGAGGCGAGGTTACTGCTAGGTTAACTTGGCGAGTTATACTTTTTCCCTCTTTATTCGACTTTGGCACAGGCTGTATCATTGTTGTGATGTGCCCTTTGGATGGAACATATCCTCCATCATCATCGCGTCCCTGGTTCGGCTGGTCTTGACCTTGAGGAACTCCATTGTTTCCTTGTTGACTTGCAGGTGCGCTGCTTGTGTTTCCTTTGTATCCTTGCCGTTTTGCTTCGGCTTGCTTGTTTAGTGCTGCTTCCTGTAGCTTCAAGAACGTTGTGCAATCTTTTATCGCGTGCCTAGATACTCGTTTCCCATCAACAAACGCAGAGTGTATGTGACATGGTCCGTTTAGCATATCTTCTGGTGATGGGTTGTACTCTCTGGATTCTCTTGTCTGAAATTTTTTGTAGTCTTCTTTTCCGTAGCTACGATATCCCGAGCTTTTACGGTCGTTCCCTTGGTAGCTATTGTCCTTGTACCCTGCGGCCACCTGGCTGTGGGAGCCGTAGTTATCGTAATTGCGGGATCTCCTCCTTTGGCCTCCACATCTGTTTCCTCTATCATCCTCTGGCGATCGTGTCCGTTTGTTGTTGCACGCATCTTCTCCATTTGCAAATCTGTTTGCTATATCCATTAAATCTGATACTGTTTTTGGCTTGATTCTGCCCATCTCTTCGACTAGGTCTCCTCCCCTTAACCTGACTATGAATGCATCTATTGCTATTTCGTCTGAAACTTCGACTGCCGAATTTTTGATGATGCTCCATCTTTGGATGTACGCCCTTAATGTCTCACCGCGTTGCTGTACCCAGGCTTTGACTTCTTCTATGGATACTGGCCGCTTATATGTCGATTTGAAGTTACTCATGAATAGCTTTGTCAGCTCTTCCCAGCTTCCAATTGTTTCTTTTTCTAATTTTCTCAACCATGACCTTGTCGCGCCGGTGAGGTGTAATTGCAAACTTTGCATAGCTGTTTCCTTGGTTCCTCCCAATATTTTTACTGCTTGCAGATAATTTGAGAGCCATGACTGTGGCTCCTGGGATCCATCGTACTTTTGCTGATCATGGGGTAGTTTGAAACCTTTGGGTACTGGCGTGGTGCGAACCCTATGGGTAAAGCATGATGCCCCCATCTCCTTTTCGTCGTCTTCGTAATCGTATGTCTTGTTTGGAGACCTGGATCTTCGGGTTCCTCCATACTTCGGGCTTTTGTGTCGCCTTGGAGATGGTGTTCTAGATCGTCGACTGCCGCTTCTGTGCCGAGGACTATTGTGATGGCGCGGTGAACTTGGCTTATGGGTTCCTTTGTTGCGATATGCCTCCTCTTCTTTTGCTAATAATTTGTTGCCTACCATCTTCAATCCATTTAGTGTTGCCCGATGCATATGTTCCCTTGGGTCTCCTGGATTTGGCCATGTTGTATGTAGGTATGCTTGAGCTGCCACCAGTGCTGCTTCAGGAGTCTTTGGTATAATGTTTCCTTGCTCGTCGACCTATAGGAAGGACGAGTCGAGGTTTTTGGAGAGGCTTTGCTTTTCTGAATACTCAATGTTTTCGAACCTTGATCCGTGCCGATGATGTCTTTTGCTGTTTGTGTATGACGCGTCGCTACATGCTCTGCGAGCAGCGTCGCTGGCTGCAATGGCTGAGTCTTTTCTCTTCTGTATTTCAATCCTTTCCTTTGCTAGTTGCTTCGACTGCTATCTTAGAGCGTAGTGATACCCTAAAAGCATGTTCTTACTGGCGTTTGTTGGTATTGGCATGCCGTGCTCCACGGCTGTCTTGATTGCTCTCCACTCGGTGACTGATAGTTGAACTTTCTCCCTAGTTGCAAGGGAATCTGCTGTTTCTCCTTCTGCTAAATAATTCGCTCCTCTGTTTACGTTTGCTGGGTTGAGCACTGGATTGTTGTTTTCGTCGAGTTCTTCTGAGTTGTCTCCTACAATGGCGAGTACTTGGTATCGATTGTCGAGTTTGCTGTTGAAGCTTGAGAAGATTGAACTGTCATCTTCATGAAGCTCTAATCCTGTCTTCCACGTATCTGTTGATTTGTCTGAAGTGTCGTCATGGCAGATCATGAGATCTTCAAGTTGGACTTCCAATTCGAAATTCTCCATGGTTTCGTCGCCTCCTGCGATTTTTTCTTCTTCAGTTTCTTTGAAGCTGACCGGTGAGTTTACCTCGCTGGAAGAGCCTTCTGATGACTCCGACATTGCTACTGTCTTGGCTTCACTTGCCGACGGACCCGGTTTCACCGGATCTGAAAGGCGAATCGAACCTAGTGATCCGACGCGAAAGTTTAGACTTCCGATCATCAAATCCATATCTTGATCCATGCTCTCGAATGCTTGCATGAAACTTGACTGGTGAGGTTGAAAATTGACGGTTCCGAAGGGTATCTGGATTTCCTCGACTTATGGATTGCTGTTGGCTAAAAGCGAAAAAGCCGCCAAATTCATGATTCCAATGCCCAGAGTCCCCACGGTCGGCGCCAATTGACGAGGGTTAACTCGACAAATCTCCTAGATGAAGGACTTAGGATCAGGGAGATAGGGCGTCGGATGAACTCAAAGGTAAAATCAGTCAAACAAGGTGTGTGTCGAAAGTAAACATGGGGGTAAACCTGGCTTGCTTTCAATCTGTCTCTCACCGTCCTCTCCTAGCCCCTATATATAGGTGGCCAGGTCTCAAGGATCGGGAGGGATCCGATACAGATTACAATATCGACATACGACATGAACTCGTATTTCGACTAGCATTACAACTGGGCCTAGCTTAATGGGCCTCAGGGGTACTCAACTGTCGGGATCTATTATCTATACCCTTGTCACCTGGACAATGATGCTAATTTAGAAATTGTGGCTTGCTCGTAACGATGCCAGGGAGAAAGAGAGAATTGCCAACCCGGAGGACATTGTTAAAAGTTCTATTGACGGGGTAGAGGAGTGGATGAGTATCCATGAAAGGAATGTGAACCCGAGGAGCAAGGTAGTAGAGCACTGGCTCTCTCCTGATGACGGCTGGCACAAGATCAATGTCGACGGAGCTTTCTGAACTTCAGAAAAGTGTGGCAGAGGTGGAGTAGTCATGCGTGACTGCCATGGGAGCTTCTTAGTTGGGGCGCACCATTTGTTCCCTCATACTGCTGATGCGGAAGGGGCTGAGTTGATGGCATGTCGGGCGGGTCTGCAACTGGCAATTCAAGAACAAAGCAGGAAGGTTATCCTAGAAACGGATAGTACCAAGGTAGCAGCAAAACTGGCTAGAGAGGGTCAGGACAGGTATTTTTATGGTCCTTTGGTTAGTGAAATAAAATCCCTTCTCCAAGGTTTTGAAGCTGTCAGGGTACGAACAGTGCGGCGATCGGTGAACGATGCTGCTCATCGAATGGCAAAAGAAGGCTGTGCTACTAGGTCTAGTAGGGTGTGGCACGGCGTTGCCCCAGACTTTGTTTTAAATCGTATTGTAATGGATTCTGTGTTGGTTTAATATATCTGCAGCGTTTGATCTAAAAAAAATTGTACTTCCCTCTGTTATCATGTTTTATTTTCTATCATAACTCATTTTTTATGCAAAATTACGAGGGATCATATACTTCCCTAAACTGAGTATACATACTCCTTATTCTTACTGTTGTGTACTTCCAGTAATCACATTGTCGTACTTCCTATTATGAAAGTTAGTTTTTGCACATATTTATGAGGGACCGTCCGTAATCCCTATACTAGATATCTATAATTCTCGTTCGTACTGGTGTGTACTTCTCTTCCCGTCATTTTACATGCAAAATTATGAGAAATCGTGTGTACTTTCCTTAACTACATATCTATACTTATTGATTTTACTAGCCTGTACTTCCCTGTCTCACAATGTTGTACTTCTCATCATGGCAATTATTTTTTAATTCAAAATTAAGAGGGATCGCGTATTTCCCTAAACCGAATATCTTTACTTGTTGTTCTTAATGGTGTGTACTTCCCTCCATCACAATGTTAAACTTCCCATTATGACATATATTTTGTACATGTACTTCCTACATTTTGTGGATGATTTTATTATTTTACAATACTGTCGATGGATTTCCTGTCGCAAGAACACGGGGTACCACACGACAGACCCAAAGATTCGAACGCAGGGGGCTGAATGTGGGAGATCTTAGATCGCAACGAAACACGATGACGGAAGCCTCGAGACGTCGAACGCACAACGCACTGCAGAGAGAGACACCGAGCTTTACCCAGGTTCAGGGCCCTCGTAGTGAGGTAAAACCCCTACTTCCTGCCTTCTTGTATTACGACGTGATACCTCACGAGGAGTACAAGGTCTTGGTTACAGAGCTCTAACTGGCCGGAGGTAGAAGAACCAACTTAGCCTAGCTAGGAGCCCAGAGATAAAGATCGGATCCCCTCTAAGGGGTGGCCTCCCATTCTTTTATAGCGTCGAGGTCCTCCTTCCCCTTATCATCTTGGGGAAGGGGTTGCCACACACGGCCAAGGAGGGAGGACAGTTGTAGTCTTGAGTCTTCCGTGGACGTAGTCTTCATAGAGTAGTGGCGCCGGTCCACAGGAGTGGGTGGAGGAAGCTGACGTCCTCCTCTGGCGCCTTGCACCGTCCACCCTATTTTTAGGGGGTTGGCCAACAACCACTGTGCCGCTTTATGCAGGCATGGCGAAAGCTGGTCTCCTCCCTGTCGGGGGTAGCGTGGACGGTACGCAGTCTTCTGCTCTTATCTTCTTGCTCAACACGGAAGCGTGCCGAGCTGACGTGGACGTGGTCTCTCCCCTCACGAGAAACAGCTCGTGAGGAGGTCTTCTGGTCCTTAGCAGTTTTAGCCGTCGTTCTCCTCATGAGGCGCCTCCTCATGAGGGTCTTCTCCGCCAGGCTTCGGTCATCGTTCCACCCCTGGGCCGAAGCTGGGCCATTGAAGGGGCCCAGGAGCAGGTGGACCGGTATACCCCGGTATCCAGAACACCGACAGTAGCCCCAGGAGCCTGGCCCGCAAACGCGCCCTCTTGAGGGAGCGAAGGGCCAGGGGCCCCCAGAAGCTGTTGGGCCCTCCAACAGCACGTGTCAACGCGCGGTCAGAGGACCATGTGAAGATGCAGAGGCTGCAGATACGTGGCGCACCTGTAGTTGGCGAGACGAAGCGGCGTGGAGATCGTGCATCGTGGGTGGAGTAACGGGCGTTTTCGAACCGTCGCATCAAGGACGAGGTTTTGGAAACTGCGCCCTCCCTGCCTCCTTTAAAGCTTAGCAGAGAAGGCTCCTTCTCCTCCTTCATAGCACATCGCCGCCGCCGCCCCCCTTTTCGAAGAACTTGTGCATCCAAATTCCCTTAGCTTTCCATCCTCCCTCTGCAACCCATCCCCGACCGGAAGCCATGGCACCGCGCAGGGCCACCGGAGCAGCGAGGTCTTCTGAAGCGGCGCTGCAGCCGGTGGCGCCCCTACTCGAATCGCACATCAAGAGCAGCCGCGAGCTCCAGACCATCCAAGAGATGGTCAGGAGCAAGAACAGCGAGTGGGGCGCCACCCGCATCTGGCACGGCCGACCGCCGCGGGACACTATGCCCGCGACAGCGCAACCCTTCTTCCTCTTCTCTGTCTTCGCCGGCCTGGTGCCGCCATTCTCCCCCTTCTTCCTGGCGATCTTGGAGACCTATGGGATCCAGGCCATCCACCTGCATCCCAAATCCGTCACCCTGCTGGCGGTCTTCGCCTACGCCTACGAGGCGTGGATTGGCATCAAGCCGTCGGTGGCGTACTTCCACCACCTCTTCCCCTTCGGTCCTCTGGGTTGAACCAGAGTTCCAGTTGTGTCTCCTTCATCGCCACCGCCGGGACGGAGGGCGACTTCATCGACTTGAAGTGGATGAAGAAAGTTGAAGACTTCCGGAGCCGCTGGCTCTTCGTCGACATCCATGAAGAATCCAAGCTCTTCCTCGTCACCGGAGTGCCCCCCACCAAGCTCACCACCTGGGCCAGCGAGGCCCTTCCTAAGGAAGCCCTGAAGACGCTCTGCCCACAGATCCATGACCTCCGGAAGGCCGGCGTCACGGGGACCATGGTTGGAGTGGAGTTCGTCACCAGACGCATCGCCCCTCTTCAGGACCACCGCCGGAACATTTGGGGGCACCGGGCTGGAGATGACCTCCAGCTTCATGTCAGCGAGCTCAACGCCGACGCTCGGGAGGAGGTAATAAGAGCTTTCTTCTCTTCGGCCACCGTCCCCGCCATTCCGCGCATCACCCTGCCGATCTACAACTTGGGCGCTCGGGAGACCAGCCGCGTCACGGCTGGGATCTTGAAGTTCAACGCCTGGGGCCCGTTCCTCGCTGACGGCGTCATGCCCAACCCTCTCCCGAGCGCACCGACGGCCAGCTCAGAATAGGACTCGGCAGCGAGAGTTGTAGGGCCCACGGCCTCTGGAGATCTTGATGACGACGTTGCCGAATCTGGCGAGCGGCTGGCACGCCGGAGGTGCTCTGAGAGTACCGTGGTGCTCTCAGACTCCTCCGACGACTAAACCGCCTTGCCGGACCAGCCCACCGGGGGAGACGCTGACGCGTCGTCTTCACGAGACCTGGAGGAGGAGGAGCGCCAAGCCCGCCTGGAGGCAGAGCGCCGCTCCAAGTTCAACGATGAACGCGCCAGCCGGCGTCCCGAGGCAGGGACTTCCCACGGCAAGAAGCCGGCCGGCGAGTCCTCTGTGCCTCCACCACCAGCCTCGGCCCTCCCAGGCAAGAGGGATTGGGTTGAGCGCGACGCCTCGTGAGTATTCCTGCAAAATCCTTAATCCTTGACTTACCTTTCTCCTAACTTCTTTCTCCTCCTCCTCCCCAGGGACGCCGAGGAGAAGAAGGAAGAGAAGAAGAAGAGGAAGAAGAGGAAGACCAGCCAGACCACGTCGGGTCCTGACCCGGCGTGCACTACCATACCGGCGATGCCGCCGCGTGCCGCCGGAGAAGAAGAGGACCGTGCGTCCGCAGACGCACCGTCCGCCGCGGGAGCTGCCATAGCTCCCGGCACGACCGAGCCCCCTAGCGCCGGGGGAAGCGCCTGCTTCCCCCACGATAGCCAGCACCACCAGCACCCCGGAGGCGCCTTCGGCCACACCGGCCGCGCCGACCGGCGCGAGGGCAGCCCCCTTGCCAGAGAGGGCAGCCCCTGAGCCGAGTGGCGAAAGGGGGACGACCTCCACAGAGCCGGGGCCCTCCAGAGCCTCGTCGCCTCCCCTGTCGGAGATCTTGGGGAGGCCCCCGAGGATCACCGCGGAACCCCACGTCGATGCCGACGATGCATGGACGGGGGTGCTTGCGGCCATGACTGGCGCCCTTCGGAGCGGGGTCGCCAAGGCGCGTGCCGCCGATAAAGCACGCCTCAATGAGGGTTGGGCCCTTCTGCACCAGGCCACGGAGAGATGCCACCTTCTAGACCAGCGCGCGGCCGAACGCTGCGAGCAGGCGAGGAAAGAGGCGGAGGAGATCCGCGCAAGCGCGGCCGAGGAAGCTGAAGAAGCCCTGGCGGGCGCGAGGGAGTCGGCGAGGGGAATCCTGGCCAGGGCGCACCACGAGGCCATGGAGATCGTCTCTGAGGCATGCCAGAGGATCCCTTCCACCGTTGGGCCCCCCAACCTAGCCTTGGCTGGAGAGCAGGCAAAGCGGGCGGCTCAGCACCTTCTGGACCAGGCCAGGACCAACGCTGATGGCCTCCTGGCCAACGCCCAGCAGAGGCTGGAGGAAGTCGAGGACCGCGAGGCTCTCCTCCACACCCGTGAGGAGAGCGCTGATTCCCGCGCGGAGGGCCTAAGCCTGCAGGAGGCTGGGCTCACCATGCGAGAAGCGGAAGTTCGCGACGGTGAACGGGAGCTGCGCCGCCAAGAGGAGGAGCTCCACGCCCTCAAAGACCGGCTCAACAGGGAGTGGGAGGCCCTCGAGAGCAGGGAGGAGATGGTCAACCTGGCCAACACCGACCTGGCCCGACACCGTGAAGAGCTGCAGCTGCGCGAGGACTCCCTCCAGGAGTGCATGGACCGCATGCTGAACCAGCGGCGGATCACCCTGGAGTAAGAGTTTGACCGAAGGCACGCCGAGTACCTCAAGGCGTGCCACGCGGACTTCCGCGCCAAGACCGATGCCGCCCTGGTGAGGTACAATCAGGGGCGCGAGACCCTGGAGCGCCAGGTCCGAGACCTAGAGGTTGAACTGAAGGGAGCGCACGAAGTGCGCTGAGGCGCCAAGCGCGCCTTGGCAGAAGCCGATGCCACGATTGGCACGCTCTGGGGAGACGAGAGGCGGCTGGAAGAGGAGAACTCAGTGATGGTTCACCAAATCGTTGAGCTCTCCCGGGAGCTCTAGGAGGCTAGGGACTCTGAAGCAGAGGCACGCGTGCTGTGCCGGTAGCGCGTGCAGATGTTTCGCGGGTTTTCAGCCCGGGTCATGGAGGTGGCGCACCGCCTGGGCATCCATGGGCTGACCCTGCCCACCGTTCCTGAGGACGACGGGTCGATCATCCACTTCTTCAGCCAACTGGCTGAACAGCTGGCTGACGCGTCGGCCAAAGTCTTGGAGCTCGTCGACACTGAGTTTCGGGAGCTCTTGGGACTTGCAGGGACGCGGATCTTCTCCAACCTCCAGCGCCTTCGCCCCGACCTTGACCTGGAGGAAGTCTTGCAGAGGAGGGCGCCGCCACCGCCCGGCACTCCTGACTGTGCGGCGCAGGACAGGGCGGTCCGGCTGGACATCGCCCTGCAACGACTGCAGGCCATCTACGCCCGCCCAGGAACGTCCACAGCCGTGGGCCAGGAGAGCTCTTCCAGCGATGACACCACGAGCTCTGGGGAGTCCGGCGGTGAAGAAGCCGGAGAAGCTGGTGGCGGCGGTGCGACGGAGTCCAGCGGAGAGGCCTCCTCAGACTCCAGCCAGGGCACCGGTGGTGACGAGGACTCCGAGGAAAACGCCCAGTAAGCTCCCCTTCCAGACCTCCTCCTGAAGTATCTGTACCAGCTGCACACTTGATGACCATCAGACATTGCCCTGCTGGGCCTTTTTTAAGTTGTAATCATACTTAAGGCGTTTGTTCGCCAAGTTATCCTTATTTACACCCTTGTGAATTTTTCCTCGCCTCGCCTTTGCCTGGGAAGCGTTCTACGCCGTTCAAGGGCCAGCCTCCAAGCGGGACAGCAGCCTAACGCTTAGTATGCAGCTCGTGGTGCAAGGCTAGAGGGCGCTGGCGCTCTAGAGGTGACTGTGATGGCATACAGGACTATCTCCCTGCATCCCCCCTGGCGTCCAAACACAGCAAAGGCAATTCCAGGAGAAGAAACGCAAGGCTGTAGACAAGGACAGTCGAAGATTGAAAAATCCGCACAAATCGTGCGACCCTTGCACGCTCACGCGCCTTCATTCGAGTGTCGCTCGAGAGGAGAGAGCACCATGGACCGTATGAGGTGACTGTAGCGGGTCCTTCCCCTAGTCAGAGCTCGATCCGTTCTGTGTTTTGCGGGCCTGCTGTTTTCCGGGCGAAGGCCCCAGCGCGGACACCGTGCTCTGGCTCTTTCTCGAAAGGCAGACGAGCGAAAGCTCATGTTCGCGTTAGGCCGCAATCCAACCAAACTCGTTGGTTCGAACAAGGTCGAACACCAAAAACTCCAATAGTTATGCAAACTAGAAAAGGTTGAGGACAAGCAAAGTTTGCCGATACACTTTTATTCCTTGCGGAGCTGAAGATCCCTTCTTCTCAGCCGAGGGTGAGGGGGTGGAGCCCCCGAGCCCCCAGCCCAGTCTTCACGCACCTGGAGATGGGGCCATCGAGGGCGGCGTACGCCTACGCACCCTCTGGCTCAGGTCCCAGGGATGCGTACCTGTCGAGGAAGCACTCACAGAGATCCCTCCGGGACGAGATGGACCTCGGTGGCAACCCGCAAAGCCACCGGCGAGGCTCTCCCTTCGTAGCCATCGGGAACCAGTTAGCCATGACACGCCCATCACCTCCAGCTGCTCGAACATCGGCCGCGTATCGCTGCAGGAACCCCACGGGATCGGAGGTCCTATCGTAACGCGCACCGATGTCCGGCCTGAAGCGCGGCAGCCAGGCCGCGCGGTGAAGGGCCAGGCGAGCGCCGCGAAGCCCCCGAAGCCGAGGTCGCCGACCTCCGGCTCACCGACTTGCCCAATGGCCTCCAGGCCATCGAGGACTTGAAGACGTGCTCGGCGACGACTCACGTAGACAGCACGAAGGCGAAGATGGTGATGACGATCGTCACCCATGTCGAAGCAGATCTAGAAAACACACCACAGCCCCCTACCAGGCGCGCCAAATGTTGATGGATTTCGTGTCGCAAGAACACGGGGTACCACATGACGGACCCAAATATTTGAATGCAGGGGCCTGAACGTGGGAGATCTTAGATCGCAACGAAACACGGTGACGGAAGCCTCGAGACGTCGAACGCACAACACACTGCAGAGAGAGACACCGAGCTTTACCCAGGTTCAGGGCCCTCGTGGTGAGGTAAAAACCCCTACTTCCTGCCTTCTTGTATTACGACGCGATACCTCGTGAGGAGTACAAGGTCTTGGTTACAGAGCTCTAACTGGCCGGAGGTAGAAGAACCAACTTAGCCTAGCTAGGAGCCCGGAGATGAAGATCGGATCCCCTCTAAGGGGTGGCCTCCCCTCCTTTTATAGCGCTGAGGTCCTCATTCCCCTTATCATCTTGGGGAAGGGGTTGCCACACACGGCCAAGGAGGGAGGACAGCTGTAGTCTTGAGTCTTCCGTGGACGTAGTCTTCGTAGAGTAGTGGCGCCGGTCCACAGGAGTGGGTGGAGGAAGCTGACGTCCTCCTCTGGCGCCCTGCACCGTGCACCCTATTTTTAGGGGGGTGGCCAACAACCACTATGCCGCTTTATGCAGGCACGGCGAAAGCTGGTCTCCTCCCTGTCGGGCGTAGCATGGATGGTACGCAGTCTTCTGCTCTTATCTTCTTGCTCAGCACGGAAGCGTGCCGAGCTGACGTGGACGTGGTCCCTCCCCTCACGACAAACAGCTCGTGAGGAGGTCTTCTGGTCCTTAGCAGTTTTAGCCGTCGTTCTCCTCATGAGGCGCCTCCTCATGAGGGTCTTCTCCGCCGGGCTTCGGTCGTCGTTCCACCCCTGGGCCGAAGCTGGGCCGTTGAAGGGGCCCAGGAGCAGGTGGACCGGTATATCCCGGTATCCAGAACACCAACAAATACTTTGCGGAGAACTATGTACTTCTCAAAGATGAACCTTTGTACTTCCATCGTTGTCGTGTGTACTTTCCATTATCACCATGTGTACATCCTGGCATTAATAATTTTTTAAATTTTTTTACAGTTCGGCAAGTCTTTGTATTTCTAGAAACAAAGTGTGTACTTCTCGGATTAAGTCGTGTTTTCTAAACTGCCTCGTTAGTACACCCGATCTTCCCGAAGTCATGTCCGCCTGTAGTTCCCTCGTTGGCGCAGCTGAACTGGCTGATGTATTATGCGTGTACTTCACTCGCAAACGTAACTGAACTGTCTAGGTATTTTTTGCTAATTTTTTACAAACATGAAAACAATTTTTAGACGCATATACAAGAACTGCCGGAAGTCACTACGTGAACTGCCCCGGAATTTCCATTTTGTTTTCGGTTTTAATGTATGTATTTCTTATTTGTTTTTACTATCTTAAATATAGTGTACTTTGCCGATAATGATAAAACTGAACTTGCTTTGTATATTTCATACCACAAAATTCAAATCATGTGTCCCTATGTACTCATGACTTTGAAATGGCTGTACTTCCCGCGAATTAATGTTGTACTTGCGCATTTTTTATGTGACTGCGTATAAAATCATCTTTGTATGCGATGGGCATATTTGGTAAAGAAGCACCAGTTGACAATCCGCAATCCTGCTGAGATTGGACTGCCCACTTCTATACCGCCAAACTGCCTCCAGCAGATAAAATGAACTGCAGAGGCCCAAACTTCTCTGCTAACGAGACCACACAAAAGATAATACAAAAACAGTTCCTAACAAGTTCAGAGAAAATCAAAAGATAAGTTCAAAAAAAGGTGGGCGAGAAGTTCAGCGATGGACGGTAGAACTACTGTTGGAACATCACAGTGGATACCAGGCCGGCGACGGCATGGAGCACGTCGGCTGGGGTGATGCAGCATAGGAATAGCTCGGGAGCAGGGATCCATGGCACCAGGCGGCAATGGGGAAAGGTCCACCTCGCTGGTTCGTGGGGACCGGATCTGGTTTTGTTGTCCCACGGCCGATGCTTGGGGGAATGGTGCCGCAGGTGGGTGGAATGATATGGTTCTGCCTGTGGGGCGTCGGGATGTGGCCACCTGTGGGGCATCGGGACGCGGCCACCAGCGGGAAGTCGGGGCGCGGCCGCCGGCGGGAGGGTCGGGGCGCGAGCGCAGGCAGGGAGTTCGGGGCGCGGCCGCCAGAGGGAAGTTCGGGGGGCGACCACAGGCAGGGAGTTTGGGGCACGGCCGCCGGCGGGAATGCCGGGGTGCTGCCGCCGGTGAGGTGGTCGGGGGAATCGAGAAGTGGGGGCGATGGGAATGTGCATGCGGGAGATTGAAGACGAAGGTAGTTTGGGTTCGGGCGTCGCCACGCCCTATATAAGGGATAGATGTACAGGATACTATTCTATCATCAATGATAGAATAGTCTCACCCTATATTTATATATATATATGCGAATATATTTTCCTAATTTTTTTGACATTTTAAATTTTACTTTCCAACTAATGGGACCATATGCATCTGGGATCAAAGTGCATTTTCAAGGGCGGAGGGGAAACACGCTTGTTAGTTGCATTCCCATCTACCGAACCCTCTTCCCCTACATGTGTCCCGGATCTCGAGGCCATAACGGATGGGGGTTTTGGAGAGGACAACAACAAATTTCAAAGAGTAGTACGAGAACATGCGTGAGGAAGGGGCTGGAATGGGGAATTGAGGAATAAGGTTGAAGCACCATTGCTCTGGCCTTTTTATCTCCTTTTTATCCTTGTAGTACTTGCTGAGTTGCCCCACCTATTTGCTATTGTGAACAATTAATTCCTTTTTGCCTCGAGAGAAACAAGGTGGCACCCCTCGGGCACCAGGGCTAGCCTGGTCGTATTTCCTATCAAGGAAGCCACACGTCAGCCAAGGAGGGCATTTTAAATCACCATGGACCACACCTTCTAGGGAATAACTACGGCAACCCGGGCGTATCGGTCATAAATTTTTGGGGCTACTGTAGGCCTCTATAGAACTAGGGTTCCCCATATCCGTAAACTGTGTTTCACAATTATGTCCGCCCGAAAGAGTGTCAGGAAGCCCATGGGATCTAGCGTGCGGAATTTCTCACCATAGGACCAAAACCGTAAGTTGTGACGTTTCTGGGTTTTCCTAGGGAGGAATATGACACCAGCATCATAGGTAAGGTGGACGATGCAATGTGTTGTTAGGCCCGTCAGAGGGGACCATGCATCATCACATTGACCCTGCAATGATGTGCTCTTTGATGTTATATAGGAGGCAACACTCAGAGGCTGCTGGTCAAGTGATCAATTCGAGCACTAACATGCTCTTGTCGCGTACCACTCGGTTAGCAGTGCAATCAAGTCACCTTTTCTTTGGTAGAAATCCATCAGCCCTCTGGTAGCCCCTTTTAGTTATAGAAGGAGGCCCATGGCCTCAGAAAGAAAAATATCTCGATCTAGATCAAAGAAATCCATAGTCTAGTTTCAACCCTAGAGCAAAATGTTCTCCTTTCCTAGGTGTCCGGCAAGGAGAATTCGTCTAGTTCATCCTAGTAAATACCTGTGAATCCACTATCAAAACAATCTTGCAGGGTGTAGGTATTTTAGCTTCCGAGCTCCTAGACCCGGGTAAAATGCTTGTGTTGTTTACCGTAGGATTTGGATCAATCTAGCCGCCCCTCACCGAACCTAAAATGAGATATCCATATTATCGTGTTTGCAAACGCAGAAGCAACACATGGAGCTGAGAACTCTTGTTTTCCTATTTTTCTCTTATCATTACGCATAAATTGATTATGGCGCCTTATTTTACATTTTGCCACATTTGTTGTTGGTCAAATCATAATAGGGAAACATGTACTTCTTGATGATAATGGTGGAATACTTTGTCATAGATTCAGTTACACTTGTGAAGGAAATATCATACCATGCAAATATTTTGGAAAATTCTAAGGTATTACACAACTCTGATGCGGGAGACAAAACCTTGTCGAAAGTGGGAAGATGATTGTTGTAGTATCTCCAAATTACTTGGGTCATGGGATATGTATGTGTTTACAACAATTTGGCAGAGTTGGTGAAAACATTGTCTTGGAACAAATGAGTGACACATGGTTGGAATAGGGTGCCTACAAAGTACAAAGGACGCGTTGTTAGGTTGAACTCACTATCAACACAATGAAAGTGCAAAGGGTGAAGCCTTAGGGTCGGAGAGAGAGCGGGAGGCAGAGGAAGAGATATGAGGGGGGAGGGTGGGGGCAAGCCCTTTCCCTCTATTTCATGATGTTTGGTGTGAATATTCATGTGCAGCTGAGAAAGAAACTTGAGGGTCAATTGCAAACCACGGGAGTTCAACTAATATTAGGGTGCTAGTCAAGAAAGTACACAGAGTTGATCATGACACGATCGTCTCAGTTGAAATTTATTATTATTATAAATCCTTAGATTTGTATAACATCTGTTAACCTCGAGATAATAGATTTTATTACAATATAAAAGACTACCTTGAGAATTAGTGCTCTCGAATTTCTCGATCACCACAATCTATATTTATAATTGACTCAAATGTTTATATAGTCTCAAGGTCACACCCTACAATTAGTATGCAATTTTGTCGTAAGAGTATGATTCTTGAACAGTAGGTAAAGGAAAAATAAAGCTAGTTATAGTAGGAGTAACTAAGGTTAGTAAAATGCATATGTTACTTTCCTATGTTACTACCTCCATATATAGTAGATAATTTTATATGTGTGATAGCATAGAAAACATCATTTATTCTTTTTGCAGAGCCATTTTCATTTAGAACCACTATATAATGGTAACATATTGTCTCCTCCAGTTCGTGTATAGGACTAACCTTTAAAATATATTTGTTCCAAATTATTTGTAGATTAAAGTTCGGTTATCATTTATTTCTCCCTTTTTTATCATTTGGTGGTCCTCTCCCTCTCTCTCTATTAGAGCAAGGACAATAGTATAGCCAACTACTGGATATAGCAAATTGTCATGTTATGTATAGCTAGCCCTATAGCCAACATGTACAATACTCCATCCTGATGCATATTAGGTTTGGTCAAAGTCAAACTTTATAAAGTTTGATCAACTATATATAAATAATAATAAATTGTATGACATCAAATACATAAAAAATGAAAATATAACTCATGATAGTTCTAACAACATCGAGTTAATATTGTATTTTGTTGATATTATTTGCTATACATTTGCTCAAAGTTTATAACATTTGACTTTGAGCAAAATTAATATGCATCCTAATTTGGGAAGGAGGGGGTAATAAGCTACAAAAATAATCTACTTTATGAATATATATATGGCTCACACATCACTCTCACAAAATACCTAGGAGCACGTGTTAGAGTCGGCTCTTGCATGAGCCTGCTCCTCTTATGTCATCTTCTCTCTGTCCTCCAACTAAACATAAATATATTATTTTAATCTTTATAGCCAGCTGACCAAGACTTATTGTATTCGCTCTTATTACTTTGGATCACATCATTCTCCCGTTACATCGCTTTGGGAACTGTTTGGATTTGTATGCATGATTAACTGACCAATGAATGCACGGTGGGCTAGTTGGGCAGATATTTTAGACGTGGGTCTAAACAATAATATTCGCATGCATTCGGTAATTGGTTAATTCAGTCTTCCTACGTTGATTGGTGGAAACCATGACATAGGTGGCACGCATGTTACTCCCTCTATTTTAGTTTATTAGTCATAAGCATGTATCTAGATGTCAATTTGATCTACATAATATAAACTACTCCCTTTGATCGGAAATAAGGGTCGATGACATAATACAAACTTTATACTACGTTAGTACATAATCACTGACACTTATTTCTAAATAGAGAGAGTATGTAATATAAAAATTACATAATTAAAAAGTACAACAACTAAAGTTCTTAATGATATTTTTTATAATATATATCTCATGTTAAGCCGGTAAAATTGATAACCTAGGGATACATGTAGGACTAGTAAACCAAAATGGAGGGAGTACCACTTATGTTATTCCCTTCTTTCTAAATTAGGATATATATTAGTTTTAGTCAAAATAAAACTTTTTAAACTTTGGTCAAATGTATAGAAAATAATACTCCCCTTGTTCTTGTATACAAGGTCATCATCTCATTTTCCATATACCAAGAAAACAAAATCACCTAACAAAGAGCACGATTAAATATGTGGTTCACTTCTCATGTTCTGGCCTAATTACACAGCACCATTTTACAAGATAGAAATCTAATTAATTCTTCCCTTAAAAAGGTAGTGGCCATGTATTCAAGAAAGGAGGGAGTGTCGATGTTCTGGATACCGGAGTATCCCGATCCACCTGCTTCTGGGCCCCTTCAACGGCCCAGCTTCGGTCCAGGGGTCAACCGTCGACCGAAGCCCAGCGGAGAAGACCTTCATGAGGAGGCGCCTCATGAGGAGAACGACAGCTAAAACTGCTAAGGACTAGAAGACCTCCTCGCGAGCTGTGTCTCGTGAGGGGATGGACCACATCCACGTCCGCTCAGTATGTTTCTGTGCTGAGCAAGAAGATAAGGACGGAAGACTGCGTACTATCCACGCTACCCCGACAGGAGGGAGACCAGCTTCTGTCGTGCCTGCATAAAGCGGCACAGTGGTTGTTGGCCACCCCCCTAAAAATAGGGTGGACGGTGCAGGGCGCCAGAGGAGGACGTCAGCCTTCACCACCCACTCCTGTGGAATGGTGCCACTACTCTACTAAGACTATGTCCACCGAGGAACCAAGACAATAGCTGTCCTCTCTCCTTGGCCGTTTGTGGCAACCCCTTCCCCAAGATGATAAGGGGAAGGAGGACCTCGACGCAATAAAAGGAGGGGAGGCCACCCCTTAGAGGGGATCAAATCTTGATCTTGGGCTCCTAACTAGGCTAAGTTGGTTCTTCTACCTCCGGCCAGTTGGAGCTTTGTAACCAAGGCCTTGTACTCCTCGCGAGGTATCGCGTCGTAATACAAGAAGGCAGAAAGTAGGGGTTTTACCTCACCACGAGGGCCTTGAACCTGGGTAAAGCTCGGTGTCCCTCTCTGCGGTGCGTCGTGCTCTTCGGCGTCTCGAGGCTTCCGTCGCCGTGTTTCGTTGCGATCTCGATCTCACGCATACAGCCCCCTATGTTCGAATCTTAGGGTCCGTCGTGTGGTACCCCGTGTTCTTGCGACACGAAATCCATCGACATTTGGAGTTAGCGATAGCCCCCTTGCGCTCGAGGGAATGGACCCAGGATGTCCAGCCCCCAAACAGCAAAGGGCCAAGTGACTGGGATGGTTTTAGCTCCTGCGCCGGCTGATGGATCTGCTTGGCGTGGAATTGGCACGCCTCGCACCTCTTGACCATTTCTGTTGTGTCCTAGAGCGCCGAAGGCCAGGCCGAGCGTGCCAACGCCGAAGTCCTCAAGGGACTCAAGACGAGAAGCTTCAACGCCAAGCTTGAAGCCTGCGGCAAGAAATGGTTAGACAACCTCCAATCCATCTTGTGGTCTATTCCTACTACCGCCACCAAGCCCACTGGGGAGACTCATTTCTTCTTGGTCTATGGGGCGGAGGCTGTCCTTCCCACCGACGTTAAGTTCGGGTCGCCAAGAGTGCTCGCCTTCAACGAGATACATCAAGAGGACCTCATCAAGGATCGCCTCCTCCAGCTTGAAGAAGCTCGGTGCCAAGCAGCGCTTCGCGCTGCGAGGTACCAGCAGGGACTTCGCCGCTACCATAGCCGCCATGTTCGAGCAAGAACTCTGGAGGTTGATACGTCTCCAACGTATCTATAATTTTTGATGCTCCATGCTTGTTTTTACACCATTTGCCTATTGTTTCGTTACACTTAGTGGCACTTTTATGCATTTTACGGAACTAACATATTAACGAGTTGCCACAGTGCCAGTTCCCTGTTTTCTGCTGTTTTTGTGTTTCAGAGTGATACACAGGAAATATTCTTGGAATCGGACGAAACAAAAGCCAGAAGTCTTATTTTTCCCGGGAGCATCTAGACATCCGAAGAGAGGAAGGAGAGGGGCCACAGGCCTCCCTCACATAGGGCTGGCGCGGCCCAGGCCCTGGCCGCGCCGCCCCTGTGTGAGGAGGCCCTGGCAGCCCTCTGACATCGCCCCTTCGCCTATATAAAGCCTCGGGACGGAAAACCCTAGGGGAGTCGGCAATTTTCCAGAAACAGTTCCGCAGCTCCGCCGCCGCCGTCGACGAATTTCGGGGGACAGAAGTCTCTGTTCCGGCACCCTGCCGGGATGGGGAAGTGCCCCCGGAGCCATCTCCATCGGTCTCCATCGCCGTCTCCGCCGTCTCCATCGACCTCACCGCCATCTCCATCAACCTTGTTGTCTCCTATGATGAGGAGGGAGTAGTTCATCCCCGGGGCTGAGGGCTCTACCGGTAGCTATGTGGTTCACCTCTCTCTCCCATGATGTGATCTTTATGTGATCGTGAGCTTTGTATCATGTTGAACAAGTAGATGTTATTATTCAGATTTTATGCTACTCCTATGCTTAATTATTATAGTGTACTCTAGTGATGTTATTAAAGTAATCTATTCCTCCTGCCATGGTGTAACGGTGACAGTGCGTGCATCATGGTGGTACTTGGTTTAGGCTATGATTGTGATCTCTTGTGGATTATGAGAGTAATTATTACTATGATAGTATTGAGTGATCCATTCCTCCTTTCATGGTGTAAAGTTGACAGTGTGTGCACCGTGTTAGTACTTGGTCTAAGTTGCAATGATTTCTATCTTGAATTGTGATCTGATTTGGATGTCTCTATGAGTGGTGTTTGTCAAGTACTTGATGAACTTTAAGGGGTGCTTCTGTAGCCACTACACAATGATTAGTGTTATTCAATAGGAGAGTAATTCAGAGTACCATCGTGGAGAGAAGTTGTTTATTTGTTCAATCATGTTATATTGTTGGGAGTGTGTCCACTAGTGAAAGTATGATCCCTAGGCCTTGTTTCCAAGCTTTGTACACCGTTTACTTGCTGTTTTGTTACATGTTTGCTCGCATCGATATTTATTTCATACCACAGTTACTACTTATAATCATCACTACCGCTTGTATTTCACTATCTCTTCGCCGAACTAGTGCACCTATACATCTGACAAGTGTATTGGGTGTGTTGGGGACACAAGAGACTTTCTGTATCGTAATTGCAGGGTTGTTTGAGAGGGATAGCTTTGACCTCTTCCTCCCTGAGTTCGATAAACCTTGGGTGATCCACTTAAGGGAAACTTGCTGCTGCTCTACAAACCTCTGCACTTGGAGGCCCAACAAGTGTCTACAAGAATAGAAGTGCGTAGACATCAAGCTCTTTTCTGGCGCTGCTGCCGGGGAGGTAAGGTAAAAGGTACTCGCATCCTCCTGTGTGAGTGCTCGGAGTTATTTCCTTTAGATTCTGCAATTACATCTTTTTGTTTCTTGTTTTTATTTTCACTAGTTAGGCTTAATGGAAAACAGTGAGTTCTTTAGTCTTTTTCCTGAGTTTAGATATGAAGTGTTTAAAGAGAAAATTGAAAATCCTATGGAGCTTATTTCGCATAGCAATGTTATTAGTACGAATGCTTTGAATTCCGTTGTTGCTAGTGCTATAGAAAAGTCTAAGCTTGGGGAAGCTGGTTTTGTTAAGCATGATATTTTTAGTTCCCCAACTTTAGTGGAGAAAGTTTGCTATGATGATATGGTTGAAGAATATGCTTTGCGAAATAGTTGTTCTCTAGCTTGTGATGATACTAAACCTCTAGTTTATGATGGCTATGATGATGAGTATAATATTTTCAGTTCACCTACTTTTGAGGATAAAATTAGTTATGATTACAATATGCCTCCTATTTATGATGATTATGGTGATGAGAACAATTATTCTGTTGAATCTGCTCCTACTACTATTGTTCCTGTGGTGAGTATTAATTCTTTTATGCATGTGGCTCATGATAGGGGTGCTTTATGTGATAGTTATATTGTTAATTCTATTCATGATGCTACTGAAAGTTATTATGAGAGAGGGAAACATGGTTTGATGGATCTCAACAATATTAAGTTTCCCCTCTTTATGTTGCAAATTTTGAAGTGGCACTTGTTTTATCTATCCATGCTTGCTACTATGTGCCTCGTTGATTTATTTTCTTACAAGATTCCTATGCATAGGAAGTGGTTCAGATATAAATGTCTTTCATACTTGCTTTTTGATGCTCTCTATTGCTTTAAGTTCCTATATGGCGCCTTTGCCTCAAGCTCTTATATGGCGCCCACATGAGCATCTTTGCAAATTACTGTGCCTAGCTCAAATGCGTTAAAGAAAAGCACTCTTGGGAGATAACCCAATGTTTTATTTTCAGTACTTTTTCATTTATTTGAGTCTTGGAAGTCATTACTACTGTAATGACCGCTCCTTATCTTGTTTATTTCGTTTTTGTGCCAAGAGAAGCCTCTAATTTGAGTGAGGTAAAGATTTGGGGATGTTGCTGTCCTGAAACTGTTTTCGGTGCTGCACCGTAAAAATTCGTGAAAATTCTCTGTTTATCTTTTGGACCTGCAATTTCTTGTGCATATGCCCCAGGTTATATCCAAACTTTTCTTAGTTGAACACTTTTTTATTTGAGCAACAGAAAATCCCTCAAAAATTCGACCTTTGTCAGCTGTTCAGTTTTGACAGATTTCTGCCAATATTTGTGTTTGCCACTTTATCGCTTTCTTTTGAGTTCTTTTGATCATGGAACTTTTGGGGAGGTTGCTACAGTAGTATATGCTATATATGTGGTGGTTTTGAGTTGAAACCTGAAGCAAATAGAGGATTGATTATATGTTATGCTTACACTAATGTTGCTAATAGAATTGTGTTTAGTTTTGTATGAAGGAAGTTTTCAAGTGTAGGGATTGGAGAATGATGAGATGAGTTGAAGAATGGACAAAAGCTCAAGCTTGGGGATGCCCATGCATCACCCCAAGAAATATCCAAGAAGTACAAGCGTCAAAGCATGGGGATGCCCCCGAGGCACCCCTTCTTCATCGGCAAAAATCAGGTCACCTTTCAAAACACTATATTTTTATTGCTTCATGTACTATGCATTTTTCTTGGAGCATCAGTTGTTTTTGTTTTCAGTATTAGTTTAGTTTAGTTTGCTGCAATAAATGGTTAGATCACATCATATTTCTTTCGGAGGAGATGTACTCGTTTTCATTTGCCAAGAACACTCTGTTTTTCACTCTTATCGTTTCAATGAGTGTTCTCTTTTTCTGCTACTGCTTTTGGTTTTCGCTTTCGCCTTGATTTGTGTTCAGATCTTCTTATATTTATTTATCAAGGTGTATTTCTGCCTCTGATCTTTATTGGTTTTCATCAAAAGAGGTGTCTTAAAAATTTCAAATGGTGTTGGAAAAGAGAAAAAGCTTTATGCAAAAAAGTGGTACAAGAAGGAGCTTGTGTAGACTGCGGCTTAGGCTTTTTCATGTCATGCTTGATGTCTTTTTGATAGTATGCTTAGTGGTTTTGCTGTAGCATGACTTGTCTCAAATGACTGAGATTGCTTAATGAGCCTTTGAAAAAATCATGCGTTGTTTTTATTGTATGGAAGCATTATTTTGGTTTTCTCCTTTGATGCTTTATTTGGGTTGACTTGGCGCATGCTTACACCATGTTGACTACAAAAATAAGTCGCCTATAGCCTCTATGATCATTTATTTTTTGACTTTTGATGCCATCTTATGTTTCTTTTAGTGTTGCTTTGTCGCTTTGCATGATTATGGCCGTTATTGCTCTCTTAGTTGGTCGCTCCCAGTCTTTTGCTAGCCCTCATTTTGTACTGAGTATGAGCTCTACTCGTGCATCCAACTCCCAAAAACCAAGTTTGCCATTGTGTCCACTATAAATTCCTATGCATGGTATTTGTAAGCCATTCCAAAGTAAATTTTCATGTGCTACCTTTCAAAAACCTTCAAAACACTTCTTGTTTTGTGACACTGTTTTCAGCTCATGGGGATGTAGTGGTCGGATTTGCTATCTTCCATATTGCTTATTCCAAAAAGAAAAAAAAAGGAAAAAGAAAGAAAAAAGGCACTCCTCCAAGGAATGTGAATGTTGGTGGGCACCCGATGGAATCGGTTAGCCATGGTTTGTG
Source organism: Dactylis glomerata (assembly GCA_007115705.1). NCBI lineage: Eukaryota > Viridiplantae > Streptophyta > Magnoliopsida > Poales > Poaceae > Dactylis > Dactylis glomerata. The sequence goes on from QXEO01000082.1 coordinate 150,659, forward strand.
AAAGGAAAAAAAGGTGGGGAGGAGTGCCAAACTTTATAAAAGAGCACAAAAGTGCCAATCTCTCTCTCAAAAACTTGCTTTATTTTTGTATGGAAGATAGTAAGAACCCCATTGCTAGTCGTTGACAAAAGCAACCACTGCTCTAGTTTTATCTCTCTGTTTTACAAATGAAAAGCTCTAGCACATGTTCAATCACTGCTTCCCTCCGCGAAGGGCCTTTCTTTTACTTTTATGTTGAGTCACCACCTTCTATCTTTATGCACCATAAGAGAGCATAGTTGTCATTCTGAGTATAATGTGCATTGTCCCAAAGTTTTCATTGATTGATTCATATTGTTGGTTTCACTTGTTCTCAAATTATTTGTATCTAGTCGCCCTCTTAAACTTGAAGGTGTCCTATGCATTTATGTTTTGCTCTCTTTGAAGGACAAGCTGAAAACCATTTGTATGTTTTTCCTTATGATTTGAACACACGTTTGACTTTCATTGTTTCATCTTCATGATCTTTTGTTTGTGTTCATTTGCATGTTTACAACATGGTTGCTAAGTCTTTATTGTCAAGATTATATCTTTCATGCCTATGTTTTAAGTTCTTATGATCCCAGCTCACAATGCTTACATATATGATCAAGATTGTGTAGGTGCATGTCACCTCAAAAAATTTTCTTTTGTTATCACTTACCTACTCGAGGACGAGCAGGAGTTAAGCTTGGGGATGCTGATACGTCTCCAACGTATCTATAATTTTTGATGCTCCATGCTTGTTTTTACACCATTTGCCTATTGTTTCGTTACACTTAGTGGCACTTTTATGCATTTTCTGGAACTAACCTATTAACGAGTTGCCACAGTGTCAGTTCCCTGTTTTCTGCTGTTTTTGTGTTTCAGAGTGATACACAGGAAATATTCTCGGAATTGGACGAAACAAAAGTCAGAAGTCTTATTTTTCCCGGGAGCATCCAGACATCCGAAGAGAGGAAGGAGAGGGGCCACAGGCCTTCCTCACACAGGGCTGGCGCGGCCCAGGCCCTGGCCGCGCCGCCCCTGTGTGAGGAGGCCCTGGCAGCCCTCTGACATCGCCCCTTCGCCTATATAAAGCCTCGGGACGGAAAACCCTAGGGGAGTCGGCAATTTTCCAGAAACAGTTCCGCAGCTCCGCCGCCGCCGTCGACGAATTTCGGGGGACAGAAGTCTCTGTTCCGGCACCCTGCCGGGACGGGGAAGTGCCCCCGGAGCCATCTCCATCGGTCTCCATCGCCGTCTCCGCCATCTCCATCGACCTCACCGCCATCTCCATCAACCTTGCTGTCTCCTATGATGAGGAGGGAGTAGTTCATCCCCGGGGCTGAGGGCTCTACCGGTAGCTATGTGGTTCACCTCTCTCTCCCATGATGTGATCTTTATGTGATCGTGAGCTTTGTATCATGTTGAACAAGTAGATGTTATTATTCAGATATTATGCTACTCCTATGCTTAATTATTATAGTGTACTCTAGTGATGTTATTAAAGTAATCTATTCCTCCTGCCATGGTGTAACGGTGACAGTGCGTGCATCATGGTGGTACTTGGTTTAGGCTATGATTGTGATCTCTTGTGGATTATGAGAGTAATTATTACTATGATAGTATTGAGTGATCTATTCCTCCTTTCATGGTGTAAAGTTGATAGTGTGTGCACCATGTTAGTACTTGGTCTAAGTTGCAATGATTTCTATCTTGAATTGTGATCTGATTTGGATGTCTCTATGAGTGGTGTTTGTCAAGTACTTGACGAACTTTAAGGGGTGCTTCTGTAGCCACTACACAATGATTAGTGTTATTCAATAGGAGAGTAATTCAGAGTACCATCGTGGAGAGAAGTTGTTTATTTGTTCAATCATGTTATATTGTTGGGAGTGTGTCCACTAGTGAAAGTATGATCCCTAGGCCTTGTTTCCAAGCTTTGTACACCGTTTACTTGCTGTTTTGTTACATGTTTGCTCGCATCGATATTTATTTCATACCACAGTTACTACTTATAATCATCACTACCGCTTGTATTTCACTATCTCTTCGCCGAACTAGTGCACCTATACATCTGACAAGTGTATTGGGTGTGTTGGGGACACAAGAGACTTTCTGTATCGTAATTGCAGGGTTGTTTGAGAGGGATAGCTTTGACCTCTTCCTCCCTGAGTTCGATAAACCTTGGGTGATCCACTTAAGGGAAACTTGCTGCTGCTCTACAAACCTCTGCACTTGGAGGCCCAACAAGTGTCTACAAGAATAGAAGTGCGTAGACATTAGAGGTCAGCGATCTGGTGCTCAGAAGGATACTCTCTCGCGAGGGCCTGCATAAGTTGTCTCCAATGTGGGAAGGCCCCTTCAAGGTGACGCGCATCGCCAGGCCAGGCTCAGCACGGCTAGAAACCGCAGAAGGCGTGCCAGTGGTGAACCCGTGGAACATAGCTCATCTGCGAAAGTTCTACCCGTAGGTTCCTCACGAGGAGATAAGACCGTTATCATGGCATTTTGTTTCACCTTAAACTGCTCTTCAGCACTGAGACTAAGTTAAAGCGCATGGAGCGCCTCTTCTTTGGCATGATATTGAAATGTCATGAAGTCCATTTATTTTCTATTGTACTTCATGTGGAAGGGGGCTAGGCACGGTGTCTATGCTAGGGCCTTCACCCGGAAAATAGCAAGCCCAAAAAACCCGAAGGGACTGAGCTCTGATCAGGGGCGACAGCCCCGTTATCGATCACCTCCACGTGCCCGTGATGCTTAGTTCCTCGCGAAGTACACCGGGAAATAAGAAATCTTCAGAAAAATTACAAGGTGTGCCCAAGGCACCCACTAAGGACCAGCGCCTCGTGAGCAACCCTCACGAGGGCGCACGGACGCGTCGATGCACTTAGCATCCGCAGGAGTCAAGATTCCCCTCGCTCGAGGAAGGCCGAACACGGCGGGATTATGGAAGACCAAGGCCGCTCCGATCATCTTGCGAAGGAGACGCAGATCCGGAGGTCCGCGCCAGGCCCTTCACCTCGTGAGCAACCCTCAACGAGGTGTTGACGGCCTCTGGGCTCTCTTAAGCGTCGACGCTTTCGCGTCCGTGAGAGTCCAGCTTCCCTCACGACGAGGAAGGCCCCATGAATAGCCACGTGCGGCAATTTGCTCTTAGCTGCTGGCACAGATAGTGCCGCGCTCCCTCACGATGAGGAAGGTCCCTGTGCCGGTCACAGGGGCATCTTATTCGCCTTTCTTTTTTCGTTTGTTTTATCGATTTGTTTTTCATTTTTGGGGATTTGGGGTTTTTTGTTTTTCCGACTCTTTTTCAACTACTTGTCTCAGGAATCGTCCATCATCGTCGCCGATGCCGACCCCGTCATGAGCTCTGAGGCGCAGGGAGGCCTCCCTCAAGGGTGAACAACTCGCCAGGGCTCTCAAGCGTGCGGATGACCAGGACAGCAAGAAGCATTAAGGAGCGAAGGAAAAGGAAGTAAACAAGGCGACTTCATTAAATAACCCCTCATCGGGGGAAGGAACAGAGACGGCGGGGCATACCCCGCTGGCGAGAGCTTCACGGCAAAAGAGGGAAGGAGACTAGCTCTCCTCCCCAGTAGACCTCCGCAGCAAGGCCGCCCCTTTACTCCGCCGCGGGCTGGGAGAAGGTGTGGCGAACGCCGGTAGCAGTGAAGATCCGCACCGAGGCCTCTAGCATCCCCAGCTTGAAGCGGAAGACGAGGTGGTCGCTGACGCGGAGATGGTGGCCGAGGGCGAATGCCCTCCAGCGCCCGGAGAGGACGGCATTGCCGCCCGCTCCAAGGATGATGTCAACAGGCCAGATGAGCTCTGGCCTACTCTCCTCCACTAGCACGACCTCTCCAATGGAGAAGCTGGGGGCGTAGTGAAGGGTTTCGTAGCATAGTAAATCAAAAAAACTCCTACGGATGCGAACAAGAAAGCCAAGATCTAATCTAGGAGATGTAATCAATGAGAGAGGTAGATGAGATCTTCATACCCTTGAAGAAATCGTACAGCGGAAACATTCAACAGAACGTGGATGATGTAGCCGTACTAGCCTTCTCCTCCTCGTAATCCGATCCGATCCAACGCCGCAAGTGGCGGCGCCTCCGAGAGATGCACACGTACGGTGCAGCGACGTCTCCTCCTTCCTTGGTCCAGCAAGTATGGTGGAGAGATAGATTGGATCTGCAGCACGACGGCGTGGTGCTTATGGTGGAGAGTTTCTGCGGCAGGGCTTCGCCTACGCACAGTTGCGAGAGAGAGAGGTGGAGGGGCAGCAGTTGGACGGCGGCTAGGGTTGGAGTGGAGGGAGGCTGCGCCCCTGCCCCTCCTTATATAGGAGGCTGGCCGGCTGCCTTGGCCCCTCCTCCAAGCCCTAGGGCGGCGGCCTAGGAGGAAGAGTGGGGGGCAAGTTTCCCCCCCTCCTTCAGGAAGGTTCCCTTAGGGTTTCCCCTAAGGGCTGGCCGGCTGGGCCTTAGGGGCCTTGTGCGCCTGGCCCAAAGTGGCCAGAACACTTCCCCTTAGGCCCACATAGGCCTCCGACAAGTGGGCCCATGTTGGTCCCACTCCGGAACCTTCTAGAACCTTCCGGTACAATACCGATAAACTCTGAAACGATTCTGGAATCCAAAAACTGCTTTCCTTTATATGAATCTTATTCTCCGGACCATTCCGGAACCTCTCATGATGTCCTGGATCTCATCCGAGACTCCGAACAAAAACTCATAAACCAATTATCCATTCTATCCTAGCATCGATGCACGTTAAGTGTGTGACCCTACGGGTTCGAGAATATGCAGACATGATCTTCTATCAATAATCAACAGCGGGATCTGGAAACCCATATTGACTCCCACATATTCATCGATGATCATAATGGATGAACCACGATGCCAGGATTCAATTAATCCCGTATATGTATTCCCTTCGTCACGCGATATTTTACTTGCCCGAGATTCGATCATCGGTATCGCCATACCTAGTTCAATCTCGTTCACAGCAAGTACTTTACTCGTTCCATAATCCGATATCACTTCGTGATTAACTCCTTAACCACATGCTTGCAAGCGGTGTTGATATCGATTACCGAGTGGGCCCGAAGTATATCTCTCCGACTCGGGAGGGACAAATTCCATCTCGATACATACAACCCAACAAATACTTTCCGATCACCTGAGAGACACCTTTATGATCACCCTCTCATAGGATGACGTTTGATGACCTCAAAGCTTTCTTCCGATACCAGGGAGTTGTATTATCTCATGGTCTAAGGAATACAATACTTGACATAGGAAAAAGCTTCGCAAAGAAGAACATGATGACACGATCTAATTGCTCTGCTTTATTTGGGTCTGTCCATCATATCATTCTCCTAATGATATGATCTCATTATTAATTGACAACTCATGTCTATGGTTAGGAAACCTTAACCATCATTAATCAATGAGCTAGTCCATAGAGGTGTACTAGGGACACGGTGTTGTTCATAAACCACACAAGTATTAAAGTTTCCGCTTAATACAATTCTAGCATGGAATATAAACATTATCATGAACAAGAATTATAATAATAACATCTTTATTATTGCCTCTAGGGCATAATTCCAATAGTCTCCCACTTGCACTAGAGTCAATAATCTAGTTTACATCTAGTAACAATCTAACACCCATGGCATTAAGGTGTTGATCATGTTTTGCTCGTGGAAGAGGTTTAGTCAACGGATCTGCAACATTCAGATCCGTATGTACTTTGCTAATCTTTAGATCTCCATCTGATATATAATCCTGAATTATATGGAAACGGCGATTGATGTGCTTGGTCTTTGGATGATATCTTGGTTCCTTAGCCAGTGCTATGGCGCCAGTGTTGTCGCACAATATCTCCAGTGGGTCCAAGGTATTTGGAACCACACCAAGCTCAGTGATGAAGTTCCTGATCCAAACTCCTTCACTTGACGCTTCCGAAGCAGCCATGTATTCCTCTTTGGTTGTAGATCCTGCGATCACGCTTTGCTTGCAGCTTCTCCAGCTCACAGCTCCACCATTCAAAACATAAACGTATCCTGTCTGAGATTTAGAATCATCCGGGTCGGTGTCGAAGCTAGCGTCGACGTAACCTTTTACGGCGAGCTCCTCATCACCTCCATAGACCAAGAACATTTCTTTAGTCCTATTTAAATACTTTAGGATCTTCTTTACGGCTGTCCAGTGTTCCATTCCTGGATCACTTTGGTATCTGCTCGTCAAACTAAGAGCATTGGACACATCCGGTCTAGTACACAGCATGGCATACATGATAGAACCTATGGCCGAGGCATATGGCACTTTGCTCACAGTATCTCTATCTTTTACCGTAGCTGGACACTGAGCCTTGCTCAATATCTTACCTGACAACATAGGCAATGAACCTTTCTTTGCTTTATCCATTCTGAACCTCTTAAGAACTTTGTCTAGGTATGTACTTTGGCTTAAACCTATTAGGCGTCTTTCTCTATCTCTATAGATTTTGATGCCTAATATATAAGCAGCTTCTCCTAGGTCTTTCATTGGAAAACATTTATTCAAATAACTCTTCACATCGTTAAGCATACCGATGTCATTTCCAATAATCAATATGTCATCCACATATAGTACTAAAAATGTCACCGAGCTCCCACTCACTTTCTTGTAGATACAAGCTTCGTATCAATTTGGAACAAATCCAAAACTCTTGATCACTTGATCAAAACGAAGGTTCCAACTCCGAGATGCTTGCTTCAGTCCATAAATGGAACGCTGAAGTTTGCACACCTTATCAGCATCCTTAGGATCGACAAAACCTTCGGGCTGCATCATATACAACTCTTCATCAATGTTGCCATTGAGGAACGCAGTCTTGACATCCATCTGCCATATTTCATAATCATGAAACGCAGCAATTGCTAATAAAATCCGAATGGACTTAAACATCGCTACGGGAGAGAAAGTCTCATCGTAGTCAACACCTTGAACTTGCCGAAAACCTTTTGCGACAAGCCGAGCTTTATAGACAGTAACATTACCATCTGCGTCCGTTTTCTTCTTGAAAATCCATTTGCACTCAACGGCCTTACGGTCGCTAGGAGGGTCCACCAAAGTCCATACTTGGTTTTCGCTCATGGATCCCAATTCGGATTTCATGGCCTCTAGCCATTTCTCAGAGTCTGGGCTCATCATCGCTTCCTCATAGTTCGCAGGTTCACTGTTGTCTAACAACAAGACGGTCAAGACAGGGTTGCCATACCATTCAGGAGCGGCACATGACCTTGTCGACCTGCGAAGTTCAGTAGTAGCATCGTTCGAAGTTTCATGATCCTCGTCATTAGCTTCCTCTCTTGTTGGTGCAGACGGCACCGGAACAACTTCAGGTGCTGCGCTACTCTTCAACTCGAGAGAAGGTTCAATAACCTCGTCTAGCTCTACCTTCCTCCCACTCACTTCTTTCGAGAGAAACTCCTTCTCAAGAAAGGATCCGTTCTTTGCAACAAACACTTTGCCTTCGGATCTGTGGTAGAAGGTATACCCAATCGTTTCCTTAGGGTATCCTATGAAGACGCATTTCTCCGCTTTGGGTTCGAGCTTGTCCGGCATCAACTTCTTGACGTAAGCTTCGCATCCCCAAACTTTAAGAAATAACAGCTTAGGTTTAGCATCAAACCATAGTTCATACGGTGTCGTCTCAACGGATTTAGATGGTGCCATATTTAAAGTGAATGCAGCGGTTTCTAATGCATAACCCCAAAATGATAATGGCAAATCTGTAAGAGACATCATCGATCGCACCATATCTAATAGAGTTCGATTCCGGCGTTCAGACACACCATTGCGCTGTGGTGTTCTGGGTGGCGTGAGTTGCGAAACGATTCCGCTTGCTTTAAGATGCGTGAGAAAATCATAACTCAAATATTCACCTCCACGATCGGATCGTAGAAATTTAATTTTCCTGTTACGATGGTTTTCCACTTCGTTCTGAAATTCTTTGAACTTTTCAAACGTTTCAGATTTATGTTTCATTAAATAGATATACCCATATCTACTTAAGTCATCAGTAAAAGTGAGAAAATAGCGATATCCACCGCGCGTCGAAATACTCATTGGTCCGCACACATCGGTATGTATGATTTCCAATAAGTCCGTTGCTCGCTCCATTATTCCAAAGAACGGGGTTTTGATCATCTTGCCCATGAGGCACGGCTCGCACGTGTCAAATGATTCAAAATCAAGAGACTCCAAAAGTCCATCAGAATGGAGTTTCTTCATGCGTTTTACACCAATATGACCTAGACGGCAGTGCCACAAATAAGTTGGATTATCACTATCTACTTTGCATCTTTGAGCCTCAATGTTATGGATGTGCGTTTCATTGCTTTCGAGATTAAGAAGAAATAAACCATTCACAATAGGTGCATGACCATAAAAGATGTTATTCATATAAATAGAACAACCATTATTCTCAGATTTAAATGAATAACCGTCTTGCAATAAACACGGTCCAGATATAATGTTCATGCTCAACGCAGGCACATAATAACACTTATTAAGGTTTAAAACTAATCCCGAAGGTAAAACTAAGGAGAGCGTGCCGATGGCCATCACATCAACTTTTGATCCATTGCCAACGCGCATCGTCACCTCATCCCTTGCTAGCCGCCGACTATTCCGTAGCTCCTGTTTCGAGTTACAAATATTAGCAACTGAACCAGTATCATATACCCAGGCACTACAACGAGCACTAGTAAGGTAGACATCAATAACATGTATATCAAATATACCTTTGATGGTGCCAGCCTTCTTGTCTGCTAAGTACTTCGGACAGTTGCGCTTCCAATGACCCTTGTCCTTGCAATGGAAGAACTTAGTGTCTGGCTTAGGTCCAGACTTGAGCTTCTTCTCAGCAGGGGCAACGCGCTTGCTGCTGCCTTTCTTGAAGGATCCCTTTGCACCCTTAGCTTTCTTGAAGCTAGTGGTCTTGTTGACCATCAACACATGATTATCTTTCTTGATATCCACCTCCACAGCTTTCAGCTTTGCGAAGAGCTCAGTGATCGTATCAGTGGAACCAATTTGATTATGAGTAACCACAAAACCTTTGTAGCTAGGAGGGAGTGATTGCAGAACTCTGTCAATCTTGAGCTCTTCTGGAATCTTGCAGTCCAGTTGCTCAAGGCGTTGAGTATAGCCCGACATCTTAATGGCGTGCTCACTAACAGAACTCCCTTCCTCCATCTTGCAGTTAAAGAACTTCTCAGAGATCTCATATCTCTCAGAATGGGCTTGAGTCTGAAACATGGTTTTCAGTTCCTCAAGTATCTCAAAAGGCCCGTGGTACTTCTCAAAACGATTTTGAAGTTCCGGTTCCATAGAAAACAACATGGTACTCATAATCGCATCATAATCATCTCTGCGAGAATTGAAGTCAGCAAGTTCTTCAGTTTTCGCGGTTGCAGCAGGGGGTTTACCTAGCGCTTCCTCAAGTACATAAGCCTTTTGTCCGCCAGCAAGAATGATTCTCAGATTGCGGAACCAGTTGGTGAAGTTAGACCCATTGTTCTTAAGCTTTTCTTTCTCAGCAAATACATTGAAGTTGAAGTTGGATTTAGCCATTTGATCTATACAATTTGCAAGTATAGTTTAGACTATGTTCAAGATAATTAGTTCAACTTAATCAAATTACTAGATGAACTCCCACTAAATTCAACATCCCTCAAGTTGTTTAGTGAACATGATCCAAATTCACCACACCTAATCCGATCTTCACGAGAAGAGATGTGGTTTCAATGGTGGACAACAAAGTGTCGATCATATCATTCATATGACTCATGTTTAACCTTTCGGTTCGTGTGTTCCGAGGCCATGTATGTACATGCTAGGCTCGTCAAGTCAAACCCAAGTATCTCCGCATGTGCAAAACTGGCTTGCACCCGTTGTATGTGAACGTAGAGTTTATAGCACCTGATCATCACGAGATGCTTGAAAACGACGAACTTTTGCAACGGCGCATACGAGGGGAGAACACAATTTATCTTGATCTTTAAGTGAGGAATCATCTTATAATGCTACCGTCGCGATCTAAGCAAAATAAGATACATAAAAGGATAAACATCACATGCATATAATTTTATGTGACATGGTATAGCCAATCTCCGCGCCATGATCTCCATCTTGGGCGCTCCGACATGATCTCCATCAGTCCACCATGATTGCCTCCACCACGAATAGCAACTACAACTATTGCTAACTACTTAGCGATAAAGTAAAGCTATTACATGACGTATAAGAAGTTGACACGCAGGTCATACACAATTATAAAGACAACTATATGGCTCCTGCCGGTTGTGAACTCATCGACATGCAAGTCGTGAAATATTACAAAATATGATCATTGCATACATCACATATATCACATCACATCTTGTGGCCATACCATATCACAAAACACTCCCTGCAAAAACAAGTTAGACGCCTCTACTTTGTTGTTGCATGTTTTACGTGGCTTGTGGTTGCTAAACCCGATGTAAATCCCATGACTACTATAGTGAGAGAAATTGGCATCCACCAGCCGCATGTGTGGAACAAGCCACACGTCAAGTGCGGAGCCGGTCTCGCGAACGAGGTCATGTAAAGTTGGCCTGGACCGCTTCGATCTCACTATGCCGTGCCATAAGAAATACACAACAAAGAGGTTTGCAATAGAAAACATCAACGCCCGCAACAAGCATGTTGCGTTCTACTCGCGAAACACATCTACGCATAGATCTAGCTCTGATACCACTGAAGGGTTTCGCAGCATAGTAAATCAAAAAAATTCCTACGGATGCGAACAAGAAAGCCAAGATCTAATCTAGGAGATGTAATCAACGAGAGAGGTAGATGAGATCTTCATACCCTTGAAGAAATCGTACAGCGGAAACGTTCAACAGAACGTGGATGATGTAGTCGTACTAGCCTTCTCCTCCTCGCGATCCGATCCGATCCGATCCAACGTCGCAAGTGGCGGCGCCTCCAAGAGATGCACACGTATGGTGCAGCGACGTCTCCTCCTTCCTTGGTCCAGCAAGTATGGTGGAGAGATAGATTGGATCTGCAGCACGACGGCGTGGTGCTTATGGTGGAGAGTTTCTGCGGCAGGGCTTCGCCTACGCACAGTCGCGAGAGAGAGAGGTGGAGGGGCAGCAGTTGGACGGCGGCTAGGGTTGGAGTGGAGAGAGGCTGCGCCCCTGCCCCTCCTTATATAGGAGGCTAGCCGGCTGCCTTGGCCCCTCCTCCAAGCCCTAGGGCGGCGGCCTAGGAGGAAGAGTGGGGGGCAAGTTTCCCCCCTCCTTCTGGAAGGTTCCCTTAGGGTTTCCCCTATGGGCTGGCCGGCTGGGCCTTAGGGGCCTTGTGCGCCTGGCCCAAAGTGGCCAGGACACTTCCCCTTAGGCCCACATAGGCCTCCGACAAGTGTGCCTACATTGGTCCCACTCCGGAACCTTCTAGAACCTTCCGGTACAATACCGATAAACTCTGAAACGATTCTGGAATCCAAAAACTGCTTTCCTTTATATGAATCTTATTCTCCAGACCATTCCGGAACCTCTCGTGATGTCCTGGATCTCATCCGAGACTCCAACCAAAAACTCAAAAACCAATTATCCATTCTATCCTAGCGTCGATGCACGTTAAGTGTGACCCTACGGGTTCGAGAATATGCAGACATGATCTTCTATCAATAATCAACAGCGGGATCTGGAAACCCATATTGACTCCCACATATTCATCGATGATCATATCAGATGAACCACGATGCCAGGATTCAATTAATCCCGTATATGTATTCCCTTCGTCACGCGATATTTTACTTGCCCGAGATTCGATCGTCGGTATCGCCATACCTAGTTCAATCTCGTTCACAGCAAGTACTTTACTCGTTCCGTAATCCGATATCACTTCGTGATTAACTCCTTAACCACATGCTTGCAAGCGGTGTTGATATCGATTACCGAGTGGGCCCAAAGTATATCTCTCCGACTCGGGAGGGACAAATTCCATCTCGATACATACAACCCAACAAGTACTTTCCGATCACCTGAGAGACACCTTTATGATCACCCTCTCATAGGATGACGTTTGATGACCTCAAAGCTTTCTTCCGATACCAGGGAGTTGTATTATCTCATGGTCTAAGGAATACAATACTTGACATAGGAAAAAGCTTCGCAAAGAAGAACACGATGACACGATCTAATTGCTCTGCTTTATTTGGACCTGTCCATCATATCATTCTCCTAATGATATGATCTCATTATTAATTGACAAATCATGTCTATGGTTAGGAAACCTTAACCATCATTAATCAATGAGCTAGTCCATAGAGGCATACTAGGGACACGGTGTTGTTCATAAACCACACAAGTATTAAAGTTTCCGCTTAATACAATTCTAGCATGGAATATAAACATTATCATGAACAAGAATTATAATAATAACATCTTTATTATTGCCTCTAGGGCATAATTCCAACACGTAGATTACCCTCCAGACTGCATCCGGGCAGCCGGAGGGAGATGAAGCTCCAAGCCTCAGCGACGACGAGGAGCTCCAAGAATCGGGACCCCGGAGCGATGAGGGATCCCAGCATCTCCGCCGTCAGGCGGCGGGGAGTCGCGACCACTCTGGTCGTAGGGGGTGCCACGTCCTGTGGCCCCGGCGCGAACGCAACCGAGGGGAGGGGGCCAAGGGCGGCCTCTACCTCCCAAAGTGCCCGATCGATGCTCCCCGCGGGGCGAGGAGCCCTCGTCGCCGCCGCCGCCAGCGATGGCGCGTTCAGAGCACCTCCTGGTGCAGGGCCCCGAAGGGTCAAGGCAATGGAGGTCCCTGGGGCGGCGTGGTTCGCCGCGCCCCGCGTCGGCGCCCCAATGCGCAGGGGGCCTCCGGCTCTGGGCGTCCACAGGGCGGGAACCTTTGTCTTGTTCCGGCTGCCCGGGGGGCGCCCGCGGCGTTTCGCTCCCGAGCTCGCGGATCCGGCGGCTGCGGAGGAGGCAGAGGGATCCATCGCTCGGGAAGGTATCTGAGGAGGAAGTAGTACTAGAAGAAGTGGGCGAAGTGCCAAGGGCGTCAAGGAGGCTGCATTTAAAGGGTGTGGCCGACGTCGAAGCATCAAGTCCCAGCGCAGGAATCGGAGCGTCGGCGCAGCGCCCTGCAGTGAAGTGACGCACCATCATAGCGGTTTGACGCCTCGGGGACTGCTGCGTCGCCCGCCGCTTCATCTCACCAGCTGCGGTCGCGCCACGCGTCCACGGCCTCTGCATCTTCACATGGTCCTCTGACCATGCGCGTTAACGCGTGCCGTTGGAGGGCCCGATAGCTTCTGGGGGCCCCTGTCCCTACGCTCCCTCGAGAGGGCACGTTTGCGGGCTAGGCCCCCGGGGGCTACTGTCGGTGTTCTGGATACCAGGGTATCCCGGTCCACCTGCTTTTGGGCCCCTTCAATGGCCCAGCTTTGGCCCAGGGGTCAACCGTCGACCGAAGCCCAGCGGAGAAGACCCTCATGAGGAGGCGCCTCATGAGGAGAACGACAGCTAAAACTGCTAAGGACTAGAAGACCTCCTCGCGAGCTGTTTCTCGTGAGGGAATGGACCACATCCACATCAGCTCAGTACGTTTCCGTGCTGAGCAAGAAGATAAGGACGGAAAACTGCGTACCATCCACGCTACCCCGACAGGAGGGAGACCAGCTTCTGCCGTGCCTGCATAAAGCGGCACAGTGATTGTTGACCACCCCCCCTAAAAATAGGGTGGACGGTGCAGGGCGCTAGAGGAGGACGTCAGCCTTCTCCACCCACTCATGTGGATCGGCGCCACTACTCTACGAAGACTACGTCCACCGAGGAACCAAGACAACAGCTGTCCTCTCTTCTTTGCCGTTTGTGGCAACCCCTTCCCCAAGATGATAAAGGGAAGGAGGACCTCGGCGCTATAAAAGGAGGGGAGGCCACCCCTTAGAGGGGATCGAATCTTGATCTTCGGCTCCTAACTAGGCTAAGTTGGTTCTTCTACCTCCGGCCAGTTGGAACTTTGTAACCAAGGCCTTGTACTCCTCGCGAGGTATCGCGTCATAATACAAGAAGGGAGGAAGTAGGGGTTTTACCTCACCACGAGGGCCCTGAATCTGGGTAAAGCTCGGTGTCCCTCTCTGCGGTGCGTCGTGCTCTTCGGCGTCTCGAGGCTTCCATCGCCGTGTTTCGTTGCGATCTCGATCTCACGCGTACAGCCCCCTGCGTTCGAATCTTAGGGTCCATCGTGTGGTACCCCGTGTTCTTGCGACACGAAATCCATCGACAGGGAGTATAAACATGTACAACATTAACTCAATGTTATCAGAACCATCATGAAATATATTATTGTAGTTATTCATTTGGTATTATATATGTCAATATATTTTTATATATAGTTAATTGAAATTTATAAAGTTTAACTTTAACCAACATAATATGCATCCAAAATAGGGAAAGTGGAAATACTTCATTATGGATAGTCATGCCACTAGAAACAACTAGCCATATTTGGTGTCCCTTTCTTCTTACTTTTTTTGGTTGTATGTATCCATACTACTATTAGGTATTGCGTTGTTGCAGAGACTGCGTGTAATTGATATATTTATAATATTAATATATTTCTTATATCAAAAAAATATGACATCTCTATACATAGACTATTTTAGTTGCAGAATCCGTAGAAAGAGATCTTGTCTGAGCTATAATAAAGTTGATCGGCTCTTCAACCCCTGCAAGTGGCGATATGGTTACTCCAAAATTAATTGCAGAATCCGGTATACTCCAAGCGGCTCGTCAACCATTGCAAGCGGAGATATCATGTCTTTACGAGAACCAAGAGATCGTCTGGTGTTCAATATACTCCTTTGATGTGTGCATAGAAGTGATATGCGGAGTTAAATTGTCCAGTCCTAGATCGTTTCTGTTAGAGCAAAGTATAATAGATTTTAGTTAGCGGTTTATAAGCTAGTCCACATTAGTAAAATATTATTTAAAAGAGAGAAGAGAGAAATGAGAAGGAAACGGGCTCTTATTCTACAATCCGTCTATAGCATAACACATGAGACTGTATAGCCCGTATACAACCACGTGGACTCTAAGTCGGCTATTCCTCTTGCATGCAAGCAGTAATGCCATGTATATGTAGCCATTAAATATTCAATCAAGCCAAATTATATGTAGCTTATATATCATATTTATATATGGACTCATCTTATATACTCCTGGGTGTATGTACTCCCATATTCAATATACCTCATATACAAGGGTATTATACCTCTTTATTATTTTTAATATACCTCATTAATTATTCTAATATACCTCAATATAAGTAGTATGCAAAAAATTCTATCGGAATCCTTACTTTTTTTAATATATCACTTTTACGTGCATAAATGCAGTATATACGCAAATAATATGAGGTATATAGACTCAAACAAAAAAATTCATAAAACTCACTTTGAGGTATCTAATATTAACTAATGAAGTACATTAAAAATAATAAAAATGTATAATACCCTTGTATATGAGGTATATTGAACGTGAGAGTACGTACACCCAGGGATACCATCTCATTTTCCTTTATATATACTATATATTAGCTACAGGTGACATGAGAAAAGCTTAACACCGGCTATATTGTTAGTCATGCTCTTAACCAAGAAAGAGAGGAAGAATCGGTGCATCGTTATGTGTGGACTGATCTTATCTTGGCCAGCGAAGGTTGGTATACGTGCTTAACCCAGAGAATGGGTACATATCCCTAATTTATGTGCAGAATTTCGAGGTCGCATCCTGCAGAGTATCGGAATAATTTGAAGCGCGAGATTTTGGTGTTCCCTCAGTTCGGGTATGCAAGGCCGCAGGGCCAATCCCTGAAGATTAAGCACTAAATCTCTACTAATAAAACAACAAACGGACGTGATGGTTTGGCACATTAAAAATCGGTGATTTAGACAAAATTAACCTAAACTCGAAATGATTTCAAATAATAAACCATCGGCGAAACTATTTCCGCTGACTAACCCTTTTTTGCAACGCCATCCACGGTGGCGCGGCAGAAGGGCGTGCGTCGCCAGGGGGAGTGGCGAGGCGGTGGCGGCCACGTCGGCATGGTGGGGCCCGCAGCGGCTAGTGCGTCGCCACCCCGGGTGGCGCGGCACAAGGGCCCGCGTCGCCAGGGGGAGTGGCGAGGCACTTTAGGGTTACCTAATGCGCCCGGCCCGCGCCCTCACTCCCCCACCCCTCACTCTCCCTCCCTCACCTCTCCCTCCCTCATCCCTGGCGGCGCCGGCGGCGGGTCTTCTTCTTCTTCCCCCTCTCTAATCCTCCAACAAGAAGGCTAGGTGGTGCCCTCTTGATCTTCACTAAGGTATTCTCCCCCAATCCCCCTTCTCTAATCCCCCAATCCCCCTTCTCTAATCCCCTCCCCTAGGTAGAATTCGAATTGAATTTGTATGGTGGTATCCTCAAGATTGATAGATGGATTTGTATGATAGTGTCCTCAAGATGGATTGATTTGTATGGTAGATTCAAATGAATGCTCTCAAATCCTAGGTAGTGATGGATGAATTTGTATTGATTTGTATGGTGGACTTGTATGGTAGATTCCAATGGATTGATTTGTGTGATTGATTTATGTTTCTTGTTATTGAACTAGCAATTTTAGATTACTTGTGATGTGCATTTTTTATGCTTCATCATATGTATGAAATTAGTAGAATTATTATTTGCATATTATATGGATTTTGTGCATATATGCTCACATATATGCTCACCAAGTTTGATTATGTCCATATATGCTCACATATATGTTAATAGGATGAGTTGTAGATGAATTTTATAGTTGAAGTTAATTTTAGATGAATTGTATAGTTGTAGATGAAATATTGGAGATATATTGTTATAGAAGAATTGTATGAATTATGTGCATATATGCTCACATTATAGTCGGATTGTTTAGGATGGAGGAGTTAAATAATGAAAGCATTCTCGAGGGTGAAGTTGATGTTCGTCACCGTGCCTATATGATGACCGAGAAGAAGAAGGTAATTAAAAAACCAAGTACTCAAATGTAATATTGGTAAGCGTGAATTGGTATGTGACACCATGCATGTATGTTCGTCACCATGCAGATTCTTGGACCATTGCGACTTAGGTACAACCAGATGACGGCAACGCCGATGAACTACGATGAGCGGTACACCCCCTACATCCGCAATCTAGGGCTTCTACCATTCATCCATATGGTCACCCGGACGACACTCAACGTCAATCCTGCCGCGACCACCGCGCTTGTGGACCGGTGGAGGCCGGAGACCCACACCTTTCACCTAAGACCTAGTTGTCTTCCTCTTTGTTGCCTAGGATTACGATAGCTTGGACCACCTCCGTGGCTTCGACCACCTCGGTGACTAGGACCACTTTGTTGGCTTGCAACACTATGTTGGCTACTCCTTTGATGGCTTGGGCTTGGACCATCTTGGTGGCTTGGACCACTTTGTTGGGTACTCCTTTGTTGGCTTGGACCACTTTGTTGGGTACTTTGTTGGCTTGGGCTTGGAACATCTCGGTGGCTTGGACCACTTTTTTGGGTACTCCTTTGTTGGCTTGGAACATCTTGGTGGCTTGAACCACCTTGTTGACTACTCATGGGTTGGCTTGCGTTCGGGTCATTTCTCTTTGTTCTTTTCCTTTGGGTACATGTCCTAGCATTGTGTCCATGACCATTACACTTGCCACAACGAGCTCTATCACATGGCTCTTGAAATTGGTCATTTCCTGATTCCCTCGCACCACCACGACCCCATCCATCCATGTCACCCCTAAAACGCTTTGTCTGACGTCTTCCACGTTTAACAACCTTCCATGACGGATGGGGCCAGAGTTGGATTCCATGATACTCGGGCCACTGTGATTGGTCTAGGTATGGGTTAAATCTAGGAGCCCATGTTTTCTTGGTCGTCGTGATGGAGAACTCTGACTCTCTCACGGTGAGAGGGTGATTGTAGTCCAAATGACGCACCCGAGCCGCCGTTAGCAAATGCGAGCAAGCGAGATGGACCAAAGATGGCCTCGCACATGTGCACTCGCAAGTCCTTAGCGAGACCTTGAAAGCTCGGCCTCCGTGTTGGACACCGTCGGCCGTGGTTCCTCCGGGCTCATTCACCTGATAAATGAGCTCTTCGTTATCATAAACGGTGGCAACTTCAGAATCCGCCTTACGAGACTGAAATGTCCTCCACTCGTCAACTTTGGGTGGGTACTCGTATTTGTGGTTTTGCGTATTGTCTCCTGCAATCTGCCTTTCCATTTCATCTGAGTACTTCAAAAAATACTCATTCAACTTGTCAAATGTGTATCGCACAATTGCCGTCACGGACAATGCACGGACACCCTTGAGCACCTTGTTGAAGCACTCTGCCATATTGCTTGTCATTTGACCGTACCTCCGACCATTTTCATCGTAGGCTCTTGCCCACTTTGTTCTATCTTGGATGTGCCTAGTTGAACGGATCGTAAGGGCACCTAGAGGGGGGGGGGGTGAATAGGTGCTACTCAAATTTTAGTTCTTTTTCAATTAAGGCTTGACACAAAGGTAAATTCTCTAGATATGCAACTAAGGTGAATTTACCTATATGTCAACTAGCAAGCTAAACAAGATACAATATATAAAGGTAATAGAGGATAGAGGTAACCGAGAGTGGAGCACGCGGAGACACGGATGTAATTCCCGTAGTTCCTTCCTTTTTAGGGGAAGTACGTCTACGTTGGAGGGGTGTGGTTGCCACAAAGGCCTAACCAACGCCACAAAGGCTCACCCTATTCTCCGGTGCAAGCTTCCGCCACAAAGGCCTAGCTCACTTTCCACTAAGGGATTCCTCAAGGCGAAACCGGCCTTTACAATCTTGGGGCACGCATCCACAACCGAATTGGAGGCTCCCAAGCACAACACAATGCTGTCAAACAACAAGTAGCAATATATCAAATACACAAACAAGGTCTTGGGACACAAGGGAACCCAAGACACAAGGGCCCTCAAGCAAATGAGAGGGGAAATCAAATCGCTTCGGTGAGGATGTAGATGATGGTCTTCTCCTTCGATTCTCCAAAGATCAAGAGCTTTGGTGGGTTGAGGGAGGAGATCTAGTTGATTTGGTGGCTCAACAATGGTGGTCTTCTTCTTTTTGGACGAGCTGCTCATTGGAGAAGAAGGTGGGGGGGTATTTATACCCCCCACAAAATCTGACCGTTGCCTGCCAGGAATGTCCGGCTATAGCCGGAGTTAAGTCCAGCTAAAGCCGGCCACACCGGCTAAAGCCGGCCTCACACCGGCTATAGCCGGCCTGAAATATCCGGCCCAGCCGGAAATAGCCGGACAAATAGCCGGTTGAGTCCAGAGGCGCAGAGCCTCTCTCAAAAATGAGCAGTCCGGCTATAGCCGGTCTGGAGACCGGCTAAAGCCGGCCTTCCTGGCCAACATTCATATGAACCTTCTCCCAGAGCTGATTTTCACCATTTCCTCAATAATTTCCTTTGGGTAATGATAATTATCAAGTGTAACTTAGGAAACCCAATATCTTGTGCTAGGACATATTAAAATCCTGCAAAGCATAATCACACATTAATAGATAATGTATTGTTAACAAACGCCAAAATCAATTAGGCGGGAAATGCTCTTTCAATCTCCCCCTTTTTGGTGTTTGATGACAATACATAATTTTGCATGTTTCAAACGATATAAAATATAGACGGAGCTCCCCCTTGCTATGTGCCTTATTTTAAATTTGTATTTGAATACAAAGACACATCAACAATAAGAACTCCCCCTAGATTTTATAAAGTGAGCCATATATGCACAAGATATATGATAATTCAATAGCACATAATCAACAAACATATAACATGACAAGATATAGCAAGTAGGATTAATAACAATAAACATAAGATCTACTACACATAATAAGCATATAGTTCAACACATAGTAGTAGATAGATGATAAGTTCAACCATGGGACACAAGCGAGCAAGCACACGACATAAGAGCTTGTGACCCAACCAAATCCAAATGGAAAACCACAAATCCAAATGGAACACATGCAAATGGGACTTTCTCCCCCTTTGGCATCAAGACGCCAAAAAGGGAGACCACAACACGAGATCACTCATCAACATCATCGAAGTCCTCATCTTCCTCATCATCTTCATGATCATCATCTTCTTCCTCTTCATCATCATCTTCATCTCTTTCTTCCTCTTCTTCATCAATGGCTTCCTTGCCCTTGGAGGTGACTTCGGCTAACTCCTTCCAATCAAAGGTTGATCCTTCATTCCACTTGCCAAAAGAAAAAGTGTCCTCGGATAGATCTTGCTCTTGGGACTCTTCTTCATGGCTAGCACCTTTGCCCTTCTCCACAGCCCTCAAACGAGTATCCAACTCCCTTTGCTTCTTGGAAATGTGCTTGCGGTCCACATAGTCCTTGTATTGAGTTTGACGCACATCATTGTTCATGCAAAACAAAGCTCTTTGCCACCACTTGAGCTTCTTCATCTCTTGAGCCATTCCACCACTTGGTGGATCCGCATTCTTCCTCCTAGAACCACTAGCATAGCGGTTACCACCCAACACATCACTCGAAGAGGGAAAAGCACTTGAGGTGCTAGACACCAAATGAGCGGTCTTCTTGTAGAGCTTGTTGGGCTTGTGCACTTCCAACTCTCCATCAAGCAAATCTTCCTCAATCTCAAAGTCTCCTTCAATGCCTCTGTCAATGATAAGCCTCATGATGAATGGAGCATAAGGAGGGATCTTCCTATCAAGCATAGCAATCTTCATCTCCATGAAGATGAAGTACATCACATCGAGCTCCATCCTTTCACAATCCCTTCCGGCCTCAAAGACAAGACGGGCATGGTGGAGAAGATGCACAAGTCCACCTCTGATAGAATCATTGTTGCCCCCACTTGGAGCAATGTTGGCACGGAATATCCGAAGCAAAATATCATAGAAGGGAAGGAGATTTGCAGTCTCTCCCGCTTTGCCCCTGGACCATACAAACACTGGATTTTCCTCTTGTTGTACTCAGTGGTGTCAAGGTGCAAGCGGGCACCTCTAGGTCGATGAATGCCATCAAACCTATAGCCCAAAAGCTTCCCAAAGCGAGACATGGTCGAATACTTCCTCACTTCTCCTGACATCCAAGTGAAACCAACCTCATCTCGAGTATCAAATTCCAATGTGGCAAAGAACTGCTGAATCAGATGAAGATTGTAGTCTTGCTTAAAGACCATCAACTTGTGCAACCCTAACTTCTCGGTGACCCAAAGAGCATCGGCAAAGTACTCATCCCTGGACAACGCTGTAATGTTGGTGAACTTCATAGGGCATACCTTTGCGCTCATGGTCTCATACACCTGCTCATATATCCTCTGATGCTCAGACCGGTAGAAGGAACCACTGACAATGTCCCTGGGCAAGGCATAGAACTTCTGCTCACGGAACTCACGGTACTCTTGCTTGGACAGCTTCTTGAGATCACCAATGTTAGCAAACAGAGATTTCTTCTTCCGTTCTTCCAACCGCTTCTTCTTCATAGCAGCGGTCATCTGTGCATCGTGATGCTCTTGTCGGCGGGCAAGAGTGGGATCAACATAGCGAGACCTCTTGGGTCGAGAACCACCTGCATACAGCACATATGTAGAAAGCATATAGGATAAGCATGCATGCCAGAGGATCAAAGAGCAATAGCACAAAAGGAAAAAGCATGACAGTAGTAGGTGATCTACACCGGCTATTTCCGGCCTCAGGCCGGCAATAGCCGGTCTGACACCGGCTTTAGCCGGACCAGATGGACAAATTCGAGATCTCAGCAGTAGGCCACCAAAACTTGTCAGGCATTTTCAATCTATGCAATGCAGAAGGAAATCACGAAACCAAACATTCCCAGATGAACAACAAGGTATCACAAAAATCAACTAACCCTAACCCTAGGGAGACCTAGGGAGAGAGAGAGGAGAGAGTAGGAGGGGTACCCTGGTCCATGGGGAGGGCGCCGGAGGGGATAACCGGCCGAGGAGGGGGCTCCGGTGGCCGGAGGATGGGCGAGTGACGGCGGCGGCGGCTCCAAGGGAGAGGCTCGAGCGGAGAAGATAGGCGTGGGGGAGTAAGTGAGGAAACCCTCACCCCCACAGCCTAAAGAGATGGGCTCGAAAACCCCAGGCCGGCTATAGCCGGGGTGCCCGGCTAAAGCCGGACACCGGCTATTTCCGGGGACAGACCGGCTAAAGCCGGTCTAGATGACCCAAAACAGATGATTTTGATTTCTGGAAATTCTGGGCATGCAAGAGAGGATGATATGGCTTTAGATAAGTGGGCTTAGGATAGAAGACATGCATGGAGTGGTTCTCGGTACTTGGCATTGCAAAACACAAGAAAACTTTGGAAAATCCAATGCAAGTGCCTTCCCATTTCAAGAAAAGAGACAAAGACGAAAAAGTTCAATAAAACTCAAATAAGATTTGCAAGGAATCACCTCTTTCGAAAAGAAGAGGTCGGTGGCCGAGGCCACCATGTATGAGTGTTATGGCATTGGACCGCGAAGATATATCTTGGGTCCATAACCAATACTCGTCATTGAAACTCATATATCACAAAAATGATAGAAAGAGAACAATTTTGTCACTATTGGCATAATGGGGGGGAGGGATAGCCCAATAGATTAGGACTGCACTCCCCCTATCTCCATGCCCATACCTAAACCAAACAAGTATTGAAGAATAGGTGTATTTGCAAGATGCTCAAGCCACACTCCTTGAATCAATGATATTTAGCTCATTCCTCAAATATCCAAATCTTGCTTCATCAAGGGGCTTCGTGAATATGTCGGCAAGTTGATCCTTGGTGCTTACATATGCAAGCTCAATATTACCACGGGCAACATGATCTCTAATAAAATGATTCCGGATCTCAATATGCTTGGTTCTTGAATGTTGCACCGGATTATAGGCTATCTTGATAGCACTCTCATTGTCACATAAAAGAGGCACATTGTCACAATTGACACCATATTCCTTTAAAGTTTGCCTCATCCACAACAATTGAGTACATCCACTTGCGGCGGCAATATATTCGGCTTCGGCGGTGGAGAGAGATATACAATTTTGCTTCTTAGAAGACCAACACACCAAAGACCTACCAAGAAATTGGCAAGCTCCGGAGGTTGATTTCCTATCATCCTTGTCACCGGCCCAATCCGAATCCGTGAAGCCACAAAGAGAGAAATCGGAGCCTTTGGGATACCAAAGCCCATAAGTTGGGGTATGAACCAAATATCGAAAGATTCTCTTAACCGCCATAAGGTGGCTTTCTTTAGGAGCGTCTTGATACCTTGCACACACACCTACACTCAACACAATATCGGGTCTAGATGCGCAAAGGTAAAGCAAAGAACCGATCATAGAATGGTATACCTTTTGATCCACATCTTTACCATTGGGATCAAGCTCAAGATGACATTTTGTGGCCATTGGTGTGGCGGCCCCATTTAGTTCTTTCATCTTGAACCTCTTGAGCATGTCTTGGACATATTTGGCTTGATAAATGAAAGTCCCTTCTTTCAATTGCTTGATTTCAAAACCAAGAAAGAACTTCATTTCGCCCATCATAGACATCTCGAACCTATCGGTCATAAGCTTTGAAAATTCATCATTAAAAGCTTTGTTAGTAGAGCCAAAGATAATATCATCAACATATAGTTGGCATACAAAAAGCTCCCCATTGACCCTCTTAGTAAAAAGAGTAGGATCGATTTGCCCAACTTCAAACCCACGGTCTACCAACAACTCCCTAAGGTGCTCATACCACGCACGTGGGGCTTGTTTAAGGCCATAGAGTGCCTTATGGAGTTTGTAGACATGGTTAGGAAAGTTGAGATCCTCAAACCCCGGGGGTTGCTTAACATACACTTCCTCTTTCAATGGACCATTAAGAAATGCACTCTTAACATCCATTTGTTGCAACTTAAAATTATGATGAGTGGCATATGCAAGAAGGATACGGATGGACTCAAGACGAGCCACGGGAGCATAAGTCTCTCCAAAGTCAATGCCTTCAACTTGAGAGAAACCTTGAGCAACCAATCTTGCCTTGTTCCTCACAACAATTCCATGCTCATCTTGCTTGTTCTTGAATATCCACTTTGTGCCAATCACATTGCGGCACTCCTTTGGCTTCTCCACTAACACCCATACATTATTGCGCTTGAAGTTGTTGAGTTCTTCATGCATAGCATCCAACCAATCCGGATCTTCAAGTGCTTCAAATACTTTCTTGGGTTCAACCATGGAGATATAAGCATGATGAGAGCTAAATTGTGCCAATTGACGCCGGGTTGACACTTTGCTTCTTAAATCTCCAATAACCCTCTCAAGGGTATGACCTTTAAGCTCCAAATCCCTTTCAACTCTTTTCTTGCGACGGGCTTCGATCTCCTCATTTGACCTTGGAGGAGTCACTTGATCATCTTGATCATTTTGGTCCCCGTCTTGACCATCAAATTGACCTTGATCATCATTATCTTCATGAGTGGATTGATCTTGGTCTTGTGAAGAAATGGGGGCGGTTGAGATAACCGGAGAGGATGGTGGTGCCCCTTCTTCTTCATGAAGGTCCTTGTCTTGTTCTTCGGTTGGTGCATTAGTTGCTTCCTTGGGAGTGGCTTGTTGAGCTTGTGAAGATGAAGGCTCCACTTGAGTAGAGCATAGTCCTTCCCGGTCGGCCACAAGGTGTCCCTCAATGGGGCGGAAAAATCCCACGCCCATTCTTCCTATGGCTTCTCGAGGTATTTCATCATCTACATCACAAGAAACAGCATCTCGCCCCCCTTGGGAGCCGTCATTCTCTTCGAATACCACACTACAAGATTCTTCAACACGTCCGGTGGACTTGTTGAAGACTCTATAAGTGTGGGATTCGGCACCATAACCAACAAAAATACCTTCTATTGCTTTTGGATCAAATTTACCTAAACGAACTCCTTTTCTTTTAAAGAAACACTTACACCCGAAAACCCGGTAGTAGGAGATGTTGGGCTTGCTTCCGGTGAGTATTTCATATGGAGTCTTGTTTAGGCCTTTGCGGAGGAAGAGCCGGTTTGATGAGTGACAAGCCGTAGAGATAGCTTCGGCCCAAAAGTTGTATGGAGACTTAAACTCCGCCAACATGGACCTAGCCATATCCATAAGAGTCCGGTTCTTCCTTTCGGCTACACCAATTTGTTGAGGGGTGTATGTAGCGGAATATTGATGACGAATCCCCTCATCACTAAAAAAACCATTTAAGGTGTAGTTCTTGAACTCTGAGCCATTGTCACTTCTAATTGCCAAAATAGTTTGCCCATGTTGACGTTCAACTTCCTTGGCAAAGTCAATGACGGTTTGTTGAGTCTCACTCTTATGCTTGAAGAAGTAAACCCAAGTATATCTTGAATAGTCATCAACAATCACCAAACAATATTTCTTCCCACCAAGACTTGCATGAGAGGGAGGACCAAAAAGATCCACATGAAGGAGCTCCAAGATCCTCTTGGAAGAAATGATAGTCTTGCTAGGGTGGGGAGAATCATGCATTTTTCCTAGAACGCAAGCCCTGCAAACACGATCTTTGGCAAAAGAAACATTCTCTTTTAGTCCGAGTATGTGGCCACCCTTGTGAAGGCTTTGCAAAGTTCTCATATTGACATGGGCTAGTCGGCGATGCCAAAGCCAACCCACATCGGCCTTTCCAAATAAACACATTGCACTTGTAGTGGTTTTCCCCGAATAGTCCACCACATACAAGTTATTTTCAATGTGTCCAACGAAAGCAACCTTTAGAGACTTGCTCCACAAGAGTACCATAATATCATTATCAATGAAGACGGCAAAGCCCATCTTACCAAGTGCACGAACTGAAAGTAAATTGTAACCTAGGGTCTCAACAAGCATGACGTCCACAAGGGAAATATCCGGTGCGACCACCACCTTGCCAAGACCCAATACCTCGGATTGTGACATGTCTCCATAAGTGACAGTTATATGATTGTCATTAGGCCTTATCTCCGTCATAATCTTCTTGCTTCCGGTCATATGACTTGTGCATCCACTATCAAGCACCCATTTTGATCCACCGGAAGCATAGTCCTACAAGAGATCATTGCTTGGTTTTAGGTCCCCATTTTTCAATGGGTCCTCTTTTGTTAGCAACAAGGGTCTTTGGAACCCAAATAGACCAAGCAACATAACCATCATTTGGACCAACATATTTTGCATAAACATCACCATAATAATCACGAAATAAAACATAGTGAGGGTTAGCAATTCCCGCATGATCATCATGAGTGGCTTTGCCACCCACAATAGGATCCTTCTTTGCTTGAGCGGGCTTGGTCTTCTTTTTCTTGTTGTTCTTCTTCTTCTTCTTTGAGACATAACCAATCCCCATTTTATCACCAAATGCCTTTTGCTTACTCAAAAGGTCATTCAAGTTTTTCTCACCTATGGGAATGGAGGTCTTGGCAAGCTCATCTTTCAACCTAGCATTTTTTTCAATAACATTTGCATGATCACAAGTAGAAGTAGAAGAACTAGGCACATTATTCTTAGTCAATTGAATTTGAAGTTGTTCATGTGACTTGGTAAGAATAGAGTGTTCACTTTTCAAGGCCTTGTGAGCCTTGTCAAGATCTTCTAAATCCTTAACAAGTATATCATGACCAACACCAAATTCAACCTTTTCCTTTTTTAGCATTTTTACTTTAGCACGAGCATGATCTCGCTCTTTAATGAGTTTGGAAACAACTTCATTATTAGATTCCTCAATGGAATTGAGCTTCTCTTCAAGAGTTGCTCGTTCCTCTTGCTCTTCTTCAAGAGACTCGGTTAGTGAGGCAATATCTTGAGCATATTCTCTTTCAAGCCTCATTTGTTCATCTAGTTTTTCAAGAGTTTTACCATATTGGCTCAATAGACGTTCAAAGTGAATCTTATGAACACCATCTACACTAGACACATAGTCATCAAAAGCAATAATTTCTTCCTTTACTCTAAGACTAGCAAGATCATTCAAGGAAGCATCATTTGTCTTAGAGGAAGACAAAGATGTGGGTGATACCTCGGAAGATTTGGCCATAAGGCACTTGACGTTCTTGACAAGAGAGTCCTCATTGGGGGATTCAAAGAGTGATGTTGAGGAAGTGGAGGTGGTTGCCATTGCGGCCATCTCACTAGTTGTAGTTTCTTCTTCTTCACTCTCACTTGCGGAGTACTCTTCTTGAGTCAAGAACACAAACTTTGGTTGTTTCTTCTTTGGTCCACCCTTCTTCACAAATGGCTTCTTGGATGGTGACTTGGTCTTGCTTTTGAAGATGAGCTTTCCACCATGGTCTTCTCTCTTCTCATAAGGGCACTCGGCAACAAAGTGAAATCTATCATTGCAATTGTAGCAAGTCCTCACCCTTTGACCATTGTTGTCATTCCTTTGATAGCCACTTGACTTGCTTCTTCTTTGATTGTCTTCTTTAGCCTTGTGTGGATCAACCCAAAAGGTTTTTCCATAGAAGGCCATGTGCTCATTGTACTCATGCCTTATGTCCTCGGGACACATCTCTAGTCTTGCTTCAATACTCTCTTGAAGAGGAACCTCTTTCTCAACCACACTTGCTTTCAATGCAAGATTAGAGCTTCTTTGCATTCCTATGGCACGGGCACGAGCATCTTCCGCATTTTGTGCGGAAACCTTGTAGGCTTGAATCTCTTGCATCACTTGATTGGAGGTCATCTCATTGAAGTTGTGCTTTCCTTGAACACTCTTCACATCCGCGGGCTCATATGGAGTGAGAGCAAGAATGTACTTCATCTTGATCCACTCATCATCAATATGGTGAGCACCGAGGTTCTTGAAGGTGGTAGCAATAGCCTTGAGTCTTCTATACATCTCTTGATGATCCTCACCATCCATCATGAAGAAACCCTCCGCTTGATTTGAGAAGGCAATATATCTTGTTTTCTTCATGCTCTCGTTGCCAACAAAGACGTCGGAGAGTCCTTGCCAAGCTTCTTTGGCGGTGGAGAAGTGTTGGATATGAGGCAAGTCCTTGGATCCCACGGCGACTTGAATCATGTGAAGAGCGGTAGCGTTGAGTTGGCTATCGACCGTCTCTCTTCTTGTCATGTTGTGGGGATCCACGGCCTTGAAACCTTCCTCAACGATCCTCCAAAGCTCGATGCAAGAACTGCGCATATGAGAGATCATTTGATATTGCCATTGACCAAAGTTTAATGCATCAAGCTTAGGTGGATCTCCTCTATGGTTAATATGAGGATGAGGAACCGGCGGGTCGGGTGAATACCAATGAGGGAATTCACCTTTCCCGTCGCCCTTGGTGGAAGACTTAGCATCGCCATTTTTATCGGCACCCTACTCATCTATCCCCACATTCTCCACATGTGGAGTAGCGGGTTTTTCCGGAGGTGGAGAAGCATTAGTGGTTTTAGCTTGCATGAGTTGCGCCATCATTTCACGCAACTCACTTATTTGAGATGTCATGGAAGCCATGGATGATTCCAAAGATTTGAACTCACCCATGGAAACTTGACCCGAGCCCTCCGAGCCCTCCTTAGGTGGTGGATCCATACTCTTAGGCGGTTAAGCCCGAAATAAGAGCCGAGGCTCTGATACCAATTGAACGGATCGTAAGGGCACCTAGAGGGGGGGTGAATAGGTGCTACTCAAATTTTAGTTCTTTTTCAATTAAGGCTTGACACAAAGGTAAATTCTCTAGATATGCAACTAAGGTGAATTTACCTATATGTCAACTAGCAAGCTAAACAAGATACAATATATAAAGGCAATAGAGGATAGAGGTAACCGAGAGTGGAGCACGCGGAGACACGGATGTAATTCCCGTAGTTCCTTCCTTTTTAGGGGAAGTACGTCTACGTTGGAGGGGTGTGGTTGCCACAAAGGCCTAACCAACGCCACAAAGGCTCACCCTATTCTCCGGTGCAAGCTTCCGCCACAAAGGCCTAGCTCACTTTCCACTAAGGGATTCCTCAAGACGGAACCGGCCTTTACAATCTTGGGGCACGCATCCACAACCGAATTGGAGGCTCCCAAGCATAACACAATGCTGTCAAACAACAAGTAGCAATATATCAAATACACAAACAAGGTCTTGGGACACAAGGGAACCCAAGACACAAGGGCCCTCAAGCAAATGAGAGGGGAAATCAAATCGCTTCGGTGAGGATGTAGATGATGGTCTTCTCCTTCGATTCTCCAAAGATCAAGAGCTTTGGTGGGTTGAGGGAGGAGATCTAGTTGATTTGGTGGCTCAACAATGGTGGTCTTCTTCTTTTTGGACGAGCTGCTCATTGGAGAAGAAGGTGGGGGGTATTTATACCCCCCACAAAATCTGACCGTTGCCTACCAGGAATGTCCGGCTATAGCCGGAGTTAAGTCCGGCTATAGCCGGCCTGAAATATCCGGCCCAGCCGGAAATAGCCGGACAAATAGCCGGTTGAGTCCAGAGGCGCAGAGCCTCTCTCGAAAATGAGCAGTCCGGCTATAGCCGGTCTGGAGACCGGCTAAAGCCGGCCTTCCTGGCCAACATTCATATGAACCTTCTCCCAGAGCTGATTTTCACCATTTCCTCAATAATTTCCTTTGGGTAATGATAATTATCAAGTGTAACTTAGGAAACCCAATATCTTGTGCTAGGACATATTAAAATCCTGCAAAGCATAATCACACATTAATAGATAATGTATTGTTAACAAACGCCAAAATCAATTAGGCGGGAAATGCTCTTTCAATCTCCCCCTTTTTGGTGTTTGATGACAATACATAATTTTGCATGTTTCAAACGATATAAAATATAGACGGAGCTCCCTCTTGCTATGTGCCTTATTTTAAATTTGTATTTGAATACAAAGACACATCAACAATAAGAACTCCCCCTAGATTTTATAAAGTGAGCCATATATGCACAAGATATATGATAATTCAATAGCACATAATCAACAAACATATAATATGACAAGATATAGCAAGTAGGATTAATAACAATAAACATAAGATCTACTACACATAATAAGCATATAGTTCAACACATAGTAGTAGATAGATGATAAGTTCAACCATGGGACACAAGCGAGCAAGCACACGACATAAGAGCTTGTGACCCAACCAAATCCAAATGGAAAACCACAAATCCAAATGGAACACATGCAAATGGGACTTTCTCCCCCTTTGGCATCAAGACGCCAAAAAGGGAGGCCACAACACGAGATCACTCATCAACATCATCGAAGTCCTCATCTTCCTCATCATCATCTTCATGATCATCATCTTCTTCCTCTTCATCATCATCTTCATCTCTTTCTTCCTCTTCTTCATCAATGGCTTCCTTGCCCTTGGAGGTGACTTCGTCTAACTCCTTCCAATCAAAGGTTGATCCTTCATTCCACTTGCCAAAAGAAAAAGTGTCCTCGGATAGATCTTGCTCTTGGGACTCTTCTTCATGGCT
The DNA here is from genome assembly GCA_007115705.1 of Dactylis glomerata. Taxonomy (NCBI): domain Eukaryota; kingdom Viridiplantae; phylum Streptophyta; class Magnoliopsida; order Poales; family Poaceae; genus Dactylis; species Dactylis glomerata. Next base: position 181,277 of record QXEO01000082.1, read on the forward strand.
AGCACCTTTGCCCTTCTCCACAGCCCTCAAACGAGTATCCAACTCCCTTTGCTTCTTGGAAATGTGCTTGCGGTCCACATAGTCCTTGTATTGAGTTTGACGCACATCATTGTTCATGCAAAACAAAGCTCTTTGCCACCACTTGAGCTTCTTCATCTCTTGAGCCATTCCACCACTTGGTGGATCCGCATTCTTCCTCCTAGAACCACTAGCATAGCGGTTACTACCCAACACATCACTCGAAGAGGGAAAAGCACTTGAGGTGCTAGACACCAAATGAGCGGTCTTCTTGTAGAGCTTGTTGGGCTTGTGCACTTCCAACTCTCCATCAAGCAAATCTTCCTCAATCTCAAAGTCTCCTTCAATGCCTCTGTCAATGATAAGCCTCATGATGAATAGAGCATAAGGAGGGATCTTCCTATCAAGCATAGCAATCTTCATCTCCATGAAGATGAAGTACATCACATCGAGCTCCATCCTTTCACAATCCCTTCCGGCCTCAAAGACAAGACGGGCATGGTGGAGAAGATGCACAAGTCCACCTCTGATAGAATCATTGTTGCCCCCACTTGGAGCAATGTTGGCACGGAATATCCGAAGCAAAATATCATAGAGGGGAAGGAGATTTGCAGTCTCTCCCGCTTTGCCCCCTGGACCATACAAACACTGGATTTTCCTCTTGTTGTACTCAGTGGTGTCAAGGTGCAAGCGGGCACCTCTAGGTCGATGAATGCCATCAAACCTATAGCCCAAAAGCTTCCCAAAGCGAGACATGGTCGAGTACTTCCTCACTTCTCCTGACATCCAAGTGAAACCAACCTCATCTCGAGTATCAATTTCCAATGTGGCAAAGAACTGCTGAATCAGATGAGGATTGTAGTCTTGCTTAAAGACCATCAACTTGTGCAACCCTAACTTATCGGTGACCCAAAGAGCATCGGCAAAGTACTCATCCCTGGACAACGCTGCAATGTTGGTGAACTTCATAGGGCATACCTTTGTGCTCATGGTCTCATACACCTGCTCATATATCCTCTGATGCTCAGACCGGTAGAAGGAACCACTGACAATGTCCCTGGGCAAGGCATAGAACTTCTGCTCATGGAACTCACGGTACTCTTGCTTGAACAGCTTCTTGAGATCACCAATGTTAGCAAACAGAGATTTCTTCTTCCGTTCTTCCAACCGCTTCTTCTTCATAGCAGCGGTCATCTGTGCATCGTGATGCTCTTGTCGGCGGGCAAGAGTGGGATCAACATAGCGAGACCTCTTGGGTCGAGAACCACCTGCATACAACACATATGTAGAAAGCATATAGGATAAGCATGCATGCCAGAGGATCAAAGAGCAATAGCACAAAAGGAAAAAAGCATGACAGTAGTAGGTGATCTACACCGGCTATTTCCGGCCTCAGGCCGGCTTTAGCCGGTCAGGCCGGCAATAGCCGGTCTGACACCGGCTTTAGCCGGACCAGATGGACAAATTCGAGATCTCAGCAGTAGGCCACCAAAACTTGTCAGGCATTTTCAATCTATGCAATGCAGAAGGAAATCACGAAACCAAACATTCCCAGATGAACAACAAGGTATCACAAAAATCAACTAACCCTAACCCTAGGGAGACCTAGGGAGAGAGAGAGGAGAGAGTAGGAGGGGTACCCTGGTCCATGGGGAGGGCGCCGGAGGGGATGACCGGCCGAGGAGGGGGATACGGCGGCCGGAGGATGGGCGAGTGACGGCGGCGGCGGCGGCTCCAAGGGAGAGGCTCGAGCGGAGAAGATAGGCGTGGGGGAGTAAGTGAGGAAACCCTATAGAAGTTTGAACATAAATGCCTCATGCACCATCTATGGTGCAAAGGAGCATGCCCTGGAATTTCAATATTTACCGCTGCGAGAATTCCTTGATGTCGATCTGAGATGACACAAATTTCGCTTTGTGGTGGTAATACCTTGGTCCTCAAAAGGTGAAAAAACCACTGCCAGTTATTGTTGTTCTCTGCCTCAACGAAAGCAAATGCCAAAGGAACCAAACGGTTGTTGGCATCATTTGCTATTGCAACCAAGAGAGTCCCCCTATATTGCCCGGTCAGAAATGTGCCATCAACGGAGATTACCGGTCTACAATGCTCAAAAGCTTTCACGCATTGGTGGAAAGCCCAAAATGCATGGCCAAATACTCGGACAGTTCTTCCATTGTAAATCCTTGTTTCCTGTCCATAAGGCTCTACCACATGAACCATGCTCAGGTTTGCATCGGCCATTGCTAACAACAACCGAGGAATTCGGTTGTATGCTTCTTCCCAATCACCATACAACATCCTGAATGCAGCTTGCTTCGCTTTCCATGCCTTGCCGTATTTCACATCATAGTGAAAGAGAGCTTTCACAAGCTCCATGACTGTTTTGATGCTTATTGTTGGAAGTGACGAGATTTGGTTGGAAAGTCTATATGCGATGAACTCGGAGGTGAGTTGTCGGTGATCGTGCTTTACTGCTTTGCCATCCACCCTCTTTCCGCGACACATGTGAGTTGGCACACAACTTGTTATGCGCCAATCGGGTCCTCCCTTCCATGGTCTTGCACGCACAATCCAAGGACATCGATCCTCCTCGCACTTAACAGTGTAACACTTCTTCACGTCTGAGTGAAGCACCGTATAGGGACGATGATACTTAACCGAGAAGTCCTTGATCCATTGTTTAAATTCCAGCAAGGTTTTGAACATCAAGCCTTTTGATATACCATTACTCTCGTGATTGCCATCCCGGTAAGAAGTAGGCCTTGGTCCAAGCACTATACCCTCGCCGCCGTCAACCGTGGCTTCATCCGCGAGACTAAGATCATGGAACAATGGTATCCGATGATCTCGCCCCAATACCTTCTCGTGGACTTCGGCCTCATTGGCCGTGAACCCTTCCTCATCAACTTCTTCTTCGGGACCATCGTCATCCGAGTCCGATGCATAGCATCGCGAGTACGGGATGTCATGGTCCATGTTTTCTTGCGTATAATACATATCCAAATCTCCAACATTGTGGTCATGAAGCTCAATATCATTGTCATCATCCCCGCACTCATCATCCTCCTCTTCCAATGATAGTGCCTCCTTTGAAATTGGCCTTCCATCCGTCATTTCTTCTTGGTGGTTCGGTGGAGAATTCCTAGCATCAACCCGGGAGGCACTCCGGTTCAAGTCCACATGCAAAGTACCACCAACCTTTTTGGTGGCAAATAACTCAAGAGCCTTGTCGAGAGATTCGGCCACCACCTCCTTGTATGCACCCCAACGTTGCTCGGAGTTGATACGCATTATCTTCCAACGGAAATGCATGCCAAATCCGGCGTTGTGCATACCCTCCAACTCAACAACATCACTAGGGTCCATCCATTTCAACTCTATCCTAACTTGTTCCAAGACCTTGGCGCACGTAGGAGTACGCTCGAACACCAAGTCAAGCTCATCCGGGTCGGGCTGTAAATTGCCTTTCAAATATGCTTCCTTGTCAACATGATGAACATGGACAATTCTCGCCATACCTATTTTTGGTATAACAACAATAAGGTAAAAAAAAATTAATAAGTACCTATGCCAATATTTACTAACACATCATACTTCATAACAAGAAAACCCTAACCCTAACCCTAACATAACAAGAAAACCCTAACCCTAGCCCTAACATAACAACAAACCCTAACCTCACAAACCCTTACCCTAACCTACCAATCTACACTAAAATACTTCATACACATCATACAAGCCAACATTGACCAAATTAACAAGAATCAACATTGCAATTTGGGTGAATCAATATTTCTAGGGTTTCCAAGATTTGGGGATTCAAAACCAAATATGCAAATTCCAATGGGTCAAATGAATGGCAAATGAGGGAGAGTACCTTAGGAGACTTGGGGAAGGAGAAATCCACGGAGAAAAGCTTCGATTTGAGTGGTTTTGGGTGGGAAGATTGAGAGGGGGAGAGAGAGCAGCCGCCTTTGCTGGAGATGAGGGAGGAAGTGAGGGAGGAGGCCAGCTCGGGGCTGGGCGGGAACCCTAAACCTAAAGTGCGTCGCCACCCTCAGTGGCGCGGCAGGCACTTGTGCCGCGCCACTACCAGTGGCGACGCACTTACAGGGCGGGGCCCGCTTATCTTACGTGGCAGCCACTGCCGCGCCACTGGCAGTGGCGTTGCACCACCTTCTGCCACGCCACCGTGAATGGCGCGGCCAAAAAGGGTTAGTCGTGTAAAATTGTTTCGCCGATGGTTTATTATTTGAAATCGTTTCAAGTTTGGGTTAATTTTGTCTAAATCGCCTTAAAAATCGGATCTTTTTTTTTGTACGTAAAAAACAACAAACGGACGTGATGGTTTGGTACATTAAAAAATTGGATCTTTTCTTCGTATGTCAAAAAACCACTGATCGTATCTGACCTGGATAGAAAACGAGGGACTTGGCGACGGGACGTACACTTCGTGTACAAAAAAACCGCTCCTCGCTCCCCGCTCCCTGGTACGTCAAAAATCACGCTCAATCGCTCCCCTGAACCCTGGTACATTAACTTCCGCGCAACAGAAACTCACCCACGAACGCGGCAGGGCGGCCGAAACGCAGCTAGCGCAGACGCTGCATCTACCTCCTCGGGGCCGACGCTGGCATGGATTTAGTCCCCTTCTCTTCCCTGAGCCACCTCTCTGCATGCGCTCTCTACATACCGGATTATTAGGAGTAATGCTACAGTTAGGAAGAGATTTACGGAATTAACTTACGGACACCGGCGTGGCATCAAGCAATTGGGCAGGCTCACCTTGTGGGTCCAATAGAATTTAGACCGGGAGAAGCAGGGCACGCCACGTTTGTCCGTAAGTATCTTTCCGTAAGATTTTGTCCGTAGACCCAGCATTATTGGATTATTAGACAATTGTTTATTTTAAAATAAATTTTAATGATTAATTTTAGTCAATAAAATATTAAATATTTGACATAAAAATTATACCATTGGAAAGTTCCTTTAAATATGAATTCATGGTATAATTTTTATATAATATATGTTATATTTTTTTGACTAAAATTAAAGGTCAAAATTTGTCTCAAAGTGCGTAATTACCCTATAATTTGATATGGAGTATATGCTAGTTTTAGGGATCTTAATTAGTCGAAGCTTGCATGCATCGGCTATTCTTAATTACAGCTATGATTTAGGATTCTCAAAATCCAGAAAATAAGAGGAAAACAAGGAGGAAGTAATACAATAGGTGAAGTGTACGTATTGACCAAGTTAGGTACTCCGATCCCTCGGATTCATAATACTGTCTCGAATGCATCTAAGAGCAAGGTTAATAATATAGCTGGCTGCTGGCTACAAGATTAGTCCATATCACCTACAGCTCGTATGTAGCTCGTATGTGTATAATAAGCTGGCTCTATAGTTGGCTCTATGTAATATTTAAATAGGCTTAAATAATCAACAGTTTGCATGTCCAAGCCATTGCATGCAGCCATGCAAGACTCAAAGAGGAAGAAGAGCCGGCTAAAAGCTGCTACAAGCAGGCTATAGTGCTTCATTATTTGTGTTGTAGCCCGGCTACAGATTAGAGCAAGAGCAATAACATAGCCGGCAGCCGGCTGTAAGTCTATGCCATGTCACTAAGAGCCATTAGAAAAGAGTACTTGTATAATAAGCTGGCTATAGAGTTGCCTCTACCAAATATTTAATTAGTATTTTTATACTTACATGCAAGACACAAGGGGCATGCATTGAATGCATGTAGCCGGCTTAGTGGTTGTAATGGGCTGCATGCAGGCTATAATTTCTTGTATCGTGTGCTGTAGCCGGCGCTTCATCTAGCGCCCGCTTTCTTCTCTCTCCTGCTTTCTCTCACTTCCAGCTCAGATTTTGGTGACGTGGATTTGTTTGTAGCCTGCTGAGTAGGATCTATTATACTTGCTCTTAAGCGTCGGCTCTCTTCTCTTTCCTTCTTTCACCTCCACCTAGGATTTTGATAATGTGGAAGAGCTTATAGCCTGCTGATTAGGATCTATTATACTTGCTCTAAACACTTTTGAGGACAGTGCAAGAATCTCATTGCCAAAAATAACCGTAGATTCTCTAAGATCAAGGCGCTGACTATTCAATTTGGGGAAGCTAGTTTTGACACCTACTACTAGAGTAATTTACAGAATCCTAGAAAGCGTATAAATTAATTCTATGATGTTGTCACGTCTGGGTCAACAATTGGGCGCATAGAACAGAGAGGCCTTGAGGAAATCAAGAGGAAGTTATCGTTGGGGCTGGAAGCCGGAAATCAAGATATTACTCACCTTCCATACCGGATTACTCCCTCCATTCCGGTTTAAAAGGCTCAATACCAAAAACTATTTGTTCCATTTTACTTCCCTACTAAGGCCCGCTTTACTAGTTAATACCCCTAATTAATTGATGCATGGCCTCTATCTCTCCTAAAATTACTCCTGACCGCATCCATCGTCCACTTATCTCGCTGGTAGAGCTGTTACTCCATGCATGGCGTAGCAATTCCTTTTTATTCGCTTTGATTTGCATGGCTGGACCAGTGCATGCGCGCCTCTTTCCCGTGAGATTGGCTGGAGATATATTTTACGAGGGCCGGTAAAATCTTTGCGCTTGTTTTCTCCACCAATCATCCTTCGCTTTGGGCGAGATGAAACTCTCTTTGAGCCCTTTAAACCGGAATGGAGGGAGTACTGGATAATTAGCCTTTTGAGTAGAAACCGTTTTATTACGCAATTATCCTCCTTAATTGCCTCAATTAATTCCCTGTATGCGAGCTGGACTCCTAAAAACGCTCTCCTCCTTTCCTTTTCCCCCCACTAAGGCCTTTCACAATGCAAGTTTCTTAGTGCGGTATCATAGGTAAAGTGGTGATGTGGCACCATATTAATTGATGAAAGAGGGTGTTGTTGTATCTTAGCTAAGCTACAACCTTTGCACAAAGTCATAGGCAAAAAGTATTGTTAGCCCAATCACATTCATGCATGAAGCCAAAATTATTAAATTTAGATACTATTCTAAGATACAATGCATTGTGGTTGTTATTTCTTTGAAGAAACTTCTACCTAGAATAACACGCTAAGAGCCAATGCATTGTGAAAGGCCTAACCTCTCCACTCGGTTGCATGCCCTCTTAATATGTCATGTGGTGTGAACTCGGTTGCATGCGGGATCGTTCAAGTTCTCTCCTTAATTGCCGCATCTAACAATATAAACTACCGGGGTTTATTCCTAATTTGCCGCCAATCCGATCATGCCTTGGTCCCGCTGCTCCATCAAATTTGCCTATTAATCCGGTATAGAGGGAGTACTTGTATTATGGCAGTACATATCATAAATTACATGTATAGGTGTAGTATACTCCCTCCTTCTCAGTTTATAAGGCTTGCACGTGCATTTAGGTAGCCAATTTGACTTGCATAAAATAAATTATTTAGTACAAAAATTATACCATTAGAAAATAGAACATCTGAAGTTTTTAATGATATATTTTTTTATAGAATTTAGCGTACATTAAGTTGGTCAAATTAACGACCTAGATACACGCGTAAGCCTTATAAACTGAGAAGGAGGGAGTAGTATAATTCTCTTGTCTTCTCCTTAAATGTTGTTGCACTATGGCAATTTTAGGTACGACACACATTTGAGAAAGCAACGGCCCAAACCCCCTGAGCCACATAGCAAGGCCAAAGTTGACTTGAAGATATTGGACATAAGAATCTTTCGATACTCGTGGTATCATTTCACTACATGATATCTCATCCTGTAGTTATTGAAGATCTTGTCAACCTTCCTACTCTAGAGTCTCGGGATCTTGTCAACCTCCCCACTCGGAGGTTATGAAATTATTCATGTCGTTGTGTGGCTAGTTGTTTCGATGCTCTCCTGCCCATGCCTTAACTTTGAGATTCTATCATTATTTTTATAACGGAGTCATTTCACTTCCATAACCAATGAGTCTAACTAATTTGGTCAATACATATTTTTCAATCGCTGTCTTGTTTTAATAAAATTCATTCTTCGGACAAGTAAGAATACATATTGGAAGGTTGTGACCTTATCGCTGGTGACGTTCTTGTTACAAATATTTGTGTAAGTGATTTGTTGATATTCATTTATTTAGTCAGTTTCAATATCTTTTTTAATCAGGGTAGGTCCCAGAGGGACCTAAAAGCTTGCACTAAATGGTGGTGATATAGTTACAAAGATGACAGCAGAGAATATGAAAACTACAAAAAAAAAATCACACTTTTCGCGTAGAGGACCCTAGATAAATAAAAGGGAACACAATCGAGATCAGCTCCAACACCACCGCTTCTTCGAATCACTCCAGAGACCAGCACTGCGCCGCCAAGGACAAAACCAGTTGGGCTAGGGCACAGTAAGCCTTCTGAGAAGGATCAGAGGGGTCTCCATCTTGGCATCTTGGCCTAGAGGTTGTTCAAAACCTGTTGTTGCCTCCCGGAGTGAACCTAAGCCATCAAAGAGGGTGGGGCTGGTCACCATACGACTTTTTTACGGCAGACGACAAAGAGCCATCGTGCATGCACACCTGGTAGCAGCTTATTTGCTCAACTTCCACAGATCTAGCCACCGGCCACTCAAGAACACGGGAACCTTCTTAATCTCGCCACCATGATGAGGAGGAAGAAGTGGAGTCATACCTCAAGCTCCGGCAGCAGTTCGGCTGATGGAACCGGCCACACCCCCTAGATTTGGATCTAGAGTCCTAAGTGATGCATGTAAAATGTATCCATGAACTTTGTAGTTTATTAGATCATATTCTTACATAGTTGATAGTTTATTAAGGATTTGGACATGTGTCAATTGATTTCAGAGATTTTCTAAACAATTCCATTTATTTTGGTTTTAACTCTATAGAGGAGAAACCCTATATTTGCGTATTTTTGAGCTTTGGTGACCTTCCAAACATCAAACAGACCAAATCTATTTGTGAAGGAAATATGCCCTAGAGGAAAATAATAAATGGTTTATTTGCATATTTCATTTAGTTCATGATAAGTTTAGTACTGTGCTATAACTGTGTCAGTCAGAAAACACTGATAGACGTGTGGTATGAAACAACCAGAGTCCCTATTAAATGTATATATTAGCTCATTGTCAACTGATGATCAGTTTCTGTATCATGTGACAAATACGTCTCATTGACAATGAGGTTCATGCCATTGTGTAAATGCCATGATGGACATATCCAATATTATTATATAACATGATCGTGTCATGATGTTCATGTTCCGATAATAAGAAATGTTGTAACCTAATCCTTAGACCGTGAGATCATGTTTAATCACTACTTCCAGAGGAAGCTTTGATTCCATCAACTGTCACTTGGTAATACGGTGACTGAAAAGGTGTCTCTTGTGTTTTCCAATGGAGTATGTTGAGGCGTGTGCATCAAGAGCGGGATTTGTTCTTCCGCATGACGGAAAGATACTCTGGGCCCACACGGTGAGATTTCATCCAATGTTGCAACATGTGACTAGGTCACGGGGATGGAATATCACGAAACAAGTAAATGGGAATGTCGGTAATGAGATTGAACTAGGTATGGAGATATCGACAACCAAGTCTCAGATATTGCAAGTATCATAGAAGCAAAGGGAATAGGACATCGACATTTGTGGTTCAATGACAAAAAGTCCTTCGTGAATGCACAGGGATCATCATGGATATCTAGATCCGATTGATTGTCATTTACCGGAGAAAGTCTCGGTAATGTCTGGAGTATTCCCGAACCGTAGGGTAATACACTTAAGGGTGTGATGACATGTGAGATGTTTTTTGTATATCTATAATTGTCAAAGTGTTGACAGTAGGAAGATGGAAAAGTTCCGTGGAGATCCGAAAGTTGTTTGGAGTATTCCGGAAGGAGTTTCGGAGCAACAGGGATTGAATAAATAAGTAATTAATATTAATTAATGGAATTAATATTAAATATATTTATTTAATTAATTAATAAAAGCTATGCCTGCCCATGGCCTTAATATTAAATATCATGATCTTGACCATATTTGTATTACCCTATGGTGGATGTTTTGTTTATGAGATGCAAAGATGTTTTTGTCATTGTTGTATGAATAGATGTATATGTTACCCCATTATTGTGTGCTTGTTCTCATAAAACTAGTATGCTAGGGCTTGCGAGGGGGTGTGTGCATTAATTGTAGCAATCTTGTAGTGAGCTTGGGGAAGTGACAATATTCTTTGTCCTACTATGGTTTTTACCTTTCTATGCTTTCCTCACTAGGGAGAATGGTTAACCTTGCATAAAACATCCAGTGACAGAAAGGATGCCTGGTTTTGGTTTGAAGCTCTTTGAAGCTAGTTTGAAAAGTTACAAAAGAAAAGAGAAAATCAGAAAAAGGAAAAAGAAAAGAACAAAAAAAAGGCCGCGGGGACCGAACTTGGCCTAGGCCAGAATCCGACCCACGGCCCGCTTACCTTCCGCGCCCGAAAGGGTACGTTCCCGCCACGACCAGCCGCTGATAGGCAGGGCCCGCCCGTCAGCTGTCATCAACCTCCAGCCGGAGTCCGGGTCGGACACGGAGGCCCCTAGAACCGTCCGATGCACCGACATCACCGCTAACCCTAGCCCCCCGCCCAAGTCAAGCCCGACTACTTAAAGCCCCCGACCCCCTCTCTCTTCTCTCCCAATCTCGCAGAGAACCATGCCCCCAGGCCGCCGCGATTTGAGCTCGCAGCTCCGCAGCACTCGCCGCCTCCAGCCGACCCTCTGCGTGCATACAGGAAGTAATCAACATCGCCGCCGCCACCCTTGAGCTCCCCTCGTCGCACTGAAGCCCGTCCACCTCTCCATCAGTGCCAGAAGCCACCAGGAGCACGCCGACGTCCACCTCTGGCCGCACCTCATCGCCGACCTTGCCGAAACCCTAGCCACGGTGAGCTCTCCCCTCCACCCTTCCCAGAGCCGTCCGATCAAGATATGAAGGACCAGATCAGCCCACTTAACCGGAGGGGTACGGGCGCATCTGGATCGCCCGTTTCCCTTTAAATCTAACGTCCACAGACCCTGATCTGACCGAACTGGTACGGACTAATAAGGTCGTGCCGCGTGTCAGCCCCAGGCCAGCCCCGAATTGAAATTTGTTTTTAAATTGCTGAAACTTGCAAAATTCATAACTTTCAAACCATAGATCCAAAAATTACAAACTTTATGTCTCTGGAAATCTAAGAATAAGTAGAATCCAATAGTACAATAATATTCTATAGTTTCAGTACTCAATTTGAATTCATTTTCAAATTGATTCAAATACTCCTGTTGCATTAATAAATTCATATCTTTTGTTCTACACATCCAATTTTTACAAATTTGTAGTCTTTGGAATCCTCTGATCATGTAGAACATCAGAGAATCAAGAAACATCAAAGTTGATACGTGCACAAACCTTGTGCATTTAATTTTGTCCAAATCACTATTCTGATCCTCATTTGAGTTCTAAAATTGATTTTTTGGATGAATCCAATTTCAGTAGCTTTGTTTTACTATAAGCTATCCAGTAGCATCACTTCCTAAATTTCTTGAAACACTTTACAAATATTCAAATTCAAATATGGGAATCTGAGTATTTACATTGTAGGAATAATTATATTTCCCTTTCAACATTGTTTCTTTCCACAATAGTAAGTTCAATGATCATATTTAGCTACCAAGATCATTTTGACACCACCTTGATCCAATACCATTCCTACTTTAAATCTTGCTTGTCTAGCTCACATATATTCAAATTACAATTGAGTTATTTGAGTAGATGTGTTTTATCTCAGTCATAGGTTTGCTCTTACTATAGTGGTATTGATGTAAACTACATCATAGCACTTGTCCATACTCCATGTATCCAATAGAATCCTTGAACCATATTCTCAAGTAACATTCATTCTTATCCAATCCCCTGCCTACATATTCTTGTTCACCTGTGTTGCACTATTCAATTTGCAAATGAGTTGATTGAGTAATGCAATGCTTCATAAATCCTTGTCCAGTGCCTAAGTGTAATTTATACTATTTTTTGAGTAATTGTTGTCACACTTATTCAATAGCATTTTTGTTGCACTAATTGACACTTGTGTGGTTCAATTCATATGAGTCTTTCCAAATTCTATCCATGCTTTAGTAAAGTATAAAGATTCCTCACTTATATCTTAGATAGTCCAATTCTCCCTAATCATTTGATCTTGCCATCCAAACTGTCAATTCCATGTCTTGCAATCCACAAACATTTTGCCATATCTCTCTTATCACAGAATCTTAAGAAATCTAAAATGTTAAATCAAGCACTTTTCAATTTTTTTTGTCTTGTTTGGTTATGTTTGTTTGTATGGTGTGTTTATGTTATGCTATTTCTGTGTTATAGCTGGTACAGAGAGCTATGTGCTTAGTTGAGAGAAGTGAAAGATCGTGATCTTCAAAAGGCAAGTGACACACATATCTTACTACCAACTTTTACTACTGCATTAGTGTTTTTAGTAGTATGCATGCTAGGTGGAATATTCAACTTGTCGTGGGGATGACTTCCAAGGTAGGCCAAGGGCAGCACTGTCTGCCAGCTGATGTCCCAGGAATCTCCACGGCGCTATGTCAGGAAGACCGACTCAGTCCGAAGGGCCGGCTGCGCCAACAGCCGGCTGGCGACTCCACCGAGGAGAGCCAGAGCCGGCGAAGACGACAAGATTCCTCCAACGGCTGTTTCGCTGAAAGTAGCTTGGACCCGACAAGATCGACAGAGGCGAGGGACGGGCGTGACGCCAGCCACGCCCGGGCTCAACCAATCAGTGGGCAAGAGCCTTCCCCACGAAAGGATCCGAGGCAAAAGGGAGGGCATATGCCTCCAAGATGCCGGTCCAAAGGGGAAAGGCACTTTATAAAGTTGCCATCATCAGACAAGGAGTCAGAGGCCAGCGGATCACGCCAAGACCGTAGCCACGGAGGAGCCGGCAGCCGGGCTGCCAGCCACCTAACCTGTAACCAGACCCCTGCCTATATAAAGGGGTCTGGACCCTTAGACTAGAGAGATCCGATCCTTCTTCTTCCTCCTCTAGACCGAACAGCTCGAGGAGCGTTGTAACCTGTCGTGGGAATTTGGAGACAATAGCCATGGGGAGGCTTATCGGAGGGGCTCGACGTTGGTGACGATGGGTCCGGCTCGGGATTGTGCCAACAGAGACACCTCGGTTTACCCAGGTTCAGGGCCCTCCCGGTTGGAGGTAAACCCCTACTTCCTGCCTGCTTCGTATTGATTGGATAGTAGCGATTACAGTGCTCCTCGAGCTGTTCGGCTAGAGGAGGAAGAAGAGGATCCGATCCCCTATGCTAAGGGTCCAGGCCCCCTTATATAGACGGGGGCCTGGTTACAGGTTTCGGTAACGCTTTGGCCGGCTGCCGGCTCCTTGGCGACGGCGTCCTTGGCCTGATATCCTCTGGCTGCGCTCTGGCAAAGGCACTTTATAAAGTGCCTTTTCCCCAGGCCGGCATCTGGAGAGCATATCCCCTCTCCTTTGCCTCGGATCCTGCCGTGGGGAAGGATCCTCGCCCTCTTATTGGTTGGTCGTGGTCGTGGCGCTCGTCACTCCTGTCTGCGCATCTGTCGCTCTTGTCGGGACTGTTCCGCTTTTGGCGAGACGGCCATTGGAGGAGTTTCGCCTCCATCGCCCGGCTCCAGCCCTCCTCGGCAGAGTCGTCAGCCGGCAGCTGGCGCAGCCGGCCCTTCCGGCTGGAGCCGGTCTTCTTGCGCCGAGGCCGTGGGATTCCCCGGGACGCCAGCCGGCATACTGCCCGGCCTGTGGTGCGCCCCCTAAGTCATCCCCACGACACTAGCCCCCGAAACTGGCGAAGTCTCATGGGCTAGCATGGGGCTTCGGCGGGTTCTTCTTTTCGCCGAAGTTTTGCTCGTCTTCATCGAAGTCCCAGGGCCTCTGGCTTGACTTAGTCGATCTAGTCATTGAGGCTGGGCCTTGCGGAGCTCTTCCGGCCACCTCGGGACGAGCCGGCTCCGGTGATAGTCCGGCTGGCGATCGCGAGCCGACACGCTGCCTCCTGGGAGATTGTGCCGCCTCGGGTTTTGTCCCCATGCTGCGGCCGGCGCAGCGCGCCAGTGGCCGGTCTCGTCATTTTAACTTCGGAATCATCATCGCCACAACTTCCCAAGTCATCGTGTTGAAACGACGTGCCCCATCAACTCCTCCCACGATCCGCTGTGGCAACTGTCGCCGTGGCGCACGATACGGAAATTGGTTACCGAAACGTCGTGGGTTATCCTTTAAATCTCGAAGCCTTCGAGGGTTTTCTTCACTCTCGAGCGTCTCGCTTCCCTCACTTGTCGGAACTATCGCCTCCACACCTCCCGCTCCGCTCTCAATGTCGGCATCCGGGGTGAACGGTGGAGCCGGGGCCGGCGACGGGCCAGGCGAGCATGGTCGCCCGCTCGGTGGCCTGGCGGGGGTTTCGTCGACGCCTCGAAAACGCGGTCGCCCGCGGGGCAGCCGCAACAAGAAGACCCTGGCTGCGCTTGCGGCCGCGGCCGCCGCCGGGGCCTCCGCCGAGCCCCTCAGGGTCGGCCGCTCCTCCTCCATTGCCGTGGCCCCCGGCGGGGCCGTGGCCGCAGCAGCCAGCGGCGCCGCGGCTTCTACGGCCGCGACCTCCGTCGCCGGCCTTACCGGGACGCCCCTGCAAGCGGCGGCGGCCCTTGTTGGCGCTGCGATGGCGTTCGGTGCTGCTCCTCCAGGCCTCACCGGCCTGGATGTCGGCGGTTCCTCCAGCGCGGCCGCCGGGAAGGCACGGAAGGCGCCGCCGCGGCCACCCACCAGGCAGCGGCTTTCCTATGTCCCGGTACACGGGTTCGCTACCGCCCTGGTGCCCCTACTGGCCGGGAGTGGGGAGCGCCTTCCGCTCCCCGCCAGCTTTGTCGGCACCATGGGGAGGAACCCCCCGACCAGCTTCATGATCGAGGATGGCAGCGGCGGGCAGCCGTTGTACGACGCCGAGGTCCTCCATGACGAGGAGGGGAAGAGCTACCTCACCGGAGGGTGGGGGCGATTCTTCAGCGACTACGGCCTGGAGCGGGGGTGGTCTCTTCTCCTGACTCACCGCGCCGGGTCGCACATCCTCTGCGTCCGTGTCATCGACGGATCCGGCTGCGCCCGCGCCTACTCCCCCTGGCCATGATCGGCGAGCGGCCCCGAAGCCTCCTTCTCGGCGACGGCGTTGTCAACAGTTGTCTAGGGGTAGGAAGGGGAAATCTCTTTGCTTCCTCGGCCCTTAGCGTGGCCCTTAGTATGTAACCGCCAACCGTATGGCTTAAGAACTTCTTTAGTTTCCTGCAAATCCTTACTTGCTGTAAGAACATCTTTGCTTGCTATGTGAATGTCTTTTCTTCACTGTGCCGCGATGGTTCTTCTCTTAGCAGAATCGCTTGTTGCGTGAATCCGTAGGTAGGGACTACAATAGTCACTGGCCTGCGCAAACGCTTCGGGCAGGGCTCCTCCAGCCTCGATGCGGAGGGAACGATGCTCCTGCTGGCCGGCTCTGGGGAGTGCGGGCTAGCTCCGGCTCCAGCGCGAATGGACCGGCACTTCTGCTGGCCGGCTCCAGGAAGGGTGGGCTAGCTCCGGCTTCAGCGCGAACGGAATGGGAACCGCATCCGGTACCGGCTCGGGCAAGGGTCGGAGCCGGCGTGTTTCCTTTCCCAAGTCTTCGCGCGTTTTGAGCCACGATTGGAGCAGACCTCCTAGCCTCCAGCTCTAGCCGTTGCTTTTGCGAGTGTTAGGTTTCGATTTCGCTGCTTGTTTGTCGATCGTGTCGCAGCGCCGGCTGCTCGAACAGCCGGTGAGGTACTGGAGCTGGCCTGCTTCTGAGGGCCAATTCCCTTTCCCCCTAGCCCCCGAGTTTTGGGGTAGCTGGACTACCAGCTAGCTCGAAACTAACTTCTCGCGAACGATGCCAACCGCCAAGCGAGGCAGCTCTGGCTTCGAACCTCTTGGGCGTGGCTTCTCAGCCCAAACGCCAAAGATCGAATCTGTCAGCTACTCACTGGCTTTGCACTTGCCCGGTTCCCTCACCCTTTTCCTTAATCTTCCCACCCTTCGGCCCTTCTACCCCCAACCGGCAGCCTGGTGCCGGTTGGTCTCCCTTGGGCCGGCAGCCGAATGCCGGCCTAGGGTGGGAGCGTGCCGCGGAGTGAGAAGTAGTACTTCGGTCTATCGGGCCCCCGACTCGTGCTAGCCTACGATTAGTTGACAGACACTGCCTTTAACGCTTGGTTGAGCGGTTTTTTCTATCGCTTGTGGT
Source organism: Dactylis glomerata (assembly GCA_007115705.1). Taxonomy (NCBI): domain Eukaryota; kingdom Viridiplantae; phylum Streptophyta; class Magnoliopsida; order Poales; family Poaceae; genus Dactylis; species Dactylis glomerata. The sequence goes on from QXEO01000082.1 coordinate 197,625, forward strand.
TCTGCTCCGCGGCTTTCCCTCGTATGTGGCCTGCCGGCTCCTATCCGTCCGGCTACGCGGAGCCGGAAGGTGGAGGTTGGGCTCGAGACCTTCGTTATACGCAGTACTCATCCGGCTGGCGAGAGATCGATTGTTTTCGGGGCAGCCGGCTGCGGCTCGGTGCCTGGAGCCGGCTGCCGGTCAAGTGAATAACGCAGGAAGCAAAACATGCACGGAGTGTTTTTCTCCGGAGCCGGCCGTAACTTGCCGCTCCATTTTCCTTTATTCATTGACACATTTTTCGGGGTACAAGCTTTTGCCTTAGCAGAAGAAAGGTCTTAAGAGACTGACATTCCAGGGACGCTCGGTCTCCTTGTCAGAGTTGTCTGCCTTATTCTTTCTGGGCTCTTGTGCGTCGATGAGGTAATATGCCCCATTGCCCAACACCCGGCTGATAATGAACGGTCCCTCCTAGGGAGAGGACAGCTTATGCATGCCTTTAGTGCTTTGGACCAGCCGGAGTACGAGATCACCTTCGCGAAACGCGAGCGGGCGAATTTTCCGGCTGTGGTATCGTCGCAGCTGCTGCTGGTAGAGCGCCGATCTAGCCAGAGCCTGCTCTCGAGCCTCCTCGAGGAGGTCGATGCCATCTTCGCGAGCTTCTTTTGCTTGTTTCTCTGTGTACTGGACAACTCTGGGCGCATCGAACTCGATGTCCGTGGGTAAGACTGCCTCTGCTCCATAAACTAGGAAGAAGGGTGTGAAGCCCACAGAGCGGTTCGGAGTGGTGCGCAGGCTCCAGAGCACTGAGGGTAGCTCCTCGACCCAACAGCCGGCTGAGCGTTCGAGAGGCTCGACCAGTCTTGGTTTGATGCCGGCCAGGATCAGCCCATTTGCCTTTTCCACTTGTCCATTTGACTGAGGGTGTGCCACGGACGCCAAGTCCAGCCGGATGCCTTTCTGACCACAGTAATCAGCAAAGACTCCCTTCGCAAAGTTCGTCCCGTTGTCGGTGATGATGCTGTGGGGTACTCCGTATCTTGTGATGATCTCGTTGAAGAACTTGATCGTGGATGAGCCGTCGAGCTTCTTGATTGGCTTGGCTTCGATCCACTTGGTGAACTTGTCCACGGCCACCAGCAGATGCGTCAAGCCCCCGGGTGCAGTTTTGAATGGTCCTACCATGTCCAGACCCCAGACAGCGAATGGCTAGGCGAGCGGGATGGTCTTGAGGGCTGCCGCTGGGGTGTTTCTGTGCTTGGAGAAGCGCTGGCAGCCGTTGCACTGCTTCACCAGCTGCTCCGCGTTCTGCTTAGCCGTCGGCCAGTAGAATCCATGGCGGAAGGCTTTGGCCACCAAGGCTCTGGAAGATGCGTGATGTCCGCACTCCCCTTGATGTATTTCTCTTAGCAGCTCTGTCCCTTCTTCCGGCTCGATGCACTTCTGGTAGATGCCTGACACGCTGCGCTTGTACAGCTCGCTGTTGATCAGGGTGTATGCCCCAGCTCGGCGCTGAATTCGCCTAGCTTCCGCTTCGTCTTGCGGCAGGTCCCCAGTGATGAGGTAGTTGGAGAATGGTTCTGCCCATGAAGGTATCTCCCGTATGTGGAAGACACTGGCGACCAGAGGGTCAGCAGCCCCCGGGTCCGTCGTTGAGCCGGCTTCGCCTGATTGTCCGGCTAGGGGAGCGGGCGTGGAGCCGGCAATCCCCTTGTCCTTCGTCGAGCCAGCCGCGCTAGGCTGGCCGGCTGCCTCCTCCAGCCCGGAGACGGCAGCCCCCGAGTCCGGTTGTGGTACCTGAGCCGGGGCTGGGTCTCCAGGCACGTAGATGGATATGGATTCCGGTGAAGGCTTGATGGACGGCTTGCGAATGATCTCCAGGGATACCCCGGCTGGGATGTCCTGCTTGGTGGAGCCGATCTTAGACAGCCGGTCTGCCTCCTCGTTGCTTGCTCTGGGGACATGGTGGAACTCGCAGCCCTCAAAGAATCCGCCGAGCTGCTGCACGTAGAAGCGATAGGAGGCCATGTTGGCGTCCTTAGCGTCCCAATCTCCTGAGACCTGGTGCGTTACCAGGTCGGAGTCCCCGAAGCAAAGAATCCTCCTGATTCCAATCTGCTTGGCCATCTTGAGCCCATGCACCAGGGCTTCGTATTCGGCGACGTTGTTCAACGCACGGAAGTGCATCTGCAGCACGTACTGCAGCTTGTCTCCCTTGGGTGAGGTAAGGACGACGCCGGCTCCCAAGCCCCTGAGCAGCTTGGAGCCATCGAAGTGCATGCGCCAGTGGGTGGAGTCTGGAGCCGGCGGCAAATACTGGTGCTCTCCCCAGTCCGCGAAGAAATCCGCTATGATCTGCGACTTGATCGTCGTCCTGGGCTTGTACTGAATGGTATGAGATGCGAGCTCAATCGCCCACTTGGCCACCCTTCCTGATGCGTCCTTGCATCCGATGATCTCCGAGAGCGGAGTGGTGCTCACCACCGTGATTGGGTGCTCCTCGAAGTAGTGCTTCAGCTTCTTGGCCGCCATGTACACGCCGTACGCGACCTTCTGATAGTGCGGGTAGTTCTGCTTGGAGAGGGTGAGCACCTCACTCAGGTAGTACACCGGGCGCTGAACCGACAGTCTTTTCCTTCCTCGGGGTGCTCCACTACGATCACCACGCTGATGATGCAAGGGGTCGCCGCGATGTAGAGCAGCATTGGCTCTCGCGGAGCTGGCGCTGCCAAAACCGGCGCGGTAGACAAGGTTCGCTTGATGTCGGGGGGATGACCCCCGGTAGGGTCAAGAGACTAGAAAGACACAAGGCTTATGGTTGACTTTTATGCCGGTTGACCAAGAAAAGGCCTGGCCGGAATATAGGAGCATCGGCCAGGCCGGCATATATGTATATCCCGGCTGGTGTCTGGATATGCCGGTATAGCCGGAATACTAGTATAGGTGTGCCGTCATATACTCAGATATGCCGGCCTAATTATTTTGTGTGTTGTGCAGGAGCAGGGGAGGCCGGATTACCCGACCCTCGTAGGTCGTTGGTCCGGCATATAAGTCCTGGGTATGGCCAACGGTCATATCCGGGATACTTAAGTCAACCAAGGTGTCACATCCCTACAATCAAGGAAGAAAACATCCAAGCATGGTAGCAGAGTAAGATGGCAGGGTGCACAGTGGAGGTTACCTACCCTCACTGTGCACAAGTACAAGCTTACCTCAGAATGGTAAGGTCACAGTTCAAGAGGTACAAGGTACAGCAAGGGGAGTCCCATCGAGAGCAATCAGGGAGAAAGTCGTGGGCGTCTGCCCTCGACAGCAAGTCCTGTTTGGAGTGTAGTTGGTGTCTCCTGGTCTTCTATGACCGTTGTAACCCTGGCCACCACTATATAAGGTGGCATAGGGAGCCCTGGTAAAGGGTGGGTCGCTGGAAGAAGGTTGAAAGGTTGAAGGTAGATTGGTCACACTGTACTCCTACACTTAGCAGTTCATCTTCCTTCTCTAGCAGAGAGCTTGGAAGCACCATTGTGGTGTACTACATCGACCCATATATACAATCAGTAGAGCAGGAGTAGGGGTGTTATCTCCTTACGAGAGCCCCGAACCTGGGTAGATCAGTGTCTCTTTCTGTCGTGCTTTTTAGCTCGTTCCCCTCTCCCGAATCCTCCAGCATCTAGTTCGGCCCCCATTTAAGCCATCCTATGGCATATGTTGTTTCACCACGACGACATTTGGCGCCCACCGTGGGGCAGATCGATATGCTGGGCGGAGTGTTCATTCGGACGGGGTCTGTGATAGCAGCTTCGGGAGTGCGCGTGGTCTCTGGCCTCGTCCAGAGGCTAGGCTCGCTCAGTTTCGTCAGTGACAACGCCGGTTGTCTCGGTGGCCGGCCGTTCCCCAGGGATGGCCGGATTATGTCTTTCGGTTCCCACGAGGTGTACGTGGGGACTGAGAGAATTTGCAGGAAGGAGGTGCTGGTGGCGTCGGATCCTCCGTCACATCGGCTGGCTCACGCTGGGCGTAGCGCTCGCTCAGTAGAGTCGGCTGAGGTGATGATGGCCGGCACATCCGTGCCGCCGGCGGAAGATGCCGGCAAAGCAGCAGCGGCCGGAGCTTCTCCTCCGGAGCCGCCGAAGGTCAAGAGGTCGGCGCGTCCTCCGTTGGAGCGTGCGGAGAACCTGGCCGGCACTTCCGGTGTGCCGGCTAGGGGCGAGGTTCTTCTTCCCATCATCGACCGGCTTCTCGAGCCGGTGCTATCCGGCGTTGATCCGGAGCAGACAAGGGAGGTCCTGGAGGGATCTCGTCAGGCCCTCGTCGACGAGGCCCTGGCCATGAACCAGGAGCGCGAACGGTTTAACCGGCAACTCCGTGAGTATGAGGCAGCCCATGGTTTTACTCCTGTAGTAATCCGGCCTAGCCGGATAGAAGAGTTTAGAACTAGAGGCAGAAATCTTAATGCTGAGATAGGAAAAGATGCTAGAGATAAGAGTCATACTGCAACTAGTACTGTGCCTAAGGTAGTCTATAGTTCGCCAGTAAAGAACCTTAGAGCAGCGGCCGAGGTAGCTAAGGATTTATCTTCTTTATCCGGCGAAGCACTGCGTGAGCAGCAAGCCCGGCTTAACCAACTTTTGTCTGAAGCTACAAAGCAGCAGGAGGCTTTTAAGAAGGCAAACCCAGGTGCCGGGGCATCCCAGTACATTGTGTCGGCGGGAGGTGCCGGCGCGAGGTCGAGGGGCCAAGTCTCGTCCCCGCATCCTAGCGCCCGGCGTGCCGGAAGTGTGACCTCTGGCCGCCGGGACAAGCAGATCCAGGTGTACGATCCGGCTGCCGCCGGAAAGCAGGCGATGGTGCAGAAGAATGTCGGCCAAGCTGACAAGTATGTCGGCAGCAAGAAGCCCGGCCAGAGTATGCCGGCCGGGCATGAAGCAGCAGCGGCCGGTGGTGGCCGGAGTAACAGTGCAGCCGGGCGTCAGCAACAGGGCGCCGGAGGTGCAGCGCAGCAGCAGGGTGCAGGCCATCCGGGACATCGAGAGGATGACGGCAATTCCGCCCTTGCCAGGGCGGGATATCAGCAGCAGCACCAGCAAGGCCGGCATAGTGAGCAGCATCAGCCGGAGCAGCAGCAGCAGATGATCGCAGGCCCAATAGCATCCCGGCTTGGACCTCGGTCCTTGGAAGCCAATGATGCACGTTTCAAGCTGGACAAGCTCCACCAATCAGAGTTGGTGGAGAGACAAGGAGCTCCGGGCCCTATGTGTTTCGGACCCCGGATTATGGGGGAGCCGGTGCCTTACTTCTTCCAGCTCGCGCGTGGCGCGAGGACATATAATGGCAGTACGAAGCCGGAAGATTGGTTGGAGGATTACTCCACCGCGGTGAACATCGCCGGAGGAAACCTCAGATGGGCGGTACGATATGTGCCGCAGATGTTGGAAGGTCCAGCCAGGATATGGCTGAATAATTTGCCGGCCGGGAGTATCAACGGCTGGATTGATTTCGAAGAGCAGTTTGTGTCGAACTTTACCAGTACATACAAGAGGCCCAACCGTCCGCAGCAGCTGGCTAACTGCCGGCAAGGAGTGAATGAGACTGACCGTGACTATCTGACCAGGTGGTGCACGTTGCGCAATTCCTGCGAAGGAATCAATGAGCAGCAGGCCATCATGTGGTTCGCTCATGGGTGCCAACATGGCACCATGCTGTGGCAAAAGCTTCAGAGGCAAATGCCGGCCACGCTGGCCGAAACAATCAAGATCGCTGATAGTTATGCTCTGGGAGATCCCAAGCAGCCCAGTCTCGATTCACAAGGACAGGGGCAAACCCAGGGGAACACCAGCAATGCCGGGAGACCAGGGCAATACTATCGCCCGGATAACCGGAATAAGAGGAGAGATGAGCGGCCGGATTATCGGTACGGAGCAGCACAAGTTGCAGCTGTGGAGGAAGAGCAAGGGGGCGCCGGCAGTAGCCAGCGTCCGAGATATGAGAACTATCAGCAGCCTCAGCAGCAGCCGCAGCAGCAAGCACAGCCGTTCCAGAAGAAGAATGTCTGGACCAACAAGAATGCCGGCGGAGCCGCCGGCCAGAAGAAGCAGTGGCCGAAGTATACTGTGGGTCTTGCCATGGACAAGCCTTGTGTGTTTCACACATTCCAGCCGGGAAAGCCGGCAAACCATTTGACAAGGAACTGTTCGTGGCTGGACGACATATTAGCAGGTCGTGCAGGTCCCTGGGGACCGGCTAGACCCTCTGTCCCGGCAGCTCCATCGCCGTTGACAGGTGCTAATACAATTGCAGTCCCACCTAGGCCGGTTAATCCTGGGAATCAGAGCAACGCCGGAAATGCCGGCGTAAATCAAGTTGACCAGAGCTATAATCCGGAATATAACGCCGGAGGCCCAGGAGCGGGCCGGAATGAGTACAAGGAGTATGATCAGAGCTATATGGTCTTTGAGACCGAGAGAACAGACAAGCAGAGCTTGTACCGGCGGAGTCTGGAGGTGAATGCCGTTATGTCGGCTGTGCCAAAGCTGATGTACTGGTCTGACCAGGCTGTTGGTTGGGACAGGGCAGATCATCCCCGGATCATGCCAAATCCCGGCGGATATGCTCTGGTGATGGATCCGACATTCGTCGGGCCGGCTAATAACGTAAGATTCAGCAAGGTCCTCATTGATAATGGAAGCAGCATCAACATCATGTATCGGGATACGATGGAGAAGCTGGGAATCAAGGAAAATATGCTGGAACCAAGCAAGACCACGTTCCACGACATTGTGCCGGGACTTTCGTGTGCGCCGATGGGCAAGATCCGGATGGATGTCATGTTTGGCAGCCGGGATAACTGCAGGGTGGAAAACCTCATGTTCGAGGTGGTTGATCTGGAGAGCCCCTACCATGCTTTGCTGGGTAGACCGGCACTGGCAAAATTCATGGCCTCTACGCATGTGGCGTATCTGAAGATGAAGATGCCGGGACCCAAAGGGGTGATCACCATCATTGGTGATTACAAGCGTTCGATGGCATGTGCCACCGCCGGATCCAATCTGGCCGAGACTCTGATCATTGCAGAGGAGAGGAAGAGGCTCAAGCGAGCAGTGGAGATTGCTGAAACGGTCGTGGCCGGCAAATATATGCCGGGCATGACAAATCCCGGCGGCAGTGCTTCTTTTCAAGTAGGCAAGGAAGTCAAAAAGGTGCCGCTGGATGAAGCTTTCCCGGAGCGCCATGCCCTGGTTGGGGCAAGTTTGGATCCCAAATAGGAAAGCGAGCTCATCAGCTTCCTCCGTGAGAATCGGGATATCTTTGCATGGTCTACTTCGGACCTGCAAGGTGTGCCGAGGGAGCTGGCTGAGCACGCATTGCACGTGAGACCCGATGCTAAGCCAGTGAAGCAGCCGCTCCGGTGGAATGCCGGCGATAGAAGGAAAGCCATATGGGAGGAAGTGGCCAGGCTCTTAGCCTCTGGCTTTATCAAGGAAGTACTTCATCCGGATTGGGTGTCTAATCCGGTTTTGGTGGAAAAGAAGAAAGATGAGCCCGTCATAGTGAAAGTATGGCGGATGTGTGTTGATTACACCAACTTGAACAAGGCATGTCCTAAAGATCCATTCCCGCTGCCTCGGATCGATCAAGTGATTGATTCCACAGCCGGATGTGAACAGTTATCTTTCGTAGATGCTTATTCTGGTTTCCACCAGATCCCTTTATATGAGCCAGATCAAATAAAGACATCCTTTATTACCCCGTACGGGGCTTATTGCTATCTCACTATGCCGTTCGGTTTAAGAAATGCCGGCGCAACTTACCAAAGGTGTATGCAAAAGTGTTTGCACGATCAGATAGATAAAAATGTGCAGGTATATGTCGATGATATCGTCATAAAAACCAAGGAGAGCAAGACTCTCATAGATGATCTCCGGGAAACCTTTGGGAACCTGAGGAGATTCCGGATGAAGTTGAATCCGGCTAAGTGCACCTTTGGTGTGCCGGCGGGCAAGTTGCTCGGTTTCCTTGTTTCCAGCCGGGGTATTGAGGTGAATCCCGGCAAGATTCGTGCCATAGAAAGGATGAAGCCGCCGACAGATTTGAGGGAAGTACAGAAGTTCACTGGGTGCCTCGCATCCCTGAGCCGCTTCATAAGCCGGCTGGGAGAGAAAGCTCTGCCGTTATATCAGTTGATGAAAAAGTCCGACACATTTGTCTGGACAACGCAAGCAGATGCAGCTTTCAAGGAATTGAAACAGTTGTTGTCGACAGCGCCGGTATTAGCGTCTCCGATGGCCCGGGAGCCAATGTTGCTCTATATAGCGGCAACCAACCGAGTTGTCAGTGTTGTGGTGGTAGTAGAGCGAGAGGAAGGAGGCAAAACCGTGCAGCGGCCGGTATATTATCTGAGTGAAGTCCTCTCCACCTCAAAGCAAAATTACCCCCACTATCAGAAGATGACCTATGGTGTCTATATGGCGGCCAAGAAGCTCAAGCATTACTTCCAAGAGCATCCAATCCGGGTAGTGGCCGAGGCCCCTATCTCGGAAATTATAGGCAACAAAGATGCCAGCGGCCGGATAGCAAAGTGGGCAATAGAGCTTTCACCATATACACCGCAGTACGATAAGAGGGATACAATCAAGTCCCAGGTCTTGGCTGATTTCTTTATTGACTGGGCCGAGATACAGTATGAGCCACCATTGCCAGATGCCAATTATTGGAGGATGCATTTCGATGGGTCCAAGACAATCCATGACTTGGGTGCCGGCATAGTTCTCAGTTCACCAAAGAATGACCAGCTGAGATACGTCCTGCAGATTCACTTTGCAGCATCAAATAATGTGGCGGAATATGAGGCACTTGTGCATGGCCTGAAGGTGTCTAAGGACATAGGAATTCGCCGGATTATGTGCTTCGGGGATTCTGACTTAGTGATTCAGCAGTGTTCCGGCATATGGGACGCGCATGATGCTAACATGGCATCATACCGTTTCCTAGTGCAGCAGTTAAGTGGTTACTTTGAAGGTTGTGAGTTCCGGCACGTTCTCCGGGCTCAGAACGATGCAGCCGATGCATTATCCAAGCTGGGGTCTTCCCGAGATTCAATCCCGCCCGGCATTTCGCTGGAGCATCTGAGGAAGCCATCGATCAAACCCTCGCCGGAGTCATCCTCCATTTATGTCCCGCCAGGTCCAGACGAAGCAGTTCCAATGGAGATAGATGCCGGAGCCAAGACGGATAACCCGGGGACTGTTTCCTCAGTCCCGGGGACTGGGCCGGCATATGCTGTTAGTACAGTATTCCGGAGCAAAACTAAAGGCAAGGGTAAAATGTGCCAAGAGGTTGTACCGGTATACCCGGGGACTGCTCCGGCATACCCGGGGACTGATTCTTCAGTCCCGGGGACTTCGCAGCCCATGGAGATCGATTATGTGTCGGTCGAAATGATGGAAATAGATCAGGCAGTGTTCACTGTCAGGGAAGTGCCCTCATGGGCACGTCCTATCTTGAACTTCATGGTGGATGGTCAAGTGCCGGCGGATTGAAACCGAGGCCCGCCGGGTTATAAGGAGATCCAAAGCGTATACCATCATCAACAAAGAAATATACAAGAGAAGTACCACCGGAGTATTGCAGAGATGTGTCGAAGCTGCGGAGGGTCTGGAGATGCTCCGGGAAATTCACCAGGGGGAGTGTGGTCACCATGCTTCGTCCAGGGCATTGGTGGCAAAGGTATTCCGGCATGGCTTCTATTGGCCAACGGCACTGCAAGAGGCAGAAAACTTGGTCCGGAAATGTAATGGGTGTCAAAGATATGCCCACCAGATTCATCAGCCGGCATCTGCCCTGAAAACTATCCCAATAACCTGGCCCTTTGCTGTTTGGGGCCTGGATATGGTCGGGGCTTTTAAGCCGGCCAGAGGGAAAATGACCCATATCCTGGTCATGGTGGACAAGTTCACCAAGTGGATTGAAGTGAAGCCCATAAGCAAGTGTGATGGTCACACAGCAGTGAAATTCTTAAAGGATATAATCTTGAGATATGGTGTTCCTCATAGCATCATCACTGACAATGGGTCAAACTTTGCCCAAGGGCCATTTGCCAGATTTTGTGAGGAGGTGGGAATCCGGCTGGACGTTGCGTCGGTTGCCCACCCTTGTGCCAATGGCCAAGTAGAGAGATCGAATGGGCTAGTATTATCCGGCATAAAACCCCGGCTGATAGAGCCCCTGGAGAAAACTCCGGGATGTTGGCTAGATGAGCTGCCAGCAGTGCTGTGGAGTTTAAGAACAACTCCGAATAGATCAACAGGCTACACACCTTTTTTCCTGGTGTATGGAGCAGAAGCTGTGCTTCCAACAGATGTAATACATGATGCACCAAGAATAGTGCTATATACTGAGGAAGAGGCTAAAGAAGCCAGAGAAAATGATGTTGATCTGCTAGAGGAAGCAAGGGAAATAACTCTGTCAAGAACAGCAGTATATCAGCAGAACCTCAGACGCTATCATGCGCAGAAGGTAAATCCAAGGAGATTTCAAGAGGGAGATCTAGTACTCCGGCTAAAGCAAGGAACAGAAGGCCGACATAAGTTAACTCCTCCATGGGAGGGGCCATTCATTGTGAGCAGAGCTCTGCACAATGATGCCTATTATCTTATAGATGCGCAGGACCCCAAGAAGAATAAGGCGGACAGGTCCGGAGAAGAAACCAAGAGGCCATGGAACATAGCTCTACTGCGCCCCTTTTACTCCTGAGCAACACAATGTATGTATTTCCATATTTTCCTTTGTATGCCGGCGTGTTGTGCCGGCACAAGACTAATGAATGAAATACCGGCATCCCGAAGAAGCCGGGGTAACTAGCTCTGAGGTATATTTGTTGTTTATTTACAGTTTTTTGTTATATGCCGGCTGGCTTTATCTGAATGTTTCCTATGTCGGCCTAGTAATGTGTCGGCACCAAAGGCCACTCTTCGACTCAGCTGCTGTCCGAAACCCGGCTTCATGGCTAGCAAGAGTAGATGCCGGAGATTGTCTACACATGGAAAACGGCTAAGGAAATACAAAGCAAGCGAACCGACATTTTCGTTAAAGCTAAAGTTAAAATTTAAAGTGTCGGATGATTTGAAGTCTAAGTCTCAAAGTTAAAGTACTGTATGTTCGAGGAAGCAACCTTGAGACTCATACGTCGAAAGCCAATTGAGGTAGACAAGCAGCCAAGGTTGTGAAATTGAGGAAACAGGAAAACAACTCGGTGACTTAGCCAAAAGATGATCCGGCATTAGTAACAAGCAAACCAAGATAAAACTTGTTCAGGAAGCAAACCAAAGGAAATTAAACGTGTATATTACAACTGCACCCGGCATACCGGGGATCTGATAAAGCTTAAAGTGTTTTTGGTGCAAAGATTCAAGGGGCAGACGCGGGGCCGCCAGCAGGTGGAGCAGTAGCAGTCGAGATGTCGGCCTCAGGTGTGCCGGACCCAGCAGATGGAATGGAGCCGTCGCCTCCGCCCGGGGCAGATGCCTGTTCCGGAGCTTCAGTGTCGGCTTCCTCAGCTTCATCTTCATCTTGGCTAGAGTCGGAACCCTCAGCAGCAGCAGATGTCCCGGCATCGTCATTCTTCTCCGGCTCGCGGATGTCCCGGACGAATTTGTCGGTGTCGGCATAGTCCACATAACTATGGGCCAACTCCTTGCGGCGACGGATATGATCCGGATCCGTGGTCCAGATGGATCCTTCGCGCACGGTGCGCAAAGTCTCCAAGTCTGCCTTTTCATACCAAGACAAGAAGTAGCTGAGGGCTTCGTCAGCTCCAACCCTCGCGCCGGAATCTCGCCACTCCCGGAGGCGAACCTTGGCAAGCTGCAGGTCGTTGCCGAGGTCAACCGGGTCAGTGGGAGTCCTTTGTCCCGGCCAGAGGGCAGAGAATGCCTCCTGGGCGCCGTAGAAGAGCTCTTCAGTGTAAAGGGTCATGGCCTCCTTCCGGGACTGCAGGGCCAGCAGCTGCTCCGACATGTCCCAGTTGGGCGAGTCAACCGGAACACCCCGGTTTTCTCGGTCCAACTGCAAAGCCCTCTCAACGTCAGCGACGGAAGCGGGAAACATGCCTGCAGAATAGGAACAATGTTAGCAAAAGGAAAATATGTCGGCATAGATGCTATGCCGAAAAAGATTACACTATGTCGGAAAGGATAAAAGGGGAAAGGATTTGAAGCTTACGGGCAAGGTCGGCATTCAGCTGTGCAACTGTAACCTCCCATTTGGTGGCCTGCTCCTTCAGGCTATCCAGTTCAGCGTGGGCGTTGGAGGCATCAGTCTCGGAGGTAACAAGCAGGGTCTGGGTTTTCTTCAGTAGGCCCTCCCTCTGTTCCTTTTCGTCCAGCAGCTCGGTGATCCGGCCCTTCAACTGCTCAACCTCGGCCTTGTGACCGGCATCCCGGTCGTCCAGTTGCTTGGCCACATCCACCGAGGACACACAATCCTGGTGGCGTGCCTCCAGTGCAGCCTTCTCATCTGCAAAGATTTCAAGTTAAAAGGATTTGAAGAAAGAAAACAGTGACAAAGAGTAAAGGATTTGAAGTATAAAGTAGCTATCCGGGTAACAGCAGGATCCGGCATACCAGTAAGCTCTTTCACCCTCTTGAGAAGCTCGGTGACTTGCGCTTCGGCACCAGCTGAAGAATGTCGGCACAAGGTTACGTGTCGGCAAGAGTAAGCATTGCAAAGTAAAGAGAGGAAAGATATCCGGCATACAGCAGTATGTCGGCAAAGATTACCTTTCTGGGACAGCTCCTGCTGAAGCTTGCTGTGTGCGTCAGATAGCTTCCGGTGCTCGCACACCAACTCATGGAACATGTCGGCCCGGGTGTTGTTTCATGCGCTGCAAAAATGCCGGGATTTGAAATGTCAGCAGAGAAATTTGACATGATAATTAAAGTGAAGATTTTATCAAGTGATCATTCTTTTAAAGACCCGGCACAGGTGCTGCGCACCTATCCCGGCTCTCGGTGACTAGGATTTGAAGCTCGAATCGAGCTTATATCCCGGTCAAGAGGATTTGAAAGATAATAGAGATGTGAAATTGTTAAAGACCCGGCACAGGTGCTGCGCACCTATCCCGGCCCTCGGTGACTAGGATTTGAAGCTCGGATCGAGCTCATATGTCGGCAGTTAATTCAAAAGAAGCTAGCTAAAGGACTATGAGAAAATCCCGGATGTCCATATCCCGGACAGCCGACATTTTCGGGGACTGGGGATATGTGTGTGAATAGAGAGGACTTACGTTGGTGGCAGAGGCCAACTTGTGAAGTCTTTGCTGGATGCTGAGGAGCTCGCTGGCGATCGGTATGGGCTTCGCTGCCAGGAAGTCGCTTGGGTCGCCACTGGTCTTGGCTTCGGCCAGCTTCTTGCTCCTTGAGTCTGCAGTGTCCATGTTGCTGGCGTCGTTCCATTTGATGCACTGCTCCTTAAGAGAGCCGAGGCTCTGATCACTTTTCGTCGCAAGAGGGACGAGGCCCTCGAGTTCTGGGGTGTCGAAGAAGCTGGTCCGGTACCCCGGCCGGGCTGCTGCCCTGCCAAGATGCAGGGCCAGAGCAGAGCTGGTCCGGGACGCTGCCTTAGGAGGAGCAGTTGCGGCAGATGGTGTGCCGGACTTGGCCGGCTGAATCTTCAACGTGCCGGTCTGGGCCGGTGCAGTGGTCTTGGCCGGGGCAGTGGACTTGGCCGGTGCAGTGGTCTTGGCCGGTGCAGTGGTCTTGGCCGGTGCTGGGGTCTTGTCAGCTGAAGGAGTCTCGGGTGCGGGCTGTTCCGGCGCGGCCGGTGCATCTTGGCCAGCAGAGGCAGGATCCGGAATAGTCCGGACTTCCGGCACTAAAGGGCCTTTACCCTTGATGTCTGCTCCGGCGTTTTCAGTTGTGCCGGCGTCGCCGGTGGGCGCGCCGGAGTCTGGTACTTCTTGGTGGGCTCCTGTGTCCATGTGGACATCAGGAGCCGGAGGTTCCTGTTGAGCCCCCGAGTCCATGTGGACGTCGGGGGCAGAGGTGTCTTGTTCCGGCGGAGGAACGTCCTTCGCCGGGGAGGAGGTCTTGTCGGGCGCAGGCGAGGATGCCGGCGCCGGGGAGCTCGTGTGACTGGCAGAGGGAATGTCGGAGGTAGCAGGGGCAGCGGGCTTGGTAACCTTCGGGTCGCCGCTCAAGCCAGAAGCTTGTTCCGGCTCAAGAGGAGCACTGAAAGAGAGAAAACACCAAGTCAGTAATACAAACAAGAGATATGTCGGAGGAAATGCAAAGAAAAGGAAATTTACCCCGAGGCAACAGGCCTCTGTTTCTTCTGTTTGGGCACGCCGACCTTCTGCCTTTTCGACCTCTGAGGTATGTCGGACGGGGGCTTCACACCTCGCTTCCGGCCGGCACGTCCGCCGGTGGAAGGAGGTCCCTGGTTCAGAGGGGCGGCGTCGATAACCGTATCGTCCGGGATAGCTGAGGACGGCATTGCAAACTCGTGAGCAATAGGTGTTTCTGGAAAGGCGTACGCAAGTGGCATCGGGTCATAGTACAGCAGGATCTCCTCGTCAGAATCAATCTCACTCCGGTCTTGAGTATAATGCCGGGATGAAGAGCCCTTACCCATGGCAGCTGCAGCACGGGTGCTCCTGGGAAGCTTATCCCAATGATCCGGATCTTCAACATCCGCAACGGTGCGGTCCGCCGCGATCTTGATCCGGGAGTTCTCCATGGTTTGGAAGCTGAATTTCTGTATAAACAGCAAAGTCAAGTATTCAGACAAGGAAATATGCCGGTGGAAGAGGTATGTCGGATCAATATGATATGTGTCGGCAAATAGACATGTGTCGGCTTAAGTATCTATGTGCCGGACATGGACTTTATGTATCGGATAAGATGGTTTACCGTTGGGGCGGGCCTATCCCGGCTGTATGGTTCTAGCCCCCAGGCAAAAGTGGCCTGAGAGGACTTGCAGACATCCTTAATCCGGCGCAGAATGTCGGCCGGAGTCAGCTCGTGTGTGGAGTGCCGGGTGGGGTCCATTGGCCCGCTCATCTGACAGATCTTGTGCGACCGGCGCTGCAGAGGGGAGACGCGCCGGCTTATATAGCAGGCCACCAGGTCTTGAGGAGTAAGACCGGCATCCAGGAGCTCGCCCTTAACCCGGTGAAGCGCATTCACCGGCATCACCGAGTTCTTCGGGTTATAGGTCCAGTTCGTCATGGCCAAGGGTGGCTCGTCCACAAATGGCGGCAGGTTGAGCAGATCCTCGTCGGTGGTGTTCTTGACGTAGAAGAAGCTTTTCTGCCACTTCTTGCAAGATTTCCAGGAGTTCCACCTTGGGGAAGTCCGAGCCCTTTCGGGACATGATGGTGGCCGCGCCGCAGAGGGTCATGGGGCGGTCCTTCTTTTCCTGGGCCGTCTCCGGCGGGTCGTCCTTGCTCCGGGGCGGCTCTTGGACGACTTGCTTCCGCAGTTGGAAGTACTTCGCCCAGCCTTGAGTAAGGGCCTCTATGCCGGCATAGCCCTCGCAAAAAGCAGCGAAGGCGGAGAGGATCATCACGGCATTGGCCGGGATATGATGAGGTTGAAGATCATAGGTGTTGAGGAAATCCCGGAAGAAGTCCGATACCGGCAGACCGAAGCCCCGCTCGAAGTGGGCGATGAAGACGACGCGTTCGCCAGGTTCAGGTGCCGGCACAGTTTCTCCTGCTGGTAGCCGGCATGCTACGCCCTCCGGGACTCTCCTGGTGGAGGTGACCCAGGATATGTCGGCCGGAGTAACCTCCGACCCCTCCCAGCCGGAGCGTCCTTGGGCTCGGGCCGAGGTATCTTCCTCAGAGGCCGAGGTACCCGTCATGCTTGAAGATGCCATCTTAGTGGCCGGGATAAGGCGTGAGAGCCGGAGTCCCGTGATGTTATTCCTATCAAGGCCGAAGAAAAGAGGGAGGTTAGTCTCTCCGGCATACCACTCTCACAGATGTTAGCAGGAATAGAAGATCTACCGAGGCAGTTAAAATCGGAAATAAACAGGGATATAATTTCTGCGGAAGAACACCTGTGAGCTGTTACGAAACACTGCTAGCAATTCTAATCGAAGCAACGAAATATCCAGCAAAGGAACTACCATGGATACAAACCAGTGAGGCTACCGCAGCCTAGTTGCAGAAGAGCAGGGAAAGGAAGAACAGAGGAAGAGGAACTCACCGGAGCTTGGCCTACGGCAATGGAGCGGCGGCGGCAAGTGTGCAGAGGAAGATCCAATCTCCCTGCAAGACTGCGGGGAGAAGAGGCGGCGGTGGCGTCGTCGACGATGACGCCGGACGTCGGCAAGCGGAGGCGCCGGCGTGCAGGTGGACGACGGCGGCAGCTTCCCTTCTCGATTTCTTGGTCCGGCGGCAAAGCGCAAGGGGCAGAGGATCTGAGGAAGAAGGCACTGTGGCGGGGGTAAAAAGAATAAGTTACCCCCACCCCGTATTTATACCGAGGAGGCCGGTCGTGGGGGTCGTGGGGAGGATAGTGCTCCACTCCCCCGACCTTTCTGCGGCGAGGCGCCACGTGGCGGCACAGAGTGGGGCGGCGGTTCCTGTAACCGTGCCATGACGCAAGATGGCAAGAAGTAACTGCTGCACTGTGAACCGTCGCATCGTGGGTGACCGTTCGAGGTGGCAGGGCAGTTACAAGTTTCGATGCAAAGCTGTCAGGCATGGCTTCTCGAGGAAGACTCGTCTATATGCGGATTAATTGCCCGATGTATGTTCCGTCCGGAATACCCTAGGGACCGGCCGGAATAAGTTTTGGAACAGGAACAGAGGCCGGGATATGTGCAGATGTGCCGGCATATAAATCTGATCGCCGGGGCATAATGAAGAAAGGTATGTTGAACCTGTCAAGGCTCCACAGTTATGACTGGGGAACCTCGGCAGCTTCGGGGACTAGTGTCGGGGGGATGACCCCCGGTAGGGTCAAGAGACTAGAAAGACACAAGGCTTATGGTTGACTTTTATGCCGGTTGACCAAGAAAAGGCCTGGCCGGAATATAGGAGCATCGGCCAGGCCGGCATATATGTATATCCCGGCTGGTGTCTGGATATGCCGGTATAGCCGGAATACTAGTATAGGTGTGCCGGCATATACTCACCTTCTTTACCGAATCTCGATGGAGAAGTTGGGCATCCCGCTTGCTCAACTGAAACCGAGCTGGCTCACCTTCCACAGCATCGTGCCTGGGCATTCATGCGCCCCTTTGGGTAGGGTGCAGCTGGAGGTCCTCTTCGGGAAGAAAGGTAATAGCCGTCGTGAGCCCATCTGGTTCGAGGTGGTGGACATCAGCAGCCCTTACCATGCACTGCTTGGCCGTCCAGCCCTAGCCAAGTTCATGGTGGTGCCGCACTACGCCTATCTCAAGATGAAGCTCCCCGGCCCCAGAGGCGTGATTACAGTCTCGGGATGCTTCAAGAAGTCGCTAGCGTGCACCAAGGCAAGCTCGCAGCTGGCAGAGGCATTGGTCATCGCCGAGGAAAAGCGTCAACTCCTCCATCGCGTGAAGCTAACCCAGCAAGACATGCCGGCTCGCCAGTCACCGGTGGAGCAGTTCAAGCCGGCTAATGACACCAAGAAGATCCTGTTGGACGAGAGTGACCCATCCAAGTTTGTCATCATAGGCACAAGCCTCTCTACCAAATAGGAAAGCGAGCTCACCAGCTTCCTCCGTGAGAATCGGGACATCTTCACATGGTCTCCAAAGGACATGCCAGGTGTGTCGAGGGAGCTGGCTGAGCACTCACTCCATGTCCGGCCAGATGCCAAGCCGGTCAAGCAACCCCTACGGCGCTTTGCAGAAGAGAAAAGGAAAGCCATTGGTGAGGAGATTGCCCGGCTCCTCGCAGCCGGCTTCATAATGGAAGTGTTTTACCCAGACTGGTTGGCGAACCCAGTCCTGGTCTTGAAGAAGAACAACACTTGGCGCATGTGTATCGACTACACCAGTCTCAACAAGGCTTGCCCAAGGACCCCTTTGTGTTACCGCGCATCGATCAGGTGATTGACTCCACAGCTGGTTGCGACCTGTTGTCTTTCCTGGACGCTTACTCAGGCTACCACCAGATCCCGTTGTACCAGCCGGATCAGATCAAGACCTCCTTCATCACCCCGTATGGAGCCTACTGCTACGTCACCATGCCTTTTGGTTTGAAGAACGCTGGAGCAACTTACCAGCAAACCATGCAGCGATGTCTGCAAGGGCAGATAGGGTGGAATGTGCATGCTTATGTGGATGATGTGGTCATGAAGACCAAGCAGAGCGGCACGCTCCTCGACGACCTCAAGGAGACCTTCGCCAACCTGCGGCGCTATCGCATGAAGCTCAATCCTGAGAAGTGCACCTTCGGCGTGCCAGCTGGACAGCTCCTAGGTTATATCGTTTCCCAGTGAGGGATCGAGGCTAACCCCTCGAAGATAAAAGCCATCGAGGCCCTAGAGCCGCCCACCGAACTCAGGGACGTGCAGAAATTTGCCGGCTGTTTCGCCTCGCTCAGCCGATTCGTCAGCCGGCTCGGAGAAAAGGCGATGCCTCTATATCAGCTGATGAAGAAAACGGACCATTTCATTTGGTCCCAGCGCGCCGATGAAGCCTTCAAGGACCTCAAGTGGGCCTTGTCCACAGCGCCGATCCTAGCTGCTCTGGCTCCGTGAGAGCCGATGCTGCTATACATTGCAGCCACCCCGCGAGTCGTCAGTGTGGTGATCGTGGTGGAGCGCACGGAAGAAGGCAAGGAGCTGCCAGTCCAGCGCCCAGTATACTACCTGAGCGAAGTGCTCACTCTCTCCAAGAAGAACTACCCGCACTACCAGAAGGTCACGTACGGCGTGTACATGGCGGCCAGGAAGCTGTAGCACTACTTCGAGGAGCATCCCATCACAGTGGTGAGCACCACTCCGCTCTCAGAGATCATAGGGTACAAGGATGCAACCGGCAGAGTGGCCAAATGGGCGATTGAGTTAGCCGCTCACACCATTCAGTATAAGCCCCGGACGACGATCAAGTCCCAGATCATAGCAGATTTCTTCGCTGATTGGGGCGAGCATCAGTACTTGCCACCGGCTCCAGACTCAACATACTGGCGCATAAACTTCGATGGCTCCAAGATGCTCGAGGGCTTGGGAGCCGGCGTCGTCCTCACCTCTCCCAAGGGAGACAAGCTGCAGTACGTGCTGCAGATGCACTTCCGCGCATCGAAGAACATCGCTGAATACAAGGCCCTGGTGCATGGGCTCAAGCTGGCCAAGGAGATTGGCATTCAGAGGATCCTCTGCTTTGGAGACTCCGACCTGGTGGTGCACCAGGTCTCCGGGGAGTGGGACGCCAAGGACGCCAATATGGCCTCTTATCGCTTCTACGTGCAGCAGCTCTGCGGATTCTTCGAGGGCTGCGAGTTCCATCATGTCCCCAGAGCAAACAACGACGAAGCGGATCGGCTATCCAAGATCGGATCCACTAAGCAGGATATCCCGACTGGGGTGTCGTTCGAGATAATCCGCAAGCCATCCATCAAGCCATCGCTAGAATCCGGCTCCATCTTTGTACCAGAGCCTACGCCGGCTCAGATGCCACCGCCAGACTCGGGGGCTGCCGCCTCGGAGCTGAAGGAAGCAGCCGGCCAGTCCAGCACGGCCGGCTCGACGAAGGACTCGGGGGCTGCCGTCTCCGGGCTGGCCCCCACAGCTGGCCAACCAGGCGAAGCCGGCACGTCGACGGACCCGGGGGCTGCCGATCCCCTGGTCGCAAGCGTCTTCCACATCTGGGAGGTACCATCCTGGACGGAGCCATTCTCCAACTACCTCATCACTGGGGACTTGCCAAGAGATGAAGCAGAGGCAAGGCGACTTCAATGTCGCGCGCAGGCGTACACCATCATCAACAGCGAGCTGTACAAGCGCAGCATGTCAGGGATCTTCCAGAAGTGCATCGAGTTGGAAGAAGGGCTAGAGCTGCTGAGAGAGATGCACCAAGGAGAGTGCGGGCACCACGCATCTTCTAGAGCATTGGTGGCTAAGGCCTTCCACCATGGTTTCTACTGGCCGACGGCCCTGCAGGACGCAGATCAACTGGTGAAGCATTGCAACGGCTGTCAGCGCTTCTCCAAGTATCAGAACACTCCAGCGGCAGCCCTCAATACCATTCCGCTCACCTGGCCGTTCGCTGTCTGGGGCCTGGACATGGTGGGACCGTTCAAAACAGTGCCCGGGGGCTTGACACATTTGCTGGTTATAGTAGACAAGTTCACCAAGTGGATCGAAGCCAAGCCAATTAAAAAACTCGATGGCTCGTCCACCATCAAGTTCTTCAACGAGATCATCACAAGATATGGAGTCCCCCACAGCATCATCACTGATAATGGGACGAACTTTGAAAAGGGAGTCTTCACAGAGTACTGTGGCCAGAAGGGCATCCGGCTAGACCTGGCGTCAGTGGCGCATCCTCAGACCAATGGGCAAGTGGAGAAGGCAAATGGGCTGATCCTAGCCGGCATCAAACTAAGACTGGTCGAACCTCTCGAGCGCTCAGCTGGCTGCTGGGTCGAGGAGATGCCCTCAGTACTCTGGAGCTTGCGCACCACTCCTAATCGTTCTGTCGGCTTCACTCCTTTCTTTCTGGTCTACGGAGCAGAGGCAGTGCTGCCAACCGATATCGAATTTGATGCGCCCAGAGTAGTCCAGTACACAGAGAAGCAAGCAAAAGAAGCTCGTGAAGATGGCGTCGACCTCCTCGAGGAGGCACGAGAGCAGGCCTTGGCCAGATAAGCCCTCTATCAGCAGCAGCTGAGACGATACCACAGCTGGAAGATCCGTTTGCTCGTGTTTCGCGAAGGAGATCTCATACTCCGGCTGGTCCAAAACACCAAAGGCATGCACAAGCTGTCCTCTCCCTGGGAGGGACCGTTCATTGTCAGCCGGGTGCTAGGCAATGGGGCATACTACCTCATCGATGCACAAGAGCCCAGAAAGAACAAGGCAGATAATTCTGACAAGGAGACGGAGCGTCCCTGGAATGTCAATCTCCTAAGACCTTTCTTCTGTTAAGGCAAAAGCTTGTACCCCGAAAACTTGTCAATGAATAAAGGACGACGGAGTGGCTAGTTACGGTCGGCTCCGAGAAAAGCACTTCGTGTATGTTTTGCTTCCTGCGTTATTCACTTGACCGGCAGTTGGCTCCGGGCACCGAGCCACAGCCGGCTGCCCTAAAAATTATCGAATTCCCGTCAGCCAGGTGAGTACTGTGTATGGAACAGGTCTCGAGCCCAACCTCCGTCCCCCGGCTCCGCGAAGCCGGCTGGATAGGAGCCGGCAGGCCACATACCAAGGAAAGCCGCAGGGAAGAACCGTAAAACGATAGAAAACTTACTCAACTAAGCGTTGAAGGTAGTGTTTGTTAACCATACGTTGGCTGGCTCAAGCCGGGTGCTCAACAAACCAAAGTACTACTTCTCACCCCGCGGCACACTCCCACCCTAGGCCGGCATTCGGCTGCCGGCCCAAGGGAGACCAACCGGCACCAGGCTGCCGGTTGGGGGTAGAAGGGCCGAAGGGTGGGGAGATTAAGGAAAAGGTTGAGGGAACCAAGCTAAGGCAGGCCAGCAAGTGGTCGATGATCACGATCTTCAGCGTTTAGGCTAAGTAGCCACGTTAAGGAGCTTCGAAGCCAGAGCTGCCTCACGTGACGTCGGCGTTGTATGCGAACGAGCTAGTTTTAAGCCAGCTGTCATTCCAACTGCCCCAAAACTCGGGAGCTAGGGGGAAAGGGAATTGGCCCTTAGAAGCGGGCCGGCTCCAATCCTTCACCGGCTGTCCGATTAGTTGGCGCTGCGACATGACCAGCAAAGGAGCATCGAAATCTAGCGATTCGCGAAGAAATGGCTAAGGCCAGTCGTTTGGAGGTTCACCCCGGCCGCAGCAAGGTTTACATGAAGGTTCGAAAAGGAGAGACATGCCGGCTCCGGTCTCGCCCGAGCCGGCACGGGATGCGGTTTCTATCCCTCTCTCCTCAAGCCGGTGCCAGCCCGTACCTTCCGAAGCCGGCCAGCAGAGGCACCTTTCCCTCCACGCTGAAGCCAGATGAGCTCGCTAGGAATGTCTCGTTGGGTTGGCGGTTACCTTATCCCCTACCTACAGGCATACGCAGTGATGGTCCTAGCGTAGGAGGAGTCCTAACTGTGAAATCGTCACAGCGCTCTGATGAAAACAGAAGACATTCATGCAAGAATGAGGCAAAGCAAATCTCCACAATGACATGACAAATTTCATCAAGCAGGAGTCTGATGGTTACAAAAGGTTCCCAAGTTGCTATCCTAAAATACTAAGTGCTCCTCGCCTTGGAGATGTTCGCCTTCCTCGGCATGGCGCGAGCGCCGCATGGACTTCATCCCGGAGAAGTCCGCGCTCGAGGTCGATTAGATCCGCGGAGGCAGAAAGGCGGTGAGGTGTTGCCCTTCACGACCAAGTGGCGAAGGTACGGGCGCAGAGAGTACCATCGAAGATGGAGACGGTGAAGTTCCACTCCCCATCACGGCGAGTGAAGAGGAGGAACCAGCCCGCATGCACGCCGTAATCAGCGAAGAACTTCGACCACCCATCGCGAAAGTAGCATACCCCCTGGCCGTCGTAGTAGATCTCGACGTGGTACCGGGGTTGGCCAACGCTCCACTCCCGCAGCGTGGTGTAAGCCATCTCCTAGCCCTCCATCGTTTCCATGAACTGAGTTGGAAGGCGTAGGAGGTCCTCGGCCCCGGCGAGCACCAGGATAATAAAGCTGGACCACCCTACGGCCGAGGTGTAGGCCGGCGGCTGGAGCGCTGGCAACACCGGTCGAGGCCGAGATGGACTAGCCGGAGGCAAGGCCGCCGCGCGGGGCCTCATGGAGCCGAAGGCAGTGGCCCCAAGGGCAGCAAGCATCTTCTTATTCCTGCTGCCCGGTGCCCGTCCGCGGTGGCGAGATGATGAAGGAGTGGCCACCACCGCTGGCGCTACCTTCTTCCCACTCCCCTTCGGGCGACCAGGCCCCCATTTCCTCGAAGCGCCCTCGCCATGAAGAGCTGGAGCTGCCCCGACAGTAGCTGCGGCGGTGGGGGCGGTAGCGGCTGTGGCCGCGGCGGCAAGGGCCGCCAGAGTTTTCTGGTTGCGGCTCCCTTTCGGGCGGCCACGTTTGCGGGATGCCGGCGGTGTCATCGCCGGCATCGCAACCTTCTTCCCGCTCCCTCTCGGGCGACCGGGCCCTCGTTTCTCCGGGATGCCTTCACCTCCGGCGTCGAGACCTCCGGGAGAAGACATGGATGGGCTAAGCTCTGACAAAAGGATCGAGGCAGGGGAAGAAGTGGAGTGAGCCATCGACCCTGAACGCCCCTAGTATTTAAGGAGGAGTGGTGTGAGAGAAAAGGTAATGGGATCGACGGTGCCTGACGCTTCGATAACCGCCCTGTCTTCCCCGCTTCATGTGCACTCCTGAGAAGACAACCAATGTGGCCCTCACAGCGGATCATGGGGGAATCGATGGGACGTGCTGCTGACGCATGCTAGGCTACCCCACGTGACGACGGGAGTTAATACGGTGGTTGCAAAGTCTAAGCGACGGGATGTTACGTGGCAGCATCTAGGCCAGCTGCAGCGTGCGTCCAGTTTCCAAAGTGGCCCAAGTTCCGAGGGGCCGGGAGACGGCTAGCGGCTGCGAAGTAGCCCAGAGCCGGACAGATCCTGGAGCCGGCATGTCCCGAAATGGCTGACTGTGCTTCGCAAAATTTAGCCTCAAGATCGGTGACCTCCAAGCCGGACGAAGAATCCTGGGACTTCGACGGAAGCGTGCTAACTTCGGCGAGGAATGGAACCCGCCGAAGCCCCATGCTAACCCATGAGACTTCGCCAGTTTCGGGGGCTAGTATCGTGGGGATGACTTCCAGGGTAGGCCAAGGGCAGCGCTGTCTACCGGCTGACGTCCCAGGAATCTCCACAGCGCTATGTCAGGAAGACCGGCTCCGTCCGAAGGGCCGGCTGCGCCAACAGCCAGCTGGCGACTCCACCGAGGAGAGCCAGAGCCGGCGAAGACGACAAGATTCCTCCAATGGCTGTTTCGCCGAAAGTAGCCTGGACCCGACAAGATTGACAGAGGCGAGGGACGAGCGTGACGCTAGCCACACCCGGGCTCAACCAATCAGCGGGCAAGAGCCTTCCCCACGAAAGGATCCGAGGCAAAAGGGAGGGCATATGCCTCTGAGATGCCGGTCCAAAGGGGAAAGGCACTTTATAAAGTTGCCATCGTCAGACAAGGAGTCAGAGGCCAGCGGATCACGCCAAGACCACAGCCACGGAGGAGCCGGCAGCCGGGCTGCTAGCCACCTAACCTGTAACCAGACCCCTGCCTATATAAAGGGGTCTGGACCCTTAGACTAGAGAGATCCGATCCTTCTTCTTCCTCCTCTAGACCGAACAGCTCGAGGAGCGTTGTAACCACTGTCGAGATAATAAGAAACAAGGCAGGAACTAGGGGTGTTACCTCCGGCGTGGAGGGCCCTGAACCTGGGTAAACCGAGGTGTCTCAGTTGCACAATCCTGAGCCGGACCCATCGTCGCACACCGTCGAGCCCCTCCATTAAGCCATCCCCATGGCTACTGTCTCTAAATTCCCACGACACAACTCCCTTGTTAGGATGCTAAATACTTTGAATATTGATGCCATGCTATGATCACTTGTTTAAAGTTGATTTGTAAACAAAATTAAGAACTTCAACTAAAATGAAACACCTGGGTGGATTGGTAAGAATAGAGGAGGTTTAGTAGGTGTGTCCTGACACACATGCCTCGCAGAGGATGTGTGTCTAGGGCGTTCACTCAGGATTGCCACTCAGGATTAAAGAGATCACTATGTTTTCTGTGTTTTAGAGTACTTCCAGTGCAGCCTTATGACACTATGGGCTCTATCTTGATTGAGTATGATGTAAGGGTTCAGCCATGGGTACTGACACAGGGTGGTAGCAGAATTGTAGGGGGTACGTTCAGACTCGTTTGGTTGAATGCTTCTTCAGAAAGGTCTTGTCTCATTTTACTCTTTGGGTAGGATGAGTCTTAAGGTGAAAATGCACAACCCCTGCAGGGTGTAAATCTAATCGATTAGCCATGTCCCCGGTTACGGACATTTTGAGTCTCTAAGTCATGGATTGTACGGAAGAATCTCATCACCGTTTCTAAATGGTTAAAATTTGACTAGAAACCCTTAGGTTAGGAGCTCAGGACCATGCCCTCCAAAGGATGGTGGTTTCTGGTTGTTCCAACTTTGTTGAGTTGCGCCCAGTGCTACATATCTTGCAACTATGTAGTATTTGGGGGTTATTTTGACCCTTAATGAATAAAATTTTGAAAGAAAGTTTTGAAAACAATTGTAGAATAAAATTAGCTTTATGCAAACTAGCCTATGAGATCCACCAGCCAAATGTCATGTAGCATAGTTCTTTCACAACAGCCACCAAATATGTGTCATTTGCCAGTACGTTGTTGTACTGACCCCTTTCGTGGGTCTACATATTCAAATGTGCAGGTTTATTTGGATGAGGAATGATTAGTAGGATCTCGAGTCTACATTCCAACATGTCTGCCTGTTGCACGCGATGAAGATGGAGGCTCATTGCAACTTTGTTTTCCACTGTGGAACTGTAAGGTTGAGACTTGTATAACTGGATCTCCCTTGTAATTTTGATACTATTGCAATGATTACTATATTTTGTACTGTGGTGCTACCAGTGATCCAGGGAATAGCACTTAACACAGGAGTTCTGCCTTTCTCAAAAGGTAGGGTGCTACGCATAAGTTGAGCTCAGCCCACCCTGCCAGAGTCATCTACGGGGAGTTTGTTCTCCTGGTTTGCTTTTGCTGGTGCCCAATGCTATGAGCAGCAGCGCCTCCCTTTGAAATTTGCGGAATTCATGGAGGGCCGGGAGCTCCATGAAGCTATACTTCGAGAAGTGTCCGGCAACGGACCACCATATGAAGTAGAAGTGTATTATGATGGCCAAGGTAATGTATTCTTTAGGGGCGGCTGGCCTCGTTTTGCTGAAGACCATGATCTGCACCAAGGAAGGATCTTTATGTTCAACTACCATTGTGGTACTGCCAAGTTTGACGTCAAGATCTTCGATGGTACTCAATGCCAGAGGAAATATGCGCCTTCTTCTTAAGTGGCAATTCTAGATTTCAAGGATTTTAATACTTGGTGTAATCACTATTGTAATTTAATCCTTTTGAATGGATCATATGTGAGAAATATTGTCACTTTTTCTTCTTCTTTTGTGTGTACATCGTTGTAGAAAAATCAAGGGAACTAAAATAGTTCCGAGGTTTTCTGACATTTTACTTCCTCTGATTATTTCTAGTCGCAGCTGACTAATTTTTCAGTATGTGCAGTTCATTTACGGCTGCATTGAGTGGCTAAATCTTCTTAGCCGATAAATTCTTCGTGTCTACCACGATAATTTCTGGAACTCAAAATTTGTGGCACACACGCCATAGCTTCCCGCAGGATAGAGCCCCCGGGTGCTTTGGCGTAGGAGACAATCTCATTTTATTAAATATAGGAATTACATAAATTGACCCAAGAAACCTGACCTGTGGCATGTGTTCTAGGTTTAGAGGGTCTGAAATCTGTAATTTGTCACAAAAAACATGAATTTGCTAGTGTGGGCTGAAGAGACTATATATTGACGCTCGCACGATTTTATGCGTGGATGCAGTGAAGTTGCTTTGCATTCCATGGATTTCCTTCATCCTTGCCGGTCTACCTGTCCTTCAATCGATATGCTCCTCCGGGTATTAGTTCTGTGATGACGTAAGGTCCCAACCATGGCGATTCTAGCTTGCCATGGCCGTCCTGTTTTAATCGAAGTACAAGATCACCAACCATAAAAGATTGAGGTCAAACTTGATGACTATGATAATTATGCAAATTTGTTGATATTGCGTGGATCTAGCGAACGCAACATCTCTTGCTTCATCCAATGCATCAACGTCATCTTGAAGTGCTTCGTTTGAAGTAGTTTTGTTGTAGGTCAAAATTCTTGGAGCCTCATGATTTATTTTGACTAGAAGCACGGCTTCTACACCGTGGACCAGAAAGAAAGGTGTCTCTTGAGTTGCTGCATTTGGAGTAGTTCTCAAACTCCAGAGCACGGAAGGCAATTCATCTACCCCAAGCGTGTTTAACTTTCTCGAGTGGTGCTAGCAATCTCTTTTTGATGTCATTGCATATCAGCCCGTTGGCTTTTTCGACTTGCCCGTTCGTCTGCGGGTGCGCGATAGAGGCAAAATTAAGCTTGATGCCCATGCTTTCGCAGTAATTTTTGAATTCCTTGGATGTAAAGTTTGTCCCATTCTCTGTAATGATGTTGTGTGGTACCCCAGAGTGGAATACTACCGACTTGATGAAGTTGATTGTCGCTGTGGAATCTGGAGTTGTTACTGGAGCTGCTTCTGTCCACTTGGTAAATTTATCGACTGCAACCAGCATATAGACATGCCTTCCTGGCCAAGATTTATGAAGTTTTCCCACCATATCTAGGACCCACTGTGCAAATGGCCAGGATAAAGGTATCGACTGGAGTTCAACTGTCGGGGCATGAGGTCTAGATGTGAATCTTTGCATGCTTCACACCGCCGAACGATATCCTCTGCGTCTTCGACTGCTGTTAACCAATAAAAACCTGCTCTGAAAGCTTTGGCTGCTGGCTCGACTACTGGCATGATGGCCACATACTCCTGCGTGGATGTCGTGTAATATAGCTTGCCCCTCTTGAGGTGTGACACACCTTTGATAAACCCCAGATATGCTTTTCTTGTATAACTCTCCTTTAACCACCACGAATTCTTTGGATCACTGCATTATCCTTCGTGCTTCAACGACATCTTCGGATAGTGTTTTATTTAACATGTACGCTAGATACGGTTGCATCCAGGTGACTTCGACCACCATGACCTCCTCTGGTTCTGGGATATCATCTTCTGCTGCTATCTCAGCCCCTGAGTCTGCTGCTGACTGCGGCTTTTGTTTTTTCGTACCCAAAGACTTGATACCTTGAATTGATTGCTCAATTATTTCTTCCCAAAAAACTCCTGGTGGTATTGGTAGACATTGGGACCCGATGTTTGCCAGAATATCGGGTTCTTTATTACTTGCTCTCCTGATGTGAGATACTTCGCACCCGTCAAAGGTTCGTTCCAAATAGTAGTACAAGTTCAGATACGTTGTCATGTTGTCGCTTAAAGAATCACAGCAGTCCATAACTAGCTGTAACACCAGATTGGAGTCGCCAAAAATCCTCAGGCGAGTTGCACCGCAAGCTTTGGCCATCCTCATGCCGTGCAATAGATCCTCGTATTCAGCTTCATTGTTTGATTTGCGGGAGACTCATCCACGGCACATATTTCAATTTATCTCCTTGTGGTGATATCAGTACTACTCCTGCTCCTTCTCCTTTGACTCCTTTGGACCCGTCGAAGTACATTGTCCATACACTCGATAAATCGGGTGGTCCTGTGTTCTGCAGCTCGAGCCACTCTTGTCGATGGATTTCGTGTCGTAAGAACACGGGGTACCACGCGACGGACCCAAAGATTCGAACGCAGGGGGCTGAACGTGTGAGATCTAGGATCGCAACGAAGCACGGTGACGGAAGCCTCGAGCTATCGAACGCACTACGCACTACAGAGAGAGACGCCGAGCTTTACCCAGGTTCAGGGCCCTCGTGGTGAGGTAACACCCCTACTTCCTGCCTTCTTGTATTGCAACGCGACACCTCGCGAGGAGTACAAGGTCTTGGTTACAGAGTTCTAGCTGGCTAGAGGTTGAAGAACCTGCGTGCCCTGCTAGCAACTTGGAGAAGATCCGATCCCATCTAAGGGGTGGCCTCCCCTCCTTTTATAGCGCCAAGGTCCTCCTTCCCCTTATCTTCTTGGGGAAGGGGTTGCCACACACACGGCCAAGGAGGGTGGACAGCTGTAGACTACACTCTTCTGTAGACGTGGTCTTCGTAGGGTAGTGGCGCCGGTCCACAGGAGTGGGTGGAGGAAGCTGATGTCTTCCTCTGGCGCCCTGCACCGTCCACGCTATTTTTAGGGGGGTGGCCAACAACCACTGCGCCGCTTTGGGGAGGCACAGCGAAAGTTGGTCTCCTCCCTGTCGGGGGTAGCGTGGGCGGTACGTGGTCTTCTGTCCTTCATCTTCTTGCTCCGCACGCCAACGTGCTGAGCTGGCGTGGACTTGGTCCCTCTCCTCACCAGCGGGGGCTCGTGAGGAGGTCTTCTGGTCCTTAGCGTTTTCCACCGTCGTTCTCCTCACGAGGCGCCTCCTCACGAGGCGCCTCCTCGTGAGGGTCTTCTCCATAGCTTGGGTCATTGGTTCTCCCCTGGGCTGAAGATGGGCCGATGACGGGGCCTAGGAGCAGGTGGACCGGGATACCCCGGTATCCAGAACACCGATAGTAGCCCCCGGGAGCCCGGCCCGCGAACGCGCCCTCTTGAGGGAGCGAAGGGCCGGGGGCCCCAGAAGCTGCTGGGCCCTCCAACGGCACGCGTCAACCGCGCGGTCAGAGGACCACGTGAAGAAACAGAGGCTCCGGACACGTGGCGCGGCCGCAGCTGGTGAGACGAAACGGCGGGCGACGCTACAGTCTCCGAGGCGTCAAACCGTCATAATGGCGCGTCGCTTCACTGAGGAGCGCCGCGCTGACGCTTCGGTTCCCGCGCTGAGATTCGACGCATCGACGCCGGACGCCCCCCTTAAATAGAGTCTCCTTGAGACCTCCGGCACTTCACCTCCTTCCTCCAGTGCCACTTCTTCCTCCACGCCCCCAAGCTGATGGACCCCTCCGGCTCCGTCGCCGCCGCTGGGCCAAGCTCTGGGGCCAAGCGCCGCGGATGCCCCCCAGGCAGCGGGATCAAGGTGAAGATCCCGGCCCGATGGACGCCCGGCGCCGGCGGCCCCCTTCACATTGGCACGCCGAGGCAGGACGAGGCGAACCGCGCTACCTCGGGGACCTCCGGTGCCCTAACCCTCAGGGGTCCTGCGCGTGGAGGCGCTCTGAACTCGCCGTCGCCGCTGGCGGCGGCGCCTGCTCCCCGCGCCCCGGGGAGCGTCGACCGAGTCCTCCGGGAGGTGGAGGCCGCCCTGGACCCCCCTCCCCCTGCTGCAGATCCTCCGGCCCCGCCGGCGAACGGAGTGGTTGCGACTCTGCGCCACTTGGCGGCGGCGATGCTGGGACCCCTCATCGGCCCGGGGTCCCGCTTCCTGGAGCTCCTCATCGTCGTCGACGCCCCGGGCTTCAGATCCCTCTGACTGCCCGACGCCGTCCGGAGGGTGGTTTACGCCCCCGGTGCGGCCGTCGGGGAGATTGCCCTGGGGGAGCAGAGCAGGCCAGATCTCCTCTGGCCTGTGGACATCCTCCTTGGGGTGGGCGGCAACGCCGTCCTCTCCGGCCGCTGGAGGGCCTTTGCCCTCGGCCATCGCCTCCACGTCGGCGACCACCTCGTCTTCCGCTTCAAGCTGGGGACGTTGGAGGCTTCGGTGCGGATCTTCACCGCCGGTGGCATCCGCCGCACCTACCCCCAGCCCGCGGCGCAGTGAAGAGGAGGTCCCAGCGCGGTAGTCTTCTGGGGAGGGTAGCTAGTCTCCTCCCCTCTTTTGTTGTGTAGTCCTCGCCGGCGGGGTATGCCCCGCCGTGCCTTTGCTCCTCCCTTTGATGGGATTACTTCAATGAAGTCCGCTTTTTAGCTGTCTTGCATTTCGCTTCTCACTGCTCTTCATTGTCCTGGCCATTCGTACGCTCGAGAGCCCTGGTGAGCTGTTAGCGTCGACGGGAGGCCTCCCTTCGCCTCAGAGCTCGAGATGCGGTCGGCGCCGACGACACATTGGACGATTCCTGAGACAAGAAGTTGAAGAAAGAGTTGGAAAAGAAAAAACCCCAAATCCCCGAAAACGGAAAAACAAGTTGATAAAACAAACGAAAAAAGAAGGCGAATAAGATGCCCCTGTGACCGGCACAGGGACCTTCTCCGTCGTGGAGGAGCGCGGCACTATCTGTGCCAGCAGCTAAGAGCAAATTGCCGCGCGTGGCGATTCACGGGGCCTTCCTCGTCGTTGAGGGAAGCTGGACCCTCACGGACGTGAAAACGTCGACGCTTAAGAGAGGCCAGAGACCGTCGACACCTCGCAAGGGTTGCTCACGAGGTGAAGGGCCTGGCGCGGACCTCCGGATCTACGTCTCCTTCGCAAGATGATCGGAGCGGCCTTGGTCTTCAATAATCCTGCCACGTTAGGCCTTCCTCGATAGAGGGAATCTTCCTGCGGATGCTTGTTGCATCGACGCATTCTTGCCTCCTCGTGAGGGTTGCTCACGAGGTGCTAGTCCTTAGCGGGTGCCTTGGACACACCTTGGACTTTCCTCGAAGATTTTTTATTTTCCGATGTACTTTGCGAGGAACTAAGCACCATGGGTATTTGGAGGTGATCGATAACAGGGCCGTCGCCCCCGACCAGAGCTCACTCCCTTCGGGTTTTTCGGGCTCGCTGTTTTCCGGGCGAAGGCCCTAGCATAGACACCGTGCCTAGCCCCCTTCCGCGTGGAGTACAACAGAAAATAAATGGACTTCATGCCATTTTAATGTCATGCCGAAGCAGAGGCGCTATGTTGCGCGATAACTTAATATCAGTGCTTAAGAGCAGTTTGAGCTGATACAAGTGCCGTGAGAACGGTCTTTATCTCCTCGTGAGGAACCTAAGGGTAGAACTTTCGCAGATGAGCTATGTTCCACGGGTTCCCCACCGGCACGCCTTCTGCGGTTTCCAGCCGCGCCGAGCCTGGCCTGGCGATGTGCGTCACCTTGAAGGGTCCTTCCCACATTGGAGACAGCTTGTGCAGGCCCTCGCGAGAGAGTATCCTCCTCAGCACCAGGTCGCCGACCTCCAGAGTCCTTGCTCGAACATGACGGCTATGGTAGCGGCGTAGTCCTTGCTGGTACCTCGCGGCGCGGAGCGCGGCTTGGCACCGAGCTTCTTCGAGCAGGAGGAGCCGATCCTTGATGAGGTCCTCTTGGTGAATTTCGTCGAAGGCGAGCACTCTTGGCGACCCG
Organism: Dactylis glomerata; assembly: GCA_007115705.1. Taxonomy (NCBI): domain Eukaryota; kingdom Viridiplantae; phylum Streptophyta; class Magnoliopsida; order Poales; family Poaceae; genus Dactylis; species Dactylis glomerata. The sequence continues at coordinate 229,757 of QXEO01000082.1, forward strand.
AACTTGACGTCGGTGGGAAGGACAGCCTCCGCCCCATAGACCAAGAAGAAAGGGGTCTCTCCAGTGGGTTTTGTGGCAGTAGTCCTGATGGACCACAAGATGGATTGGAGGTTGTCTAACCATTTTTTGCCGCAGGCTTCGAGCTTGGCGTTGAAGCTTTTCGTCTTGAGCCCCTTGAGCACCTCGGCATTGGCACGCTCGGCTTGGCCATTGCTCCGGGGGTAGGCGACGGAGGCGAAACAGATCTTGATGCCGGTCGATGCACAGTACTCCCGGAACAGTCCGCTGGTGAACTGGCTGCCGTTATCGGTGATTATACGGTTAGGCACACCAAAACGACAGACCAGCCCACGGATGAACTTGACCGCGGACCTGGCCGGGATGGTGCACACCGGCTCCATGATACGTCTCAAACGTATCTATAATTTTTGATGCTCCATGCTTGTTTTACACCATTTGCCTATTGTTTCGTTACACTTAGTGGCACTTTTATGCATTTTCCGGAACTAACCTATTAACGAAGTGCCACAGTGCCAGTTTCCTGTTTTCTGCTGTTTTTGTGTTTCAGAAGTGATACACAGGAAATATTCTCGGAATTGGACGAAACAAGTTCCTGAAGTCTTATTTTACCCGGAAGCTTCCAGAGATCCGAAGAGGAGTAGGAGGTGGGCCACAGGGGCCCCACACACACAGGTGGCGCGGCCAGGCCCCTGGCCGCGCCAGCCATGTGTGAGGAGGCCCCCCTCTGACATCGCCCCTTCGCCTATAAGAAGCCTCGGGACGGAAAACCCTAGGGGATTCGGCAATTTTCCAGAAAGAGTTCCGCAGCTCCGCCGCCACCGTCGACGAATTTCGGGGGACAGAAGTCTCTGTTTCGGCACCCTGCCGGGACGGGGAAGTGCCCCCGGAGCCATCTCCATCGGTCTCCATCGCCGTCTCCGCCGTCTCCATCGACCTCACCGCCATCTCCATCAACCTTGCTGTCTCCTATGATGAGGAGGGAGTAGTTCATCCCCGGGGCTGAGGGCTCTACCGGTAGCTATGTGGTTCACCTCTCTCTCCCATGATGTGATCTTTATGTGATCGTGAGCTTTGTATCATGTTGAACAAGTACATGTTATTATTCAGATATTTTGTGTACTCTAGTGATATTATTAAAGTAATCTATTCCTCCTGCTATGGTGTAACGGTGACAGTGCGTGCATCATGGTGGTACTTGGTTTAGGCTATGATTGTGATCTCTTGTGGATTATGAGAATAATTATTGCTATGATAGTTTGAGTGATCTATTCCTCCTTTCATGGTGTAATGTTGACAGTGTGTGCACCGTGTTAGTACTTGGTTTAAGTTGCAATGATTTCTATCTTGAGTTGTGATCTGATTTGGGTATTGCTATGAGTGGTGTTTGTCAAGTACTTGATGAACTTTAAGGGGTGCTTCTGTAGCCACTACGCAATGATTAGTGTTATTCAATAGGAGAGTAATTCAGAGTGCCTTAGCAAAGAGAAGTTATTTGTTCAGTCATGTTATATTGTTGGGAGTGTGTCCACTAGTGAAAGTATGATCCCTAGGCCTTGTTTCCAAGCTTTGCACACCGTTTACTTGCTGTTTTGTTACTTGTTTGCTCGCAGCGATTTTTATTCCATATCACGTTTGCTACTTATAATCATCTCTACCACTTGTATTTCACTATCTCTTCACCGAACTAGTGCACCTATACATCTGACAAGTGTATTGGGTGTTTTGGGACACAAGAGACTTTCTGTATCGTAATTGCAGGGTTGCTTGAGAGGGATAGCTTTGACCTCTAACCTCCCTGAGTTCGATAAACCTTGGGTGATCCACTTAAGGGAAACTTGCTGCTGTTCTACAAACCTCTGCACTTGGAGGCCCAACAAGTGTCTACAAGAATAGAAGTGCGTAGACATCAAGCTCTTTTCTGGCGCCGTTGCCGGGGAGGTAAGGTAAAAGGTACTCGCATCCTCCTGTGTGAGTGCTCGGAGTTATTTCCTTTAGATTCTGCAATTACATCTTTTTGTTTCTTGTTTTTATTTTCACTAGTTAGGCTTAATGGAAAACAATGAGTTCTCTAGTCTTTTTCCTGAGTTTAGATATGAAGTGTTTGAAGAGAAAATTGAAAAACCTTTGGAGCTTAATTTGCATGCTAATAGTGTTGTTAGTATGAATGCTTTGAACACCGTTGTTGCTAATGCTATAGAAAAGTCTAAGCTTGGGGAAGCTGGTTTTATTAAGCATGATATTTTTAGTTCCCCAGCTTTAGTGGAGAAAATTTGCTCTGATGATATTTTATCTCCCATATGTGATGTTCCTTCTTATGATGATATGTTTGAAGAATATGCTTTGCAAAATAGTTGCTCTCTAGCTTTTGATGATACTAAACCTCTAGTTTATGATGGCTATGATGATGAGTATAATATTTTCAGTTCACCTACTATTGAGGATAAAATTAGTTATGATTACAATATGCCTCCTATTTATGATGATTATGGTGATGAGAATAATTATTCTATTGAATTTGCTCCTACTACTATTGTTCCTGTGGTGAGTATTAATTCTTTTATGCATGTGGCTCATGATAGGGATGCTTTATGTGATAGTTATATTGTTAGTTCTATTCATGATGCTACTGAAAGTTATTATGAGAGAGGGAAACATGGTTTGATGGATCTTAACAATATTAAGTTTCCCCTCTTTATGTTGCAAATCTTGAAGTGGCACTTGTTTTATCTATCCATGCTTTCTACTATGTGCCTCGTTGATTTATTTTCTTACAAGATTCCTATGCATAGGAAGTGGTTCAGATATAAATGTCTTTCACATTTGCTTTTTGATGCTCTCTATTGCTTTAAGTTCCTATATGGTGCCTTTGCCTCAAGCTCTTATATGGCGCCCACATGAGCATCTTTGCAAATTGCTGCGCCTAGCTCAAAGGCGTTAAAGAAAAGCACTCTTGGGAGATAACCCATTGTTTTATTTTCAGTACTTTTTCTTTTATTTGAGTCTTGGAAGTTATTACTACTGTAATAACTGCTCCTTATCTTGTTTATTTCGTTTTTGTGCCAAGAGAAGCCTCTAATTTGAGTAAGGTAAAGATTTGGGGTTATTGCTGTCCTGAAACTGTTTTCGGTGCTGCACCGTAAAAATTCGTGAAAATTATCTGTATATCTTTTGGACCTGCGATTTCTTGTGCATATGCCCCAGGTTATATCCAAACTTTTCTTAGTTGAACACTTTTTGATTTGAGCAACAGAAAATCCCTCAAAAATTCGACCTTTGGCAGCTGTTCAGTTTTGACAGATTTCTGCCAATATTTGTGTTTGCCACTTTATCGCTTTCTTTTGAGTTCTTTTGATCATGGAACTTTTTGGGGAGTTGCTAAAGTAGTATTTGCTATATATGTGGTGGTTTTGAGTTGAAACCTGAAGCTAAAAGAGGTTGAATATATTTTATGCTTACACTAATGTTGCTAATAGAATTGTGTTTAGTTTTGTATGAAGGAAGTTTTCAAGTGTAGGGATTGGAGAATGATGAGATGAGTTGAAGAATGGACAAAAGCTCAAGCTTGGGGATGACCATGCATCACCCCAAGAAATATCCAAGAAGTACAAGCGTCAAAGCTTGGGGATGCCCCCGAGGCACCCCTTCTTCATCGGCAAAAATCAGGTCACCTTTCAAAACACTATATTTTTATTGCTTCATGCACTATGTGTTTTTCTTGGAGCGTCAGTTGTTTTAGTTTTCTTAGTTGGTTAGGTTTGTTTGTTTGCTGCAATAAATGGTTAGATCACATCATGTTTCTTTTGGAGGAGATGAACTCGTTTTCATTTGCTAAGAACACTCAGTTTTTCACTCTTATCGTTCACCGAGTGTTCTTCTTTTTCTGCTACTGCTTTTGGTTTTTGTTTTCGCCTTGATTTGCGTTCAGACCTTGTCATACCTTTTCATCAAGGTGTATTTTTGCCTCTGATCTTTATTGGTTTTCATCAAAAGAGGGGTCTTAAAAAAATTTCAAATGGTGTTGGAAAAGAGAAAAAGCTTTGTGCAAAATAGTGGTACAAGAAGGAGCTTGTGTAGACTGCGGCTTAGGCTTTTTCATGTCATGCTTGATGTCTTTTTGATAGTATGCTTAGTGGTTTTACTGTAGCATGACTTGTCTCAAATAACTGAGATTGCTTAATGAGCCTTTGAAAAAATCATGCGTTGTTTTTATTGTATGGAAGCATTATTTTGGTTTTCTCCTTGATGCTTTATTTGGGTTGACTTGGCGCATGCTCACACATGTTAGACTCTTACAAAGTCGCTAATAGCCTTCATGATCATTTAGTTTTTGACTTTTGATGCCATCATATGCTTCTTTTAATGTCGCTTTGTCGCTGTGCATGATTATGGCCATTACTGCTCTCTTAGTTGGTCGCTCCCAGTCTTTTGCTAGCCCTCGCCTTGTACTGAGTATGAGCTCTACTCGTGCATCCAACTCCTAAAAGCCAAAGTTTTCCAAAGTGTCCACCATACATACCTACTAGCAATTTGCTATTCCAAGTAAATTTGACTTGCTTTTATATTCTCTTCAAATTAAACTCTTACCAGTGTTATGCGAAATTCGGTCAGTAAAGCTCTCACGAACCGGAAGGCACACTTTACTTTTTCCTGTTCTTAAAAATTTGACATTGTGGTCTTTTATGCTGAGTTGTTATGCTTGCAAGTTGTAAGTTGGATTCTAGCCCAGCCATGCTGTCATGGGGCAAGCTTTCAACATTGCACTTCTTCTTGAGTTGATATCGTGATCTTTTGTTTATGCATGCCCGCTGTGTGAAATGAATTGGGAATCTTGTGAGGATCATGGAGTTTTTATATGTGTTAGGGAAACGCCGGGCCGCCAATCTAAGCCATGCATAATTCATGGTGGAAATTTGCAGCATACCCATGGTGAACATTCGACGACGCATCTCACAATAAAAAGCTAAACAATATAGCAAATAAAAGAGATGTCGAGGTGTTCATTGTCTGCTTGTCCTGTCATTTTGGTGTGGGCTTGTTCCATGTCATCGGGCACGGAGGTACCCCATTGGCGGTTCTCAATGATATGCATATACTTACAATGACAAGAGCCTTGCTTGGGACTCTAAGTAAATTAGCATGGTTTGGGTACTCGTATTCACGGGACACGAGGTTTTCAACTTATGATTTGTCAAGCATATGCATCATAACTGTTCTCGCATTAACTTTAACCATTCAAGATGCTTATGATGGGGGCAATGAGAGCTCAAAGCCGGTAAGTACCATAATTTTTGAAGGTTATAAAACTTGCAATCACTGCTTCCCTCTGCGAAGGGCCTTTCTTTTACTTTTATGTTGAGTCACCACCTTCTTTCTTTATGCACCATTAAGAGAGCATAGTTGTCATTCTTAGTGTGATATGCATTGTCCCAAAGTTCATTGATTGACTCATATTGTTGGTTTCACTTGTTCTTAAATTATTTGTATCTAGTCGCCCTCTTAAACTTTGAGGTGTCCTATGCATTTATGTTTTGCTCTCTTTGAAGGACAAGCTGAAAACCATTTGTATGTTTTTCCTTATGATTTGAACACACGTTTGACTTTCATTGTTTCATTTTCATGATCTTTTGTTTGTGTTTATTTTCATGTTTACAACATGGTTGCTAAGTTCTTATTGTCAAGATTATATCTTTCATGCCCATGTTTTAAGTTCTTATGATCCCAGCTCACAAATGCTTACATATATGATCAAGATTGTGTAGGTGCATGTCACCTCAAAAATTATTCTTTTGTTATCACTTACCTACTCGAGGACGAGCAGGAGTTAAGCTTGGGGATGCTTGATACGTCTCAAACGTATCTATAATTTTTGATGCTCCATGCTTGTTTTACACCATTTGCCTATTGTTTCGTTACACTTAGTGGCACTTTTATGCATTTTCCGGAACTAACCTATTAACGAAGTGCCACAGTGCCAGTTTCCTGTTTTCTGCTGTTTTTGTGTTTCAGAAGTGATACACAGGAAATATTCTCGGAATTGGACGAAACAAGTTCCTGAAGTCTTATTTTACCCGGAAGCTTCCAGAGATCCGAAGAGGAGTAGGAGGTGGGCCACAGGGGCCCCACACACACAGGTGGCGCGGCCAGGCCCCTGGCCGCGCCAGCCATGTGTGAGGAGGCCCCCCTCTGACATCGCCCCTTCGCCTATAAGAAGCCTCGGGACGGAAAACCCTAGGGGATTCGGCAATTTTCCAGAAAGAGTTCCGCAGCTCCGCCGCCACCGTCGACGAATTTCGGGGGACAGAAGTCTCTGTTCCGGCACCCTGCCGGGACGGGGAAGTGCCCCCGGAGCCATCTCCATCGGTCTCCATCGCCGTCTCCGCCGTCTCCATCGACCTCACCGCCATCTCCATCAACCTTGCTGTCTCCTATGATGAGGAGGGAGTAGTTCATCCCCGGGGCTGAGGGCTCTACCGGTAGCTATGTGGTTCACCTCTCTCTCCCATGATGTGATCTTTATGTGATCGTGAGCTTTGTATCATGTTGAACAAGTACATGTTATTATTCAGATATTTTGTGTACTCTAGTGATATTATTAAAGTAATCTATTCCTCCTGCTATGGTGTAACGGTGACAGTGCGTGCATCATGGTGGTACTTGGTTTAGGCTATGATTGTGATCTCTTGTGGATTATGAGAATAATTATTGCTATGATAGTTTGAGTGATCTATTCCTCCTTTCATGGTGTAATGTTGACAGTGTGTGCACCGTGTTAGTACTTGGTTTAAGTTGCAATGATTTCTATCTTGAGTTGTGATCTGATTTGGGTATTGCTATGAGTGGTGTTTGTCAAGTACTTGATGAACTTTAAGGGGTGCTTCTGTAGCCACTACGCAATGATTAGTGTTATTCAATAGGAGAGTAATTCAGAGTGCCTTAGCAAAGAGAAGTTATTTGTTCAGTCATGTTATATTGTTGGGAGTGTGTCCACTAGTGAAAGTATGATCCCTAGGCCTTGTTTCCAAGCTTTGCACACCGTTTACTTGATGTTTTGTTACTTGTTTGCTCACAGCGATTTTTATTCCATATCACGTTTGCTACTTATAATCATCTCTACCACTTGTATTTCACTATCTCTTCGCCGAACTAGTGCACCTATACATCTGACAAGTGTATTGGGTGAGTTGGGGACACAAGAGACTTTCTGTATCGTAATTGCAGGGTTGCTTGAGAGGGATAGCTTTGACCTCTAACCTCCCTGAGTTCGATAAACCTTGGGTGATCCACTTAAGGGAAACTTGCTGCTGTTCTACAAACCTCTGCACTTGGAGGCCCAACAAGTGTCTACAAGAATAGAAGTGCGTAGACATCACTCCACCTCCACCCACTTGGTAAATTTGTCGATGGCGATGTAGAGGTAGCGATAGCCCCCTTGCGCTCTGGGGAACGGACCAAGGATGTCCAGTCCCCAAACTGCAAAGGGCCAAGTGAGTGGGATGGTTTGCAGCTCCTGCGCCGGCTGGTGGATCTGCTTAGCGTGGAATTGGCACGCCTCGCACCTCTTGACCATCTCCGCCGCATCCCCGAGCGCTGAAGGCCAATAGAAACCACTTCGATACGCCTTTGCGGCTAGAGTTGCAGCAGAAGCATGATGGCCACACTCGCCGGCGTGGATGTCCCTGAGAAGCTCCTGGCCTTGGTGAGTAGATATGCACTTCAGAGCGACGCCGCTTGGGCGACGCCGGTACAAGTCACCATCCTTGACGCAGTAGCCCGAAGCTTGGCGCACGATCCTTTCGGCCTCCTCTTCATCCTCGGGAAGCCTGCTGCTGGTGAGGAAGGCCTTGAGCTCGAGAATCCAATCCACTCCCTCCTGCCGTGCCAATGCCAGAAGGACGCGGTCACCCGAAGGAGGCCCGCAGTCTGGAGCCCCCTGCTCCGGCGGTGGCGGCAGGGCAGGTGGAGGGTCTAATCCAGATGGCGGTGGAGAAGCGGACGGCTTGAAGAGGCGCTCCTCAAAGACGCCGGCAGGTTGTGCCAGGCGGTGTGAGGCGCGTTTGGCGATCTCGTCGGCTTCCACATTTTCTCCTCTCGTGATGTGCTTCAGCTCCAAACCTTGGAAGCGTTTCTCCATCTTTCGATACTCCTCGAGATAGGCCGCCATGTGCTCATCCTTTGGAGTGTAGCTCTTGTTCGAGAAGTTCACAACCAGCTGTGAATCTCCCTTGACGATGAGGCGCTTGATGCCCAAAGCGTTTGCCGCCCTTAAGCCAGCGAGTAGTCCTTCGTATTCCGCGATGTTGTTGGAGACCTTGTGTTCAGGCTTAAAGCAGAGCTGTACGGCGTAGAAGAGCTTGTCTCCAGAGGGAGAGGTTAGGACAGCACCAGCTCCCGCGTCGGGGAGGTTGAAGGCGCCGTCGAAGTGCATGACCCAGAGGCCTGGGGCCTCCTCTCCTGGAAGCGTTGACTCCACCTCGGGAGGCTCGTCGGCGAACGGATCGGTCCACTCCGCAGTGAACTCGGCCAAAGCCTTGCTCTTGATTACCTTTGTAGTTTCGAAGGAGATCTCGAAGGGTTGAAGCTCCACAACCCATTCTGCCACCCGCCCGGCGACGTTGGGATTGCGTAGGATGGTCTCCAGGGGACGATCGGTTACCACCTTGATCAGGTGACCCTGGAAATAGTGGCGTAGCTTCCGCGAAGCGATGAGCAGGGTGTAGAGCAGCTTTTGCTGCATGGTGTAGCGCTCCCGAGCGTCACGTAGCACCGTGCTGACGAAGTATACGGGCTTCTGCACCTTGGTGACACCCTCGGGAGGTTCCTCCTCGGGATGCCTTTGAGCATTGCTCTGAGAGAGCGGCTCGGTCGGCGGAGATGTGGCGGGCGGCTCCTCTTGAGGAACGGGAGGTGCAGCAGCCTCTTCCTCGTGAGGTACCCCCGGACCGGGAGGATCGACCTCTTCCTTGGCGATCACCTTTGCGTCTTGCTCCGCAACGAGTACGGCACTTACGGCCCTTGGAGTTGTCGCGATGTAGAGTAGCAAGGGCTCGCGGACTGCTGGGGCAACCATGATCGGTGGGCTCATGAGGTACCTTTTCAACTCAGCGAAGGCCTTGTCGGCTTCCGGAGTCCACTCGAACTTCCCAGCGTGCTTCATGAGCTTGAAGAAGGGCAAGGCTTTCTTCCCACTCCTCGCGATGAAGCGCCCCAGGGCTTCCATGCATCCCGCGAGGCGTTGCATCTCCTTGAGATTGTGTGGTGGACGCATTTCTTCGATGGCCTTGACCTTGTCAGGGTTCGCCTCTATCCCATGATGGGACATGAGGAACCCCAACAGTTTTCCTGACGATACGCCGAAGGCGCACTTGGCGGGGTTGAGCTTGATATTTACCTTTCGCAGGTTGACGAATGTTTCCTCCAGATCCTTGATGAAGGTGTGACTCTCACGAGTCTTGACGACGATGTCGTCGACATAGGCCTCCGCGTTCCTTCCCATCTGAGCCCCCAAGGCCTTGCGCATGAGCCTTTGGAAGGTGGCTCCTGCATTCTTCAGACCGAAGGGCATGCAGACGTAGCAGTACACACCACAAGGTGTGATGAAGGCGGTCTTCTCCTCGTCCTCCTTTGCATCTTGATCTGATGATAGCCGGAGAAAGCATCCAAGAAGCAAAGGAGGTCACAGCCGGCGGTGGAGTCGACGATTTGATCTATCCTTGGGAGCGGATAAGGATCCTTGGGGCAGGCCTTGTTGAGACTTGTGAAGTCCACGCAGAGGCGCCCACTGCCATTTGTCTTTGGGACGACCACCGGATTTGCAATCCAGGTGGGGTAGGCTACCTCGCGTATCAGCTTGGCCTTCTTCAGCTTCTCTATTTCCTTGACTATGAAGTCCTGCTTCTCTTGCGCTTGTTTCCTAGTCTTCTGCTTCACGGGGTGTGCCTGAGGGCACACGGCTAAGTGGTGCTCAATCACCTCCCTGGGAACGCCGGGCATATCTGACGGAGTCCAAGCGAACATGTCAGAGTTTGCCCGCAGGAAGGTGACGAGCGCGCTTTCCTATTTGGGGGAAAGCCCTGCCCCGATGGTGACGAAGTTTTCGCAGCCCCCAGCCTGAAGCGGGACCTTCTTGGTTGCAGAGCGCTCTTGGGTGAACTGGGGCCTCCTCCCTGAGGGTACCGCGGCTTCCCCAATGCTCATGTCCAGCATCGGATGGACCAGGTCCTCGCTTGGAGTAGGCGACGCAGAGGCGGCAAACTTCTTCCCTGTTGAGCCCTGTAGGTGGGGCTCAAGAGAGGCCTTCTTTGCAGCAGCCCGCTCTTGGGATACGAGCTGCTTCTTCCTCATGAGGTCGCCGGAGTGTTCCAGCAGATCCTCGTCGGTAGGGAACATGGTGGCGGCCTCACGGTAGACATGCTCCACCGACCGGAGAGCATCCTTCTCGTTGCAGCGCACGGTGATCGTGCCATTGGCGCCCGGGATCTTGAGAACGTTGAAGCCATGATGCGTGGCTGCCATGAACCTTGCCAGGGCTGGATAGCCGAGAATGGCATTGTATGGCAGCGCGATGTAGGCGACGTCGAAATCGAGGCTCTCGGTCCTGTAGTTGTCCCGGGTGCCGAAGGTAACGGGCAGGCGTACCTGCCCAATTGGCGTTGTAGACCCTTCGGTTACCCCGAAGAATGGTCGGGTTGGCATGAGCCGGTGGTACGGCACCTGCATCTTCTCGAAGATCTCGACCGAGATGATGTTGAGGCCCGCCCCTCCGTCGATGAGAGTGCGATTTACGGCGACGTTGTTGATGGTTGGCGTGCACAAGAGAGGAATTGTGCCCACACCCCTGGTGGAGGCCGGATGATCTTCCTCGTCGAAGCCGATCTTGCACGTTGACCACTTCATTAGGCGGTTGCCGATGTTGGGTTGTGCCGCCGCGATCTCTCGCGACAGCTGCTTGAAGTGTCGGTTAGACAAAGGAGCCTGAGCTCCACCCAGGAGGCAAGCGGCGAAGTCTCGCGGCTCTTGATAGCCCCCCTGGTTCTCCTCCCGACGATCGTTTGCTGGTGGGGGCAGCGGCAGCGGCTCGGGATCGGCTCGAGACAGACCCTCGCGGCGGCGACCTTCCTCGCGGTCGTCGTCGCGGCGATCGCCCCAGGATCCACTCTTGCCGTAGCTGCGGCCACCCCCGCGGCGCTTGGAGACACCATTTTCTTCATGAAACTTCCGGGCAAACCAACAATCGTCGGTATTGTGGGTGTCCTTCTTGTGGAGAATGCAGTAGCGGCGACGACGACCTTTGTCGCGTTCGGAGCGGTCCCCGCGGCGTTGCTTATGATCTGGTTCCGCCGCGAGGACAGCGGCCTCCTTTCGCTTGGGGTCCTAGGATTTTGGCTTTGGGGGAAGTGCCTCCAGCAGGTTATGCACGAAGAGCCTCCCTTCCTCGGCCTTGGCGCAGCGGTCGGCGGTCTCGAAGAGCCTGACGACGGAAGTCAACTCGTCATTCACGGACAGCTTCTCCCTCATCTTGATGTCGGAGACGCCCGTGGAGAATGCGGAGATGACCTCCTCGTTGGAGATCCTGGGGATCTTGTTCCTCATCTGGATGAAGCGCTGGATATACTGACGAAGCGTCTCACCTTTGTACTGACGCACCGCCTTAAGATCATTCTTGGTAGCGGGGCGCTCGTACGTGGGCATGAAGTTGGCAACGAACTGACGACATAAATCCTTCCGTGAAGTCACGGATTCGTGAGGAAGATTCATGAGCCAAGTTCGCGGAGCGTCCTTGAGGGCCACGGGGAACCAATTTGCCATGGCACGCTGATCTCCACGCGCGGCCTGGACGGCGACGACGTAGAGTTGGAGGAATTCGACGGGGTTGGTGGTCCCGTCGTAACGCGCGCCGATGTCCGGCTTGAACTTGTCAGGCCAGACGACGTAGCGTTGCTGGCGAGTGAGAGCAAGACACCCGGGGTTGTAGATAGGGTCGCCGGGGGTCCTGAGGTTCTTGCCAGCTTCGCCGATGTCGTCGATGGCGCGGTCATGATTTTCGCGGCGGCGCTCGAGGGAGACGCGTGCGTCTTCCGGAGCGCGTTGGACGATTTGGCAGCTGGGCTCCCCGCACGGGAAGATGCGGCGCGGGAAACCACCTTCTTGGCCTTGTTGGCATTCCCATCTCTGGCGCCCGGGGCGCGACGCCCCGCCGCCGGATCTGGGTCTCCCGCGCCCTGGGCTCCTCCCTGGGCCGGGTCTTCGTTGGCGATGGCGACGAGTTCGGCGATTCGAGCGCGCCACCCCTCACGCCCATCATCGGTGGGTTGATAGCGCAGCAACTCCTGCGCCATGGCGAGAGCCTGCGCAGGAGACAGCTGACTCCCAGAACGAGCGCGAGAAGTGGCGGTGGCGGTGAAGGAGAGCAAAGGCTCTGTACGCCCGGACGGGAGGTAGGAGGACTCCAGATCTTCCACCTCTTCCTCCTCGGCCGAAGCTTCACGACGACGGAAGATGGGCTCGGTTTGCCCCCGAACAGCGTTGCGACGGGGAAGACGCTCGAGCCTTGCGTTGGCGTCGGCCATGTCGAAGCAGATCTAGGAGGAAACACACCACAGCCCCCTACCTGGCGCGCCAAATGTCGATGGTTTTCGTGTCGCAAGAACACGGGGTACCACGCGACGGACCCAAAGATTCGAATGCAGGGGCTGAACGTGTGAGATCTAGGATCGCAACGAAGCACGGTGATGGAAGCCTCGAGCTGTCGAACGCACTACGCACTACAGAGAGAGACGCCGAGCTTTACCCAGGTTCAGGGCCCTCGTGGTGAGGTAACACCCCTACTTCCTGCCTTCTTGTATTGCAACGCGACACCTCGCGAGGAGTACAAGGTCTTGGTTACAGAGTTCTAGCTGGCCAGAGGTTGAAGAACCTACGTGCCCAGCTAGCAACTTGGAGAACATCCGATCCCATCTAAGGGGTGGCCTCCCCTCCTTTTATAGCGCCAAGGTCCTCCTTCCCCTTATCTTCTTGGGGAAGGGGTTGCCACACACACGGCCAAGGAGGGTGGATAGCTGTAGAATACACTCTTCTGTAGACGTGGTCTTCATAGGGTAGTGGCGCCGGTCCACAGGAGTGGGTGGAGGAAGCTGACGTCTTCCTCTGGCGCCCTGCACCGTCCACGCTATTTTTAGGGGGGTGGCCAACAACCACTGTGCCGCTTTGGGCAGGCACAGCAAAAGTTGGTCTCCTCCCTGTCGGGGGTAGTGTGGGCGGTACGCGGTCTTCTGTCCTTCACCTTCTTGCTCCGCACGCCAACGTGCTAAGCTGGCGTGGACTTGGTCCCTCTCCTCACCAGTGGGGGCTCGTGAGGAGGTCTTCTGGTCCTTAGCGTTTTCCACCGTCGTTCTCCTCACGAGGCGCCTCCTCGTGAGGGTCTTCTCCGTAGCTTGGGTCATTGGTTCTCCCCTGGGCTGAAGATGGGCCAATGATGGGGTCCAGGAGCAGGTGGACCGGGATACCCCGGTATCCAGAACACCGACAACTCTATGGTGAAATCTAGCAATATTTGTGATTTGATGGCCTTTCTTTTCCCATACGTGATGTCTAGGGGGGATTTCTATTCCCCACAAGGAGACACACCCTGTTTCCTCTGGATTATTAAATATATTTGACAAAGGCGCTTTGTTGACCACTATGATCGGGTGAACCGCGAAGTAATGTCATAGTTTTTGTGCTATCATGAACACGCTGTATACGAGTTTCTGATAGTGTGGGTACCATTGCTTTGATGGTGAAAGTAACTCGCTTAAGAAATACACCGGCCGCTGAACTTCCTGAGCTTTTCCTTCCTTGCTCCGCTCAACTATGAGTACCATGCTTACCACCTTATGTGTGGCTGCAATGTACAGTAGTAATGGTACCTTTTCATTGGGTGCGACAAGCACCGGTGGTGTGGAAAGCACTTTTTTTAGGTGGGCAAATGCCTGATCTGCCTCCTCTGCCCACTCAAACTTTTATCTGATTTTTTTATGAGTGCATAGAACAGGATGGCCTTTTCACCAAGCCATGCGATGAATCGACTCAACGCTGCAACCCGCCCTGCTAGTTTCTGTATCTCGTGTAGCGTTGTTGGCTTCGCCATTGTTACTATTGCTTAAATTTTCTCTGGGTTAGCCTCAATCCCTCTTGCCGATAATAAAAATCCAAGGAGTTGCCCAGCTAGGACACCAAAGGAACATTTAGTCGGGTTTAGTTTTAACTTATACCTGTCCAGATTCTTGAAGGTTTGCCGATAAGCGTTGCTTCCTCTCTTGTGGTGATGACCACATCATCAATGTATACTTGAACGTTGCGGCCTATTTGATTTCCAAGGCAGTTTTGCATCATCCTTTGGTAAGTTGCGCACGCGTTTTTTAAGCCGAAGGGCATCACTTGATAGTAGTACACTCCGTATGGTGTAATGAATGATGTTTTTTCTTCGTCTTCTACCTTTAGCTTGATTTGGTTGTAGCCTGAATATGCATCTAGGAAGGAAAGCCTTGCACAACATGCTATAGAATCAATTATTTGATCTATTCGGGATAGTGGAAAGGGATCCTTAGGACAATGCTTGTCGAGAGCAGTATAGTTGACACAGACGCGTTGTACGTCAGTGTTTTTCTTTGAGACAATGACTGTGTTGATACCCAACTCGATGTTTTCATTTCTTTGATGAAGCCAGCATTTTCCAGGCAATGAAGTTCGGCTGCTATTGCTTTGCATTTTGGTTCATCGAATCGTTGAAGAGGTTGCTTTACTGGTCGTGCTTTAGGATCCACATTTAATGCATGCTCGTCGAGTTCCCTGGGGAAGCCTGGCATGTCTAATGGACACCAGGCGAAGATTTCCCAGCGCTCACAGAGGAATTCGATGAGCACACTTTCCTATGTGGGGTCCAGATCTACTGCTATGGATGTAGTCTTGTCTGGATCGGTTGGGTGGACCTGAACTTTCTTTGAGTCCCATGCTGTGTCGAAAGCCTGGTCTGGCAGGGATCGACCAACATTGTGTAGCACATTATGATCAGTGTTGCCCTTGAGTCTTGCGTATTCTGCTTTTGATATGTCACAAACGTATCTATAATTTTTGATGCACCATGCTTGTTTTACACCAATTGCTTTGTGTTTTGTTTACACTTTGTGGCATTTTTATGCATTTTCTGGAACTAACCTATTAACGAGATGCCACAGTGCCAGTTCCTGTTTTTTGCTGTTTTTGTGTTTCAGAAAAGTTACACAGGAAATATTCTCAGAATTGGACGAAACAAAAGCCGAAGTTCCTATTTACCTGAAAGGAAGACGGAGTCCAGAGGAGAGACGGAGCCAGACCAGGAGGCGGCCGCACCATAGGGTGGTGCAGGCCACCCCTTGGCCGCGCCACCAGGTGGTGTGGGCCCCTGGTCCACCCCCTGACATCGCCCTTCCGTCTATAAATTCCCTTCGTCGGGAAAACCCTAAAGGACGAAACACTTTTCCACAAAACATAGTGCAAGCCGCCGCCGTCGTCGTCCCGAGATCGGGAGGGTCGAGAAGCTCTTTTCGGCACCCTGTCGGAGAGGGGAATCATCACCGGAGGCCTTCTTCATCACCATGCCTGCCTCCGGAGTGATGCGTGAGTAGTCTACCTTGGACTATGGGTCCATAGCAGTAGCCAGATGGTTGTCTTCTCCTCCATGTGCTTCATGTCTAGATCTTGTGAGCTGCCTATCATGATCAAGATCATCATTATGTAATTCTACATGTTGTGTTTGTTGGGATCCGATGAATATTGAGTACTATGTCAATTTGATTGTTGATTTATCATGTATATGTTATTTATGATCTTGCATGCTCTCCGTTGCTAGTAGATATCTTGGCCGAGTAGATGCTAGTGACTCCAAGAGGGAGTATTTATGCTCGATAGTGGGTTCATGCCTCTAGTAATCTGGGAGAGTGACAAGAACTTCTAAGGTTGTAGATGTGCTGTTGCTACTATGGAGAAAACAACAATCTTTTGTTCAAGGACATTTGTATTGTTTACATTACACACTTTGCTTAAGGCGATAATCTGTTGCTTGCAACTTAATACCCAAGGGTTGTTCGGATGATATCCTGCGGGTGGATTATTAGTAATAGATGCAGTTGGATTACTGACAAGGGTGTAGCTAATAGAGCCCATTATCTTTGTACCCCTGAGGCCCATTAAGATAGGCCCAGTCGTAGGCATAGTCAAAATACGAGTGGATATCATATACGGACACTGTAATTTATATTGAACCCGACCGGATCCTTGAGACCTGGCCACCTATATATAGGGGCCAGGAGAGGCCGGCCAGGGTCAGATTGAGATTGAGCCAATTGAGTACCACGCTTATTCTCGATACACGCATAATCACGCCTTGTTTGACTGACCTTTACTTCGAGTTCATCCGACGCCCTCTTCCCCGATCCTAAGTCCTTCATCTAGGATATTTGTCGAGTTAACCCTCGTCAATTGGCGCTGATCGTGGGTGTCGTCGTGGTGAAACAACATATTCCATGGGATGGCTTAAGTAGGGCCCGAACTAAGCAATGGAGGATTCGGGAGAGGGAAACACGCTAAGGAGCACGACAAAAAGGGACACTAAAGCTACCCAGGTTTGAGGCTCTCGTAAGGAGATAACACCACTACTCCTACACTACTGTATGTATAACTAGATCGATGGAGGTACAACAATGGTGACTTCCAAGCTCTCTCTGAGAGGAGGAAGATGAACTATCAACTATGAGACTAAGGAGTCACCCACCCCTGGCTAGGGCTCCCTGGGCCACCTTATATAGTGGTGCCCAGGGTTACAATGGTCATGTTGGAATACATGACACAAGCTACATTCCGAATAGGACAAGGTGACGATGCCCTGCAACCCTTGACTTTCTCCCTGATTGCTCTCGATGGGACTCGCCATGCTCGTACCTTGTACTTCTTTGACTGCAACCTCTCCACTGTGGCAGAGAGTACTGTCCTTAGCACTGTGGTGGTTGGTAAACCACCATTGTGCACTATGTCATCATCACCCTCCCCCGTGCTTGGGAAGGTTCTTTCCTTGATTGTAGGGACATGACCCTTTGGCTGAATTATGCATCTAGGATAAGACCGTTGGCCCTATCCTGGACTCATATGCCGGATCACTGACCCTTGATCGGGTAATCCGGCCAGCTACTATTCCTGCATAATATCTCAATTAGGTTAGGCCGGCATATTATACATGCCGGAATATTACATACCATATTCCGGCTAAGCCGACATTCCTGAATATCGGCCAAGACACCTCTTATATGTCGGCCTAGCCGGGACTCCTATTTGCCGGCCAGGCCCAAACTTAGTCAAACCTGCAATAGTCAGTCTCTTATCTTATCTCTTTATAGTCTCTTGACCCTACCGGGGGTCATCCCCCCGACATTAGTCCCCGAAGCTGTCGAGGTCCCCCAGTTTCAACTGAGGGGCCTTGGCAGGTTCACCCTATAATCTCATCTTATAACATCCTGGCTCTTAAATATACCGGAGGTTAACATATGTTCTGGCCAGCTATTTATATGTTGGCACCTCTTTTTCGCATAAAAATGTTCCGCCGGCAATGATGGTATTCCGGACGGAAACAGTTTCTCTCTTTCCATGCCGGCACTTAGCTGAATCTTCCTCGAGAAGCTAAGTCCAACATTTCGCCTCGAAACTTACAACTACTCTTCCAATACGAACGGTCGCATCAAGTGACGGTTTGTAGTGTGATCATTGCTCATTCTTGGTAACTGCTGTCATTACTGACATAATGCGCAGCGTGGCACAGTTATTTGAACCGCCGCCCCATGACATGCCTCCACGTGGCGAGACCTTGCTGCAACTGTCGCGTTAGTGGGCAGTTTTTACTGCGCCCACGTTCTGCCGCCCTTGGATATAAATAGGGGCGCGGGGGTAACTTATCCCCATTTACCCCCCCCCCCCCCCCGCTCCTTCTTCTTCCTGTGGCAGCCTCATCTCTCGAGCTCTCCTCCACTGAGCCACCTTCACAGTAATCTTGCCTCGCCGCTGCTCTAGCCAACGCCGGCACCACATCATCTGACACCGCCGTCTCTCCCTTGACGCCGCCGCCGATTCGCTTCTTCGGCGGCATACTGCTCGGTGGAAACCGCATTTCACTGGGAGCTTGCAAGCACCGCGCCGCTGACGCCATTACATCCGGTGAGCTCTTCCTCTTACTCTTGTTCTTCATTTCCATGACTCTTAGTGATTTTGCACCGGTAGGCTTAGTTTCTTAAATCTGCTTGGGATAGATTATCTTGTGTCTCACCGAATAAGCTTGCATTGCTAGGGTTGCTCACAGTAATGTTCTTAGCTGTTCTTCACCGTAACATTTTCCTTTGATTTAACTAGTATGGTAGATCTAACTTCCTTACTAACATCTGTGAGATCCAGTTCTTGGAGAGGCTAACTTCCCCCTTTATCTGTCTCTGTTAGGACTAACACCACGGGACACTGGCTGTCCCGACATATTCTGGCCAAGCCGATGGCCTCCTCGAGCTTGACGGCTACTTCTCCGCCGGCAGACAATAATCCGGCCCTTCCTCCTGGCCGTTCTGGCTGGGAGGGTCAGTGGTGACTCCGGCCGACATAGAATGGATAACCAACACCAGGCGAGTCCCGGCCAGAGTATCATGCTGGCTACCTGCCAGCAAAACTGTGCCAGCGACTCAGGCAAATGAGAGGGTGGTCTTCATCGCCCACTTCGAGCGAGGCTTCGCTCTCCCGACAAGCGACTTCTTCCGGGACTTCTTGGATTACTTTGACCTGCAGCCCCACCACTTGCCATCAAACGCCATCATGACTTTGTCGGCCTTCGCCACTTTCTGTGAGGGATATGCCGGCATTGAGCCCTTCGTCCAAGGCTGGTCAAAATACTTCCAGCTCCGGAAGCAGAGCGCCCAGGAGCCAAGGGACAAGAACGCTCCTCCAGAAACTGCTAAGGAGAAGAAGGAGAGGCCCATGACCCAATGTGGCGCCACCACAATTATGTCCCGAAAGGGCTCCGACTTTCCAAAGATAGAACTACTAGAGTCTTGCAAGAAGTGGCAGAAGACATTCTTCTATGTGAAGAACACCACGGCTATGGACCTGATCAACCTGCCAGAGTACGTCGACGTCCCACCGACGGAAATGAAGAACTGGACCTTTAACCCGAGGAGCTTGGTGGAGATTGTCAATGACCTCCACCGGGTTATGGGCGAGCTAACCAATGCCGGTTTGACGTCGGGTAGACATCATTGCCTGCTTCATTAGCCGGCGGGTCTCTCCCCTTCAATGGCGGACGCACAAGATATGCTAGATGAGCGAGGCTATGGATCCCACCCGACACTCTACGCACGAGCTGAGCCCCGCCGACATTCTTCGGCAGGTCAAGGATATTTGCAAGACCACGCAAACCGTGTTTGCGTGGGGATTAGAACCATACAGCCGGGAACACCCCGCGCCGCTGGTAAACCGCTTAGCTCTGGCTGATATTCTTATTCAGGCTCCGACATATCTACTTAGCCGATATATTTCTGTTTTAACCGGCACATCCCATATGCCGGCCGCTATTGCTTCTGCTCTGGTTTTTAACCAATTGCCTTCTTCCTTTGCAAAGATTTAGCTTTCAAGACCAAGAGAACGCCCGGATCAAGATTGCTCTGGACCGCACTTTTCTGGATCTCGAAGATCCGGATCACGAGGATAAAATGCTAAAGAACACCCGTGCCGCCTCTGCTGTGGGTAAGACCTCCTCCCGACATTCTATTCAAGACTGGAGTGATGACGATTCTGACGGGGATAGTCAGATGTACCTCAATCCGACACCTCTCGCTTATGCTTTGCATGCCATGCCGTCACCAGCTATCCCGGATGAAGATGTGGTAGATGCCGCCCCGCTGAACCAAGGACCTCCTCCCGGCACACATGCCGGCAAGAAGCGTGGGGTCCGGCCTCAATCGGAACCTGTTGAGAAGACCAAGAGGCATAAAGTTGGCATGCCTTTTCCCAAGAAGCAGAGGCCTGTTGCCTCGGGGTAAGTTTCTTTTCCCCTCTTAGTCATTTCCCGCATTTCTCTTTCTCTGTCTCTAACTTGTTTTTTCTCCTCAGGGCTCCACTGGTTCCAGAACATGCTTCCAGTTCCAGTGCCACCCCACATGCAGAGAATCCGGCGTCTCTTGCACGCCCTGATGTGCCGGCCATGAGTCTGGTTTCTTCCCTGGCCCAGGCATCTTTGCCCGCGGCCGACAAGACTGCTACCCCGGCGAGGAACAGCCCTCCGCCGGAACACAACATTTCTGCCCCCAATGTCCACATGGACACGGGGGCTCAACAGGATGCCCCAGACACCAGCGCTGACACCAGCGGCACCGGAACTGAAGACAATGCCGGTGCTAGCAACAAGAGCTCCAACACAGACAAGGAGAAAGCTCTAGAGTAGCCGGAGGTTTAGGCCATGCCGGAGCAACCTGCTCTGGAACATACTACGCCGGCTACGCTAGAACAGCCAGCACCTCAACCAGCACCTCAGGCGCCGGAGAAAACTGCTCCTACTCCGACCAAGGCCACTCCTCCTTCTGCCAAGACAACTGCTCCTACCAAGGCCCCCGCGCCGGCACCTCCAAAGGCCACGCTGACATCTTCACCTCAAGTCGCCAAGCCGAGGGCAACCAGGACAGCCAAGATCATCAAGGAGAAAGAAACTACTCCCTCTGCCAGCACAGCTCTAACGCTGCACGCCAGCAAAGGAGCAGCCTGGATTAGCTCTCTGATCAATCCAGAACTCAAGGGACATGCCCCACTGCAGGCCAAAAGTGGCAATAGCCTTGGCTCACTCAAGGAGTACTGCCTGAAATGGAACGCCGCCGATGTCATGGACACTGCTAGTTCCGTCAAACTGAAAGCGTCGGCAGGAACTCAGGCCCTTGCCGCCACCGGCCCACCGGATGTACCGGCCAAGCCCAGAGCCATTGCCAGCGAACTATTCAGTATTCAGCAGAGGCTCTTCCTTACCAACAATGCCAGTACTGTATGTATTTCACCTCTTCTTGTATTCAGCCACATATCTCCCCAGTCCCCGAAAATGTTGGCTGTCCGGAACGTGGGCATCCGGGATTTTCCAACATCTCTTTTTAGACTTAGCCTTAGCCTTTATCAGCTTCAAACCTTTAGTCTCTCTATAAAAGTTCTACCAGAACTTCAAATCCTAGTCACCGAGAGCCAGGATAGGTGCACAACACTTATGCCTGATCTTCAAAATAAAATTCTATTAAAACTTCAAATCCTCGCTTTGAAATCCCAAGCTCGACAAGAGCTTCAAATCCTAGTCACTGAGACCCGGGATAGGTGCACAGCACCTGTGCCGGATCTTCAACATAAAAATCTATTAAAACTTCGAATCCTGGCTTTGAAATCCCAAGCTCGACAAGAGCTTCAAATCCTAGTCACCGAGAGCCGGGATAGGTGCACAGCACCTGCGCCGGATCTTCTACTTAAAACTTTGACCAAAACTTTCAAATCCTCTGACATGCCGGATCTTCATTATAACATTTCAAATCCTAATACTTTTCTTTTGCAGCACATGAATAATGAGCGTCGGGACATGTACCACGACCTTGTGTGTGAGCATCAGAAACTGTCCAATGAGCACAGCCGACTTCGGCTTGAACTGAGCAAGAAAGGTAAACTGAGCCGACATATCTTTATATGCCGGATTACTTTCATCCTTACTCTTCACAATATTTGTCTTGCCGAGACATCTTGTCATGCCGACACTTATCTTTCTGTCGACACTTTTCAGCTGCAGCTGAGGAACAAGTCACCGAGCTGCTAAAAAGGGTGAAGGAGCTCACAGGTATGCCGGATCCTGCTAGCTTCCAGTTAACATTTTATACTTCAAATCGTCTTGCCCTTTGCTTTTCTTCTTTCAAATCTTTTGCCTCTTTATCCTTTCAACTTCAAATCCTTTAAAATGAGAAAGCAGCGCTTGAATCTCGCCACCAGGGTTCCACTTCTGCGACTGACGTGGCCAAACAGCTTGAAGAGAGGGATGTCGGCCATGAGGCCGAAATGTCCAAGCTGCAAGGCCGGATTGCTGAACTTCTGGACGAGAAGGAGCAGAGGGAGGGCCAACTGAAAAATACCCAGGATGCGCTCGTTACTTCAGAGGCCGAGGCATCCAGAACCAAGACAGACCTGCTGGCCCTGAAGGAGCAAACCACCAAATGGGAAGTTGAAATTGCCCGGCTCAATGCTGATCTCGCCAGTAAGTCTTCAAATCCTCTAACTTCCATTTGCCCAACATATCTTTAACTTATCCGGCACAACTATTATGCCGACATATCTTGATGTTTCCGACAACTCTTTTCTTTTGCAGGCATCTTCCCTGGATCTTCTAAGGATGTTGAGAAAGCCATCCAATTGGATCGGCTGAAGAGGAATGTCCCGGTTGACTCTGCCAACTGGGACATGTCGGAACAGCTGATCGCACTAGAAGCCCGCAAAACCAACATGCTTGCCTTTGCTGAGGATCTTTATAATGGTGCCCTGGAAGCTCACAAGGCTCCCTGGCCGGGACAAGCGACCCCTACTAATCCTTCAGATCTCGGCAATGATCTTCAACTATCCAACGTTCGTTTTGGAGAATGGCAGGATTCTGGTGCATGAATTGGAGCCGACGAAGCCCTGACTTACTTCATGTCCTGGAATGAGAAGGTTGACCTGAACACTCTGCGCTCTGTGTGCGAAGGATCTATGTGGACCACAGATCCGGAACTCATCCGGCAGCGCCAGGAGCTAGCCCATAGCTATGTGGACTACGCCCAGACCAAGGTATTTGTGCGTGATATCCGCGAGCCGGCGAAGGATGCTAATGCTAAAGATGCCGAAGGCTCTGACTCCAGCCAGGACGAAGAAGAGCATGAAGATGGAGGCAATGCCGGAACAGATGTTCTGGAAGAGCAATCTGCCCTGGCCGGTGGCGGAGCTTCTGTTCCTTCTGCTGGATCTGGCACTCCTGATGCCGATGTCTCCACTGCTACAGCTCCATCTGCCAGCGGCTCTGCCTCTGCCCCTGCCTCTTAGACGTGCTTTAAAAACACTTAAGTTTTATCAGGTCCCCAGTATGCCGGTGATACGTCTCAAACGTATCTATAATTTTTGATGCTCCATGCTTGTTTATGCACCATTTGCTTTGTGTTTTGTTAAACTTTGTGGCGTTTTTATGTATTTTCTAGAACTAACCTATTAACGAGATGCCACAGTGCCAGTTCCCTATTTTCTGCTATTTTTGTGTTTCGGAAAAGCTACACAGGAAATATTCTCGTAATTGGATGAAACAAAAGCCGAAGTTCCTATTTTTCCCGAAGCAAGACGGAGTCCAAAGTAGAGACGGAGGGCATGGTGTGGTCCCCTGGTCCACCTCCTGACGCCGCCCTTCCGCCTATATATTCCCCTCGACGGGAAAACCCTAAGCGCCCGATCAATTTTCCATGAAACGTACTGCAAGCCGCCGCCATCGTTGACGCGAGATTGGGAGGGTCCAGAAGCTCTTCTCGGCATCCTACCGGAGAGGGAAATCACTACCGGAGGCCTTCTTCATCACCATGCCTGCCTCTGAAGTGATGTGTGAGTAGTCTACCTTGGACTATGGGTCCATAGCAGTAGCTAGATGGTTGTCATCTCCTCTATGTGCTTCATGTTTAGATCTTGTGAGCTGCCTATCATGATCAAGATCATTGTTGTGTAATTCTACATGTTGTGTTTGTTGGGATCCGATGAATATTGGTACTTTTTCAAGTTAATCTATTGATTTATCATCTTTATGTTATCTATATGTTATTTATGATCTTGCATGCTCTCCATTTCTAGTAGATATCTTGGCCGAGTAGATGCTAGTGACTCCAAGCGGGAGTATTTATGCTCGATAGTGGGTCCATGCCTCTAGTAACTTGGGGGAGTGACAGAAACCTCTAAAGTTGTAGATGTGTTGTTGCTACTAGGGAGAAAACAACAATCTTGTGTTCAAGGACATTTGTATTGTTTACATTACACACTTTGCTTAAGGCGATAATCTATTGCTTGCAACTTAATACCCAACAGTTGCTCGGATGACATCCGGCGGGTGGATTATTAGTCATAGATGCAGTTGGATTATGGTCTATGTATTATGTTGTAATGCCCAAGTGAATCTCATAGTGATCCTCATGACATTTGTACGCTTGCTTTACTCTATCAATTGCCCAACTATAATTTGTTAACCCAGCATGTTATTTATCTTATGGAGAGACACCACTAGTGAACTGTGGACCCCGGTCCATTCTTTTACATTGTTATTGCCATTTACCATTTACTCGCTTTATTTACATTCTTGCAAACTACTATCCTTTACCACTCGATACACTTAATCCTTTGTTTACAGCAAACCGGTGAGATTGACAACCTCACTGTAAGTTGGGGCAAAGTACTTGGTTGTGTTGTGTGCAGTTTCCACGTTGCTGTTGGTGCAAAGCTACGCCCTCAACGAGGCCCCATATATAAATTGTCCGGAGCTATCACGAAGCTAGCGAGCATCAACCTTCGGAAGTTGGTTCTTTCTCGTACTGGTTCGATA
Source organism: Dactylis glomerata (assembly GCA_007115705.1). Classification (NCBI taxonomy): domain Eukaryota; kingdom Viridiplantae; phylum Streptophyta; class Magnoliopsida; order Poales; family Poaceae; genus Dactylis; species Dactylis glomerata. Next base: position 254,427 of record QXEO01000082.1, read on the forward strand.
AACCTTGGTTTCATACTGATGGAAGACTTGTTGCCGTGCTCATCATACCTTCCTCTTGGGGTTCCCAACTGGGCGGTCATCTACACGCCATCAAGCAATTTTTATGTCGTCGTTGCCGGGGAGAAAGAGTATTTCTGCAAGGGGAGTCTCTCGCTTCCAATCTTTTACTTTGTTATTGTTTTGCTTTATTTTATTTTTGTTTGCATACATTTATCAAAAATACAAAAAAAATAGTTCCTTTGATAGTTGGTATTCCGTTACTTTTACTTTTAGTTCATTATGTTGTTCCCTAAGTATGCTCTAGAGGACCTTACAATATGTAGTGGTTCTATAATTGGGAAAGGTAACATTGAGGAGTTCTTTAATCAGTATGCATAAAGATGTTGAGGATAGATCTTTAGCCGAACTCGCTCCTAGTTATGAAGTTGCACCTACTTATTTAGTTCACATGTTGGAGGCTAGGTTTGTTAACCTTAATCCTTTTATGCAAAAAAGGTTTCTTAAGCTTCATGATATCGAAGACTCCGAAAAGAAAGACTTTATTTTGGGGACTTTGCGTAGAGAATTTAGAGATGTTGCTATAGAAGCTAGGAAAGTTTTTGTGCGTTTTAATATGCTTGGCTCGCGTGTAAATGTTGTTGGTACAACCAAAGAAGACATCAAAGTACCAATACCTTGCAAACTTGTAGGATTGCATGAAGCTTTGGAAAAGAATTTTGATTGGATTGTTTCTGAAAACCCTTTTGATGAAAGTAGTGAACCCAAGAGTGTTCATAAGGGATCTTCAAAAACTCATTTGGATACAATACAATTCATTGTTGAAAATACTTCTGCAATTGATCTTAATGCTTCATTTGAAAATACTTGATTTCCACTTTCTGCGCCTAGCTCAATGGCGTTAAAGAAAAGCGCTCTTGGGAGATAACCCAATGTTTCCTTTTTAGTACTTTTCTTTTTGTTGAGTCTTGGAAGTTATTACTACTGTAATGACCTCTCCTTATCACTTTTATTTCATTTTTGTGCCAAGCCGAACCTCCAATTTGAGGAAGGTAAGATTTGGGGAAGTTGATGTCCTGATTTCTGCGCTGCACCGTAAAAATTCGTGAACATTCTCAGAATATCTTTTTGATCTACGATTTCTTGTGTACATGCCCCAGGTTATTTCCAAACTTTTATTATTTTTTCACTTTTCGATTTGAGCAACAGAAGGTCCTCCGAAAAATCGATCTTTCTCAGTTGTTCTGTTTTGACAGATTTCTGCCACTATTTGTGTTTGCCTCTCGATCGCTTTCTTTTTTAGTTCTTTTGATCATGGAACTTTTGAGGAAGTTGCTACAGTAGCTTATGCTTTAATAGATGGTATATTTGAGTTTGAAACTGAACCAAAAGAGTAGATTTACTATCATGCTTACACTAATGTTGCTAATAGAATTGTGTGAAGTTTTGTATGAAGGAAGTTTTCAAGTGTAGGGAAAGGAGAGTGATGAGATGAGATGAAGTATAGACAAAATCTCAAGCTTGGGGATGCCCATGTCACCCCAAGAAATATCCAAGAGGTACAAGCATCAAAGCTTGGGGATGCCCCCAAGGCACCCCTTCTTCATCGGCAAAAATCGGGTCACCTTTCAAGACACTATATTTTTATTGCTTCATGTACTATGCATTTTTCTTGGAGCGTCTTTACTTTTGCTTTCATTTTTGTTTTGTTTTGTTTTCTGCAATAAATGGTTGGACCCCAACAAATTTCTTTTGGAGAAGACACACTCTGTTTTTCATTGCCAAGAACACTCTAGTTTTCACTTTTATCGTTCAACGAGTGTTCTCTTTTTCTAGTACTGCGTTTAGCTTTCATTTTTTGCCTTGATTTTTGTTCAGATCTTGTTATATCTTTGTATCAAGGTGTATTTAGACCACTGGTCTATGTTGGTTTTCATCTCAAAAGAGAGGTTATAAAAAGGTTGAATGGTATTGGAAAAGAGAAAAAAGTTTCATGCCTGTAGTGGTACAAATGGGAGCTTGTTTAGACTGTGGCTTAGACTTTTGCATGTCATGCTTGATATTATTTTGATAGTATGCTTAGTAGTTTTTGCTGTAGCATGAATTGTCTCAAATGACTGAGATTGCTTAATGTGCCTTTGAAAGAATCATGCGTTGTTTTTATTATATGGGAGCATATTATTGTGGTTTTCTCCTTTGATGCTTTATTTGGGTTGAGTTGGCGCATGCTTACAACATGTTTGCCTCTAACAAGTCGCCATAAGCCTCTATGATCATTTGGTTTTTTAATTGTGATAACACTTTATGCTTCGGTTAATGATGTTTTGTCGCTATGCATGATTATGGACGTTATTGCTCTCTTAGTTGGTCACTCCCAGTCTTTTGCTAGCCTTCATTTTGTACTGAGAGGGAATACTTCTCGTGCATCCAACTCCCAAAAACCAAAGTTTCCAAAGAGTCCACTATAAATTCCTATGCATGGTATTTGCAAGCCATTTCAAGTAAATTTTCATGTGCTCCATATCAAAAAAAAAACCTTCAAAATACTTCTCATTTTGTGACACTATTTTCAGCTCATGGGGATGTAGTGGTCGGATTTTCTATCTTCCATATTGTTTTATTCCAAAAAAAGAAAAGAAAAAAAAGAAAAAAAGGCACTCCTCCATGGTATGTGAAAGTTGGTGGGCACCCGATGGAATCGGTTAGCCATGGTTTGTGAAAGAAAAAGTGGGGAATAGTGCCAAGCTTTATAAAAGAGCACAAAAGTGCCAATCTTTCTCTCAAAAACTTGCTTAGTATGGAAGATAGTAAGAACCCCATTGCCAGTCGTTGATAAGAACAACCACCTCTCAAAACAAATTTTTATCTCTCTGTTTTACAAATGAAAAGCTCTAGCACATGTTTAATCACTGCTTCCCTCTGCGAAGGGCCTTTATTTTAATTTTATGTTGAGTCTCCACCTTCTACCTTTATGCTTCGTCTAAGAGAGCATAGTTGTCATTCTAAGTTTAATGTGCATAGTCCCAAACTTTATTATTGATTGATTCATGATTATGGTTTTGCTTGTTCTTAAATTATTTGTATCTAGTCGCCCTCTTAAACTTGAAGGTGTCCTATGCATTTATGTTTTGCTATTCCATGAAGGACAAGCTGAAAACCACCTTGCTATGTTTTTTTATATGCTCGAAACACACACTTGACTTTCAATGCATCATTACTCATGATCTTTTGTTTGTGTTACTTTTCATGTTATAACATGGTTGCTAAGTTTTATTGTCAAGATTATATCTTTTATGTCCATGTTTAGAGTACTTTTATCTCAGCACTCAATGCTTTACATCGTTTGATCAAGATTGTGATGGTGCATGTCACCTCAAAAATTATTGTTTTGTTATCACTTACCTACTCAAGGACGAGCAGGAGTTAAGCTTGGGGATGCTTGATACGTCTCAAATGTATCTATAATTTTTGATGCTCCATGCTTGTTTATGCACAATTTGCTTTGTGTTTTGTTACACTTTGTGGCACTTTTATGCATTTTCCGGAACTAACCTATTAATGAGATGCCACAGTGCTAGTTCCCTGTTTTCTGCTATTTTTGTGTTTCAGAAAAGCTACACAGGAAATATTCTCAGAATTGGACGAAACAAAAGCTGAAGTTCCTATTTTTCCCAAAGCAAGACGGAGTCCAAAGCAGAGACGGAGGGGGGCCAGGAGGCGGCCATGCCACCCCATGGCACAGGCCACCCCCAGGCCGCGCCAGGGCATGGTGTGGGCCCCTGGTCCACCTCTTGACGCCGCCCTTCCTCCTATATATTCCCCACGACTGGAAAACCCTAAGCGCCCGATCAATTTTCCATGAAACATACTGCAAGCCACCACCGTCATCGACCTGAGATCGGGAGGGTCCAGAAGCTCTTCTCGGCACCCTGCCGGAGAGGGGAATCACCGCCGGAGGCCTTCTTCATCACCATTCCTGCCTCCGGAGTGATGTTTGAGTAGTCTACCTTGGACTATGGGTCCATAACAGTAGCTAGATGGTTGTCATCTCCTCTATGTGCTTCATGTTTAGATCTTGTGAGCTGCCTATCATGATCAAGATCATCGTTGAGTAATTCTACATGATGTGTTTGTTGGGATCCGATGAATATTGGTACTTTGTCAAGTTGATTTATTGATTTATCATCTTTATGTTATCTATATGTTATTTATGATCTTGCATGCTCTCCATTTCTAGTAGATATCTTGGCCGAGTAGATGCTAGTGACTCCAAGAGGGAGTATTTATGCTCGATAGTGGGTCCATGCCTCTAGTAACTTGGGGGAGTGACAGAAACCTCTAAAGTTGTAGATGTGTTGTTGCTACTAGGGAGAAAACAACAATGTTGTGTTCAAGGACATTTGTATTGTTTACATTACACACTTTGCTTAAGGCGATAATCTGTTACTTGCAACTTAATACCCAACGGTTGCTCAGATGACATTCGGCGGGTGGATTATTAGTCATAGATGCAGTTGGATTATGGTCTATGTATTATGTTTTAATGCCCAAGTGAATCTCATAGTGATCCTCATGACATTTGTACGCTTGCTTTATTCTATCAATTGCCCAACTGTAATTTGTTTACCCAGCATGGTATTTATCTTATGGAGAGACACCACTAGTGAACTGTGGACCCCGTTCTATTCTTTTACATTGTTATTACCGTTTACCATTTACTCTCTTTATTTACATTCTTGCAAACTACTAACCTTTACCACTCGATACGCTTAATCCTTTGTTTACAGCAAACCGGTGAGATTGACAACCTCACTGTAAGTTGGGGCAAAGTACTTGGTTGTGTTGTGTGCAGGTTCCACATTGCTGCTGGTGCAAAGCTACGCCCTGGACGAGGTGCCATATATAAATTGTCCGGAGCTATCGCGAAGCTAGCGAGCATCAACCTTCGAAAGTTGGTTCTTTCTCCTACTGGTTCGATAAACCTTGGTTTCATACTGAGGGAAGACTTGCTGTTGTGCTCATCATACCTTCCTCTTAGGCTTCCCAACTGGGCGGTCATCTACACGCCATCAGCCGGGTGTAGTTGTAAGATATACTCAGTTTGCTTTGGTTTGCTACCTGAACAAGTTTTATTTTGGTTTGCTTGCTTATTAATGTCGGATCATCTTTTGGCTAAGTCACCGAGTTTGTTTTCCTGGTTCCTTAACTCCACAACCTTGGCTACTTGTCTAACTCTTTCGGCTTTTGACGTATGAGTCTCAAGGTTGCTTTATTAAACATACAGTACTTTAAACTTTGAAACATAGACCCAAATCCATCTGACATACCAAGTTTTAACTTAGACAGAAACAAATGTCGGTTCGCTTGTTCTCTCTTTCCTTAGCTATTTTTCATGTGTAGACAATATCCAGCATCTACTCTTGCTAGCCATGAAGCCGGGTTTCGGACAGCAGCTAAGTCGAAGAGCGGCCTTTGATGCCGACACACTACTAGGCCGACATAGGAAAATTCCAAAAAAAGCCAGCCGGCATATAAATGAAACATGTGAAATAAACAACGACATATACAGGAGGCAGTGCCCGATTTCCTTGGGGTGCCGGCATTTCATTCATTAGTCATGTGCTGGCATACAGCGCCGGCACTAAAAGCAATACAGAAATACATACATTATGCTTCTCAGGAGTAAAAAGGACGGAGCAGAGCTATATTCCATGGTTGCTTGGTTTCTTCTCCGGACCTGTCCACCTGACTCTTCTTGGGAGCATGCGCATCTATAAGTAGTAGGCATCATTGTGCAAAGCCTTGCTCACAATGAACGGCCCCTCCCATGGAGGTGTTAACTTATGCCGGCCCTCTGTGCCTTGCCTTAGCCGGAGCACTAGATCTCCCTCTTGAAACCTCCTTGGATTCACCTTCTGCGCATGATAGCGTTGATACGTCTCCAACGTATCTATAATTTTTGATGCTCCATGCTTGTTTTTACACCATTTGCCTACTGTTTCATTATACTTCGTGGCACTTTTATGCATTTTCCGGAACTAACCTATTAACAAGTCGCCACAGTGCCAGTTCCCTGTTTTCTGCTGTTTTTGTGTTTCAGAAGTGCTACACAGGAAATATTCTCGAAATTGGACGAAACAAGTTCCTGAAGTCTTATTTTTTTCCGGAAGTTTCCAGAGATCTGAAGAGGAGTTGGAGGGGGGCCACGAGGGCCCCACACACCAGGGCGGCGCGGCCTGGCCCCTGGCCGCGCCCCCTATGTGTGAGGGTGCCTCGGGCCACCTCTGACGATGCCCCTTCACCTATAAAGACCCCTCGACGGAAAAAACCTAAGTACCCGATCACTTTTCCAGAACACATCGCGATCCGCCGCCGTCGTCGACCCAAAGATCGGGAGGGTCCAGAAGCTCTTCCCGGCACCCTGCCGGAGAGGGGAATCGCCACCGGAGGTCTTCTTCATCGCCATGCTTGCCTCCGGAGCGATGAGTGAGTAGTCTACCTTGGACTATGGGTCCATAGCAATAGCTAGATGGTTGTCTCCTCCACCATGTGCTTCATGTTTAGATCTCATGAGCTACCCTACATGATTGAGATCACCGTTATGTAATTCTACATGTTTGGTTTGTTGGGATCCGATGAATATTGGTGTTATGATTGAGTTGCTATACTGAAATATATCTTATGTTATCTCTATGTTGTTTATGATCTTGCATGCTCTCCGTTGTTAGTAGCTATCTTGGCCGAGTAGTTGCTAGTGACTCCAAGAGGGGGTATTTATGCTCGATAGTGGGTTCATGTCTCTATTTAATCTGGGGGAGTGACAGAAACCTCTAAGGTTGTAGATGTGCTGTTGCTACTAGGGAGAAAACAACATTCATATGCTCAAGGGCATATGCTTTGTTTACATTACACACTTTGCTTAATGCAATTATCTGTTGTTCGCAACTTAATACTCATGGGGTGTTCGGATGATATCCCCGTGAGTGGATTATTAGTCATAGATGCAGTCGGATGGCAGTCTATGTATTTTGTTGTAATGCCCAGAGTAAATCGCATAGTGATCTTCTTGACATATCGCGTTTATCTTTATTCTATCAATTGCCCAACTGTAATTTGTTTACCCAGCATGTGTTATTTATCTTATGGAGAGACACCACTAGTGAACTGTAGACCCCGGTCCTATTTCCATCATATTGCTATCACTTGTTTACTTTACTCGCACTGTTTACTTTACTCGCACTGTTTACTTTACTCGCATACTTTCACTACTTTCCACTCGATACGCTCATACCCTTTGTTTCAAGCAAACCGGTGAGATTGACAACCTCATCGCAAGTTGGGAACAAAGTATTTGGTTGTGTTGTGTGCAGGTTCCACGTTGCTGCTAGCAAAGCAAAGCTTGGACGAGGCGCCATATATAAATTGTCCAAAGCTGTCGCTAAGCCAGTCCGCATCACCTTCAGTCGTTTGTCTCTCCTCTTCTGATCGACAAACCTTGGTTTCTTACTGAGGGAAAATCATGCTGCTATATTAATCATACCTTCCTCTTGGGGTTCCCAACGGGCTGGTCATTTACCACGCATCAAGCTCTTTTTCTGGCGCCGTTGCCGGGAAGGAAGTAGAAGACCTCTGCAAGGGGAGTTTTTCGCACGCACATCCTTTACTTTGTTTTAAGTTTTGCTTTACTTTATTTATTTTACTTGCATCATTTTTTATCAAAAACCCAAAAAAAATTAGAATCCTTGTTAGTTTCTTTTATTTGTTTGCTTTTAGTTTTGCTAAAATGAGTAATCCTGAAGTAGAAGCTCGTAGTTTTAAGCAACAAGGGGGAGAAAGTTTAAAAGATGCTTGGTACCGTATTAACAATGCCCATCATAGGTGTACAAAAAAGCACTCTACCACGATTCTCCTTAGAAATTTTTATGTTGGTATATCTAGTTGGAATAGGTATGTTCTCGATACTCTTACAGGAGGTAATTTTCTGGGCACTCCCGCTAGAGAAGCATGCACTATAAATGAAAATTTTGTGGGAATACCACCTATTCATGTTGCTAAAACCGAGACCACCTTGGAGGAGGTGGTAGAAAAGCTCAGCTCTTTAGAGAAAAGTTTGCCAAGTATCCTAGAAAATGCTAGCCGAGTTAGTGAATTAATATAAAACATTGGTAAGAGAATTACCATTTTAGAGGCTAGCACTACTCTTGATAATCAAAACTTAAGGATTGGTAAACTAGAGGAGTCTATGGAAACTCTTAGCTTAATCTTCTCTTCTCTTAAATTTAAGAAAGAGAAAGTGTTTGTCAGAAAAGAGCAAAACTTTATGTATGTTCCCAAGGTTTCTGCGCTTAAACCTCAACATGTTCTTAAAATTGGTAAGACTCTTAGTTCCACTAAGGGTGACTTGCAGGTTAAATCATCTTCGGGAACCTCCAAAGAGCCTACTGAGGTAATTGATGCTTCATCACTTGATGTTACTTGATTCGCAAATTTTCTGCGCCTAGCTCAAAGGCGTTAAAGAAAAGCACTCTTGGGAGATAACCCAATGTTTTATTTTCAGTACTTTTTCTTTTATTTGAGTCTTGGAAGTCATTACTACTGTAATGACCTCTCCTTATCCTTTTTATTTTATTGTTGTGCCAAGAGAAGCCTCTAATTTGAGTGAGGTAAAGATTTGGGGATGTTGCTGTCCTGAAACTGTTTTCGGTGCTGCACCGTAAAAATACGTAAAAATTCTCTGTATATCTTTTGGACCTGAGATTTCTTTTGCATATGGCCCAGGTTATATCCAAACTTTCATTAGTTGAACACTTTTTGATTTGAGCAACAGAAAACCCCTCAAAAATTCGACCTTTGTCAGCTATTCTGTTTTGACAGATTTCTGCCAATATTTGTGTTTGCCGCTTTATCGCTTTCTTTTTGAGTTCTTTTGATCACGGAACTTTTGGGGAAGTTGCTACAGTAGTATATACTTTATATGTGGTGGTTTTGGGTTGAAACCTGAAGCAAAAGAGGTTGATTATATGCTATGATTACACTAATGTTGCTAATAGATTTGTGTTTAGTTTTGTATGAAGGAAGTTTTCAAGTGTAGGGATTGCAGAATGATGAGATGAGTTGAAAAATGGACAAAAGCTCAAGCTTGGGGATGCCCATGCATCACCCCAATAAATATCCAAGAATTACAAGCGTCAAAGCTTGGGGATGCCCCCGAGGCACCCCTTCTTCATCGGCAAAAATTAGGTCACCTTTCAAGACACTATATTTTTATTGCTTCATGCACTATGTGTTTTTCTTGGAGCGTCAGTTGTTTTAGTTTTCTTAGTTAGTTTAGTTTTGTTTGCTGTAATAAATGGTTGGACCCAGTAAATTTTCTTTGGAGAAGTTACCTTGCTTTTCATTTGCCAAGAACGCTCTAGTTTTCATTCTTATCAAAAACCGAGTGTTCTTCTTTTTCTGCTACTGCTTTTGGTTTTCGTTTTCGCCTTGATTTGCGTTCAGACCTTGTCATATATTTTCATCAAGGTGTATTTTTGCCTCTGATCTTTATTGGTTTTCATCAAAAGAGGTGTCCTAAAAATTTCAAATGGTGTTGGAAAAGAGAAAAAGCTTTATGCAAAAAAGTGGTACAAGAAGGAGCTTGTGTAGACTGCGGCTTAGGCTTTTTCATGTCATGCTTGATGTCTTTTTGATAGTATGCTTAGTGGTTTTGCTGTAGTATGACTTGTCTCAAATAACTGAGATTGCTTAATGAGCCTTTGAAAAAAAATCATGCGTTGTTTTTATTGTTTGGAAGCATTATTTTGGTTTTCTCCTTAATGCTTTATTTGGGTTGACTTGGCGCATGCTCACACATGTTAGACTCATACAAAGTCGCCAATAGCCTTTATGATCATTTAGTTTTTGACTTCTGATGCCATCTTATGCTTCTTTTTTATGTTGCTTTGTCGCTTTGCATGATTATGGCCATTATTGCTCTCTTAGTTGGTCGCTCCTAGTCTTTTGCTAGCCCTCGCCTTGTACTGAGTATGAGCTCTACTCATGCATCCAACTCCTAAAAACCAAGTTTGCCAAAGTGTCCACCATACATACCTACTAGCAATTTGCTATTCCAAGTAAATTTGACTTGCTTTTATTTTCTCTTCAAATTAAACTCTTACCAGTGTTATGCGAAAATTGGTCAGTAAAGCTCTCACGAACCGGAAGGCACACTTTACTTTTTATTGTTCTTAAAAATTTGACATTGTGGTCTTTTATGTTGAGTTGTTATGCTTGCAAGTTGTAAGTTGGATACTAGCCCATCCATGCTGTCATGGGGCAAGCTTTCAACATTGCACTTCTTACTTGAGTTGATATCGTGGTCTTTTGTTTATGGATGCCCGCAGTGTGAAATGAATTGGGAATCTTGTGGGGATCATGGAGTTTGTTTATGTGTTAGGGAAACGCCTGGGCCGCCAATCTAAGCCATGCATAATTCATGGTGGAAATTTGCAGCATACCCATGGTGGACATTCGACGACGCATCTCACAATAAAAAGCTAAACAAATGGTAAATAAAAGAGATGTCGAGGTGTTCATTGTCTGCTTGTCCTGTCATTTTGATGTGGGCTTGTTCCATGTCATCGGGCACGGAGGTACCCCGTTGGCGGTTCTCGATGATACATATATACTTACAATGACAAGAGCCTTGTTTGGGACTCTAAGTTGAGTAGCATGAGGTTTGGGTACTCGTATTCACGGGACATGAGGTTTTCGACTTATGATTTGTCAAGCATATGCATCATAATTGTTCTCGCATTAACTTTAACCATTCAAGATGCTTATGATGGGGGCAATGAGAGCTCAAAGCCGGTAAGTAACATAATTTTTGAAGGTTATAAAACTTGCAATCACTGCTTCCCTTCGCGAAGGGCCTTTCTTTTACTTTTATGTTGAGTCACCACCTTCTATCTTTATGCACCATTAAGAGAGCATAGTTGTCATTCTTAGTATAATGTGCATTGTCCCAAAGTTTTCATTGATTGATTCATATTGTTGGTTTCACTTGTTCTTAAATTATTTGTATCTAGTCGCCCTCTTAAACTTGAAGGTGTCCTATACATTTATGTTTTGCTCTCTATGAAGGACAAGCTGAAAACCATTTGTATGTTTTTCCTTATGATTTGAACACACGTTTGACTTTCATTGTTTCATTTTCATGATCTTTTGTTTGTGTTCATTTTCATGTTTACAACATGGTTGCTAAGTTTTTATTGTCAAGATTATATCTTTCATGCCCATGTTTTAAGTTCTTATGATCCCAGCTCACAAATGCTTACATATATGATCAAGATTGTGTAGGTGCATGTCACCTCAAAAATTATTCTTTTGTTATCACTTACCTACTCGAGGACGAGCAGGAGTTAAGCTTGGGGATGCTTGATACGTCTCCAACGTATCTATAATTATTGGTGCTCCATGCTTGTTTTTACACCATTTGCCTACTGTTTCGTTACACTTCGTGGCACTTTTATGCATTTTCCGGAACTAACCTATTAACAAGTCGCCACAGTGCTAGTTCCCTGTTTTCTGTTGTTTTTGCGTTTCAGAAGTGCTACACAGGAAATATTCTCAGAATTGGACGAAACAAGTTCCTGAAGTCTTATTTTTCCCGGAAGCTTTCAGAGATCCGAAGAGGAGTTGGAGGGGGGCCACGAGGGCCCCACACACTAGGGCGGCGCGGCCTGGCCCCTGGCCGTGCCCCCTATGTGTGAGGGTGCCTCGGGCCACCTCTGACGATGCCCCTTCGCCTATAAAGACCCCCCGACAGAAAAAACCTAAGTACCCGATCACTTTTCCAGAACACATCGCGATCCGCCGCCGCCGTCGACTCGAAGATCGGGAGGGTCCAGAAGCTCTTCCCGGCACCCTGCCGGAGAGGGGAATCGCCACCGGAGGTCTTCTTCATCGCCATGCTTGCCTCCGGAGCGATGAGTGAGTAGTCTACCTTGGACTATGGGTCCATAGCAGTAGCTAGATGGTTGTCTCCTCCACCATGTGCTTCATGTTTAGATCTCATGAGCTGCCCTACATGATTGAGATCACCGTTATGTAATTCTACATGTTTGGTTTGTTGGGATCTGATGAATATTGGTGTTATGATTGAGTTGCTATACTGAAATATATCTTATGTTATCTCTATGTTGTTTATGATCTTGCATGCTCTCCGTTGTTAGTAGCTATCTTGGCCGAGTAGTTGCTAGTGACTCCAAGAGGGGGTATTTATGCTCAATAGTGGGTTCATGTCTCTATTTAATCTGGGGGAGTGATAGAAACCTCTAAGGTTGTAGATGTGCTGTTGCTACTAGGGAGAAAACAACATTCATATGCTCAAGGGCATATGCTTTGTTTACATTACACACTTTGCTTAATGCAATTATCTGTTGTTTGCAACTTAATACTCATGGGGTGTTCGGATGATATCCCCGTGAGTGGATTATTAGTCATAGATGCAGTTGGATGGCGGTCTATGTATTTTGTTGTAATGCCCAGAGTAAATCGCATAGTGATCTTCTTGACATATCACGTTTATCTTTATTCTATCAATTGCCCAACTGTAATTTGTTTACCCAGCATGTGTTATTTATCTTATGGAGAGACACCACTAGTGAACTGTGGACCCCGATCCTATTTCCATCATATTGCTATCACATGTTTACTTTACTCGCACTGTTTACTTTACTCGCATACTTTCATTGCTTTCCACTCGATACGCTCATACCCTTTGTTTCAAGCAAACCGGTGAGATTGACAACCTCATCGCAAGTTGGGAACAAAGTATTTGATTGTGTTGTGTTCAGGTTCCACGTTGCTGCTAGCAAAGCAAAGCTTGAACGAGGCACCATATATAAATTGTCCGAAGCTGTCGCTAAGCCAGTCCGCATCACCTTCAGTCGTTTGTCTCTCCTCTCCTGATCGACAAACCTTGGTTTCTTACTGAGGGAAAATCTTGCTGCTATATTCATCATACCTTCCTCTTGGGGTTCCCAATGGGCTGGTCATTTACCACGCATCAAGCGTCTGAGGTTCTGCTGGTATATTGCAGTTCTGGATAATGTTTGCTCTCTTGCTTCTTCCAGCAAATCAACATTATCTTCTCTGACTTCTTTAGCCTCTTCCTCAGTATATAAAACCACTCTCGGTGCATCATGCATTATGTCAATTAGAAGCACAGCTTCTGCCCCATACACAAGGAAAAACGGTGTATAGCCGGTGGATCGATTCGGAGTTGTCCTGAGACTCCAAAGCACTGCCGGCAGCTCATCTAGCCAACAGCCAGGACTTTTTTCTAGTGGGTCTATCAACCGGAGTTTTATGCCGGATAACACTAGTCCATTTGACCTTTCTACCTGGCCATTGGTACAAGGGTGAGCGACTGACGCAATTTCTAGCCGGATCCCCACTTCCTCACAGTATCTAGCAAATGGCCCCTGGGCGAAATTCGACCCATTATCAGTTATTATGCTGTGAGAAAAGCCATATCTCAGGATGATGTCCTTTAAGAATTTCACTGTTGTGTGGCCGTCACATTTGCTTATTGGCTTCACTTCAATCCACTTGGTGAACTTATCCACCATCACCAGAATATGTGTCATCTTGCCTCTTGCCGGCCTAAATGCCCCGACCATATCTAGGCCCCAAATAGCAAAGGGCCAGGTCAGCGGGATAGTCTTCAATGCTGATGTCGGTTGATGAATTTGATGGGCATATCTTTGACACCCGTTGCACTTCCGGACCAAATCCTCTACCTCTTGCAGTGTCGTCGGCCAATAAAAACCGTGTCGGAATGCTTTTGACACTAAAGCTCGGGATGACGCATGGTGACCACACTCTCCCTGATGGATTTTCTGGAGCATCTCCTGGCCCTCAGCTGATTTGACACATCTCTGCAGCACACCAGTGGCGCTTCTCTTGTACATCTCGTTATTGATGATGGTATATGCTTTTGATCTTCTTTGAATGCGTTGGGCTTCAGCTTCATTTGTCGGCACTTGGCCATTGACCATGAAATCCATAATTGGGCGTACCCATGAGGGCACCTCCCTTACAGTGAACACTACTTGATCTATCACCATCACATCAATCGACACATAATCGATCTCCATGGGCTGCAAAGTCCCTGGCACAGAGAGAACAGTCCCCGGGTATGCCGGAGCAGTCCCTGGGTACACCGGAACAACCTCTTGATACATCTTGCCCTTGCCCTTGCTCTTGCTCCAGAACACTGCAGTCACCGCGTATGTCGGCCTAGTCCCCGGGATACTGGAAAGAGTCTCCGGGTTATCTGTACTGGCGCCGGCATCTATCTCCATTGGAACTGCTTCTTTTGGACCCGGCGGAACAAATATGGATGTTGACTCCGGCGAGGGCTTGATGGACGGCTTCCTCAAATGCTCCAGCAAAATGCCGGGTGGGATTGCTTCTCTGGAGGACCCCAACTTGGACAAAGTATCGGCTGCATCATTCTGAGCTCGGGGAACATGCCGGAACTCGCAACCTTCAAAGTAGCCACTGATCTGCTAGACCAGGAAACGATAAGATGCCATATTTGCATCATGCGCATCCCATATGCCGGAGCACTGCTGGATCACCAGATCCGAATCACCAAAGCACATGATCTGGCGAATGCCTATGTCCTTGGACACTCTCAAACCATGCACAAGTGCCTCATATTCCGCCACATTGTTAGATGCTGCAAAGTGAATCTGCAGAACATATCTCAACTGGTCATTCTTGGGTGAAGTAAGAACTATGCCGGCACCCAAACCATGTATTGTCTTGAACCCATCAAAATGCATTCTCCAGTAATTTGCATCTGGCAAGGGTGGCTCATACTGTATCTCGGCCCACTTTAAGAAGAAATCGGCCAGCACCTGGGACTTGATTGTATCTCTTTTCTCATACTGAGGTGTATATGGCGACAGCTCTATTTCCCACTTGGCTATCCGGCCACTGGCCTCTTTGTTGCTTATGATTTCCAAGATAGGGGCCTCTGCCACTACTCGAATTGGATGCTCCTAGAAGTAATGCTTGAGTTTCTTGGCCGCCATATAGACACCATACGTCATCTTATAGTAGTGGGGATAGTTTTGCTTTGAGGTGGAAAGGACTTCACTCAGGTAATATACCGGCTGCTGCGCGGATTTGCCTTCTTCCTCTCGCTCCACTACCACTACTGCACTGACAACTCTGTTCGTTGCTGCTATATAGAGCAACATTGGCTCCTTCGGCAGAATTGATGCCAATATCGGCGTTGTTGACAACATCTTCTTCAATTCCTTGAAAGTTGTGCCAGCTTGCACGTCCATACAAATGTGTCAGACTTCTTCATCAATTGATACAGAGGCAATGCTTTCTCTCCCAGCCGGCTTATAAAACGGCTCAGGGACGCGAGGCATCCAGTGAACTTCTGAACTTCTTTCAGATCTATCGGCGGCTTCATTCTCTCTATAGCACGAATCTTGCCGGGATTTACTTCAATACCCCGGCTCGAGACAAGGAACCCAAGTAACTTGCCCGCCGGCACACCAAAGGTGCACTTAGCCATATTTACTCCATCCGGAACCTTCTCAAGTTTGCAAAAGTTTCCCGAAGATCATCTATAAGAGTCTGGCTTTCCTTGGTTTTGATGACAACATCGTCGACATACACCTGCACATTTTTTCCTATCTGATCATGCAGACATTTTTGCATGCATCTTTGATAAGTAGCGCCGGCATTTCTCAAGCCGAACGGCATAGTGCGATAGCAATAAGCCCCGTACGGGGTAATGAAGGATGTTTTTATTTGATCCGGCTGATACAAAGGGATCTGGTGGAAACCAGAATAGGCATCTACAAATGACAACAGTTCACATTCGGCTGTGGAATCAACCACTTGATCGATCCGAGGGAGCGGGAATTGATCTTTAGGACATGCCTTGTTCAGATTAGTGTAATCAACACACATCCACCATATCTTGACTATGCCGGGCTCATCCTTCTTCTTTTCTACCTTGACCGGATTAGATAGCCAATCCGGATGCAGCACTTCCATGATAAAGCTGGCAGCTATGAGCCTGGCCACTTCCTCCCAAATCGCTTTCCTTCTATCATCTGCAAACTGCCGGAGCGGCTGCTTTACTGGTTTAGCATCCGGCCTTACATGCAGTGAGTGCTCAGCCAGCTCCCTCGGCACACCTTGCAGGTCCTGAGTTGACCATGCAAAGATATCCCGATTCTCATGGAGGAAACTGGTGAGCTCGCTTTCCTATTTGGGTCCAAGCCGGCACCTATGAGGGCATGGCGCTCTGGGAAAACTTCATCTAGAGGCACCTTCTTGGTCTCCTTGGCCACCTAGAAGGAAGTGGTGCCATTCGGGTTTGCCATGCCCGGCATAGATTTGCCGGCCACGACTGCTTCAGCGATTTCCACTGCTCGCTTGAGCTTCTTCTTCTCCTTTGCTATAATCAGAGTCTCAGCCAAACTAGACCCGGCCGAGGAGCACGCCATTGAGCGCTTGTAATCACCAATGATGGTAATCACTCCCTTGGGTCCCAGTATCTTCATCTTCAAATACGCCACATGCGTAGATGCCATAAATTTTGCTAATGTCGGCCTACCCAGCAATGCATGGTAAGGACTGTCCAAATCCACCACCTCGAACTTGAGGTTCTCCACTCTGCAGTTATCTCGGTAGCCAAATATGACATCTATCCGGATTTTGCCCATCGGCGCTGAAAGGATCGTATGAGCGACTAGAGGGGGGGTGAATAGGAGCTACCCAAATTTTTACTTCTTTTCAAGTTAAGGCTAGACAAGAAGGTAAATTCTCTAAATGTGCTACTAAGAGAATTTAACTAGAGTGATAAGCAAGCTAGCAATAACAATATAAGTAAAGGTACGAGTAAAGGATAGAGGTCACCGCAATGGAGACACGAAGACACAAGGATGTATTCCCGTAGTTCCTTCCTTGTTACGGGAAGTACGTCTACGTTGGAGAGGTGTGGTGCCACAAAGGCCACCAACGCCACAAAGGCTCACCCTATTCTCCTGTGAACAAGCCACAAAGGCGAGTTCACGCTCCACTAAGCGATGCCCTTGAAGGCGGCACGACACCTTTACACAAAGTATTGGGGCAAGCTCCACAACTCAATTGGAGGCTCCCAATAGGCCCACCAAGCTCTTACACACAAAGTTAAGCTTGGAGAACGGCTTCTTCCAGCTAGGAATCTGATGAATCACACAAGTTACAAGCCCCTCAACAAAGAGAGGGGGGAAATCAAATCGCCTTGGTGGAAGTGTAGATCTAGGTCTTCTCCCTCAAATCCCAAAAGGGCTTTGAGTTCTATTGGCTAGGGAGAGAGAACTAGAGCTTTGAAGCTTTGGAACAATGGAGGAGAGAGTGGAAGCCGCAACCAGCTCTTGAGGAAGAAGAAGGCTTTATATAGTCCTCCACGAAATGTAGCCGTTGCTGGACGACTAGGGCCGGAGTCTCCGGCCAGGAGGGCCGGAGTCTCCGCCCTAAGTGACTCCAGGGCCGGAGTCTCCGGCCAGAGACAAAAGTCTCCGGCCCAACTCCGGCCTGGTCTCTGAAGCGACCAAGCCTTTAGCAAACCCTAGCCCAGCCAGACAGACCGGAGTCTCCGGCCCCTGGGGACCGGAGTCTCCGGCCACAGCATGCCAGCCCGGAGTCTCCGGGCAGAGACAGAAAGTCTCCGGCCCAACTCCGGACGGGCATCTGGCGCGTCCGACACTGGGGGTTGCCTGGGCGAGTCCCCTAGGCCGGAGTCTCCGCCCTAGAAGAAGCAACAACAGCACTTCGTGGAACCCCTCTCCACCATTTCCACCTTCGCGAAGCACCCTACAAGACAAATAAGCCCTAACTCCACTACTGGACTACGGGCTCCGATCTTTTCAACCTTTTTGGGGTGCACCTCCGCGAGATCCTGAAATAACCTAGAAAATCTGCAGAACTTTAATAGCATGGTTAAATCACCAAATGTTGTTAACAAACACCGAAATACATTTATTAGGGAAATGCTCTTTCAATCTCCCCCTTTTTGGTGTTTGATGACAACATACGGATTTGCAAGATATAAGCACAATAACTCAAAATATATAGCCAAAGCTCCCCCTACTTGTGTGCACAACACAATTTGCATTTAAACATGAGCCACACAAGTAAGGATCATCACTCCCCCTATATATTTCACAGTTGTACCAAGAGCAAGTAGTAATACATGAGACTAACCATAAGCATATAAGTAAGACTAACAAGATAGCATAGCACACATTTAATAGTCTTACTAAGCAACAGAGGAACTTAAGTCTCACAAACAAAACGTACCACACACATTTAATAGTTCAACACTAAGATAGATGAGACACAACATGAAAGTCCATGAAGTTGTGTCTCGACCAAAGCAAATACAAATCCAAATTCAAATAAACCAACCCATGGCAAATCCCAATGATGACATCCTAATAGAGCTACTTCTCCCCCTTTGGCATCGAGACACCAAAAAGGAAAAAGAGCGATGCTACACGCCCATGGGATCACTCATCGTCTTCATCCTCGGGCTCGTCCTCGGAACCGGCATTGAAGTCCTCATCTCCTTCTTCAATATCATCAGAAGCCATGGGCTTCTTGCCATGATGCACATTGGAGGTGCCAGAGGTGACCTCCTCAAAGGCTTGCTAGTCAGTCAGACCCTTGCTCCACTTGCCATAGGAGTGAGTGCCGGATGAAGAAGAGGAAGGAGGTGATTCCACATAGTCCAGTTGAGACTTCCGAAAGGCCTTGTGAAGAACTTGTTGATTGTCATTCAAATGCTTTTGGGCAATGTAGCTCTCATATTGCTTGTGACGGATGTCCACATTCATGCAAAGCACATTCCTTTGGAACCAATTGAGCTTCTTGAATTCTTGCCCAAACTCATTGTTGGAGCTAGAGCCGGCATTGCTAGCATGCTTCATCCTTGGGCCCCTTCTAGTTGACACTCCCTCGGCAAAGGCATCATCATCTTCACCTCTCACCGGAGCAAATGGTTCTTTGGAGTGACCGGTGAGTTCTTTGCGTTGAAGCTTCACAACCTTGTGATTCACAAGGTTTGCCGTGAGAAGAGGAAGGTTGAGTTGTTAAGCAAGGATGAGCTTCATGATAAAAGGAGCATAAAGAGGAGTCTTCTTATTGAGAATGCAATCATTGATCTCCGTGTGAATGAAATCCATCACATCAAGTGGCTCAACATGTGCGGTCTCCCCTTTGCAATAGACTTCATGAGAGTAGGCCAAGAGATTCACCAAGACCCCACGAATAGCATCAAAGTTACCGGCTTGAGGGGCAATGGAGGCCCGGAATATGCGGAGCAAGATGTTGGACCTTTTGGATAGCCCAAGGGTGCCCCCAATGACAATCTTTTTGTCATCTCCGGTGTAGAGAGGAGCAAGCTTCTTCTTCTCATAGTACTCACCATCCACATGCATCCTCATGCCACTAGGAGTAGTAGCACCACGAAACTCATACCCAAGGAGAGCAGCAAAGTCCATGAAGTTTGAGTGACAAACCTCTTCTCCGGTCATCCAAGTCATGGGGATCTCCTCACCATCCCCAAGTACCAAGGTAGCAAAGAACTAATGGATCAAAGTGATGTTATAGGGCTCTTGAATCTTCATGAGTGGATGGAGCCCAAGCTTGCGAGTGATCCACACAGCCTCTCCAAAATAGGCACTGTACTTGGCAAAATGAGAGAAGTCCATGACCGTCTGAGGGCAAACCGGATACTTCTTGAGAGAAGCATAGAATTCCTTCATGATCAGCTCTTGCTCTTTGCGGACAAAGCAACGGTCACGAGAGTTCCGCGGGAGAGTGTACATGTCCCTCTTCCTCATCTCAACAAATTCAGATGACGACAGCCCTTCCAAGGTCACAAGGCTATCGAACTTGACCTTCTTAGCTGCCTCAGCCCGTTCCTCCTCAGCCATCCTTGTCTTGAGCTTCTTCGCATCCCTTGCTTGCTGAGCAATGATTGACCTCTGAACAAGAGCCCCTATGGCGGGATTGACAACCAACTTGTCCTTGCTATGAGCGGCCGGTTTCCGAGAACCACCTGCACCTGTGAATGAGTGAGGAAGATAGCAAGGTTGAGGTGACATGTCCTAGAATCAAAAAGTAAGCAACTATGCTGTGACTTAGTGCACTCAGGCCTGATCTAGCCGGAGTCTCCGGGGACTCGGGCCGGAGTCTCCGGCCAAAACCGGAGACTTTGCGTCCAGGCCGGAGTCTCCGGCCACAGGGGCCGGAGTCTCCGGTTGGATGCAGGAGCCCGAGCCTAGGAGACTACATTTGAACAAATCGAGTGCAAAATCCACAATAAAGTTGCAAGGAAGATGATTGATAGCCACTAGAAGGTAGTACACCATATCAAACTAGGGGAAACATGCAAATCTCATAGATCTAGGGAGAACTAGATGAAGGAGATTGAGAGCAAGTTTACCGGAGTCCATGGCACGAAATCGACCGGTGGGATTGATCCCACACCTTCAAGAACTTGTTTTGCCGGTGGCACGGCGGATCCCGAAGCTTGGAGAGGCTCCGGGGGCGATCTTGGGCAATGGGGGCGGCAAGGGAAGAGCAGGGGCACGGGGGTGGATGGGGAAGAATGAACCGTTCTTCCCCACCCCGTGCCCTAAGTATTTGTTTCGAAACTGCCCGGCCGGAGTCTCCGGTACTTACCCCGGAGTCTCCGGCCCACCGGAGTCTCCGGTACTTACCCCGGAGTCTCCGGCCCACCGGAGTCTCCGGGCTGTAAACCCCGGAGTCTCCGGCCCCCCATTGACAAGATCACATTTATAGTGGAAAAGGACATGTCATTTAAAGATGAGTATGTTTGAGGATGAGATAGGCTTGGGATGGACACATTGTCACTGTGTGGTACAAAATGCTCATGTTTGCAAACATGCAAATAAAATCAAATAAGACCAAACATGAGCATGTTCCCATCAAAAAATAAGACAAAAAAAATCAAATGGGAAACTCCTCCACTAGGGAGGTTGTTGACCAAAAGGCCACCATGTATGAGTATATAGGTATGGCACTGCGAAGATATATCTTGGGCCCAAAACCTAGACTCATCGATTAAGCTCAAAAATGTCACAAATGACAAGATAGAACAATACGCTTACTATTGGCATTATGGGGGGAGGGATAGTCCAATCAATTAGGACCGCACTCCCCCTATTCCCATGCCTATATCTAGAACAACACACAAGTTAGAGTATGGGAGTAAATGCACCTAGCTCAAGCCACATTGCTTGAATCAATGATATTTAGTTCATGCCTCAATTCCCGGAATCTTGCTTCATCAAGAGGCTTTGTGAATATATCGGCAAGTTGCTCATTAGTGCCAACATAAGATAGATCAATATCTCCACAGTTGACATGATCTCGAATGAAATGATGATGAATCTCAATATGCTTTGTCTTGTTGTGTTGCACCGGGTTGTGAGCGATCTTGATTGCACTTTCATTATCACATAAAAGAGGCACTTTGTCAAAAATGACACCGTAATCCTTCAAAGTTTGCCTCATCCATAAGAGTTGTGCACAACAACTAGCCGCGGCTACATATTCGGCTTCGGTGGTAGAGAGAGACACACAATTTTGTTTCTTAGATGACCAACACACCAAAGACCTACCAATAAATTGGCAAGCCCTGGAGGTTGATTTCCGTTCCACTTTGTCTCCCGCCCAATCCAAATCCGAGTAACCTACAAGATCAAAACTTGCTCCTTTTGGATACCAAAGACCAAAGTTAGGGGTATTCACTAAATATCGAAAGATTCTTTTGACCGCCACTAAGTGGCTTTCTTTTGGTGCGGCTTGAAAACGTGCACAAACTCCCACACTTAACATAATGTCCGGTCTAGATGCACAAAGGTAAAGCAAGGAACCAATCATAGATCTATAAAGTTTTTGATCCACTTCTTTACCATTAGGATCGAGATCAAGATTAACCTTGGTTGGCATGGGAGTCTTTGCACCTTTGACTCCTATCATCTCGAACCTTTTGAGCATGTCTTGGGTATATTTGGCTTGGTTCACAAAAGTCCCTCCCTTCAATTGTTTGACTTCAAATCCAAGGAAGAACTCTAACTCCCCCATCATAGACATCTAAAACTTGTCGGTCATGAGCTTGGCAAACTCATTATTGAAAGCTTTGTTAGTAGAACCAAATATAATATCATCAACATATAATTGGCAAATGAAAAGCTCCCCATTGACCTTCTTAGTAAAAAGAGTGGGATCGATCACCCCAATTTCAAAACCACGATCAACCAATAACTCTTTAAGATGCTCATACCACGCACGTGGGGCTTGTTTGAGGCCATAGAGCACCTTATCAAGTTTGTAAACGTGGTTAGGAAACTTAGGGTTTTCGAAGCCCGGGGGTTGCTTCACAAAAACCAATTCATTTAAGGGACCGTTGAGAAATGCACTTTTAACATCCATTTGTTGAAGTTTAAAGTTATGATGTGATGCATATGCAAGTAAAATGCGAATGGATTCAAGACGGGCAACGGGAGCAAAAGTTTCACCAAAGTCAATACCCTCAACTTGGGAGAAACCTTGAGCCACCAATCTTGCCTTGTTACGAATGACAATGCCATTTGCATCTTGCTTGTTCTTGAAGATCCACTTGGTCCCAATGACATTACGGCAATCTTTGGGTCTTTCTACTAGAGTCCAAACTTTGTTACGCTCGAAGTTGTTGAGTTCATCATGCATGGCATCAAGCCAATCCGGATCCTCAAGCGCCTCATAAACTTTCTTGGGTTCTACACAAGAGACAAAAGCATGATGAGAGCTAAAGTTAGAAAGTTGCCTCCTAGTGGAGACACCTTTACGAACACTCCCAACCACATTTTCCAAGGATATGCTTCTTCGTCGAAGAATGGACTCAAGCTTCTTCTCACGGCGAGTGCGAGCCTCAAGAGGAGATTCTTGAGAGACTACTTGATCATCTTCATGATCACTGTTCTGGTCCTCGCCTTGACCAGTTGGATTGCCTTGATCATCAAGTGGCCCATAGCCACGGAATTCCGAAGGATCTTCATCAAGGCCTTGATCACCCCCGGAGACTCCGGTATCCATACCCGGAGACTCCGGTATAGGCCGGAGAGTCCGGACCACAGGGGCCGGAGACTCCGGGCAAGATTGTTCAGTGGGATGATCTTGAGGTTGAGGGTGCGCAGCTTGTCTTTGGTCAATGTCCTGTGGATGTTCAGCAGGTGAAGGCTCCACTTGTGTAGAGCATTGTCCTTCTCCTTCGGCCAAAAGGTGTCCCTCAATGGGCCGGAAGAATCCGACACCCATTCTTCTTATGGCTTGGGGAGGAATTTCGTCACCTACATCACGAACACCACTTTGTCCCACAAAGGAACCATTATCCTCATCAAACCTCACATTACAAGTCTCTATAACATGCCCGGTGGACTTGCTATAGATCCTATAGGAATGTGAGTCCATGGAGTAACCAACAAAGATACCCTCTATAGCTTTAGAATCAAATTTTGACAAACGAACACCTTTCTTGAGATAGAAACACTTACAACCAAATACCCGGAAGTACATGATGTTGGGCTTTTGCCCGGTAAGAATTTCATATGGAGTCTTGTTCAAGTTCTTGCGGAGATAAAGCCGGTTGGTGGCATGGCATGCGGTATTAATAGCTTTGGCCCAAAAGTTGTATGGAGACTTGAACTCCGCCAACATAGTTCTTGCCGCATCCATAAGAGTCCGGTTCTTCCTCTCGGCAACTCCATTTTGTTGCGGGGTATATGCAGCGGAATATTGATGTTTGATACCCGCATCACTAAGAAACTCATTTAGGGAGTAGTTCTTGAACTCGGTGCCATTGTCACTTCTTATAGTCAATATGGTGGTATTGAATTGACGCTCAACTTCGGTGGCAAGGTCTTTGATGGTTTGTTGGGTCTCACTCTTGAACTCAAAGAAATAAACCCAAGTATATCTTGAATAGTCATCGACAATTACCAAGCAATACTTCTTGCCACCAAGACTTGCATAAGTGGGAGGCCCAAAGAGATCCATGTGAAGGAGCTCCAAGCACCTCTTGGAAGAGATAATAGTCTTGCTCGGATGACTTATTTCATGCATCTTTCCTTCAATACATTCCCTACAAACACGATCTTTGGCAAAAGAAACATCCTTTAGTCCGAGTATGTGGCCGCCGATGTAGAGATTTTGCAAAGCTCTCATATTGATGTGGGCTAACCGGCGATGCCAAAGCCATCCCACGTCGGCCTTAGCAATTAGGCATATCGCGGCCGTAGTGGGTTTCTCCGAAAAGTCCGCCACATACAAGCCATTTTCGACATACCCAACAAAGGCAACCTTGAGAGACTTACTCCACATGACGACCACAATATCAACATCAAAATATGTGGCATAGCCCATAGTAGCAAGTTGATGAACGGAAAGTAGATTATAACCAATGGTTTCGACAAGCATGACATTCACTAGGGACACGTCCGGAGTGATCACCACCTTACCGAAACCAAGTACCTTAGAGGATGAATTATCACCATATGAGACCGTGACATTTGAAGTATTTGGCTTTAGATCTTCCACAATATTTTTGCTTCCGGTCATGTGGCTTGTGGCACCACTATCAATAATCCATTTTCCTCCTCCGGAAGCAATGTCCTACAAGAGATTAATTCTTGGTTTTAGGTCCCCATTTTTGAATGGGTCCTCTTTTGTTAGTCACAAGAATCTTAGGTACCCAAATAGCATATTCAATGTAACCATTATAGGGACCAACATATTTAGCATAGACATCACCATAATAGTCCCTAAGAAGAACATAATGAGGGTTATATTTTCCTGCAAAATTATTGTGAGAAGGGTCGGAGACTCCGGCCTTTGGGAGCGGAGACTCCGGGGTAGATGAACTAACCGGAGACTCCGGAACCTTTGACCCGGAGACTCCGGTCTCCTCGATTTTCTTCTTTCCATTCAGCTCCTCCCACTCCTCCTCGGTGTAACAAATATCAAATGGGACATGAGGAGTAGGAGCAGCAGCAGGCTTTGTCTTCTTCTTGTTCTTCTTATTCTTCTTCTTCTTTGAGGACTCGGCCACCAAACAAAGATCC
Organism: Dactylis glomerata; assembly: GCA_007115705.1. Classification (NCBI taxonomy): domain Eukaryota; kingdom Viridiplantae; phylum Streptophyta; class Magnoliopsida; order Poales; family Poaceae; genus Dactylis; species Dactylis glomerata. Next base: position 279,617 of record QXEO01000082.1, read on the forward strand.
CCTTTCTTTGAGGACTCGGCAACAAATCCGAGACCCTCCTTTCCCTTGAACAATCTTTGATTGTTCAAGAGATCATTGAGATTCTTCTCTCCTTGAATGCAAGTAGCAAGGCCCTTAGCAAGATCGGCCTTCAACCAATTGTTCTCCTCAATGATATCACTATGATCACAAATAGAGTTAGAAGAACAAGGAACTTCAATAACTTGCATTGGTGGGACTTTAGATTGTTCAATACTTAGTTGAATTTGAAGTTGTTCACGAATCTTGGTGAGATGCGAGAATTTGCCTTCCAAAGCCTTGTGGGCTTCTTCAAGCTTCTCAAACTTCTCACGAAGATCATTATGACCAACGTCAAATTCAACTTTCTCCTTTTTAAGCAACTTGACCATAGCAAGAGCATGGTCACGTTCTTTAGTGAGTTTTGACAAGATTAGATTATGAGACTCTTCTAGTCCCAACAATTTCTCCTCTAAAGAGACTCTCAAGTTTTGCTCTTCTTCGAGCTCAATTGATAGAGAGCCAATATCATCGGCGGCTAATCTTTCCAACTCCTCCTTCTCCTTGATAGTGTCATGAGCATCACCAATTTCACACATTAGTGTCTCAAAGTATATCTTGGTTGGCCCCTTCATGTTAGCAAGAAAATCATCACAAGAAACTAGTTCTTTCTTAATCTTAAGACTACTCACATCATCCATAGAGGTAGCATTGGAATGAGATGATGAAGGAGTAGGTGATGAGGTTACCTCCGAGGCCTTAGCCATAAGACACTTGTGAGTGGTGATGATGGCGTTCTCATTTTGTGAGTTGAAGAGGGATGTAGGTGGTGTGGAGATAATGGCAATGGCGGCCACTTCTCCATTCTCTTCATCAACGGAGTCATCATCATCGGACTCGGAGTCATACTCCTCATGAACCACCAATACCCTTTCTCCTTTCTTCTTGTTGTCCTTGTTCCCATGCTTCTTGGATGGGTAGAACTTTGATGACCGGCGCTTGGGGATGAGCCGGCCTTCATTGTCCTCCTTGTTCTCATAAGGACATTCGGCGATGAAGTGCTTGATTCCTCCACAATTGTAGCAATGCCTCACTTTAGAGTCACCACCCTTCCTTGGAAAGGATTTGAACTTGGATCCCTTCGTCTTGTGCTTGTTGGCATCCCAAAAGGCATTTGCATTGAGAGCCAAGTGTTCATGGAGTGCAAACTTGAGATCTTCCGGAGACCAACACTCTTCTTCATATATTTCTTCTTCTCCTTCTCCTTGCTTGGACACCACCTTGGCCTTGAGAGCAAGATTGTGAACTCCTTGTCCGGCAAGAACACGGGCTCTAGTCTCTTCCGCGTTCTTCTTCAAGATAGACAAGGCGGTGAACTCGCAAAGAACTTCATTTGAGGTCATACTCCCAAAATCCGGTCTTGAACGGATTATCTCAGACCGCATGGGTTCTCTTGGGTTGATGGAGGTGATGAACATACGCTTGATATAGTCATCACCATTGTCTTTGCACCCAAACCCGGTCAAGGCCGTTGCAAGAGCCAAGATCCTTTGGTACATCTCATCGGGAGTCTCATTATCACGCATAATGAAATCCCTTTCTTCACTCTTGAGCTCATCAAACTTAGAGGACCGAATACTTTCATTCCCAATGAATAGCATAGTGAGATAGTCCCATACTTCCTTGGCGGTGCTCAAGTTGTTGATGTGTACCGCATGAGTATCCGGTACGGCTTGTTGAAGGAGATGCTTGGCGGTGGCATTGAGTTGCTCATCAACTTCTTCCCTTCTGGCCAAGTTGAGAGGATCATGAGGTGCAAAGCCATTTTGTATGACCCTCCACAAATGAGTAGAAGAGCTAGAAATATGAGATTTCATTAGTCCTTGCCATTTAATAAAATTGCGAGAATCAAGCTTAGGAGGAGATCCCATGTTGTTAATGTGTGGCATAGGATAATGGACCGGCGGAGGGGAGTAAGTGTTAGGGGGTGGAATGTTAGCACCCTTTGCCGGACCATCATTTTCCTTAGGAGGGTCACCTTTATTCTCGGCGGAGGTGGAGCCATTGTTAGGTGGCTTCACCTTAGCCAAGGAGAGTTCCACACTAGGTGTGGTGTTTGGGTCGGTGGGCCCGGAAGGTTTTCTTCCAAAATATTCCTCAAACATAGCCTTCATCTCCAATCTCATGGTGGTTTGCATTGTGTCCAAGGACGCCAAATGCTCCTCACGTGAGATTGAAGAGGAAGAGATAGATGGAGGAGTATCTTCGGGAGGAGTTTCTTTACTCTTATCCCCTTCCATAGTTGCTCAAACTCTTAGGCGGTTAAGCCCGAATAAGAGACCATGCTCTGATACCAATTGAAAGGATCGTATGAGCGACTAGAGGGGGGGTGAATAGGAGCTACCCAAATTTTTACTTCTTTTCAAGTTAAGGCTAGGCAAGAAGGTAAATTCTCTAAATGTGCTACTAAGTGAATTTACCTAGAGTGATAAGCAAGCTAGCAATAACAATATAAGTAAAGGTACGAGTAAAGGATAGAGGTCACCGCAATGGAGACACAAAGACACAAGGATGTATTCCCGTAGTTCCTTCCTTGTTACGGGAAGTACGTCTACGTTGGAGAGGTGTGGTGCCACAAAGGCCACCAACGCCACAAAGGCTCACCCTATTCTCCTGTGAACAAGCCACAAAGGCGAGTTCACGCTCCACTAAGCGATGCCCTTGAAGGCGGCACGACATCTTTACACAAAGTATTGGGGCAAGCTCCACAACTCAATTGGAGGCTCCCAATAGGCCCACCAAGCTCTTACACACAAAGTTAAGCTTGGAGGACGGCTTCTTCCGGCTAGGAATCCGATGAATCACACAAGTTACAAGCCCCTCAACAAAGAGAGGGGAGAAATCAAATCGCCTTGGTGGAAGTGTAGATCTAGGTCTTCTCCCTCAAATCCCAAAAGGGTTTTGAGTTCTATTGGCTAGGGAGAGAGAACTAGAGCTTTGAAGCTTTGGAACAATGGAGGAGAGAGAGTGGAAGCCGCAACCAGCTCTTGAGGAAGAAGAAGGCTTTATATAGTCCTCCACGAAATGTAGCCGTTGCTGGACGACTAGGGCCGGAGTCTCCGGCCAGGAGGGCCGGAGTCTCCGCCCTAAGTGACTCCAGGGCCGGAGTCTCCGGCCAGAGACAAAAGTCTCCGGCCCAACTCTGGCCTGGTCTCTGAAGCGACCAAGCCTTTAGCAAACCCTAGCCCAGCCAGACAGACCGGAGTCTCCGGCCCCTGGGGACCGGAGTCTCCGGCCACAGCATGCCAGCCCGGAGTCTCCGGGCAGAGACAGAAAGTCTCCGGCCCAACTCCGGACGGGCATCTGGCGCGTCCGACACTGGGGGTTGCCTGGGCGAGTCCCCTAGGCCGGAGTCTCCGGCCACCAGGGCCGGAGTCTCCGCCCTAGAAGAAGCAACAACAGCACTTCGTGGAACCCCTCTCCACCATTTCCACCTTCGCGAAGCACCCTACAAGACAACTAAGCCCTAACTCCACTACTGGACTACGGGCTCCGATCTTTTCAACCTTTTTGGGGTGCACCTCCGCGAGATCTTGAAATAACCTAGAAAATCTGCAGAACTTTAATAGCATGGTTAAATCACCAAATGTTGTTAACAAATACCGAAATACATTTATTAGGGAAATGCTCTTTCAGGCGCACATGAAAGTCCCGACACAATGCCGTGGAAAGTTGTCTGACTTGGCTCCAGCATATTTTCCTTGATGCCCAACTTCTGCATAGTATCCCGATACATGATGGTGATGCTGCTTCCGTTGTCAATGAGGACCTTGCTGAACCTCACGTTGTTTGCCGGCCCGATGAATGTCGGATCCATCACTAGCGCATAGCCGCCGGGATTCGGCATAATCTTGGGATGATCCGCCCTATCCCAACCAATGGCCTGGTCCGACCAGTACATCAACTTTGGTACCGCTGACATAACGACATTCACCTCCAAGCTCCGCCGGTACAAACTCTGCTTGTCGGTTTTCTCGGTCTCAAAGACCATGTAACTTTGATTGGGGTCCTTGTATTCATTCCGGCCCGCTACTGGGCCTCCACCATAGAACTCTGGGTTGTAGTTATGCTCAACCTGATGAACGCCGGCATTTCCGCCGTTGTTCTGATTCCCAGGATTAGCCGGTCTGGGTGGTACTGCAACTGTATTTGCACCTGTCAGCGGTGATGGAGCTGCCGGGACAGGTGGCACGACCTGCCAATATGTCATCCAACCATGAACAATTTCTAGTCAAATGATTCGCCAGATTATCCGGCTGGAAAGTATGGAAGCAACATGGCTTGTCCATAGCTAGACCCACGGTATACTTCGGCCACTGCTTTTTCTGGCCTGCACCGGCATTTTTATTGACCCACACATTTTTCCTCTGCCACGGCTGCGCTTGCTACTGCGGTGGTTGCTGTTGCTGCTGGGGCTGCTGATAGCCCTCACATCTCGGACGCTGGCTACTGCCGGCACCTGCTTGCTCTTGCTCTACGGCCGCCACTTGGGATGAACCGTACCGATAATCTGGCCTGTCATCTCTTCTCTTGTTCCGGTTATCAGGGCGATAGAACTGCCCCGATGCACCGGAACCACTGTTGTTCCGCTGACTCTGCCCCTGACCTGACGAGGCAAGTGTGGGGTGCATAGTGCAATAATAGAAAAGTGAAAACAGTAGATGAGGGAGGTACGGCAACTCCACCTCTCTCTCTCACACACTCTTAGCTAACCGATCAAGCAAGCACTGCAAGCACCGGAAAGGACTGAGATAACACTACTACTCTAGGAGCAAAACACGAACAAGAGGAAGAGATGGCAGATCAAGGTCAAGGTGATTAACTTCTAATCCCACTCTATGGTTCAAGCTTGGGCTAGTTGATCCAATCAACACCAACAGTATTATCCAGTCTCTTTCATCAAATCGGTCTTTTTAATCGCATTGGCTAGAACGTGCAGTTCATTTTTTTCATACGACTCCAGCATGGAGGGGGTTCCATTATCATAGAGATAACATAACATAAGTTCAGTTTTACAAACAATAATAGAAACATAAAAGAACCATTGATTTGTCACATAAACCCATATTTGATGATAACTAATAATTTTTAATATTCTGCATATTAAAAAAATTGGAGCACGGGAACTCAAACTCAGGTGGGTGGGAAGGAATCAACCCCTTCCTACCACTAGGCTATGCCTAAATGTGCATTCAAACTTGAACATAATACAAATACTCGACTTGATGCGAACATGAGTCCGGCCTGACCCACTACTCGGGAGTTTTTTAAAAACAGCCTCCCAAAAAAATTACGGAGCCGAGCGCGACTACGGACCGCCCCGCATAACAAGCAAGTCGTCTGCCTCCGATACTCCTATTTTGGGAGACTGCCCAAATTTTTCCCGTTGCTGAAAGCGGTTATGAATTCAAATTGGGTCTAGGTTCCATATTTACACTAGTAGAAAAAGGGGCAACAATACCGGTTCCATAGGGGCTTTTGTACCGGAAATAAAACCGGTACAAAAGATTCGGGACAAAAGCCCCCCCCCTCTTTGGTACCGGTTCCTTACGAACCGGTATTAAAGGCACCTCCACGTTGGCTCCCAGGAGAGTGCAGGCTAGGGACCTTTGGTACCGGTTTGTAACACGAACCGGTACCAAAGGATTTCAGGGTTTAGGGTTTTAATTAGGAGGGGTTTAGGAGTTTAGGAGTATCGGACCATTTCATCGTACGAGGATCGCGTCGATGCGCCAGAAACGTGTTTCGATTTAGGAGTACATGAAGATCAAGGTAATGCATATCAACTTGGTGCATATAATATAACACATGTAATTGCATAAGATCGCAAATTAAGTAGTACATGCATGAAGATCGATCTTCATGCATATATAGTGGTACTCTCCGAGGCATACTATCTATTACATGTAGCATAGTGGTACTCTCCGAGTCAAGCTATATATTACATGTAGATCTTCATTCATAGTGGTACTCTCCGAAGTTAGGTATGACGTCCCGAAGGAAAAATCCCGCCAATTCCTCGCCAATTGCTTTGAAGCGGTGCTCGATTGGGAGCCTGTCACGCTTTCTTGCCAACTGTAAAAGAATGAGATTCAAATAAATAAATGAGCTATGTATATATATATATATATATATATCAAATCACAATCAAACAATTATGACTGAAACTTAGCACAAGTTATGGTAACAAAATAAATTTGTGAATATTGTTTTCGTACCTCTCTATTCCTTTGATTATTCGTTCTCTCGCTGACAATCTTATGGATGTTCTCGCAAACATAGTATCCACATAGATTAGTCCCCTCAGGTTGTTGCGCGCATTTTTGTACAAGAATATAATTCAATCAAATAATAATCAAGTATGATAAAGGTGTGTGGACCTAGGTAGTACTACTTACTTTGTTCGCACGCCATATCAGCTTCGGTTTCCATCCACCGGTCGGATCTTCCTGGATGAACGTTTGCCATACGCTGCCCGACAAAACAAAATGCATAAAAGAGTTATTAATTTGTTGATATCAGGAAATTAACGAAAAAACCGATAAGAATTAAAATTACCTTTTGAGCATATCAAAAGCCGACTTGTATAGTATAGGCTCTTTGGTTAGTGAGTCAAAGACTTCAACCTCTCCATCGTACATTTTAATGACGATAAGAATAAAGTGGAACCTGCGCACGTTTAAATATGCAGTGTCATAGATATAAGTCATCAGTTAAAATTTTAACATATGGTGAGCAAAATAGAATGTATTATAAGACAGTTACACTTACTTGAAGTTGTAAGGCCAAAGTATTATCTTTTTGTCACGTTGTCGCTTCAAAAACCTTAGCAAAGTCTCTGGTGTATCCTTGTTAAAGATGGGATCTTCTATGGTTATTTCATGCATTGTATCTGGATCAATGAACCCAATGTCCGTGATTTCATCCCTTTTGCATTCGAGCTTCTTCGATCTGCATAATATAGCGCACAAAAGATTAAATTGAGGATAATTTGCAGACAAAGAATGAGCTGAGCTAAAGACTTCTCAAATTATATTAATAAATCACTTACAGACAATAGCAACTGATGATAGATTTGTCGATGGCCCGGAGATTGTATAACTGAAAAAGTTCGAGGAAGTCAACGCTCACAGAGTATTCTTGGAAGTAGTGCTCATCCTTAACTCGCACCATGATACAATCAATCCCTCTCTTTATGGCATTAGTGTACCAGATATTCAAATTACGCATACATGTTGGTAGCGACCTGATATTCTCGACCAGATCTTTCCCTGGAACAAATTGATATACTACTTCAGCCATGGGGTAATCAATTGTGTTTTGTCGAGAACTTTCAACGGCCTTCTCGTCAAACACCTTGAGAGGGGGGACCGATTGAACGGGTTGTTCTCCGAGCTGGTAGACTTGTTTCCTAGTTTTCGCCGAGACCACCGATTGATCGGGTTTTTTCACCTCCACCATAGCGTCATACGACTTTTCAATAGAACGCCTATAGTCAGATGGCGGCGATGGTGGAGGGTCATATAGATTCTCAACGGTACGAATAACTTTCACCGGATCTAGAGTCTTCTCAAAAGGTATCTCTGGCACTTTCTTAGCAAAATATTTTGCCACCTGGGACTTAGAGATTTCGCTGCATTCCTCGATAGTTCTTTCCCAAGGTAACTTCTCGATAGGCGGCAGTGGTTTCTCCTTTCTAGGTCTCTTCCTAGGCGGCGTACCGTTCCGCTTAAAAAACGCAGTCTTACGCGGAGGATCTCGAGATGGTGGACTCGCGCTGGGGTCCCTCTCCGGTAGGTGTGGACTTTGCTGCTCATGTGGACTGCTACCAGGCGGAGTCGATGGCCATTGCTGCTCATGTGGAATTTGCTGCTCATGTGGAATTTGCTGCTCATGTGGACTGCTACGAGGAGGAGTCGGTGGCCTTGGCGGCAGGACGATGTATTTCTTGGACCATATGGCGAAACCGCGCTTGACATCGGCCAGTGTCTTCTCTTCGTCACCTCCAGGAAAATCAAGCTCCATAGTTTCAAAACCCGGAAGAACGTCATCCACCCCGACACGAACACAGCCAGCTGGAATGGGCATATGATGGTGCGTTGCTCCATCTTCGTTTGGGTAAACATAGCCGACCGCGACCTTAACGGACACGTTCCTCATTTGCACATGTAGCTCGCAATCTGTCTTCTCCGTGATATAATCCACGGGGTAGCTTCCTGCACATTCAAGATGCGAGGAACCCACACTGCTTCTTCGCTGAGATGGGGCGGCATCGGGTTGAGGATCTTGTATAAACAGCGGCTGATCAGGTGCCCTCTGATTTTGCTCAAGCACCTCCACCCTATTTATCAATTCTGCTAACTTGTCTAAGTCCTGCTTCTTCTTTCTCGAACGGCTTCTATAAGTGTCAGCGCACTCCGGCCATGCTTCCTTCATGGTGACACCTGGGAGGGCTCGTACCCGTCCAACGTGTTCCGCATTCCCAAGAGCGAGTGTCAGCTCGTCATTCTCTCTATCGGGAATGTACTCTCCCTTTCTAACCTTTTCAATTGCATCTATAAGCTGCGTCGTGATTGCATTAACTTTATCCTTCCATTTTCCCTTTGCAACGATCTGCCCTGTCTTTGGGTCCAACCCTGCCCCATGCGCGAACAACCAGAACTTGGACCGGTCGGGCCAGTCCCATGTCTGTGGAGTGATTCCTGCCTCCATCAGTTTAGCTTCAAATGCTCTCCACTTCGGAATGGCAGTCTTGTAGCCACCTGACCCCAAATGATGGAAATGTTCCTTCTTTGAAGCATTTTTCGTATTTGTGACTGATCGGGACACAGCAGTAGAAGATTTCTTATAGCTCTTAAATGCGGGCCAGTGATCTTTTATCTTCACTAGACTTCCAGTGAATACTGGATCTTTATCTGCATATCTGGCCCATAAATTTTTCTTCCAGGTCTGGAATTGTGTGGCCATCCTCTTAAGAGTCCATTCCTTGACTTTCTTCTTCTGGCCTTCCGTCATGTCTTCCGGTAGGCTAAAGTGTGTCAGTAGACTGTCCCAAAGAAAAAGCTTTAGAGTATCATTGACATAACTAGCTTCAGGCCCTGCGTTCTTCGGCTTATGCCACTCTACAATGCTGATCGGTACATGGTCCCTAACAAGAACTCCAGCCTGGTTTATGAATTTACGGCAGTGCTCTTTGGGCTCCACCGGTTGACCACTAGCCTTAAATGCGGTGAGGGCTAACCTACCCTCGCCCTTTAGACGTTGCGTCGGGCCTCGTTGCTTTTTAACAGATTTGCTCGATGATCCAGAAGGCTAAAAGAAAAATGATTCATTAATAAGTGTAATACAAATAAATCAATGCATCAAGTGATGAACATATAGCCTTGATATACACCTCGCCGAAGTTTATTAAGGACACTTCGTTGTCTCTTCTTTCTTCAGACTCAAGTCCCTCACCGGCATCGTTCAAAAATTGTGACCCGAAATCATCGTCATCTCCATCGGGTTCTCCATTGGGTTCCGGTCCACGGGCACTCTCAAATATCATTTTCGGCACCATTTCTTCTTGCTCCTCATCTCGAATGAAGGTGTCGTCCTCCATAGCTCAATGTCACTGCAAAATTAAGTGCAATTATTTGATTTATCATGTCATTCGGATATATATTTCTAGTTGACAAATAGTATGATTATTCCATCCATAACAAGTTACATCTAATTTATCATTCGGATATATATTCCTAGTTTCCATCAACCACGTTTCAAACATCGCATCGGTTTGAAAATAAGTTGACAAGTGTTCCCAGTTTTCATAGCAATTATATTTATCATTTGTCTTCATTTTCAAATTATTTTCAGTTCATTTGAGACATCCTTTTCACGATCCATAGCAAGTTACATCACCAAAATAGTATGATTATTCCAATCTGCCTCTTCAATAGCCAATAAATAATAGCACTGTAAGCAAACTTTCAAACTATATCTTAGTAAACAATCATTTGTCTGGTAAAACAAAAATGGTAGAATACATAAATTGCTCTAGATCTAAGGATACATGTTTCATCAATATATATAAGCTATTCACACATCAGACCAATGTGCCTTCACATTTTAAATCCAAGGCCACTGAATTATCTTCACTACCAACACGGGCTTAGATTTCTATAAGAAGCATCAACCATTCTCCTCATGTATATATGAGAGGAATTCGAATATTACATTGGAACCTTGCTGAATTTGTAGCAGACCCTGTAAAATTAGAGAAAAGTACAAACTCAATCAGAAGTTGTCCAAAGTAGAAACTATGTGTCTTTCTACCAGATTTAACAAAAAAAATACTTTCATTATCAATAGTAGCAGCATCACTACAGATTGTACACACACAAAAGAACAGCACACACACCTGGTTGTGTAAGTGAGACTATCATAATCCAACAACATAAAATAATATTGTAGGTGCAAGAAGACATAAGACATGGTAGAGATGTTCTCAAAGATGAATGGATAAGTCATCAAAGATGAGAAGTATAAGAGATAAAGCTAAAACTCGTATCAATATCTTTGCATACAATCTAATACAAAATATAATACACTTAATAAAAAGATTTCCATAAGAACTATCAAGTATGTATGACGAGGCATTTCTAAACAGAAGAGCAAATGAAGAGCATTCAGCCATTCATCAAAAACAAGGCCTAGTTTAGCTCATCATCCCACAAAGAGTCTAAAGAGAATGAGCTCAAGGCAGCAAGAAGGGTGAGTAATTGCAACAAGATAATTACACATGTATTTCTAGCCGTACAGTGATAGTGTTTGTCATTATTCCAGTTTAACTTCCAAAACTAGATTACTTTTGGAGTATGTAGAGTGTTATATCACATTATCACTGAAGAGATCCTGGGCAAAACATAATCTGCAAAAGTGTGGTAGCTGAAACGTGAAGCTGTTTTCAAATTTTTTGGTGTTCAAATACGATTAACATACAATTTAAAACAGCAGTACATCGTGTAATTTAATGTACAGCATCACTGTAAATACGTAGTATAATGTAATAATGTATGCTCTCTGCTCACTGGCAATGCCAAATATGTTACTGCATGATGTGTTGACACTTGATTGTTAAGGTTTCTTGGAATCAATTTTCTTTATCAACTATACTCTATATTTTGTAGTATGCATGTGTGACAGTTGGTATTGATAATTTGACATCTATCCATCAATTGTTTTTAAGAAAATTGATGACTGTCCAAGCTAAATATTTTGTAGGAGTAAGGAAAGAACCGGCGAGAACAGAGTCCGTACCTTGAACTTGGACTGCCGCAGCTTGGGCGCGTTGGCGACCGACTGGAAGTTCACCACGACTGCGAATCGGGAACCGCGAGAGGAGTGAGCGAAGAACGGAGAGACGACGGGGCAGGGGAACGCGGGAGGAGGCCGGGGGCGCGGGAGGAGGCCGGCGGGAGGAGGCCGGCGGGAGGAGGCCGGGGGCGCGGGAGGAGGCCGGGGGCGCGTGCGTGCTCCGGCGGCTGCGCGCTCCGGCGGCTGCGTGCTCCGGCGGCGCGTGCGTGCGTGCTCCGGCGGCTGCGTGCTTGGACAGAGAGAGAGGCGATTTGGCGCGTGCGTGCGTGCAGGTGGAGAGAAAAAGCCCTAAACGACCTTTCGTACCGGTTGCGGTAAAGAACCGGTACTAAAGGTAACCTTTAGTACCGGTTCGTAATAGAAACCGGTACTAAAGGTAATTACGAAAATTCTTTTCGCGATTTTAACCTTTCGTACCGGTTCTTTACACCAACCGGTACCAAAGGTGTTTTTCTTTTTCTTCTGATTTTTCTGTTGCTTTTTCTGTTGCTTTTCGTTGGATTTTTCTTTTGCTGTTTCTTTTGATTTTCGTTTCATTTTTTTTGCCGTTTCTATTGATTTTTCTTTTCATTTTCATTTTTGCTTAGTTATGTTTCATTTTCTATTTTCTTTTGATTATATATGTTTGATTTTATTTTTGATTAGATATATTTGATTTTATTTTTGATTAGTTATATTTGATTTTCTTTTTTCTTTTGATTAGATATATTTGATTTTATTTTTGATTAGATATATTTGATTTTATTTTTGATTAGTTATATTTGATTTTCTTTTTTCTTTTGATTAGATATATTTGATTTTATTTTTGATTACTTATATTTGATTTTCTATTTTCTTTTGATTAGTTATATTTGATTTTATTTTTGATTACTTATATTTGATTAGTTATATTTGATTTCCTATTTTATTTTGATTAGTTATATTATATTTGATCATATGTTCGCTTTATAATTGATTCCAGGAAAAGGGCGGGAAGAAAAGGGCGGGAAGAAAAAGGGCGGGAAAACGATTGAACAGGAAAAGAAGTACATATCTCAACTGAAAATTAAGATACATGGCCGGATTAGGTCACAATCGGCCGAGCTTGTTTTCGAATGTTGGAGTGATTCAGTCATAGTCGTGCCTAGCCCTATAAACGTCGCCACTGTAGTCGTCGTACTCGCCGGTGTCATCGTCGCTGGCATCGGGGTCGCGGTAGTCATACCTCGACTGGTGAGCACGCGTGGGCTGAGACTGAGGATAGCGCAGGCGGGGGCCACGGTAGGCCATGACGCTCTGGAGAGTCCGGCCGCGCCACCATAGCCGACGGCCGGCCTCGTTGAAGTTCGAACGAGGCGAGCCGTCCTCCTCGTGCCTGGCAAGCGCACTCTCACGCCGATTGATGAAGAAGGCATCCCAAGTCGGGCTGTAGTCGGGATGCCACTGAGGATTCCTCCGCTGCTCTAGCGTGAGCTCGAAGTAGTAGTGGTTCGTGATAGCCATCTGGCGCGCCACACCTACAGGGACAGGAGGGACTGGTACGCCTCCGACGCTCAGCATCCAGCCGGTGGGGACGCGGTAGCCCGGCGGGCAGGGGTAGTTTGAGGCGCAAAGCGCCTCCGCCTCCTGGGGGGTTAGAGATACGGTGGAAGCCATGGAAGAGAGTGATGAGGTTTGCAGATATGAGTCTAGATGTGATATGTAAATGGAGGCCAAGCCTACATATATATAGTGAAAAATGGCGGGAAGACGGAGGCGGGAAGCGGTGGAAAGCGCGGGAAGAAAACTGTCGGTGGGATAAGGACGTGTGGGTAACCTTTAGTCCCGGTTGGTGGGTGCAACCGAGACTAAAGATGTCGGCAGGATAAGGACGCGTGGGTGGATGCACTGCTCGATGAGATAAGGACGCGTGGGTGGACACACGATGCCCCTGTCGGAGGAACAAGACAAAGTAGAAGCGGTGGCGCGGGGAACCATCTAACCTTTAGTCCCGGCTGGTGGGTATAACCGGGACTAAAGGTGGTTTTTGTGTCATCTAACAAAACTGTCGGTGGGATAAGGACGTGTGGGTAACCTTTAGTCCCGGTTGGTGGGTGCAACCGAGACTAAAGATGTCGGCAGGATAAGGACGCGTGGGTGGATGCACTGCTCGATGAGATAAGGATGCGTGGGTGGACGCACGATGACCCTAGAAGCGGTGTCGTGCCTATAAAAGGAGCATCGATACGCCATGGCAAGCAGCTCAACAAGCCAACCTAGAAGGTAGGGAGAGTTTCATTCCCATGGATGGAGGACAGGGTTGGGAAATCTCCCGTGGTGGAGTTTCTCGAAGATGTCGTTGGTGCTCACGCCCTACGGCATCTTCGGAAGCTCCGCCTCAGAAAAAATTTCCCTGCAAGCCCGTGGAAAATTTCCCTCATACAGTAACATCATTACACAAAAATCCATATTGAGATACACAAGTTATGATCCCTAGCTATCTAGTCTTCTGAGTTTTCTTCTTGTGTTTCCCTTTCTTCTGATTGCGACGCAGCCATGGACAATCTTCATTATTTAAAATGATGCTTGGGTCAGTTTTCACCTTGAAGGGTGGAATATTATCAAACTTATTATAATCTTCTGACATGTCTGTCTTGTCCTCTACTCCCACGATGTTTCTTTTTCCTGAAAGAACTATGTGGCGCTTTGGCTCATCGTATGATGTGTCCTCTTGCCTTTCTTTTCTTTTTTTCGATTTGGTAGACATGTCCTTCACATAAAAAACTTGAGCCACTTCACTGGCTAGGACGAATGGTTCGGTGTCGTACCCTAGATTCTTGAGATCCACTGTAGTCATTCCGTACTGCGGGTCTACCTGTACCCCATTTTTCAGGTTGAACCATTTGCACCGGAACAAAGGGACCTTGAAATTAGGTCCATAGTCAAGTTCCCATATCTCCTCTATGTACCCATAATATGTGACCTTCTTCCCATTGTCCTCTGCTGCATCAAAGCGGACACCACTGTTTTGGTTGGTGCTCTTTTTATCTTGGGCGAATGTGTAAAATGTATTCCCATTTATCTCGTACCCTTGAAATGTCGATATAGTCGAAGATGGTTGCTTGGCCAACAAGTATAGCTGTTCTTCATCAGTGACATTCATGAGCCGTGTTTACAACCAACCGCCGAAAGTCTTCATGTGTTCTCCATCAATCCAATCTTCACGTTGCTCCGGGTATTCAGAGCGTAAAATATTCTTGTGTTCCACTTTGTACGGAGCCACCAAGCTGGAATTATGTAGAATTGTGTAGTGTGCTTGAGTGAAAGAATGTCCGTCCATACACATTGTTGCTTTCTTTCCTAGCGTGCCTTTTCCACGCAGTCTCCCCTCATAGCGCGATTCAGGAACACCGATTGGCTTAAGGTCAGGAATAAAGTCAACACAAAACTCAATGACCTCCTCTGTTCCATAGCCCTTGGAGATGCTTCCTTCTGGCCTAGCACGGTTATGAACGTATTTCTTTAAGACTCCCATGAATCTCTCAAAGGGGAACATGTTGTGTAGAAATACAGGACCGAGAACACTAATCTCTTCGACCAGGTGAACGAGGAGATGCGTCATTATATTGAAGAAGGATGGTGGGAACACCAACTCGAAGCTGACTAGACATTGCACCACATCCTTCTGTAAATTTTGTAGAGTTAGTGGATTGATCACCTTCTGAGAAATTGCATTGAGGAACGCACATAGCTTCACAATGGGTACTCGAACATTTTCTGATAGAAGCCCCCTCAATGCAACCGGAAGTAATTGTGTCATAATCACGTGGCAGTCATGAGACTTTAGGTTTTGAAACTTTTTCTCTGACATGTTTATTATTCCCTTTATATTCGATGAGAAGCCAGACGGGACCTTGATGCTACTCAGGACTTCAAAAAAGATCTCCTTCTCTTATTTGGTAAGAGCGTAGCTGGCAGTACCTTGATACTTCTCTGGATTCAGGTTGTTTCCTTCATGGATACATTGCTGGTCGTGCCGTGCATCCGGTGTATCTTTTGTCTTCCCATACACGCCCAAGAAGTTTAGCAGGTTCACGCAAAGATTTTTCGTCACGTGCATCACGTCGATTGCAGAGTGAACCTCTAGGATTTTCCAGTAGGGTAGCTCCCAAAATATAGACATCTTCTTCCACATGGGTACATGTCCGTCAACATCATGCGGAACAGATTGTCCGCCAGGACCCTTTCCAAAGATCACTTTTAAATCCTTGACCATATCATATATAACATCCCCAGTAGGGCGGGTAGGATTCATTTGGTCTTCTGCCTCACCTCTGAAATGCTTTCCTCTCTTTCTTACTTGATGCTGTTTTGGAAGAAATCGACGATGCCCCATGTACACATTCTTGTTTCTCAAATATATACTGTCAGTCTCACCTAAACAGTGTGTGCATGCATTGTATCCCTTGTTTGACTGTCCTGAAATGTTACTAAGAGCAGGCCAATCATTGATGGTTACAAACAACAACGCTCGTAGGTTAAATTCCTTTTGTTCGTGCTCATCCCAAATAGGTACACCTTCTTCACGCCACAACTGTAAAAGTTCTTCAACCAATGGCCTCAGGTACACATCAATGTCGTTGCCGGGTTGCCTCGGGCCTTGTGAAAGAGCATGGAGCCCCCATGTGTGGTTTTGGTAATTAATGACAATCTCTATGGACTAATGTTTGCATTGAGTTATATTTGTAGGACATGTCCATAGACAATGCTTGAACCATATGTTGGCTTCAAGGTTGTAAGAAGGATCAAATGAAGAACTTTAAGTGATGACCATTGTGTTATTCAAGGAAATATCGAAAGAATGGTCATATGAGAATTGAGCTTATTGCAACTATGTCTTGAAGAATATAATTGAGTGGACATTTGTGTTTACCTTCAAGACATCATCATCATGAAGGAAGAAGGAAGGATACAAGGTTGATCAAGTCAAAGTGATGAAGAACTTTAAGTGATGACCAATGTGTTATTCAAGGAAATATCGGAAGAATGGTCATATGAGAATTGAGCTTATTGCAACTATGTCTTGAAGAATATAATTGAGTGGACATTTGTGTTTACCTTCAAGACATCATCATCATGAAGGAAGAAGGAAGGATACAAGGCTAGGATATTATTAAGTGGTGATCATCTTCATGGATGATAAGTCAAGTTCAAGATATGCCATCTCAAGGAGATTATATGCTTGATGCATGTATTCTATTTGGTGGTAATGTCTATGTGAAGATATTCCTAAGAGAGTCTTTCCCATATTGATTTATGGGGGAGCAATTCGCAAGACTTCACCAAGCAATCAAGATCAAGAAAGGTGTTCCAACTTGAGGAAGACAAGATGGTCATAATCTAGCTCAAGTTGAATGCACAAGGAAAAGGTGTGTTCTTGATAGGGTTTCCTTCTTACCGGTCTCTTGTGTTAGTTTGGAGACCGGGTTATAGGATTGGTAGCCGTACTATCAAGAGGGGCTCTCGAGTGAGTAACTTAACCGCATCGTTCGAAGAGAGCTCAAACCTTTGCATATTTGCCATCATCTTTCTTGGTTCTTATTTGGCTTTTATCCATGTGAGGTTTTAGAGCTTGTGGTTAATTCCATGACAAGCTCTAACTCATCAAAAAGGGATTTTGCATGAAACACTCATTGTGTTTTTGGTGTTTGGAGGTTTTACCGGTTCGACTTTGAAGAGAGGTCAAACCTCTCATCATTTGGTTTTATCCTCCCTTGTTGGACTATGATGTTTCTATGCATATACTTGTAGAGCTCGTTGTTGTGATTCCAACGAGCCCAAGATCATCAAAAACGGAGTCCGGATGCTCAAGTTATGGTCGTTTTCGTGTTGGTGTTTCTGCCAGTTTTTGGTGGCCGGAGTCTCCGGCCCGAGACGCAAAGTCTCCGGCCCAACTCCGGCCTGGCACCTGCTTAGTCCGTCCTGAGGCCCCCGAATGACCCCGGGGCACCGGAGACTCCGGCCCAGGGGCGGAGACTCCGGCCCTGGAGTCACTTAGGGCGGAGACTCCGGTCCTCTAGGCCGGAGACTCCGGCCCTAGTGCCCAGCAACGGCTAGTTTTCGTGGGGGACCTATAAAAGGCCCCCTTCTTCCTCCTTGGGCTGGTGGGCTTCCTATTCTATCTCTCCTCCATTGTTGACCTTGAAGCTTTGCTCTATCTCTCAATCCCTCCAATGATTCTTGCATCTTCTTGAGGGAAAAGAGAGAGGAGATCTAGATCTATCTTTCCACCAATCAAAATCTCCTCTAAGTGAGGGGAACCATTGGGATCTAGATCTTGGAGTTCATTTGTTGATTTCCTTTGTTCTTCCTCTTATATCTCTCCATAGCATTAGTTGCTTTGGTAGGATTTGAGTAAGAAGGATTTGAGCACTTTGTGTGCTCTTGCCATTGCATTTGGTGCATCGGTTTGAGTTCTCCTCGGAGATTCGGTAAGTGGAAGTTGTGAGCTTATTACTCTTGGGTTCTTGGAACCCTAGACGGCTTAGTGGCCTTTGTGGCATATACTTGGGGCCTCCAATTAAGTTGTGGAGATTCCCCAACCTTTGTGGTGCCTTTGTGGCAATTCTTGGGAGCCTCCAATTAAGTTGTGGAGATTGCCCCAAGCTTGTACGGGTTCGGTGACCGCCCTCAAGTGTTCCATAGTGGATCGTGGCATCTTGCTTTGTGCGAGGGCGCGAGGAGAATAAGGTGAGCCTTTGTGGCGTTTGGTGTGTAGCGTGCCTCCGCATCTTGAGGTGAGCCTTTGTGGCATTTGGTGAGCATTGTGCTACCACATCTCAAGGTGAGGCCTTTGTGGCGTTCGGAGTGCATTAAGCCGCCACACCTCTCCAACGGAGACTAGCTTCCTTTGGAAGTGAACTTCGGGATACATCTTCGTCTCCTTCGTGCCTCGGTAACTCTTATCCGAGCTCCACTACTTATGCACTTCATTTGTGATAGCCATCGTGCTTGAAGTTATATACCTTGCTACTTGTCTTGCTTAACATAAGTTGTTGGTACACATAGGTGAGCCTAGTTTATTAGGTTTTGTAAGCTTGTCAAATTAAACATTAGTTTATTTCCGCATTTGTACAAGCCTTTCGTAAAAGTTTTAATCGCCTATTCACCCCCCCCTCTAGGCGACATCTGTGTCCTTTCAATTGGTATCAGAGCTAGGTCTCTCAATTTAGGCTTCACCGCCTTGAGAGCAAAGATGTCGGCTAGGGGATTAGTGCACAATGACACTTTTATATTCGATGGCACAAATTATGATACTTGGAAAATTCACATGCTTAATTATTTTCGGGTCATGGACCCATCTATGGAGCAAATTGTAGATGCGGGTTTTTCTCCTCCAAAGGATACTCAAAATCTATCTTTAGAGGATAAGAAAAACTTGTATCTCAATGCTCAAGCTTCTCATGTGATTGTTAATGCTTTGAGCGATGTAGTTACCTTCTCCTTCACACCTTTTCGGAGCGCTCATGAGATATGGACAAAGCTTCAAGAAAAATATAGTTTGTCCAAGATTATTGGGGATGATTGTATTCCTTCCACTTCCGGCCGTGATGAACTTTCATCCACTTCACCAAAGTGTGGCAAGACACAAGGTAATGATATGGTGAGTGGTGATGAAACTTGCAATGGTGATAGTATGCTTACTTTTGATGATCCTTCATCTCTATCTCATTGCAATGCTTCATCTTTGGACTTAAACACTTCTAGCACCATAAATGCTTTATATGCTTGTGTTAGTCCTTGCATATCATGTGTAAGTTGCTTAAATAAATCTCATGATGATATGCTTGCTCTGTCTAGTGGCCATGATAAAAATGCCTCTATTTCCTCTAGTCTTTGTGTGGCTAACAATTTAGAGGAAACCGGAGATTCTATTGGCCAAGACAAAATTTTGATTGGAGCTTCAAGTAATTCATCCTCATCATCATCTCTCGGTTCCCACATATGTCTTATGGCTAGGGATTCAAAGGTAACTCCTTCTTTGGAACCCACTATATCTAGTGATCATGAAGAAGAGGATGATTATGTTGCCTCTTTAAAAAAGAAGGGAGAAATAGTCTTTCTTGCTATTGGTAAGAAGAACAAAATTGCTTGCTCTAACTTTGTTGATATTTTGGTTGCTGCTATTGAGAGCCAGAAAATTATTGATGAGCTTCAATCTCATGATGAAGAGCAAGAAGCAACTATTGAGAATCTTCATAGTCTTGCCAATGATTTTAAAGAGACTCTTTTAAAAGAACAAAGCTCCAATGATAGAGCTCTTGAGGTGGCAAATGATTTAAAATTAAAAAATGATAAGCTTGTTTTTGTTAATGCTAAACTTCTTGAGGATGTTGAGCACCTCAAAAATGGATCTAGGGACATTGAGAGTGTGCTCACCAAACTCACCGAGTCACATGAGCAACTAAAAGCTTCTTATTTAAAAGAGTGTTCCAAGTTGCCTTCTCCTCTTTCGGTTAATCATGATGCTTGTGCTACTAACTCTAATTCTTGTGAAGCATCTATCTTGAAGGAGAATGTTGAGCTAAGGGCTCAACTTGAGTTGCTAACTAGCAAGTATGGGATATTGGAAGAAAATCATGAAAAGCTATCTAGCTCTAATGAGGATCTTCGAGTGTCCCATGCTCGCCTAAAGTTAGCTTATGAGGATATGTCTACAAAGGTAACATCTTGTGAACCTCATGTGGTCACTAGCACTACTTCCCAAAAAGCTATATTGCCATGTGCTAGTCCTCGTAATTCATCCACTCATACTATTGCTACATCTTGTGATGAATTACTCTCCTTGCCTTGTTGCTCTAACAATATAGCTTCTACTTCCTCTAGTTCTTGTATTGTAACTAACCATGTAGAGGAAATTAAAGAGCTCGAGGCCCAAGTCACTTTGTTGAAGAAAGACTTGGTAAAAAGTCATGAAGGGAAGTCCAAACTTGACAAGATGTTGAGTGCACAAAAATTCCCCAATGACAAGAGTGGACTTGGATTTATCTCCAACAATAAGAAGAAGTCCAAACTCTTCAAGAAGAAGAAGGGCCAAGAGAAAGTCAAGGATCCGGCTAAGATTGTTTGCTTCAAGTGCAAAATTGAAGGGCATCATGTTAGGTCTTGCCCATTGAAGAAGAAGCATCTAAGTGAGAAGCAACAAGGGAAGCGGCCTCAAGCTCAAACTCAAGTCCTTCCTCAAGATGAAGAAAAGCTTCCTCCTAAGAAGAATCAACCCAATGCTCCCATTGTGGAGAAATCAAATGAGAAGAAAGGAAAGATAAGATCTTGCTACATATGCCGTGAGAAGGGTCACCTTTCTTCTACTTGCTCTATTGGTAACTCATCCAACCCTATCATAATCAATGATGCTTATTCACTTTGCAAGGATAAGGTTGGAAATGTGTTTGCCAAATTTGTTGGTACTCAAAGTGGTGTCAAGAAAAGAACCATTTGGGTTGCCAAACCTATTGTGACTAACCTCTTAGGACCCAACTTGGTTGGGGACCAACAAGCCAAAACTTGATCAATAGGTGTCTAATGGAGGGCATTGGAGACTTGGCTATATCATGAAGAATTAAGGGATCTTCATTAATTATATTGTCTCAAGTCAAGTCAATTGGATTATCTTATTTCTATCATATATCCATTGTTCCTCCTTGCGGTAACATGTATTCAACTTATCTACATTGAAAGTTACTCGCCCCTTTGCATGTGTTTGGTTTTGTATCTTGCATGTGTTTGTATATGTTGTGCTCCCCACTTGCTTTATTTTGAGTAATCAATTATGTGCTTGTTGGTTGCACACCATGTACGGTTGTTACTATTGAGCCTATTGCATCTTGATCTATCTTCTTGGCTCTTGGGAGTGATTAATGGACCATCCCATTTTGGGGGAGTGATATGCTTTGGCACTTCACAATCCTAAAAATGTGTGTACATGAGGAATACCACTTAGTGTTGATATTTAAAGATTATCTAGTCTCTATGTGGTATGTCATTTTCATGAGAAATTCAAATTCTATAATGTCCATTAATCATCTTGTTGGATTCTATTTGCCTCTTGTTGGTAAAGTTTAATTTTCTAGGTTTGGAGATTCCATTGGTTCTACCCCGGAGACTCCGGTGGTTCTACCCCGGAGACTCCGGTGGTTCTACCCCGGAGACTCCGGTGGTTCTACCCCGGAGACTCCGGTGGTTCTACCCCGGAGACTCCGGCCCCCCTTGGAATTTCCGAGCCCTATGGAAATTGACTTTAACAACTTATTTGAAAATTGGTTTTATCACATTATGGGGGAGTATTGTGCTTTGCGCATATTACAAATCCATGAAATGTGTATATTTGAGGTTGTGTCACATAGTGTTGATATTGTAAATTATCTTGCTTCTATGTGGCATGTTTTCTCGAACAAGTTCCAATTTGCCAAATTGTTTATTGCTCTTGTTTTGGATCTTGTTTGTGAGATACTTTCTTGATAGGGTTTTCCTAAAATGTGGAATACTACATCAAAGTTGGAAAACCATTTGCTTCAAGCTATCCTAATCATTGCTTTGCATGATTGTTTAACTATTTGAATCTATCAAGAATATCTTTGTTTGGCATGGTGCTTAATTCTTATACTTTTCATATGCTCATTTTTTGTGAAGATGATCTTGGATTCATGTGTAAACTACCACCGGAAATAACTCCATATACCTCTTCTCCTTGGAAAATTGGTAATCTATCATGTGGTATTTTTTATATTGATCATCTTCACTTTGGCTATTGCTTTTAATTGCCTTATCTCTCGCCAAGAAATGTATTTTCTTTAACTCCCATTGTCTTTCTTGACTCTTGTGATTCCATTTGATTTTGTTAAATTTATTTTGTGTTATTTCTATGTAGGTAGATGTGATGATCCCATTTGTGTGCATTTTGTATTCAAATGCAAAATCATAAATAATGCACTAATCTTGGGGGAGCTCTCCTATATTTGTTATAACACACTCTTGTGCTTATTTCAATTGGTTTTGATTATTGTTGGAAGTCAAATCTTTTCTTTTTGGTACTTAGTGTGCCATCATAAAAAGTGTGGAGAGTTTGGTTTGTTGTTGGAACCTTGCTCTCTTTGGGAGTTGCTTATCTCATTCCTTGTAATTTGTTTTTCACTCTTAAAATGAGATATGTCTTTGAGCATGTGTGTCTTAGTTATCCTTTATGCTCATTGGCTTTTGCTTAGTTCACTAGTTGAACTTTGGAGTCAATCTTGTGTTGATTTGATTCTTTGATATAATTTGGACAACCTTTTGTGGCCTCACAATTTCGTGTGACTTCTTGGTCTTCTTGGTGCTTTGTTCAAATTGTATCTCGCTTTGGCTCTTGAAAGTGTTGTGCATGCATTCTTACTAAATGTATAATTTATGGCATGCTTTGCTTTCGTTGATCCAATATATAGGCAAAACTCTATCAAATCCTAAATTGGCTAAGTTGTGCATGAAATTCAAGTTCATATCTGTATGCACATATTTATGTGGAGTTTGTCCTATATATTGTAGTTTCTCTAACTACTTTGGACCCAATGAGTTTTGGGGACCATCTTGTACTTGAACTTTGTTTTAGGTACATGAAGATATATTGGTGCTTGTCTCAATAATAAGGATGAAGTGGTGACTAAATGATAATTTGAGGCAAGCTAGGATTATTGAAGAACTCCTATCTACTACATCCTACCTTTAATATCTCGGTAACAAGTATCTTATCATGCATACTTTTCTAGTATCCAACCTTGTGTAGGTTGTTTCATGGCATGGAAAATCATTATTTGCAAATGTTGTGCTTCTTGCAAAGGTCTTAATGAAACCTCTTTATTGCAATTGTGAGTAATTTGAGACGAGTGCATATTATTGGGAACATATAAAATCATGCTCATGATTCTCCTATCCCATATATGTCAATTTAGCAATTTTATTGCATATCAATTCCTCAAGTTCTCACTTGTGCAATATGGTTGAAAGTGTAAATTTATTACTTTCTTTTGGTATTCATCTTTGTGATACTTGTTGCTTTTCTCAAAGCATCCCAACTATCTTCTTTCCCTTGTTGATATTTGTGATGTCTTTGACTTGTTTGTGGTTGAAGTTCATCAATATACAATAAGAAAATTTGAGCCTTTGGCCGTGCTTTAAAAGCAAAATTCTCATTGGTATATTGCATGACTTCATTTTGGATATCATGTTCTATTCTTAGTATCTATTTCGTGTGTACATATTTCTTTGTGATAATTATCTTTGTGATGTTGTCTACTTAGAAACTATACACATGAGAGATGATATCTCCTTATTTGATATCTTATTTGAACCTTATGTGTTGGGATGGAATGCTAAGCAATTTCATTCATTGAAGACTATGTGGATGCTCTATGCTTATCCTTGTATTAGTCTTATAATATGCTTTGTCATTCATATCTCACATTCCTTTGGTTGAGCCTTTTAATATGTTGTCCCTTGCTTGTTACTCAACCATTTGTTTGATGCAAGTGTTAAGCTTAATTTCTTCTCTATGATCTCTTGCAAATGGTTGCGTTTTAAATGTTATTGAGGGAGTGAGGATTCCATGTTGTGCAAATTGTATTCAAATGCAAACATTCCATTTTTTTGCACGTACCTTGGGGAGCTTCCTCATTTCATTTAAAGCACCATTTTGCGGTTATCATAGTAATTGACTTCACTTGGTATCATTTTGTTTTGAATAATATTGAGGGAGTGATGATTCCATATTTATGCACCTCATACTTTAATTCAAATAGAATATTTTGTGCACAAACCTTGGGGAGCTTCCTCATATTATTTAGAGCACCCTTTTGGTCTTATCATAATATCTTTATTCGATTTGTTCTTTGGATCGATTGATTGCTCTCTTCATTTGTTGAAGTTTATCCACCATGTGATCTTATTTTATTTGCAATCTTTGATCCTCAATATAGGTTGATTTCCTCCGAGTTTTCATATTTGGATATGTGCATATTTTTTCAATTATACTTTTGGTTTATGCACACATTATGGAGGAACTCTCACTATATTGGCCTTCTAAGTTTTTCTGCCCATTTCGGCAATTGGTGCCAATGGGGGAGAAGTTTCGAGGGTTTAAAGGGAATTGGGTTTTATGCTTTGGTTTTGTTCTTAAGCATTTGCCTTTCATGCTTTGCATGGTTGAGTATATAGAGGAAACTCCACCAACAACCTTGGTTGGCAATATATCCAATGAAATCAAGATCATTCACACGTGCATAGATTGTGGGGGAGTTTGCTCTATATATGGTGGTTTTACTAACATCACATACTTTTGTAGTATTTGATGTTAGTGCAACCATTTTGGTTCTTTAAATTCATTATATAAACCCTCTTAAAGAGATTGTCATCAATTACCAAAATGGGGGAGATTGAAAGAGCATGGAGCCCCCATGTGTGGTTTTGGTAATTAATGACAATCTCTATGGACTAATGTTTGCATTGAGTTATATTTGTAGGACATGTCCATAGACAATGCTTGAACCATATGTTGGCTTCAAGGTTGTAAGAAGGATCAAATGAAGAACTTTAAGTGATGACCATTGTGTTATTCAAGGAAATATCGAAAGAATGGTCATATGAGAATTGAGCTTATTGCAACTATGTCTTGAAGAATATAATTGAGTGGACATTTGTGTTTACCTTCAAGACATCATCATCATGAAGGAAGAA
Organism: Dactylis glomerata; assembly: GCA_007115705.1. NCBI lineage: Eukaryota > Viridiplantae > Streptophyta > Magnoliopsida > Poales > Poaceae > Dactylis > Dactylis glomerata. The sequence continues at coordinate 304,748 of QXEO01000082.1, forward strand.
GGAAGGATACAAGGTTGATCAAGTCAAAGTGATGAAGAACTTTAAGTGATGACCAATGTGTTATTCAAGGAAATATCGGAAGAATGGTCATATGAGAATTGAGCTTATTGCAACTATGTCTTGAAGAATATAATTGAGTGGACATTTGTGTTTACCTTCAAGACATCATCATCATGAAGGAAGAAGGAAGGATACAAGGCTAGGATATTATTAAGTGGTGATCATCTTCATGGATGATAAGTCAAGTTCAAGATATGCCATCTCAAGGAGATTATATGCTTGATGCATGTATTCTATTTGGTGGTAATGTCTATGTGAAGATATTCCTAAGAGAGTCTTTCCCATATTGATTTATGGGGGAGCAATTCGCAAGACTTCACCAAGCAATCAAGATCAAGAAAGGTGTTCCAACTTGAGGAAGACAAGATGGTCATAATCTAGCTCAAGTTGAATGCACAAGGAAAAGGTGTGTTCTTGATAGGGTTTCCTTCTTACCGGTCTCTTGTGTTAGTTTGGAGACCGGGTTATAGGATTGGTAGCCGTACTATCAAGAGGGGCTCTCGAGTGAGTAACTTAACCGCATCGTTCGAAGAGAGCTCAAACCTTTGCATATTTGCCATCATCTTTCTTGGTTCTTATTTGGCTTTTATCCATGTGAGGTTTTAGAGCTTGTGGTTAATTCCATGACAAGCTCTAACTCATCAAAAAGGGATTTTGCATGAAACACTCATTGTGTTTTTGGTGTTTGGAGGTTTTACCGGTTCGACTTTGAAGAGAGGTCAAACCTCTCATCATTTGGTTTTATCCTCCCTTGTTGGACTATGATGTTTCTATGCATATACTTGTAGAGCTCGTTGTTGTGATTCCAACGAGCCCAAGATCATCAAAAACGGAGTCCGGATGCTCAAGTTATGGTCGTTTTCGTGTTGGTGTTTCTGCCAGTTTTTGGTGGCCGGAGTCTCCGGCCCGAGACGCAAAGTCTCCGGCCCAACTCCGGCCTGGCACCTGCTTAGTCCGTCCTGAGGCCCCCGAATGACCCCGGGGCACCGGAGACTCCGGCCCAGGGGCGGAGACTCCGGCCCTGGAGTCACTTAGGGCGGAGACTCCGGTCCTCTAGGCCGGAGACTCCGGCCCTAGTGCCCAGCAACGGCTAGTTTTCGTGGGGGACCTATAAAAGGCCCCCTTCTTCCTCCTTGGGCTGGTGGGCTTCCTATTCTATCTCTCCTCCATTGTTGACCTTGAAGCTTTGCTCTATCTCTCAATCCCTCCAATGATTCTTGCATCTTCTTGAGGGAAAAGAGAGAGGAGATCTAGATCTATCTTTCCACCAATCAAAATCTCCTCTAAGTGAGGGGAACCATTGGGATCTAGATCTTGGAGTTCATTTGTTGATTTCCTTTGTTCTTCCTCTTATATCTCTCCATAGCATTAGTTGCTTTGGTAGGATTTGAGTAAGAAGGATTTGAGCACTTTGTGTGCTCTTGCCATTGCATTTGGTGCATCGGTTTGAGTTCTCCTCGGAGATTCGGTAAGTGGAAGTTGTGAGCTTATTACTCTTGGGTTCTTGGAACCCTAGACGGCTTAGTGGCCTTTGTGGCATATACTTGGGGCCTCCAATTAAGTTGTGGAGATTCCCCAACCTTTGTGGTGCCTTTGTGGCAATTCTTGGGAGCCTCCAATTAAGTTGTGGAGATTGCCCCAAGCTTGTACGGGTTCGGTGACCGCCCTCAAGTGTTCCATAGTGGATCGTGGCATCTTGCTTTGTGCGAGGGCGCGAGGAGAATAAGGTGAGCCTTTGTGGCGTTTGGTGTGTAGCGTGCCTCCGCATCTTGAGGTGAGCCTTTGTGGCATTTGGTGAGCATTGTGCTACCACATCTCAAGGTGAGGCCTTTGTGGCGTTCGGAGTGCATTAAGCCGCCACACCTCTCCAACGGAGACTAGCTTCCTTTGGAAGTGAACTTCGGGATACATCTTCGTCTCCTTCGTGCCTCGGTAACTCTTATCCGAGCTCCACTACTTATGCACTTCATTTGTGATAGCCATCGTGCTTGAAGTTATATACCTTGCTACTTGTCTTGCTTAACATAAGTTGTTGGTACACATAGGTGAGCCTAGTTTATTAGGTTTTGTAAGATTGTCAAATTAAACATTAGTTTATTTCCGCATTTGTACAAGCCTTTCGTAAAAGTTTTAATCGCCTATTCACCCCCCCCCCCCCTCTAGGCGACATCTGTGTCCTTTCACCTTGGATGAGCACTGGCATCATAATAAACTTCCGCTTCATGCACAACCAAGGAGGAAGGTTATAGATACATAGAGTCACTGGCCAGGTGCTATGACTGGAGCTCTGCTCCCCGAAAGGATTAAAGCCATCTGTACTTAGACCAAATCTTAAGTTCCTTACGTCATCTGAAAATGACTTGTACTTTCTATCGATTTTTCTCCACTGCGATCCGTCAGCGGGGTGTCTCAGCATCACATCTTTCTTACGGTCCTCTTTGTGCCATCGCAACAACTTGGCATGCTCTTTGTTTTGGAACAAACGTTTCAACCGTGGTATTATAGGAGCATACCACATCACCTTCGCAGGAACCTTCTTCCTGTGGGTGGACTCGCCCTCAACATCGCCAGGGTCATCTCGCCTGATCTTATACCTCAATGCACCACATACCGGGCATGCATTCAAATTCTCGTACTCCCCGCGGTAGAGGATGCAGTCATTGATGCATGCATGTATCTTCTGCACCTCTAATCCTAGAGGGCAGACAACCTTCTTTGCTTCGTACGTACTAGAGGGCAATACGTTCTCCCCTGGAAGCATCTTCTTTATTATTTTCAGCAACTTTTCAAATCCCTTGTCAGAAGTACCATTCTCTGCCTTCCATTGCAGCAATTCCAGTGTGGTACCCAGTTTTTTCTGGCCATCTTCGCAATTTGGGTACAACAGTTTGTTGTGATCCTCTAACATTTTCTCCAACTTCAACCTCTCCTTTTCACTTTCGCAGTTTATCTTCGCATCAAGAATGGCCCGACCCAAATCGTCATCGGGGTCATCAAAAATGGGCTCATCAAAAATGGGCTCTTCTTCAGCTTCGTCTTCCCCCATACTACTATCACCGTCTTCAGTGAATATAGGATAGTTGTCACTATCCTCTTCTTCTTCGTTGCCTTCCATTATAACCCCTCTTTCTCCGTGCTTGGTCCAACAACTATAGCCGGGCATGAAACCATTCTCAAGCAGGTGGAAGTGAAGGGTCTTTGAGGTAGAGTAATCCTTCGTATTCCTACAGGAACTACATGGACAATAAATGAAACCATTCGACCGCCTGTTTGCCTCCGCCACATTGAGAAAATAATGCATGCCAGTAATGAAGTCGGGATGGCATCGGTCACCGTACATCCATTGTCGATTCATCTGCATTATATAAGTATATCAAAAATCATTAATTACACAACATCATGGATATATGAGTGACCAACTTAATTAATATTCAAGTTCATCACATAAAACTAAGTTTTTTTATTTAAAAAAAGAGGCTCACCGAGGTGGTACAGTGTCGGCTAGGGGAAGACGTTGGCGATCGACGGCGGTGAGGACGGGGACGATACTAAAACCTACAAATTATACTTTAATTTGAGCTCAATTGCATACAAAAAGAATGAAATTCCTAACTTAGGCATTTCATCAAACACCTTGCTAGCACTAGAAAAATAATACGAGTTAAACTAGCAAAGAAATGAGCTAAATTAGGAACGCCGGAAGAAAGGATGATATTGCTAACCCTTGGATAGATGGGTGCCGTCAATCTTGATAAAATGGTGGAGAAAAATAGAGATTTTTTGGAGTGTGAGAGGTGTCAAATATTTGGAAATGTGAGAGGAGAAGGAGAGAAAATGAGATGCAGGGATCGGGCTAGCTGAAGAAATAGGGCAGGGACCCTTTAGTACCGGTTCTTCTTATGAACCGGTACTAAAGGTCTTTAGTACCGGTTCATAAGAAGAACCGGTACAAAAGGCCCTCAACTAATTGTCCTCGGCCGGCTGGGCTAGGGAACCGGTACTAATGTACCCTTTAGTACCGGTTCATAGGGGAACCGGTACTAAAGTCTCAGACCGTTGCCCCTTTTTCTACTAGTGTTAGAGTGGTTTTATATTTTTGAAGACGGTTAACCTAAAAACCCGTCTAAGGTGTCCAATTTTTGTGACGGCTCATTTTTTTTAGGGTCTATACTCTCCTCAGCGCGTAGGGACTCTATATGTTGTTAGAGCAAAAATAATAGTAAAGTCAGTTATTGGATGTATGGCAGTGGCATGTCATCTATAACCAACTTTATAGCCAATATATATAGTAGTTAGCTAGCAAAGTATATTTCTTTATGAATATATGACTCACTTAACACTCTTATAAAATGTCTAGGAGCACATGTTGCAGCTGGCTCTTATCCTAGAGCCAGCTCCTCTTCTCTCTCATCCAACTTAACATAAATATCATATTTCAATGCTTATAGAGTTATAGTCTGCCGACTTATTACTTGCTCATCACATAGTGCGTGCCATTGCCACAAATAATGTACATAAAGTCCTATGAGCTTCCCGAGCTTGTATTAAAAAAAGGATTTGCTAAGTAACAGTTGTCTGAGAAATTTTTATTTCTCAGTCACCCTAAAAAATACGTATCAGTTGCACTTTTCTCGTAAAAAATGCAATTGTACTTTTCTGTTAGAAAATTGCAACTCATTGCAGTTGCACTTTTCTTCAAACTACGGTTGCACTTTTCTGAGTGACTGAGAAATAAGAATTTTTCAGGCGACTGACACATAGGTAAACCCTTAAAAAAACTAATTCAGTACACGGCAATTAAGTTAGTAGTAGTACTACCAGTTTTACAACATTGACCTAAGATAATTATATTGTCGACCAGATCCGGGTTTGCCTGTTTTCAAAACGCAGTGCTTACGTTGGGCCCATACAATAGCTTCCGGCCTTCCGGCTTAAATACGAACCTGTATATATCAGTGTGCCATACGGGGTTCAGGTTTGATGAACTGCAATCCTCCTGTGCTTTGCTGGTAGACGGGAGCTCACCCTTTCCGTGGACGAGCCAGAGTTCGTGTTCAGGTATATGCTCGCTACACTATTTATTGTATCAATCCTGTTCCTGTGAGTAGTATGAATTTCGTTAGCTGCACTTAGATACATCCGCCAACCTGTACCACCGATTTTGCTTCGGTAATCTGCACCTACTTAGATCTCTTCCCCCGACTCAAAGTCATTTCTATATGATCTCACTAATTTTATGTTGCCTTGGCCTTGAGCGGGGATGGCCGAGCTTACATGGTGATGGAATATTTTGTACTGGTTGATCGCCATTGACACGTCCATGGTACTGACCTTCAAGATTGTAGTCTTCCGTATTCACAAATGTGTGCCAATAAATGCATACACAGTTTTATTCCGGTTTGAAGTGCTCAAATTCAAATGTACTCCCTCAGTACCACTTCAATCGACGCAGATTGGTGGGCGGTAGGTTGTGTGAGGCGTCGATTAAATCGAAACCCTGCATGGGTTCAACCGCGCGGCCACGGGATTCAGCCGTCGCGAGGTCCTCTGTGCTAACGCCGACCAGTTTCCGCCGCTGGCACCTCCGCGTGCTTCCCTGTGACCCTGTGCGCCGCCGGCGACGGCATCTCTACGCGCACGTGCCCAACGGCCTCCTTCTCTTATTACTTGCAGCAGCGGCTGGTACTGCCCCGTGCACGTCTTCCTCTCGCCGGCTCAGGCGCTGAGGTACCTCTCAACTCTCAAGGCGTGTGGTGTGCGAAGCCACTGGCCATGGACTGGCCTCGCAGTCGCAGGCCAGGACGATGGCTTCCTCGGTGAACCTCTGTCCATGGAGGCACGCGCAGAAACAGTTTTTCTCTGAACTCCTGCCGCATTATTTTATTCCTTTTTTTGTGTGGATAGAGAGATGGCCAAGAATTTCAGTTCCAATTTCTTTTGCACTACCTTGTGCCAAAGAATTGCTCTGACTAGTTTCCTTGGCCGCACTCCTCTAACAGCGTGTTTGGTAACTTTGGGGAAAGGGAGTGGGAATTCAGACTTCAGAGGAGGGAGTTTGCCGAGGGATTAAGCTTGGGAAGTTGACTAGTGGGAATTTGACAGGAAATTATATCTTCTCCTTTTTTGTTGATTTATCTGCACATATAAAATTCGATGTTACTCCATTGCCCATTCGTTGATGATTCGCTAGATTGAACGTACGAGTTTAAGCAGACTGTATAATAGTGCACCCGAAAAGTGAAAACTATCAGTTGTACATGTCGATGGTAGAACATACACTTTTTATTCATCCTTTCATACTGCGGCCATTGTTCTAAGCAAAGACGCCTCCGCCTTTGGACTTCTTGAGCTGTTTCTGCTCCTGTATCTCTCACCATCTTTGGCTCGCTGGTCCTACGCTCTTGCCGCCCTAAACGTATAGGCCGGCACCGGTCGCTGGGCACAGGCCCGGCCGGCGCGGGGTACCCCGAGTCCTTCTCTGTATTCAAGGGTTGCACCATGGGACAAGCCATGTGCATCGATGAGGCGTGCAGTGATCTCATGTAGTGCCGAATCGCAACTCGCATCGCTAGACAGCCACGTCAAGCCATGTCTGGGCCGGCTAGTGTTAAAGTATAAATGTATTTATTGAATATTATATGTGATCTATTGGCAAAAGTCAAAAGTCAATTATTGTGGATGCTACCGTAGCACGACTACTGTAGTTATGCCCTGATCGGGGGCATCCTCATCCCTTAGGTGTCAGTTCCCCTCGTGCACGATGCAATAATATAAAAGGGAAAACAGTAGATGAGGGAGGTACGGCAACTCCACCTCTCTCTCACACACACTCTCTTAGCTAACCGATCAAGCAAGCACTGCAAGCAACGGAAAGGACTGAGATAACACTACTACTCTAGGAGCAGAACACGAACAAGAGGAAGAGATGGCAGATCAAGGTCAAGGTGATTAACTTCTAATCCCACTCTATGGTTCAAGCTTGGGCTAGTTGATCCAATCAACACCAACAGTATTATCCAGTCTCTTTCACTAAATCGGTTTTTTTGATCGTATTGGCTAGAACGTGCAGTTTGTTTTTTTCATACGACTCCAGCATGGAGGTGGGTTCCATTATTATAGAGATAACATAACATAAGTTTAGTTTTACAAACAATAAAAGAAACATAAACAAGGAGTTCAAATGGGAAGCTAATCCAACCATTGTTTTTTCAAACACACTAGCCACAAAGCGACAAACTACCAGTATGCCAAACCGTCCAGAACAACAGCAGATCACAGTAAGGAGACCCACGAAGGGCACAATAGCAAACTGACTGGTGGCCTTCTACCACCATCATCATCTTCCTAGTAGCATTTTCTCTTTCTTGATCACTCCCCTCCCCCCCTAATCCACACTTACATCATCCTCTTCATTAGGGTTGCTTTTCATGATCCTCTTTGTCGAATTCCTCCTGGCCAACTCATGCATTTTGAGTGCCATCTGTTGGAGACGCTGCACCCTTTCCACCATGTCCTCCCTTATACTGGGCTCCTGTAGACCTGCTCAATATCGCAAAAAACATACATATAACAAATTAAGTCCACAGGAGAAGTTGTCATTTTGCCGCACGTGAGGGAGAATGTTAAAGTATAAATATATTGCATAGTCTCTTTCATTACATCGGTCTTTTAGTCACATTAGCTATAGTGTGCAGTTCTATAGCTAGCACGCCATACAAGGGAGGATCCGTGGAACGTGTACTATGCTATAGCATTCACCAGCAGCCTAGCCCAAACGTGAAAGTGGTCATGAAGTAGTCCACGATGGCGTTCTGGTGAAGACGTAGACGATCATTTTCTTCTAACTAGCATGGTGGCCCTCGCATTTGTGAGCGAAACATCTGAATTGTTTCAGTTTTAAGTTTGTTGATTTTTATTTTTTTTTCAGTTTTAAGTTTTTAAAACAACATTGCTAGAATTGTTTCAATTTCAATGATTTGTATAAACCTGGTTTACACCTTCTCTACTTGTGTTAATGTTTGCCCAATAATATTCATACAAAATAGTAGAATTATTTTTGTACATATATATGATAGCCATAAGTATTAGAACATGCTATTACACACAGATGCAAAACATAAAGGATAGCTGACTAAGATTTTTTTTGCACGTATGGTGACCGGGTCTGACTAAGATTTTTTTTTTGCATGTAGTATATCACATACACGGCTAGGACAGCTATCACGTATCAGCTTTGGTCGTTTGTACACGAATAAGTTGTACGTAACATTTTTATCTTTAAATCTCAATCATTAATTACAGATCTAACCATCTAAATAATTTAGATGATGTGGATTAACGTGGTGTCTCTATTTTAGACCCCCGTATTGTGCTTTTAGTAAATAGTAAATAGTAAATAGTAAATAGATTCCCTTTCCCAGCTAAATTACCTGGTACCCGCAGGGAATAGATCCGAGGGATTTGACCTCCTTTATTCCCTTTCCCGACCCTGTTAAATTCCCAAACCCAGAAACCAATCAACGGACTGGACGTCCCGTATCCCCCAAACTCACATTCCCTTCCTCCAATTCCCCTTAACCAAACATGCTGTAATTGGAAACGGATGGACATGTTAAAACAAACTTAACGGACAGGCGTTTTGGATATGGGGTATAGATGCTCCCTTTATTTGAAATTTATTTTCAAATATTTAAAAATGTCAAAAAATTCTAAATAAAAATATTATGTGTACATCTTCACGTGCTACATGTTCCCGAGGTCGTTTCAAGAAAAACCGATTTGTTATGTGGCCTAAATAAAAAAAGATAAAATCTGGTGCTAAAATAAGCAATTCCGCGAGGCTATTTTTATGTTTCTTGTATAGGCCACGAGAAAAGCCAGATTTTCATGAAACTTTGTATCAGCATATAAAACGTCAAGACATACATGTGGATTTTTTGCCCTAAATTTTTTAACATTTTAAAATTAGTTTTTTCAAAAAAAAATAGCATGTACACCTGGGATCATAAGTGCATTTCCGAAACTTAACCATCTAAATTTGTTAAGTTATTTTTATGAAAAGGTGTTTAAAAACCCCAGAGACTCATACAATCTTCATTAAAATTTATTCACAAAGGCCAGACGAGAAGCATACATCAAACAGCCCAAAGCCACCATGCAACACCTACAACCCGGCAGTGGGGTAAGATCAAGCAATTCACAGCCTTATGCCCTAAAAACAGAGACCAACGCCCCATCAGCTTGGTACCGGGGACATCACCGAAGCAAAATAGTAGCACACATCAGGTTCAGCAACCCTCCACGTGCACCTCATGAACATGCTCCAGAAACCGTTACCATTGTCGAGCCATCAACCCATCTTCAGGGACGCGACTCGCATAGTCCTCGCCGGGCATGTTGTCGATGCCGCCACGGTGTCGGACAACACCCCGCCTGGCCTCAGTGAGTCCAACAAGTTAAGTCTGTCACCGAGATCCTGCCATACCACGCCACCAAGACCCGCTATTGTCAACGCGGTAGCTGCAATCATGCTTTGCCTCATGCATCCCCCATCCAGCTATTGCTCCAAACCATTGTCCCCTAGGAGGTAGAGCGACACTGATAGCGTCGCCATTGTTTGATCGATCAAGGAAACCCTGATCTAGGGTCCTCCCCGAAGAAGGCCGAGCGAGTTGGCGGCAACTGCAAAGACGATTGCTTCACCAAGGTAACAAGGTGTATGTTGCCATCGTCCGCTATGGGCTTGATTGTCACAGGCAGTCGCACTTCCCCAAAACCCGCCGTTGTCTAGACCATCTTCTCGCCACCAATGCTGCTCAATGTGGGATGCCAAGATCCTTCACAGGTGGCCACCATCCGACCGACCTCATGAAGGAGGAGATCGTTGCCACCATGCCCGGGACCACTGCACAGGTGCCATCGTGTTGCAGGCTCGCCGCACGGCTAGGCTTGCCGCATGGCCCATGTGCCACCGCCAGGAGCCAATGCGACGTTCCTGAGGTAGTAGCCATAGGCCCACCTAGGCCCAAACTTGACCCTCCTATAGTAGCGTTGCCGCTGACTCACAGCAACGCCACTAGGGTGGTTGGAGGAGTCGCCGCCTCCACTTCCTAGATCGATGCCCAAAAGATCCCGCAACTACGCTGCCCAGGCTTTGCCCGATGACATCTCTAGCGGCGGCGATTGGAAGGGACAGCTGGATAAGGGGGGTGCTCGGGGGTGGGGGCGGCACGGAGTGCCCTGGTGCAGCCCGGCGCAGTCGCACGTGGACGAGAGGAAAGGAGGTTAGAGGGGGTCAGGAGTTGATATGAAAACATGAAGAAATTCATGTTTCCGGTAAGTTAATTTGTGTATACATTATGACTCTAACACCCTCATTTCAGGTTGGCGTTACAAAATATCATCCCTATCCTTTACACAAGTTTATATCCGTGTGCATGCCATCATTATCTTGCATTGGTAATTTTGGCTTGTCTATATATTTGTTTTCAGACATTGAGAATATCAAATCTTGATATTCAAGGGTCCGCATAGTCTAGTCAGACTTGATATGTATGGAGGATTTTTAGTTCATATTTGTCCAAAAAAAGTAACCATACCTTATTCCTAGCGATGGCTACCATGCACAACATTTTAATTTTTTAGATAAAGACACAACATTTTAATATGTATATATTTTTTTGTGTGATTGATTATTGGTGCCATAACATCAAGTGGCGAGAAAGAAGTAACAAGATTTGGGTGATACCTTTGATAGTCTGTGCATTATACATATCATCTGTTTAGGTAGTGAAAATATTATGGATCTGTGGAATGCATGAATGCATACTGATACATACATGATTTGCGCTTTAGGAGCTTGTTTTTCTATACATATGAAAATATCATCATCTCAGTTAGATAGATTCTTCATATTATGTTGGTTTACAACAAATGTACACTATTGTAATTTATGCCGAGAACCAACAGTTTTAACTCTGGATTTCTTGTAGTGCCACTCATAACGCCCTCACGCCCCTGCGAACAACAGCAACATGGAGTTGACAATTAGCGCCGTGCTGTTCTCTGTAGCGCTTTTTCTCATCACTGCAGTGGTCATCAAGATTGCAAGTGGGAGAGTTACCACTGATCCTTCGTGTACATTACCACCTCCACCTGAGGTGAAGGGCATGGCTCTTCTGGGACTCTTACCTACTCTGTTCACCAAGGGCCCTGAAGCTACAATGCATTATCTGCATAACAAGCTTGGTAGTGCATTCACAGTTAGCTTCCTTTGGAAAAGGATAACATTCTTGGTTGGACAGGAGGCCTCCGGTATTTTCTTCCAAGGGTTGGAGTCAGAGGTTACCCAAGGAAATATAAATGAGTTCACCGTGCCCATGTTTGGCGAAAATATGGGCTTCGCTGTAGATTACACTACTCGAATGGAGCAGACTCGCTTCTTTGTTGAGTCTCTAAGGCCAGCGCAACTCAGAAGCTATGTTGATCCCATGGTTCAAGAAGTGGAGGTAATTAACCCAACGTGACTCTTATTTAGCACCTTGACAATTTTAATTATGTCATTTCTCAGCACAATCTTTGATTAATTAATATTATTTAGTCTAGTTAGTCTTCTTCCTGATGTTATAAGGAATATGCTAATAAATGGTCATATTAGAGAATGTTTTTGCCCTTACGAGTCATTATGCCTATGTAGATTGACACGCATGCATGTGAGCACAGAAAATCATATTAGCCAGTTATAAGATCTTCGGCCAGCAAACCAACCATGAAAACATGTCAACGGGGAAGCATACTTTTGTTAGAATCTATATATACTGCAAAATATGATAGTTGATCTGGCATATTTTCAATTATTACTCAACACCGGCCATTACAACATTAAGTTTAAGCATAGTGCAAACGATACAAACTTTGACTTTTAATTTTAGTCAAGAAAATATAAAATATATTATATAAAAATTATACCATTGGATTCATATTCAAAAGAACTTTCCAATGATATAATTTTTATATCAAATATCTCATATATTTTTAACTTAAATTAATGGTTAAAGTTTGTCTTAAAATACACATTTGCATAATAATCTGGTATGGAGGGAGTATCACCATTTCCGGTAAAGGCATGTCTTTTGTACTCTGATGCTAGTTTCAGAAATTTCTCGTGCATCTTCTTTTTTTTGCTACGCTGTGAATTGGAATGTCGATGTAATAATACATTTACATTCCACAGGACTACTTTGGAAAATGGGGAGAAGAAGGAGTTGTTGATCTGAAGTATGAATTTGAGGAGCTACTCATGTTGATCTCAAGTCGGTGCCTTGTTGGAAAAGAGGTCCGTGAGAAGATGTACGGCCAGTTCTGCACATTGTTTCATCAAATTGAGGAAGGTGTGAACTTCGCCAGTTTCATGTTCCCGTACATCCCAATTCCGGTGAACCGCCGGCGCGACAGAGCACGGATCAAGCTTACCGGTATTATTTCTGAAGTCGTGAGGTCAAGGAAGCGCCTCAACCGTGTTGAGGAGGATGTCCTCCAGAAATTCATTGATTCATCGTATAAAGGAGGTCGTGGCACAACCGTAGAAGAGGTCAGCGGAATGATGCTAGGCTTGATCTTTGCTGGAAAACACACAAGCGCCATGACTACTACATGGACTGGAGCTTGCCTTTTGAGCCATCCAAAGTTCTTGGATGCTTCTATAGAGGAGCAAAAGCAAATAATTAGTAAACACAATGGCAAGATAGATTACAATGTCCTATCAGAGATGAGCACTCTGCATAGTTGCATCAAAGAGTCGGCACGAATGCACCCTGCTTTGCCAACCTTGGTCCGCCAGGTAAAGAAGCACATCACTGTGCATACAAAGGAAGGCAATCAATATGGTGTCCCAGGAGGTCACACCTTAGTAAACCTTATCATGGTGAATGGTATGTTGCCACACATTTATAAGGATCCTGAGGTGTATGATCCAGATCGGTTTCGTGCTGGAAGGGAGGAGGACAAAGCTGGTGGTAAATTCTCTTACACGTCCTTCGGTGGTGGAAGGCATGCATGCGGTGGCGAGGCTTATGCTTACATGCAAATTAAAATTATATTTAGCCATTTGCTGAGGAATTTTGAACTCCAGATGCTTTCTTCTTTCCCCAAGCCAGACTGGAGCAAGTTTCTGCCAGAGCCTAAAGGGGAAATCATGGTAAGCTATAAAAGACGTCGTCTTCCTAGCAACTAATGAAGATGTATCATCTGCCTGGCATCACATATTTGTAAGGGGTGTATCTTTGCGTGTATGTATATACATGCAAGTTTCACGGATGACTATGGGATTTGTCATATTATGCTCTCGTCACATTTACTTTAGTGTTTACCTCCACTTCAGCTATTATTCAAACATTTGTTTGGTCTTCCTATTTTGTTATAATTTATCAATAATAATCAGTTATGTTTCTGTTTACCAAGGTTTTATTTTTACTTATTGATGTATATGATGCAATAGTTGACATAACATGTGTGCTAGACTGGTAACATATATCATGTGAAGGTGGACGACATGTAAATTTATAGGGAAAAGCCAAGAGGGCTGACTGTTGAATAAGGGGTCATTTGGAACACGGCGATTCTATAGGAATTCCAAAGGACATGAATTTATTGAGGAAAATTTTCCTTTGAACCGTTTGGAACATAGGAACGGGAAAAGGAATTCTGCAGGGTTAGGTTCCTACGTCTCACGTTCCACATGAAAAGAAACATTTGATCTAACCACTCGGAAAGTTTCCTAGCGCGAAATGTTCTGTTGGAAACCCTCGTGTGCTGCTACTTTTTCCAAAAACGGCCACGTAGAGGCCCGCCGCCAAACACCAAAACAAAACCTCAGAGCTACGGCGGAACGACGGGAACGGTGTTTTCGCCCAAGACAGCACGGGGTGTCCCAGCAGGGCAGCAGGAACATCGGCACGCAATGGGTCTAGCACTAGAAGCGCACAACGGCCGGTGAGCGCGTATACGCTGCGATCGCTACCCAAGCCCAAGCTATCACGTCGGCGGTTAGCATCTTTTGCATGGTCCAATCATAATTAACATGATTCCTGAAGACTCCAACGAAAGTTAGGACGCGTTCTACCTTTTCAAATGGCTGATCAAACCTAGAAGTGTGGTCTTCTCAGTGTATCATGTGGTCAGCAAGAAGGCAACAATTAGTTGTTCCAAACTCAAAAAAGATCCTATGTTTTCTATCCTGCGTTCCAAATGGCTATACTTTTCATTCCACTGTTTTGGAACCTTACAGGATTATTGGTGTATGACATCTCAATTCCTATGTTTCCCTTGTTCCTTCGAAGATGGGGGTGCGATGTCAAAGAGAACATCATCTGATGCACCATGGCGGCTAGGGTTGGCGCTTGGGTATGGAATCGTGGGATCGATGGGGAACATAGTGAGGCTAAGAGCATGTACAATGGTAGAAGGCGCGCCTTCTCTTAGCCCTCCATGTCATCTAGAGAAAGCAATAGATATAACTGGTACAACGCATTATTTCTTATTGTTATCTCTTGCAAGAAAGAGAATCAATTATTTTTGGTAAGAAATTAATCTGCTAAGGGAGGATATATGGTACTATGCTAAAACAGCCTTCTCTTATTTGATAAGGGATCATTCCTTAGCTAAAGGAAGGCAACCTTCTCTTTTATGTTCTATAACCTCCAACTAAGGAAAAAATCTGATGTGGTAGTCGTAAGGTAAGACTGACTTGTACGTGCCCTAATAGGGCCTATGAGTTCGATAGGCAAGGCCGCTAAAGAGGTGTGAGTCAACTTATTTGCTACATGGGTTTTTTTTAGGGAAGGCCATTGGCCCTGCGTTAAATTAATAACGCCGGAATCGGTAGATACAACGTGCTTATAACAAACAGCTTACAACAAAAACACACTAAGAAATTACAGGAAGCACAGTTTAAGTTGCTAGACTACAGCCTGGCAGAGGATGACCGGAAGGCAACGAGGTCATGGCGGAAGCAACTGGAAACGAGTTGTCGTCTACACCACCCGGACATCAAGAACCACATTCCACCGCCTTCACCTCCTGAACGGACCCCTTGTCCCTCGCCCTGAGTCAAAGGGCGCCGTACCATTGGGAGGCAAAGAAGTTCCCCCAAGAACATGATGGAGACGAGAGAGCTACGCTGTCGGGGAAAGCCACCGGAGACGTCCAAGAGCTTTACTGAGAACACCACGACCATGAACAACCACCGCAACTGACCAAAGCTTCCGGATGAAGACGCACAAAGAAGCAGACCACCACCAGACACCACTATTCGACCAACACACTGCAGTTCCCAAGACGGCGCCTTCAAGAAGGGGAGCGATGCCGCAACGCCGCCGATGTCCATGAGGGAACTAGGGATTTCGCCCTAGCAAAGGAGTGGTAGTGTGGGCGGTACCTTAACGAGACCTTCAAGAAGGGACATGGCGCTCACAGCATCGTCCTCGTTGTGGCCAGCCGAGCTGACCAAGGGTTTCCCCCAGCACTGCACCACCAACACCAACCCACCTGCCGAGCAACAAAGTCCGGCGAGTAGGTCGCCAAGGCACGGACCCGGCAGGGGGCGAACAGAGCACTCTGGGAGAGGCGCATACCTTTAGAACTGGAGCAAAGGCCAGCGAGCAGCCCCGCACCGTGACCTCAACCGCCGTACCCACACCGCCCGCATGGCCGAGGGAGGAAGACAGCATGCTCCATGGCTGCCACCTGCAGCAAGGTTGGCGCCGTTCCACCCCGTCCAGGGCCGCTGCCTCGGCGTACCAGATCCCGGCCAGAGCCACCATGGACAGCACCACTGCCACCGCCGAGCGTCGGCAGGGACAAACTAGAGAGGAGGACGGGAGGAAGGGGTCCACCGAGCAGCGCCCAGCCGAGGCCAGCTCCCCCAACGGATGCGTGACTCTATGCAGCCACGCAGGGAGCTCCGTGCATAGATCCCTGCCGCCAACTCAACGGCGCTGCGGCCTTAGCCGGCGGCAGCCTCAGTACCATTTTAATTATATATACTATAAATCCAGCTAAAAGCATGATCATAAATCAAAAGGAAGATAAATACCATGATAACATGGGGGGAAGTCAAAACAAGCTGAGAGGGACTCTACCTTGAGATACACTTCATCTTTCTTGACCCGGTAATTAATGGTGCGAGAACAGAGCGAGGGGGTGGCTAGTACCATAACCTCTTGTACATTGTTTGTGAAACTGGCTCATGTTTAGAAATGACTTCCTACTTAGCACCGTGGAAGAGGCTACTTTGGAGATGGTGGTTGCCACAACAGGAGTGACCTTAACATTTCGAGCGATGGCCCTTGGAACATCTCCAGCATAGGCGCTATAATGCGTCCGCTAAAAGAACATTGGTTTAGCACGCCCAATAGAAATTTGTGCCCTCCAGCACAGTGGCGGATCTTCATGGGGGGCAAACTTGGCAATGCCCCCTCCCCCCAACATTTGTGCAATTCCTTTATTTAGTAGTGTTGTTAAGACAAAATTAATGATAATTAAGCATCCTACTAGCTATTATATGGATTAATTAAGGTTTAGCCCCTCCTAATTTCCCTCCACGATCCACCACTACTCTAGCAGGTGCTCTAAAAGTAGGCGCGCTATAAAAAAATTAGGCGCGCCGCATTTTGCACTATCCTAGGCTGCAAATTTTGGGCGTGGACTACAGCGTGCTCTATCGCTCGGCTTGTGCGCAAAGAAGCAACCGCGAGAACATTCACCCGTGCCCTCTCCATCGCCAACTACCCCACCCCGCGCTGCCGCCGGCGATGGACGGGCCCTCTGGCACGCCACCAACCCCTTCCTACTCGATTCCCCCACCACCACCGCTGCACGCGCCAAACCCTACCGATGGCGCCGCCGTCGGGAGCAATTCTGCCGCCGCCCGCATCCTCTTCGTGCCGCCGCGCCCAGTCTTGCACACCAGCGCGGCCGCCATGTAGCTCCAGCCACCCGCGCCAACGAAGAGGAAGGCCACGACCTCGAGGCGCTAGACACCGGTGGCGGGTGTCGAGAAGCCGGCACCAAAGTCGGCGAAGACGACGGGAAAGGCGGTCGTTGCTCGGCGCGTCCAACACCCACCTCCTCCACAGTCGCCAGTGGACGCTCCGCCTCCTCCACCGCCACCAGCACAGGCGCCATCAGCCGCAGCGTTCGGCGCGCAACATGCTCGACCAAATGCCGACAAGGTAAAATTTTCTTTTTTGTTGTTTTCGATTTAGCATATAGAGAAGGATTGTGACATGTATTCAATTGCAATGTAGTGTTGATGATGAGACTTTCATGGACACCATGAATGTTGGCTCCTCTTTCTCACACGCACATGTGGATCAAGAAATTGGCGAAGAGGAGGAGTTTGATGTTGATGAGGACACCGAGGGGTTGATTGGAGCGTCGAGAGGTAGGACGAAACAAGAGAGACCTATTGGATGAGGATGAAGGAGTACTTTGATGCAAACAACACAAGTGGAAATGTGCGCACCATGCGTTCTCTTTGGCCCCTTTGGTTGGTCATCAACGCTGATTGTCAAAAGTGGGCGGGTGTGCAAGCGGATGTTGACATGCTTAACCCAAGTGCACAAATGATGTGGATAGGGTAAGTTGTTCTATTGTGTGCTATTTCGTTTTGATGTGCATATGTTTGTTGTTCTATATGACTCATTTCTTCTCTTTTATTCACTATGTAAAATGGCATTGCTCAAGGCTTGTATAGAGATGAGGGAAAAAAGACCAAGAAGGTCAACAAAATTCTTAGCAAGTCATTTATGTTGCATCATTGCTATGAAGTGCTAGGGAATGAGGAAAAGTGGAAGAACCGTGGATTGGATGTGGGAACAGTAGCCATGAATGCAACCGGCGAGGGAATTATCATAAATGATGATGACTCAAGCGATGAGGGCAAGAAGAGAAGATCCACTCCTCACTCGGTTGCCAACACAATAAGACTCATGCTAGGAAAGAAGGCCGCCAAAGATTTGAAGGGGGAGAAGGTCAGAGATGATGACATAGCAAAGCTACGGATAGGATTGCCAATGCAAGGTTGCAAGCAAATGAGGATAGGAAGTTGGCAAGAAACCTAGAGGCCGAGGCGCCGAGGGCGGCATTGGAGGAGAGGATGACGGCCAACGAGGAGAGGAGGTTGGCATTGGAGGAGAAGAAGGTGGCCAATGATGAGCATCGACGCCTAATGGAAGAAGAGGGGAAGCTCTTCTTCATGGACACTTCCAACATGGATGAAAGGCAAAAGGAGTATATCAACCTTGCTTGCGATGAAGTGTTAGCCAAAAAAAGAATGTTGGCAAACCACATGAATGCACCTTCGGCCGGCTATGGAGGCTACGGAGGCATGGGAGCACCGGCGGGTGTCTTTGGAGGAGGCTATAGAGGCATGGGAGCACCGGCGGGTGTCTTTGGAGGAGGCATAGGAGCATCGGCGGGTGTCTTTGGAGGAGGCATGGGAAGCATGGCCGGCATAGGAGGAATGAAGTTGGGTGGCTTTGAAGGAGGCTGTGGAGAGACAAGTGCACCGATGGAAAGCATGGCCGGCATGGGAGCACCGGCGGGTGTCTATGGAGCCATAGGACCACCACCGTGGGATTCGTGGCCTCCATGGAGTCTCCAATACCGCCTTCAAATCATAAAGCCAATGGAGAAGAAGCAAAAAAATGGCAATGACAATATCTATGAAGATGTTGAGTGATGATGTGTTTGCATTTGTGAGACGAAAATTTGTGTTGAACTTGGTTGTGTGGATTTAAACTATGATATTTCGGTTTGTTGAACTATATCATGGATTTGAACTATGTTATTTTATAGTCATCTTATTGTTGATTTATTTGGGTTTATTTAATCATATTAATTGCATATTTGTGTCTTTATTATTTGCACCGGCGTCACACGCTATAATTTGCGCGCTTGGTAGAGGGCCGTTTTACTTTTATGCCACGATGCACCCGCCGCAAAATGCAGCCTCCGGTAGTGGAGGTCGCGCCGGCGACGCCAACACATTACCAACGCTGGAGATGCTCTTATGTCATTTTGGAAGTGTGCCATCTGCCATCTCATTTTTCTCCTCTCTGAACCCAGATGGCATCCACCTCATCGGAACCCGCCGCCGCCGCCGAGACTGACGGCTCCATCCAAATCCGTCGCCTGGAGGTCGCCGACCGAGAGAGGGGCTTCATGTCCCTCCTCTCTCAGCTCTCCACCTGCCCGGACCTCACCGCGTCCGAATTTGCTGCGTGCTTCGCCGACCTCGCGGCCCTCGGCGACGACCACGTCATCCTCGTCGCCGAGGACCCCGCCGCGGCTCCAGATCGGAGGATCCTCTCCACGGGGTGCCTCTTCGTGGAGCGCAAGTTCCTCCGGGGCGGAGGGAAGGTGGGGCACGTGGAGGACGTCGTGGTCGACGCCGCCGCGCGCGGCCGGGGGCTCGGGCTCCGCGTCGTGCGCCGCCTCGTGGAGATCGCCAAGGAGGCCGGCTGCTACAAGGTCATCCTCGACTGCACCCCCGAGCTGCGCGCGTACTACTCCAAATGCGGCTTCGTGGAGAAGGGGGTTCAGATGGCCGTCTACTTCTGATCCATGGGTAATAGCGCAATAGAGACTGCATTTCTTTCTCTCGTCGCATCTTTACCTTTGGCGGTAGTGATCTGGTGTCATACCATTTTGCTGAACTTAAGCGTTCTGAGTTCTGACTGAGAATGTTATATTGGAATCCAAACATTGTCATGTGTCTGTTTGGCTTTGGCCTGTTTTTGCTGCCCCGTAATAAAAATTAAGCCACCTGCTAGGTTCGTGAAAGAAAATTCGGTGCCATATGGCTGGTTAACTGGAACAATTCTGTGGCTACTGGAGTAGTATACTTCTCGGAACTTACTATTTGCTCTCTCAGTATATAAGCTATTGGGCTAAGCATTGTAAACCATGTACAAGCGAAAAGAGGGATTTTCTCAGTCTGTTAGAACTGAATAAGTTTTATGTTTTCTGCATAGTAGATAAATCATAATACCATAATACCGTAGGAGCTGCTATAGTGAATCAAGCCATTCTGGGCGCCTACTACATGACATTATGTATCACAGGTAGGTAACAGCGTCGAACAGTGTGCGGTGATTCTTGCTGAAAGATAAGCTTTTGGTACCAAGCATCTCGAGGTTTCACTTTTAGAGATTGACCAACTGATGCTCCATGTAAATGCTCAATATGCATCAAGATGTTGTTATAGTTCTATCCAGCTGGTGATATTGCTAGGGTTCTTGTTTTTAGCTGGGAGGTGCTAAATTTTATTGAGCTCGCGAGCACATTAGAGCATGCAGTACAATGTTCTGAAGCTTGAAGTGTGAAAAGCTAAAGCAGTAGGGCAAGAGCCATTTGCATGAGCTGAATTAGTACAACTAAAGATAGGCTCAGACTGGGTCTGCCTGATTGCCTACTCCACACAGTTGTGTGCTACTCTTTAGGCGTAAGTTCTTGTGAGACCTGTTTGTATTGGGCAATTTGTTTTCTGATCTCCCTAAGAACCTGAGGATCTGTAGCCGATTTTGTCGCTGCTGTTCTTGCAAGGGACAGATTGTCCATGGGAAATGTGGCATGTCGAAGTTGCAGGAGGTTTGCCACCCTTGCCGCAAGAAGAAAAGCCAAAGCTTCTGCCTCCAACGGAGATTGAGATGTTTTTGACGGCGCCTGAATGAAGATGGTCGTGCTGTGTTGGTCCTGCTGGAATTGACAGAAGCCTATGCCTGTAGATGTTCTGCTGGCTCCTTGAGCTTTGCAAATTTTCCACGCCGTGTCCAAAGACATCTTGGGCCTTGTAACTGTGAGATCTGTCTTCATTGTTTCTCCTTGCGCTGGTAGTTAGGCAGGGTTTACCTGACCATTATCAGTATCCTGTGCATGATTGTGGGTGAGATCACAGATTTCAAGATTAGAAATAAATTCTTTTGTTTGCTGCTATGTTGATCTGGTAGGGAGGCTCCTGTTTTCTTTCAAAGCAATGATCATTTCTTGATTTCCGAAGACACCACATAAAAGTAAGAACAGTTTGGAGAGAGGCATAAGGGTGTCTTACATTATGTAAATTCAGAGTAATTTTGGTCAAAGAATTGCAATTTGTCGAACATTGGTCAGAGCGAATAAACCAAGGAGCACTGAACCAGGCAGCTCTAGTAAAAGGCCAAGTAAAGAATAATTGGATATTATCCTCTTCCACTCCACATTTGGAGCAAATAGTGTTTATATGCATATACTTACCAGCTCTCGCTCCTGTGGGAATAGCTCTTCATAAGAACCACTAAGCCAAGGCTGGAACACGAGGGGTGATCATTTGTTTCTTGAGGATATTATGCTCTTCCACTCCACATTTGGAGCAAATTACAGGGTCAGTGTAGCAGTAATTTCCGATAAGACTGTACCAGCGTCCTTTTTTTAGTAAGAATCTACATTATTTGTTTTCATATTGTCGAGCACAATCCTATCAACATGGTACCGGATCTTTTAACAATCCTATCAACATGTATTGTCAACATGGTACCGGATCTTCAATTATTCGCAACAGCAAATGTTCATCTCTCTATGGGATTACCAGGCTTTTGCACACTGTTTTTGCTTTCATATTGTCGAGCACAATCCTATCAACATGGTACCGGATCTTTTAACAATCCTATCAACATGTATTGTCAACATGGTACCGGATCTTCAATTATTCGCAACAGCAAATGTTCATCTCTCTATGGGATTACCAGGCTTTTGCACACTGTTGGACCTGTTATGATCCGCTTTTTGAGATTATTACAACAGTAAGCTGCTAGGTGCATGACAGGAAGTAAGGAAGGTTGGTGCTAACTATCTAATGTGCGAAGCGTAAATGATGGTGTGAAGTCAATGGATCCGATTCCAACAAGCTCTTAACTATCTAAGGTGCCAAGCGTTACCAGCTCTAGCAGGTTGCAATAACACATTCTGCTCAAACATGATACTTAACAGAATATCACAAGTCATCAACCAAGTCAAAACTTCAACAAAACATCCAGCATCGCAAATCTTCTATCAAGAAGTCATGAACAGTAGATAACAATAAGCTTAAGCAAGACTTCCAAACTTGCTATCAGCAGAGATATGTATTAAGTTCTAACTGATAGAAACGACAGAGGGTTTAGTCCTCATCCTCAACAACCTTGGTGCCCAAACCTTTAAGACCTTCCTGGGGGACTTCAGCAACTGTGACCAGTGAGTAGAGCTCCTCCTTGGCATCCTCCTCGTCGTTCCTCTTGCGGGCAATTCTGACACGGACTCGCCTGGGGACACTCCTGATACCGCTGCTCCAGATGTGCTTGTTGAGTTTCACATCAATGCGGACATCTGAGGTTCCCATGGCCTTCTGTGCAAACTTGCGGATCTCCTTGATGGCATTAGGCGCCTTCTTCTTGAAGGTACTGTAAACAGAACATGAAACTATCATCAGGGATAGTTACAAATAAACATGATAAATATAGAGCTACCAGTTAGTTCAATGTACAGGTGTATGATATACTGCTGTATCAGAAAGAGTTAAACAATAACAAATAAACAAAACAAAACTATTTTGGTGAAGAATTCATTTGAATGTAGTGCACAAATGGAACACATGACAGCATATGAAGGCAGCAAGTGTAACGATGAGTAACATCTATGTACCAGGCAAGTAACTGTATCAACCACATCATTTCAAGATAGATACCTGACTATGACCGGAAATGATGACAAATTGTAAGATCAGATAACTAAATCAAGTTTAAAATGTAGAGCCCAAATGGAACACATGATAGCATTATGAGGCGACATATGTAACGATGAGCAACATCTATGTACCGGGCATGTAACTGTATCAACCACATTTTTATAAGACAGATACCTGACTATGACCGGGCATGACAGAAATTATCATACCAAATAACATTTTTTTACTTAAAATATAGAGCCCAAATGGAACACGTGAAAGCATATGAAGGCAGCCACATGTAACGATGAGCAACATCAATGTACCGAACAAGTAACTGTATCAATCACAATTTCAAGACAGATACCTGACTATGTCCGGAAAAAACAGATAAATTAACGAGTAGATTAGAAATGAACAGACCAATGTCTACCAAAATGCATCCTGAATTAGAAATAATAGACAGTAACCATGCAAAATATACAGCCCAAATGGAACACATAGAAGCATTAAGAGAAGCAATACGTGTAACGATGAGCAGAGTTAATCTCTCGGGCATGTAACTGTGCGCAGCCACATGATTAATAAGGCAGACACCTGACTATACCCGATTAACACCTAATAAGATGACAATCACGAAAACCCAAACGACTTTATATAGTACTAATCTAAGATCTATGTGAAAACAATGTGAGATCAGATACAAGAGCAGGATCCACAGGATAGAAATCCCGCTCGGTCATGCGATCCCTACTATGATCTAGCTGGACAAAGGACATCCATCCAAACAGGTGTAACAGCCATTCACAAGCCCACAAAGTGCTCGCGGGCGGCAACCTTTCGCGGCCAGCATCTCAACAACACGAGCCTCTACGACATGGCGACGCCTCGAGAAGCACCAAGACAACATCTAACTCGCGGATCTAGTGGCGGCGCGGAGCTTGGGAATGGATGGTATGGGGTGAGGAGGGAGGACGATACCATCCGTGGAGGCGCTTGTGGAGGTTGACGGTGTACTCTCGGGTGACCACCTCGTCCTTGCGAGGGCCGGGGGCGCGCTTCTTCTCCGACATCTCCGACCGCCGCCTTTCGCCCTTCTCCTCGCTTGGGTTCGATGGAGGCTGCGGCGAGAGGAGGTAAACCCTAGTGGAGAGCGGATGCCGCAAGGGGTCGTGACTTTATAGCGGCGGAAGTTAGGGCTTGCCCGCTAACTGGGCCTCTGCGAGCAGTTACATGACGGCCCGTTTTGAAAGGCCTTTGTCCTATGGTGTAAGTGATTTGTTTTGAACTTTGAATGTGTTTGGTAAAAGGGCCCAAGCGAATTCCACAAAAATAAATTGCTAGCCAGTACTCTGATAAAGGTTTGGCTACTCATATTTTGGCAAATCTATATCTATATCTATACTCTATATACTACTTATAAAAGCACGAACATGCTGGGATATAATTGATCTGAACCGTCAAACACCCGTAATCAAATGGTGTAGATCACCCCAATGTTGAGCTCAACTCAACACGCCCAGCCCGCCCCGCGCGTTCTGATATAAAATTACGGTAATCATCTCCTTAATTTCCTCGCGATCGCATCTGATCCGGAAAAGAAATTCCTTAATTCCTCAGGATGACCCCGACGAGAATTCTCCAAGCCTCGCCAGACTCTTCTCCACCAGCGTCCTGATGATGGACTCTCCGATTAGAACTCCCCACACCACGAATCGTCTCCATAAGCATCGATGAGATCCCCAGATTCCATATGGCCAAGGTCCAGATCACCATTGCGCGGAGGTGGAGGTAGAGGACAAAGTCGATGGGTTCGATGCTAGGAACGGTAGGCGCGGCAAAGGGGAGGAGATTCCAAAACGCATGAGCTCCTCCTACCTAGCAAGATCCTTTGTCTCGTGCATGCATCAAGGCAAGTCGATCCAGGCAACACCAATCAGTGATGTACACTAGTGGGGACAGGGCCTATAGTCCCGGCCCGTAAGGGGCTTTAGTCCCGGTTCACCAACCGGGACCAACGAGGCGGGACTAAAGGCCTCAACTTTAGTCCCGGCCCTGTTCCGAGCCGGGACCAAAGGTGCTCCACGTGGGCGCCTCGCAGCGCCCTCAGGGGCAGGACCTTTAGTCCCGGTTCTTCACACGGACCGGGACTAAAGCGTTTCTGCAGATTTTGTTTATTTTAGGGTTTTAGGGTTTTAGGGTTTAGGGGTTCGGGAGATTAACGTGATGCCTCGTTTGGTGTTCGGGAATTAGTTTTCATATAATTCTAAATATACATGTTTATGCATATATATATAAGATTAACTTATCTTACAAACGAGCATATATATACAATTATATGGAGATCTAAATTATCGGGACTAGAGCCCGTCTATTCGATTACATGAACCAACATCAGTAATGGCCCCTAGCTACACTAAATCGCCCTTTGTCATCTACAGCTTCCGTCCGCAGAAAGGTCGCAAGCTCCTCTGCAACAGCAATCGCGCGTTGCTCTGGTAGGTACTTCTCCCTCATGGCCGTGTACTATATAAGAAGAGGAGATGAATATGAATATCAATCATGATAACAAAGAATGACGGGTAAAAATAGAGGTGTGAATGTTCATTGCTTACGTCGTATCTGTAATCCTTATGCTCAGAGGTAAACGTGCGAATGGTCTCGCAAACATAGTATCCGCATAGATGCGTCCCTCGTGGCTGCTGGTCGCACTTTACGAGAATAGAATATATAATCAAAATAATAATCTAGCATCATAAATGTATTAAAAATAGAAGTATATCATACTACTACTTACCTGAGCCGCTCTAAAGGTCAGCTTCTCATGCTCGATACCGTCAGTCACGCACTTGAACCGCTTCCAAACCCTGCCCGACAAGGAAAATGATTTGCTAAGTTTTTCATTAATTGATATATCAGAAAATCATCGAAAGAGACCGATAGAGCGCAAGAATGATTGAAATTACCCTTGGAGCATGTCTTGCAGGCTTTGGAACTGTTCCAAGGGTCTCGATAATGGGTCGAAGGCATCAACTCTTCCCTTATCAATTTGAATGTCCAACAGAATCCAGTGGTAGCTGCACATGTATATATATATGTGTGTCAGTAACTTATCAATTACACTTATAAGTGAATGGACACAACAGAGTAAGACCCTCACCTGAAGTTGTATGGAAACAGTATGTGGTCACAGAAATTTTGATCTGTTAGAAACCTTAGAAGGTTTTCCTCTGTCTCCTTGGGGTTATCAGTTAGCGTCTTTATATGTATTTTATCTGGGTCAATAAACCCAACATTTAGGATGTTCCTACTTCTACATTCCAGAATCTTCATTCCAGAATCTTCATTCCAATATTTAGCGGAGTTTTCCTACAACAACAGTTATCAAGCCAGTTTGCAAATGGCCCCATTTGAAGCTTTGTATGGCAGAAAGTGTCGTACCACTTTGAATTGGTCAGAAACCGGAGACAGTCAGATGTTTGGACCTGACATTCTGCAAGAAGCCGAGGAGAAAGTTCGCATGATTCGTGACTATCTCAAGGCAGCCCAGTCAAGACAGAAGAGTTATGCCGACAAGAGATGGAGAGAATTAACTTTTAAGAGTGGAGACTTCGTTTACCTCAGAGTATCACCCCTCAAGGAAATGCAAAGATTCCAAGTAAAAGGAAAGCTTGCCCCAAGATATATTGGACCCTTCAAGATACTAGACCGCAGAGGAGAAGTGTCTTATCAGTTGGAAATGCCCCCTGAATTGTCTGAAGTACACGATGTCTTTCACGTGTCGTTACTTCGGAAATGTCTTGAAGTTCCGGAGAAGCCCGAAATCTTCAAGAATATTGATCATCGTTCTGTGGACATCAACAAGGATTTGACATATCGTGAAATGCCTATTCGTATCCTCGAGGAAGCCTATAGAACCACTCGAACCCGAAGCATCAAATTTCTGAAAGTTCAGTGGAGTAATCACACCGAAGAGGAAGCCACTTGGGAACGCGAAGATTACCTTCAGAAAGAGTTTCCCAATCTTTTCAGTTCTTAATTAGTGAATCTCGGGGACGAGATTCTTTTTAAGGGGGGAAGATTGTAACAACTCAGAAATTGTAATCCACTTCTTATTAAATAAAGTACCCAATTTTAGGACCCAGATAAAACTTTTATCTATTATTGTATGCATACATGCATTTTTCTTTTATTTGTATCCTATGATCTCATGTGTGTTATTTTTTATTGTGTATTGTCTAGTTAATTCTAAATGAACCAACAGAACCAATTGAGAAAGATTATAAGAATCAAAGAAACCAGAAATAAAAATAAGAAAGAAAAAGAGAAGAAAAAGGTGATCTAGGAAATCTGTTTGACTACACCACTTTGAGCCCTTGGATTAAGAAATTTGTTAATCACCTGCATGTTTGGCCAGTGAGTTGAGCTTAACCAAGTTATATACTAACTCAACCAACAAAAATCTACTCAAAATTCAAACTAGAACATCACCCAAACTTGAACCAAAGTTTGAATCTGAATCAGTGACTATATCAAAATTTGAAATAAGATTTCTTCAAAACTTCTTCTTTCCCTGAAACAAAAATATGACAGGATACCTTGGCCAATATGTTGAGTACCCAAACTGGAAAATTTCAAAAATTTGAATTTCGAACTCTTGCGGGCATTTCGTTGAACACTGGCAGAAGCGAATCAAACCAAATCGATGCTACTGTGCCTGCACTGTTTTGGCTCGCTCCTGTGCTGTAGCCATGCTGCTGGACGATGCCACGGTCGAGCCCAGCACCCTTAGCCCCGACCCAAGCCGTGAGAAGAGGAGGGAGGAGGAGAAACGCGCCCAGGGCCCCCTCCCAGTCACCTTCTGCCCTGCTCGATGCAGACCACCTGGGAGGCGCCAGAGCAGACACACAGCACCCCGCGGCCGAACCAACCCCCTCCCAGCACGCCCCCGTGACCGCCGTGACCGGAGCAAGTTTCAAACGCCGCCAGGGCCCCCGAGCCGTCGAGCTTCTGGTCGCCTCGTTCCTCGTCGCTCCGGCCTATAAAAGGCCCCGCCGATCAAACGAAGCAACTCACCCAGTCCCCAGCTACCTCCCAGACACTCTCGCTTAGCCCCGTTTGCTCTAGTTCGTCGACGCTCGCCACGCCGGCGAGGTACTGGACGAGCGGAGCGCCGCCGCGTTCGACCACCCCGGAGCAAGCTGCTGCAGGGAATCGGTGGAGGAGACGCATCGCAGCCGATCCTGCGCGTCGCCGACGAGCTCTGCATCCCCTACGCCACTCCCTCGCCGTCGAACGTTCTTCACTGCAATGCAGGTGAGCTCCCGCCCGTGCTGAGGAAGACGACGCGTAGCAGCCGTCCGATCTTGATCCAACGCTAGCATACCGATTCGGGAATGTTAAGTGAGCTGACACCCCGACCCCACCTGTCAGCATCGTTTTTATTTCTTTCCCGCCTCGCCCAAAACGGTATCGGGCCGGCCCGTTCGGGTTTGATTCGAATTGGGCCCAGCCAGCTAGATTCGGTCCGTTTCGTTTTTAATTAAATTCCCGCCTTTTCGAATTAATTCAAAACTGTTTCAGATGTGTTTTTTAAATTTAATTTCCAAGAGATTTACAAATCCATTTGTAGCAAATAAATATGCGTTGGAAAGCTTAGAAAATACTCTACACAATAGAACTGGTTAGAATTCAAAATAAGTTAAGAATTAAATCAGATATTAATAGTGTGACCTTATCTTCATTAACCATAGAATATTTCTAGAAAATTGATTAAGCCATCAAAAATCATAAAAATTAAAATGTGACCTCACCAATGACCCCTCTTACTATTAGTCAACCCCAAACCCCATTATTGTTAGCAATTAGACCTTAACCCAACTCTCGTTAGTCACATAAAATGATAGATTCCAATTGCACACTTAGAAATAATTTGCCCTCTTACCAATTCACTTAGTTAATCCCTTCCACTTGAAATAGTCCTAATACCCCTAAATCAATACTAATGCTTAGAAGGTAAACAACCCATGACACTTAGTAGAGAATTTAACTTGCACACTTGAAGAAAACTTAGAAGCAAAACTTATAATCCAAACCCATAAAATGCAACATGAAGACTTTTGTTAGCAAACAAAGATGTGTGCTTGGTGTGTTGTTAGCATTGTGTAGTGATTGTGTGCCTTGTGTTTATTCGTTATTAGACGCTAGTGTTGCCGAGGAGGATATTGGAGGGGATTATTATTATCAAGAAGAAGAAGAAAACCCCGGACACTTTGCCAACCAAGGCAAGCCATCCTTTGATTCATACTCCCAATGCCTAGTTTTAATATTGCATTCTACTTGTTTTAAGTAAATTGCATGATTGAATTGCTAGAGTAGAATGATAGAAGTGTAGTGATGTCTTGTTGAACAAGAGCATCAAGTTGAGTTTATCCAACTCTATTTAATAGTCATCACTCAATGTAGTTGCTTAGTTGCTAATAAAATTGGAGGTCATTTATAAAGGGAATCCTAGTTGAGAATTGGTGACTTGAACTTGAAACATGATATTGGAGGTTTCTCCTACATGATGGTTTTATGAAAGAAAATAATCTTGACTAAGAACTATGAAATGTATTTCTCAATTGACAACGAGTGATGTACTATGGGAGCCAATTATACCGTACGACCACATTACCCCTGAATGGGAAGGGGCTTATTCCTAGCTTGTTTATTTTAGTATGGGAGGTCTTGTTTCATCCTTTATAGAAGCATTCCATGCATGGTTGCTTCCGAACCAAGTGGTTATTGGAAATTTTCCTTCCTGAAGATTTCCATCCGTCCGGCACTCCGGAGTGGGCAAAACTAGAGGCGCCGGAACGGGGAAATCCGTGTCTCGGGCTCTAGGGAAGGATCCCATACTAGGGTAGGCAAGTGAAAGAGTTTGTTTGATTATCTGAACCCCGCATACTTCTGTATGACGGACCGTGGATTTCTCCCGGCAGATGTATCGAATCTCGTGGGTAAAGTGTACCCCTCTGCAGAGGTTTTCAAACTATTCGAATAGCCGCGTCCACGGTCATGGACGGTTGGCAAGCTGTGCCTGGCTTTTGTCAATAATGAAAACAACTTATGGTGAACTTGGTGAATGACATGAATTGAATTGACTTGACTGGACCCTGATCTTGACACACTTGAAATTCCTCTTTAGATTGAACTTAGAGAACTAAACTTCTTTGCTACCAATGAACATTCTTGGGAAATAAAACTAGCTTTTGCAAATAAACTTAGTGCTTAGTCCACTATACAAACTTTGCATATCTACTTCATCATTTCAATTATAAGATGGTTTGCGAGTGCATCCAATGTACTCATGGCTGTGTCCCTGGCTATCAACTTGGCCAGACTATGGAGAAGAATACCAGGAGGAAGGATATGAGGAAGAGTACCAGAACTAAGCTCGTCTCCGTGAGTCGCCATTGCCTGTAGGGAGAAGGCATGGGCCGAAGACGTTATTTCCGCTGCTATATTGTGTTGTATTATGACTTGGTCTATATGACCATTGTATTTGAACCACCGTATTGTAATGTCTATGGAATTGGTTACCAACTACGTTATGTATATCGCAACAATGGTTCTGGGATTGCGGTGGAATACATAATGGGCACTTCGAATTTGTTATCAAATTTGAGGTCGTCACAAGTTGGTATCAGAGCCTAGGCTGACCATAGGAGACCTTAGTTAGAATGGGCGTTAAATGAAACTTTGATAAAAGCAAAGATATAAGTAATGGTTGCAAAAATTGCTTAGTCTTTCCTATCTATTTGCAAAGTTTTACACATACTTCAGTTTTTGCCTACTTAAAATTTTGCACACTTGAGCTAATCACTAACTTAATCTAATCTAAAATTTTGTAGATGGCCCCGGTATTCACTGAGCAGTACCAGTTGGGCCATGGTGGCAGCCTTTGTTTCGAGCGCGACCTCACCACCCTGACCTTGTTCCTGAACCGTTTGTACCCGGAGTTCAAGGGAGCCGTGCTCAATGAGCACCCAGATGGAGAGCTACGATGGCTCATCCGAGCCAGTTGCCGTGGCAAGAAGGGGATTTTGGGTTCTCCAAGGGTCAAGTTTGAGCTTGTGGAGAACACTTGGGCCGATGGTTTGGTCCGAGCGATGCAGGAGATGCACGCCCGCTTGTGCGGACTGCACGTTGAGGAGGTTCAGGGAGAGCGCTTTAGGAACTTTGCTCGGCGTGATGCGGACGGGCGTCCCGCAAACATGCCCGGGCAGAATGAGCCAAGTACCTACATCGATCACATGGACTTCTTGCTGTACTCCACTCAGCAGGAGGCCGACCGTGCCCGTACTAGGGCCAACCTCGAGCACTTTGCACTGGTGGAGGCAAGGAGCACTATCAGGATTCTTGCGAAGGAGCGCAAGAGCCTTCGTCGCCAGCGAGATGAGAAGGAACATGACCTTGAGGAGTTGAAGGCCAATGTGGCTGAGCTGACTGAGTACATTGAGAGTCTTGAGGATCACCTTGGTGAGGAGGAAGGCATTGATCTCTGCAAGGAGGATAATGCCCTCATTAGTGATGAGGATGACTTCATGGAGGACCTTGATGATCCGGAAGATGAGGGGCACAATGGATTCATTGTGAGTGATGAGGAGGAAGACCCCGAGTAGCCCGCTGTTTAGATCCGAGATCCACGAGTTATCTAGCTATGAGTTCCACTTTATGTTCACTTCGTGTAGGTGTGAGTTGTATCCCCCTCTCTAGTAGACGAGTCGCAATGGTTTGATGTAAACCATTTGTAATGTGTGAACTCGTATGTATGATATGTTTGATGAGTGTTGAATGAAATAGGAATTTGGCCCTTAAGGCCTTAGTAAGACAAAATTGCATCATCCATGTTACCTTTAAATCTTAGCAAATTAGCGTTTCCCTCTTGTCTTACACACCTTATCTTCAGATGCCGCGAGCACCCCCACCCCCGAACCCGGAAATGGCCGAATTACTAAGGTTGATCATGGAAGACCGGGAAGCAGCCCGAGCTGAGCGCCAAACTAACTTGGCCACTCTTCAGCAATTAAGCCAGATGGCAACGAACCACAACAATGGCAATGGTGAAGGAGAAAACAATGGCAACGGTGATCACCGATCCAAGTTGAGGAATTTCCAGAACACCAACCCTCCTATGTTCACTAAGTCTGAAGAACCCTTAGATGCCGATGACTGGCTTCGCACTATGGAGAACAATTTGGCAGTTGCTGAAGTTGGGGAGAATGAGAAGGTTTTGTACACCACCCACTACCTTGCTGGAGCAGCAAGAGCTTGGTGGGATAGCACTCGTGCAATGCAAGCCCCAGGGTATGTGATGCCTTGGGAGGAGTTCAAGAGCAAGTTTAGCAAAGCCCATGTCCCTTTGGGATTGGTTAAAAGGATGAGGGATGAGTTCAGAAATCTGAAGCAAGGTTCCTTGTCTGTGGTGGATTACCGTGACAAATTCCTTACCCTGTCCAGGTATGCCCCAGATGACACCGACACCACTGAAAAGAAGCAAGAAAGGTTTCTGGATGGACTTCATGATGAGATGCAATGTGTCTTGGTCAGCATTCCCTTTGCCGACCTGGAGTCATTGGTTGACTCTGCCATTCAGATGGAAGGCAAACTCAAGCAAGCTGCAGAGAACCGCAAGCGCCGCATGATGTATCAAGGCAACTCGAGCAACTCGCAGAAGCCAAGGGGAAATGCACCTATGGGTTTCGCCCCTAGACCTATGAGGCCGTCTGCACCTGCTCCACGTCCCAACTATCCCAACCGCCCGCCCGGAAACAACTTCAACCGTGCACCTCCAAGACCTGGTGGCAACAACTTCAACACCAATACTCCAAGGCCGAATGGCACCCCTGTGTTACCCAAGCCCGGTGACAAGTCTGGTGTTACCTGTTATGAGTGCGGACTGAAAGGGCATTACTCCAATGAGTGCCCCACGAAGCTGAATGATGCATCCAAGACCACTGCTCCTGCTCAGCAACAGCGCCGAATGGGAAATGGCAAGAACTATCCACCAAGGAACCAGCCTCACTCTCGAGGCCGTCTGAATCACATGAATGTTGAAGAAGCTCAGGAAGCAACAGACGTCGTGCTTGGTATGTTCCCTGTTAACTCAGTTCTTGCAAGAGTTCTGTTTGATTCTGGAGCTTCACACTCATTTGTTACCCAATTATTCGTTGATAAAAGTGGACTTCAACCCACACCCTTGAAAGAGTTCATGACTGTACAAATCCCAGGGTCGATAACCAGAGCCAGTTGTACCTGCTTGGCAGTACCCATAGAAATTCATGGAATAGCTTTCTTAGCCAATTTGATAGTGTTGGGAACCAAAGGTTTGGAAGTAGTTCTTGGTATGAATTGGATGTCCGCCCATCAAGGAGTGATAGATTGTGCCAAGAAAACCATCACCATGAGGAGTAGCCATGGAGTGGTAGTAAAACATGTGTCAGTTAAGCCCACCCAAAGCCCCAGATGTCATAAGAGTATATCCGGGCCATCCATAAAGGAAGTTCCCATCGTCTGTGAATACCCGGATGTCTTTCCCGATGAGCTACCCGGAATGCCACCGGATCGGGATATTGAGTTTATCATTGAGCTTATCCCCGGAACTGGATCAATAGCCCAAAGACCCTATCGTATGAACCCAGCTGAACTAGTTGAGTTGAAGAAGCAATTGGATGACCTTTTGAGTAAAGGATTGATTCAGCCCAGTTCTTCTGCTTGGAGGTCACCTGTCTTGTTTGTGGATAAAAGTGACGGTTCTAGCCGACTGTGCACTGATTACCGCAAGCTAAACGATGTGACCATCAAGAACAAGTATCCTCTCCCGAAGATTGAAGATTTGTTTGACCAATTGACTGGAGCAAGAGTGTTCTCAAAGATAGATCTTAGAACCGGATACCACCAACTAAAGATCCGTACAGCGGATATCCCCAAAACAGCCTTCACTACCCGATACGGATTGTAAGAGTACACCGTAATGTCATTTGGATTAACCAATGCCCCTGCTTATTTCATGAACCTCATGAATAAGGTTTTTATGGAATTCTTGGATAAGTTTGTTGTTGTCTTCATTGATGACATTCTTATCTACTCCAAATCCGAAGAAGAGCATGCAACCCATCTGAGATTAATCTTAGAAACCCTAAGAAAGCATCAGCTGTATGCCAAGTTCAGTAAATGTGAGTTCTGGTTGAAGGAAGTTGGATTCTTAGGCCATGTATTATCAGCAGGAGGAATATCCATGGACCCAAAGAAGATCAAATCAGTCATGGAATGGGAAGCCCCTACCCCTCAAACCGAAGTTAGAGGTTTTCTCGGATTAGCCGGATATTACCGCAAATTTGTTGAAGGGTTTTCAAGCATTGCCCGGCCAATGACCCAACTGTTGAAGAAAGACAAGAAGTTCGAATGGACCCCTAAGTGTGAAGAGAGTTTTCAAGAGCTCAAGAAGCGACTGGTGACCGCACCCGTCCTAACCATGCCCGATATCACCAAAAACTTTGATGTCTATTGCGATGCTTCCAAGCTTGGACTTGGTTGTGTGTTAATGCAAGAAGGCAAGGTCATAGCTTACCTCTCTCGACAGCTTAGACCTCATGAAGAAAACTATCCAACCCATGATCTAGAGTTAGCAGCCGTAGTTCTAGCTCTGAAGACCTGGAGGCACTATCTGATGGGCAACCGTTGTGAGATCTACACGGATCACAAGAGTTTGAAGTATATTTTCACCCAGAAGGAGTTGAACATGAGGCAAAGAAGATGGATAGAGTTGATCAAGGATTATGATCTGGAAATCCACTATCACCCCGGTAAGGCCAATGTAGTGGCCGATGCATTGAGTCGGAAGCCATGCTCATTAAATATGATGATCAAGGAAGAGCAACCTATGTTGCACCAAGAGTTTGAAAGATTTGGATTGGAACTAGTCAGTCAAGGATTCCTAGCCAACCTTGAGTTTCAACCCACCTTGATGAGCCAAATCAAAGAAGCCCAGAAGGGAAATGAGAGTATTGACGGAATCAAGCGCAGAATTAGTTCCGGCAAGGTGCCAGGATTTGAGGAAGATAATCAAGGAGTTCTTTGGTATAAAGGATGTATTTGTGTGCCTGCTGATTCAGAATTGAAGGAAGTGATTATGAAGGAAGCCCATGAGACACCTTACTCCATCCACCCCGGTGGAACTAAGATGTATCAAGATCTGAAGGAACAATTTTGGTGGCATGGAATGAAGCGTGAGATTGCATCGTTCATCTCTAGGTGTGACATTTGCCAAAGAGTCAAAGCTGAACATCAACGTCCTGCGGGATTGCTGCAACCTTTGCAAGTTCCGGAATGGAAGTGGGAATCTGTTGGAATGGATTTCATCACTGGATTTCCAAGGTCTAGCCGTGGAAATGACTCTATTTGGGTCATTGTGGATAGACTGACCAAAGTTGCCCACTTTATCCCTGTCAAGACCACTTACAACTCGGGACAGCTAGCAGATCTGTATTTATCCAGAATTGTCAGTTTGTATGGAGTCCCTAAAACCATAGTTTCCGATCGAGGAACCCAATTCACTTCGAGATTTTGGAAAAGCTTACATCAAGCTTTGGGAACCAAGTTAGCCTTCAGCACAGCTTACCACCCTCAGACTGATGGACAGACTGAGAGAGTGAATCAAATACTTGAAGATATGTTGAGAGCCTGTGTTCTAGCTTATGGAGCTAAGTGGGAAGATTGCCTGCCTTTCGCGGAGTTTTCCTACAACAACAGTTATCAAGCCAGTTTGCAAATGGCCCCATTTGAAGCTTTGTATGGCAGAAAGTGTCGTACCACTTTGAATTGGTCAGAAACCGGAGACAGTCAGATGTTTGGACCTGACATTCTGCAAGAAGCCGAGGAGAAAGTTCGCATGATTCGTGACTATCTCAAGGCAGCCCAGTCAAGACAGAAGAGTTATGCCGACAAGAGACAGAGAGAATTAACTTTTAAGAGTGGAGACTTCGTTTACCTCAGAGTATCACCCCTCAAGGAAATGCAAAGATTCCAAGTAAAAGGAAAGCTTGCCCCAAGATATATTGGACCCTTCAAGATACTAGACCGCAGAGGAGAAGTGTCTTATCAGTTGGAAATGCCCCCTGAATTGTCTGAAGTACACGATGTCTTTCACGTGTCGTTACTTCGGAAATGTCTTGAAGTTCCAGAGAAGCCCAAAATCTTCAAGAATATTGATCATCGTTCTGTGGACATCAACAAGGATTTGACATATCGTGAAATGCCTATTCGTATCCTCGAGGAAGCCTATAGAACCACTCGAACCCGAAGCATCAAATTTCTGAAAGTTCAGTGGAGTAATCACACCGAAGAGGAAGCCACTTGGGAACGCGAAGATTACCTTCAGAAAGAGTTTCCCAATCTTTTCAGTTCTTAATTAGTGAATCTCGGGGACGAGATTCTTTTTAAGGGGGGAAGATTGTAACAACTCAGAAATTGTAATCCACTTCTTATTAAATAAAGTACCCAATTTTAGGACCTAGATAAAACTTTTATCTATTATTGTATGCATACATGCATTTTTCTTTTATTTGTATCCTATGATCTCATGTGTGTTATTTTTGATTGTGTATTGTCTAGTTAATTCTAAATGAACCAACAGAACCAATTGAGAAAGATTATAAGAATCAAAGAAACCAGAAATAAAAATAAGAAAGAAAAAGAGAAGAAAAAGGTGATCTAGGAAATCTGTTTGACTACACCACTTTGAGCCCTTGGATTAAGAAATCTGTTAATCACCTGCATGTTTGGCCAGTGAGTTGAGCTTAACCAAGTTATATACTAACTCAACCAACCAAAATCTACTCAAAATTCAAACTAGAACATCACCCAAACTTGAACCAAAGTTTGAATCTGAATCAGTGACTATATCAAAATTTGAAATAAGATTTCTTCAAAACTTCTTCTTTCCCTGAAACAAAAATATGACAGGATACCTTGGCCAATATGTTGAGTACCCAAACTGGAAAATTTCAAAAATTTGAATTTCGAACTCTTGCGGGCATTTCGTCGAACACTGGCAGAAGCGAATCAAACCAAATCGATGCTACTGTGCCTGCACTGTTTTGGCTCGCTCCTGTGCTGTAGCCATGCTGCTGGACGACGCCATGGTCGAGCCCAGCACCCTTAGCCCCGACCCAAGCCGTGAGAAGAGGAGGGAGGAGGAGAAACGCGCCCAGGGCCCCCTCCCAGTCACCTTCTGCCCTGCTCGATGCCGACCACCTGGGAGGCGCCAGAGCAGACACACAGCACCCCGCGGCCGAACCAACCCCCTCCCAGCACGCCCCCGTGACCGCCGTGACCGGAGCAAGTTTCAAACGCCGCCAGGGCCCCCGAGCCGTCGAGCTTCTGGTCGCCTCGTTCCTCATCGCTCCGGCCTATAAAAGGCCCCGCCGATCAAACGAAGCAACTCACCCAGTCCCCAGCTACCTCCCAGACACTCTCGCTTAGCCCCGTTTGCTCTAGTTCGTCGACGCTCGCCACGCCGGCGAGGTACTGGACGAGCGGAGCGCCGCCGCGTTCGACCACCCCGGAGCAAGCTGCTGCAGGGAATCGGTGGAGGAGACGCACCGCAGCCGATCCTGCGCGTCGCCGACGAGCTCTGCATCCCCTACGCCACTCCCTTGCCGTCGAACGTTCTTCACTGCAACGCAGGTGAGCTCCCGCCCGTGCTGAGGAAGACGACGCGTAGCAGCCGTCCGATCTTGATCCAACGCTAGCATACCGATTCGGGAATGTTAAGTGAGCTGACACCCCGACCCCACCTGTCAGCATCGTTTTTATTTCTTTCCCGCCTCGCCCGAAACGGTATCGGGCCGGCCCGTTCGGGTTTGATTCGAATTGGGCCCAGCCAGCTAGATTCGGTCCGTTTCGTTTTTAATTAAATTCCCGCCTTTTCGAATTAATTCAAAACTGTTTCAGATGTGTTTTTTAAATTTAATTTCCAAGAGATTTACAAATCCATTTGTAGCAAATAAATATGCGTTGGAAAGCTTAGAAAATACTCTACACAATAGAACTGGTTAGAATTCAAAATAAGTTAAGAATTAAATCAGATATGAATAGTGTGACCTTATCTTCATTAACCATAGAATATTTCTAGAAAATTGATTAAGCCATCAAAAATCATAAAAATTAAAATGTGACCTCACCAATGACCCCTCTTACTGTTAGTCAACCCCAAACCCCATTATTGTTAGCAATTAGACCTTAACCCAACTCTCGTTAGTCACATAAAATGATAGATTCCAATTGCACACTTAGAAATAATTTGCCCTCTTACCAATTCACTTAGTTAATCCCTTCCACTTGAAATAGTCCTAATACCCCTAAATCAATACTAATGCTTAGAAGGTAAACAACCCATGACACTTAGTAGAGAATTTAACTTGCACACTTGAAGAAAACTTAGAAGCAAAACTTATAATCCAAACCCATAAAATGCAACATGAAGACTTTTGTTAGCAAACAAAGATGTGTGCTTGGTGTGCTGTTAGCATTGTGTAGTGATTGTGTGCCTTGTGTTTATTCGTTATTAGACGCTAGTGTTGCCGAGGAGGATATTGGAGGGGATTATTATTATCAAGAAGAAGAAGAAAACCCCGGACACTTTGCCAACCAAGGAAAGCCATCCTTTGATTCATACTCCCAATGCCTAGTTTTAATATTGCATTCTACTTGTTTTAAGTAAATTGCATGATTGAATTGCTAGAGTAGAATGATAGAAGTGTAGTGATGTCTTGTTGAACAAGAGCATCAAGTTGAGTTTATCCAACTCTATTTAATAGTCATCACTCAATGTAGTTGCTTAGTTGCTAATAAAATTGGAGGTCATTTATAAAGGGAATCCTAGTTGAGAATTGGTGACTTGAACTTGAAACATGATATTGGAGGTTTCTCCTACATGATGGTTTTATGAAAGAAAATAATCTTGACTAAGAACTATGAAATGTATTTCTCAATTGACAACGAGTGATGTACTATGGGAGCCAATTATACCGTACGACCACATTACCCCTGAATGGGAAGGGGCTTATTCCTAGCTTGTTTATTTTAGTATGGGAGGTCTTGTTTCATCCTTTATAGAAGCATTCCATGCATGGTTGCTTCCGAACCAAGTGGTTATTGGAAATTTTCCTTCCTGAAGATTTCCATCCGTCCGGCACTCCGGAGTGGGCAAAACTAGAGGCGCCGGAACGGGGAAATCCGTGTCTCGGGCTCTAGGGAAGGATCCCATACTAGGGTAGGCAAGTGAAAGAGTTTGTTTGATTATCTGAACCCCGCATACTTCTGTATGACGGACCGTGGATTTCTCCCGGCAGATGTATCGAATCTCGTGGGTAAAGTGTACCCCTCTGCAGAGGTTTTCAAACTATTCGAATAGCCGCGTCCGCGGTCATGGACGGTTGGCAAGCTGTGCCTGGCTTTTGTCAATAATGAAAACAACTTATGGTGAACTTGGTGAATGACATGAATTGAATTGACTTGACTGGACCCTGATCTTGACACACTTGAAATTCCTCTTTAGATTGAACTTAGAGAACTAAACTTCTTTGCTACCAATGAACATTCTTGGGAAATAAAACTAGCTTTTGCAAATAAACTTAGTGCGTAGTCCACTATACAAACTTTGCATATCTACTTCATCATTTCAATTATAAGATGGTTTGCGAGTGCATCCAATGTACTCATGGCTGTGTCCCTGGCTATCAACTTGGCCAGACTATGGGGAAGAATACCAGGAGGAAGGATATGAGGAAGAGTACCAGAACTAAGCTCGTCTCCGTGAGTCGCCATTGCCTGTAGGGAGAAGGCATGGGCCGAAGACGTTATTTCCGCTGCTATATTGTGTTGTATTATGACTTGGTCTATATGACCATTGTATTTGAACCACCGTATTGTAATGTCTATGGAACTGGTTACCAACTACGTTATGTATATCGCAACAATGGTTCTGGGATTGCGGTGGAATACATAACGGGCACTTCGAATTTGTTATCAAATTTGAGGTCGTCACAGTTGTGGTGGCCGTCGTCATGTGGAGGGCTTGGAGGTGATGGAGGTGTAGGTGACCTGCGACGACTCGGAGGCGGTGTTGTCCTTGGGGCCGAGCCTGGAAGCTTGATGTAGTTCTTGTCCCATAGGATGACTCCACCCAGTACTTCTCTGAGTGTCCTCTCATCTTCGGGTCCAGCCATGTCGAGCTCCATATCATGAAACCCCGCCATGATTTCATCCACCCCGACTTTAGCAAAGCCAGCTGGAATCTCACGGCCATGCCAGCGTGCATCAGGGCCAGAAGGTAAAGCTTGTCCGACGACCACCTTCATGGATATGTTCTTGAATTTCTGATGGAGTTCACATGATGTTGACTCCTTGATTCCATCCACGGGGTAGCCGGGACCGCCCTCTATCATTCTTCGTGCATCGTCGGGCGGGGCCTCAGATTCAGCCACGCTGCTTTTCCGCTTAGAAGGGGCGCCGGTAATATCGAGTGCAGGATCTTCCTGGCGCGCTACTCCTCTAAGCTCGTCAATCTGCTTCTGTTGCTCGTTAAGCCTGGCAAGCAACTGGTTGAACTTGTCATTCTCCTCATCCTGCTGTCGCTTCTTTGCTCTCGCTCGGCTTCTGTAAGTGTCTTGGTCTCTGGCAAACCCAAGCCACCACGGGTAAGAAGGACCGAAGCCTCGCGTTCGTCCTCCATGTTCGTCATTGCCGAGGACCAGTGTGAGCAAATCTTTCTCTCTATCTGCAGTGAACTGTCTTTTTCCCTCTTTAATTTCTTTCACTATCTTTTTCCAATTCTCCCTGGGTATCCTAAGACCGTCACTGCAGATGAGGTCCCCTGTTTCTTCGTCGTACGAACCACCATGCGCAAGGAACCAATTCCTTGCTCTCAATTCCCACTCATCACGGATGGGTTCAGGTACGATGCCTTTAGCTAGCAGATCTTGCTCTTTCTTATCCCACTTTGGGATGGCAGTCTCATAGCCCCCTGGCCCCAGCGTGTGGTGATATTTCTTCTTATCGGCATTTTTCTTGTTCTTTTCTGATAATGCCTTGGCATCTTCTGACTGTTTATACTCCTGAAATGCCTTCCAGTGATTCGCCTGCTTGGCTAGATACCCCTCGAATACTGGCACTTTCTTTGTCTTCAGATAGTCTTTCCATAGCTTCTTCTTCCAGCTACGGAACAGTTCGGCCATCTTCTTTAGAGTCCACTGCTTGACTTTGGCCCTCAGTTTTTTTGTGGCGTCTTCATTCCCACATTCTGGCAGGTTGAAATGTGACATGATATCATTCCAAAGATTATCTTTGTACCTTTCGGCGACATAGTCACTATCGGCTGCCCCTTTGCGCTTGTTCCACTCCCGAACGCTGATCGGGACGTGATCCCTAACGAGAACTCCGCATTGCTTCTTGAATGTGTCAGCAGCATTCTTAGGAAGCTTGGGTTCGCCCTTGGCAATATCACCTCAAAGGTGTAATGCGTCCGTGCATCCAACTTTTTAGTCGGGCCTCGTTTCGTAGCTTTGCTCGATGTGGAGGCCTAAGAGGGAGAAACATTCGTCAAATTAATATATATGTATACAATATAGAGCTATCTCCAATATTTTTCACATATTACAAGTGATTGCCGAACTTCATATGAATACCTCGCCGGACTTTATTATTTCTCCACCGGCTTCTCCACCGGCTTCTCCATCAGTGGAGCTATCACCTTCTCCGTCATTGGAGCTATCTCCTGCCCCGTCGGCTTCATCTTCGTGTCGGTCGACCTCCATTCCATCTCCGGAGGGGTTTAGATATGACGACGGAGATTCAGCTGGTTCAACGTCGGGGGCGTCTTTGATTATATCTTCGAGAAGTTCTTCCTCTTCGAGGTTCCTGCTATGTGGATCCATAGTTTCTGCAAAATACCGACATTTGATTAACTAATAAATTCTATTTCTATTTGCAAAATAATTCTATTTCTATTTGCAAAGTAATTCTATTTCTATTTGCAAAATAATTATAGTTCTATTCTACCAATTTTCTATTCTATCTAACAATTTTCTATTCTATCTAACAATTTTATATTCTAACAATTTTCTATTCTACCAATTTTCTATTCTATTCTACCAATTTTCTATTCTATCTAACAATTTTCTATTCTATTTAACAATTTCTATTTTTATTCTATTCTAACAATTTTCTATTTCTATTCTATTCTAACCTAACATAATTAATTTTCTATTTCTATTCTAACCCTAACATAAAATTTCTATTTCTATTCTAACCCTAACATAATTAATTTTCTATTTCTATTCTAACCCTAACATAAAATTTCTATTTCTATTCTAACCCTAACATAAAATTTCTATTTCTATTCTAACCCTAACATAATTAATTTTCTATTTCTATTCTAACCCTAACATAAAATTTCTATTTCTATTCTAACCCTAACATAAAATTTCTATTTCTATTCTAACCCTAACATAATTAATTTTCTAATCCTAACATAAAATTTTAACCTAAAAAAAAGGGCCACGGCGGGCGGCCGGCCGGCGGTCTCTCGCCGTGAGAGAGAGGCGTCGGCTAGGGGGTCGGGGACGGCGCGGCGGGAGGGCGGCGCTGCGGGACGGCGGCGTGGCGGGACGGCGGCGTGGCGGGAGGGTGGCGCGGCGGGGCTCGTGGCGCGGCGCGGCGGGCGTCGGCTTGGGTCGACGGCACGGCGAGGCTCGGTGGCGCGGCGGGAGGGCGCGGCACGGCGGGAGGGCGGCGTCGCCGGCGAGTTTTCAAGCGGCCGCAACGTTCCCGGCGGGGTACTCCTACGCGCGCGTCGTCGATGATCTCTGGAACGGCTAATATACCCCCCCCCCCCTTTAGTCCCGGCTGGGGGTTCGAACCGGGACTAAAGGGGGGACTTTAGTCCCGGTTTGAGCCCCCAACCGGGACTAAAGGGTTCTGGGCGGTTGGCGCCCCGAGCCCCCCCCCTTTAGTCCCGGCTGGTGGTTCCAGCCGGGACTAAAGGCGCAATAAATGCGCGCCAAAGCAAAAGTTTTTCAGGTTTTCATTTTCAAATATCAATTTTTAATTTTGAATTGAATAACTAATGTATATTTTAGAATCTGATAAAACTATGAATATGAAAAGTGTTTGAAATTGAATAACTAGTTCAAAAATATTTTATATTTTCAAAATTAATTATTTTAACTATCCAAACTATTAACTAGTTTGCCATTTTCAATTAAAACTATATTAATTAATATTCTTTTTGTATATTTTAGAATCTGATAAAACTATGAATATGAAAATTGTTTGAAATTGAATAACTAATTCAAAAATATTTTATATTTTCAAAATTAATTATTTTGACTATCCAAACTATTAACTAGTTTGCCATTTTCAATTAAAACTATATTAATTAATATTCTTTTTGTATATTTTAGAATCTGATAAAACTATGAATATGAAAAGTGTTTGAAA
Organism: Dactylis glomerata; assembly: GCA_007115705.1. Taxonomy (NCBI): domain Eukaryota; kingdom Viridiplantae; phylum Streptophyta; class Magnoliopsida; order Poales; family Poaceae; genus Dactylis; species Dactylis glomerata. The sequence goes on from QXEO01000082.1 coordinate 348,087, forward strand.
TTGAATAACTAATTCAAAAATATTTTATATTTTCAAAATTAATTATTTTAACTATCCAAACTATTAACTAGTTTGCCATTTTCAATTAAAACTATATTAATTAATATTCTTTTTGTATATTTTAGAATCTGATAAAACTATGAATATGAAAAGTGTTTGAAATTGAATAACTAGTTCATCCGGTGCATGCCATCTCTTCCTTTATGACGTTCCTGGTCCTCCCGTGCTTCCGGTGTATCTTTTGACTTCCCATACAAGCCCAGGAAGCCTAGAATATTCACGCAGAGATTCTTCGTCAGGTGCATCACGTCGATTGCGGAGCGGACCTCATGGACTTCCCAATAGGGTAGTTCCCAAAATATAGATTTCTTCTTCCACATGGGTACGCGCTTATCAGGGCCGTTAGGAACAGGTTGGCTGCCAGGACCCTTTCCAAAGATTACTTTTAAATCTTTGACCATATCAAATACTTCAGCACCAGTACGGATGACAGGCTTCCCCCGGGGTTCTGCCTTGCCATTGAAATGCTTGCCTTTTTTCTTTAAGGGATGCTTGGGCGGAAGAAAATGACGATTGAACGGGTACACATTCTTCCTACATTTATCCAGATATATACTTTCTGTCTGATCTAAACAGTGCGTGCATGCATTGTATCCCTTGTTTGACTGTCCTGAAATGTTACTAAGAGCAGGCCAATCATTGATGGTTACGAAAAGCAACGCTCGAAGGTCAAATTCCTCTTGTTTGTGCTCGTCCCACACACGTACACCTGGTTCGGCCCACAGCTGTAAAAGTTCATCAACTAATGGCCTTAGGTACACATCAATGTCGTTGCCGGGTTGCTTTGGACCTTGGATAAGCACTGGCATCATAATGAACTTCCGCTTCATGCACAACCAAGGAGGAAGGTTGTAGATACATAGAGTAACGGGCCAGGTGCTGTGACTGCAACTCTGCTCCCCAAAAGGATTCATGCCATCTGTACTCAGACCAAACCATAAGTTCCTTGCGTCACCTGCAAATCTCGGAAACTCTCTCTCGATTTTTCTCCACTGCCGACCATCAGCGGGGTGCCTCAACTTATCGTCTTTCATACGATCTTCCATGTGCCATCGCAACAACTTCGCATGATCTTTATTTCTGAACAGACGTTTCAACCGTGGTATTATAGGAGCATACCACATCACCTTGGCAGGAACCCTCTTCCTGGGTGGCTCGCCCTCAATCTCACCAGGGTCATCTTTTCTGATCTTATACCGCAATGCAGTGCATACCGGGCATTTATCCATATTCTCATACTTCTCACCGCGGTAGAGGATGTAGTCATTAGGGCATGCATGTATCTTCTGCACGTCTAATCCTAGAGGGCAGACAAGTTTCTTTGCTTCGTACGTGTTGGCGGGCAATTCGTTCTTTCTTGGAAGCATCTTCTTCATCAGTACCAGCAACTTTTCAAATGACGAGTCAGTCACACCGGTCTCTGCCTTCCACTTCAGCAATTCCAGTGTGCTACCCAGCTTCTTCTGGCCATCTTCACAAGTTGGGTACAACAATTTGTTGTGGTCCTGTAACATCTGCTCGAACTGCAACCTCTCCTTTTCTGTGTCGCAGCCTCGCCGTGCTTCAGAAATGACCCGGCCAAGATCATCAGCGGGCTCATCTGGTTCCCGTTCTGCACCCTGATCTTCTTCTTCATTGTCTTCCATTGCGGTATCAGCATACTCAGGGAACATAGATCGGTAGTTGTCATCATCGTTCTCTTCTTCTTCATCGTCGTCTTCCATCATAACCCCTCTTTCTCCATGCTTGGTCCAAACATTATAGCCCGACATAAAACCGGACCGAAGCAGGTGGCTCTGAATGACTCTTGAGGAAGTGTAATCCTTCTCATTCCGACATTCAACACATGGACAAAACATATAGCCACCATGCTTGTTCGCATCGGCCGCATCTCGAAAAGAATGCACGCCTTCTCTGTAAGCGGCGGTGCGTCGATCACCGTACATCCATGGATGGCTCATCTGCGTCATGCAACAGTATATCAAACACAATCACGATCCTAAAAATTAGTACCGCACGGTCTAAACGAGGAAATATAGTTGCTAACCTTTTAGAATAAGTGAAAATAAAGAGGAAGAGGCTTAAGCGTGGCTCGGGCACCTCATATCGTAGTTGTGTTCGGTGAACTGAAGCGGCATCGCTCTAACACACATTTCAACAAACACCTCTAGTGCATCCAAGCAAAAAGGTGAGCTAGCACACACCCACACTCATCCATCCAAGAAAAATGCAAGGAAGAGGGGTTGCGGCCAATATATAGGCATAGGACTTTAGTCCCGGTTTGAGACACAAACCGGGACTAAAGGGGGCGCACATGCGGGCCGCTCAGCGCATAGCCCTTTAGTCCCGGTTTGTGTCTCAAACCGGGACTAAAGGCTCGTTACGGGCCGGGACTAAAGCCTCCCGGGCGGCTGGCGAATTTGGGGCGACGTGGCCGGGCCTTTAGTCCCGACCCAGATGGAGGCCGGGACTAAAGGGTCCACGCCAAAGGCCCTTTTTCCACTAGTGGTAAATTCCTCATAGGCATTCTATTTGCTTTCGTGTTCTGGTTTCTGCCTCGACATGCAGCTACGACCCCCCACCAAAAAGGTCTTTACCTTCTGCGCCTACATGGGAGTCGCCACTCTTGGTGTGTTGCCAGTTTATGTGTGTATCAATTCAGTACCTAATCTTCTATTTGTTGAATCACCCGCTGAAAATGGATGGTCCTACTCCAACACTTCATTAGACTAAAATACTGGAGGTAAGCAGATAGGTAAACTGACGCAATCGTTTGCAAATGACATTATAGCTAATGGTTAGCCTGAACATGTCAATCTAATTATATAATTCTTCATTTATACAACTAATATTATGCTAAAATTTATGTTGGGATGGTACAACAAGTTCCTTGAGTATAGACCGATAAGTTTATTTTCTTACTGGAAAGACAGGTTAGCAAGTATTTCAAGTTACATTATAAATCCATCATCCATGTCTCAATTTGTCAGTCTTCTATGGTTAGTGAATTTTTGTGCTAATATAATAATGAAGTATAATATATAACGCAACTCACTGATTCTCTTCTCACGCGTAACGATAAACTAAAGGGTTTTAAGTTCGATGTCAAGGGAGTAGATGTAACTATTCAAGCATAGGTTGGCCTTCTCTTCAATTAACTTTATTCTACTTACTGTCTTTTATTAATATGGCAGTTTGTATTTTCTAATTACTAGATGTTTTCTTTACTTCTATCTTTTTTTTATAAGTTCACTGATTCTTATACGATTACCTATGGATTCGTTCAAACAAAATCCCAATAAACTTCGGCACTGCTAATGGTCATATGTATGTATGGGATCAGTTCTCACTTCAGTTAATCACAAACTCAATCCATTATTGGTGTTCTGGTAGTATGTACTCTGCTGCAGCTTGTGTTATCATCTGACCTTATTTTTCACTAGCCAAATATGATTTAACTATATAGAATGGAAGAAAGCATATATAAATTTTCTGTTTTGGTTACTTTACAATATACTTCACCACTGAGATTCCACAATCTAGAATGAAAGAACACATGCGTATTTTTTTGTTTGTGTTGCAAGATTTGCAAATTCATTTTTTGCTTGTGCATTTTGTTTTTCAGAAATTTGGATCGAATAGATATCATTACTATGGTTGCATTGGTGACTAAGACTGACTATTTGTCTTTATGTTCGAATTTATGGTCTCATGGAATTACGAAGTAATTATATACCATGCTAGTTGATACTCATTGGAAGTGCATTATTATAAGAAATTATTTGAAACATTATGTGTTATTTTCATGAAGAGCAGAATTGATTAGTTGAGACGCGCGTGCGCGTGCATGACTACTAGTGTTGTTAAGTTGACTTAAGGTAAACAAGGGATCGTAGACATGCAGAAATATTGCCAACCATCCAAGCGTATTTCAAAAAATTAGATCATGACCAAAAAATATGTAAGGCTCAACTATGTTAACAGCCAAGCATAGGATGCGGACTTGCAACACCCGAGAACACCGGGCCCTTTTTTGAAAACATTAAAAATAGTGCTTTTGAGTTACAAAAATTCCAAAAAAAATGTCGTGAATGTGATACATGGTCCGTATATCTGCGTGAAATCTCAGTAAAAAAACGTTCTGATTTAGGCTACACAAAATAAACAAATTTCTGGCTGCATAAAGGAATAAAAACTATTTTATTTAAAAAATATATATATTCTTTGTATCCCAAAATACAATCTTATATCTTATATCTTATATTTACTAATTGGAGGCACCGTATGAGGCTTCACATTAATCCTGGTGGTAAGAAAACATAGTCCGTAGGATCTACCGATGCTTCAACAATAGTCATCAGATGATATCTGATCCGCACCTCCACCTACATGAGTCCAGACTCCTCTTTCCGTCCCTCACGACACCTTCCACCAGAGAAACACATCTAATCGTGTCGCCTCCTACCTCATGACACCTTCCACCAGAGGAACCGGATCTCATCCTAGCTCACAGATTGGCCTCAAATTCAGACGGTGTGCATGCTATCTCTATCGAGCACGTGGGCTTTCAGCACAGATATACATGTAGCTCCATGCAGATTGCTAACACTAGGTGGTCCGGTGGTCGTTTTGCAGGTTTGCGGAAAGCACCGGTCGGCCGGCCGGCAGGCACAGACGCACAGTGTATGGTTCATCACGAAGCATGATTCTCACGCGGGTTGCATGGCGACACCGCGAAGTGTTCTTCGCAGATCAAATCGAGAGATTGTACAGTCCGAAGGATTAAATATACTCAATTACTAGACATGTCATAGCCGCGTATATGCAGATTCATAATACTGGGCTGGCTCCCTGTGGGATTGCAGGCTTCAAGCAAGAGCCATCCAGCCGGCACGCACGCACCTGATGGGCATGGATGAAACTATTTATTTTGGGGAATAGGGAACGCATGGCATGGAGGAAACAGTACGTGTAGACACGAAGTATTCTTTCTAGATGGTGCATTCGGACTGATACTCAATTATTGTGTAGCTGTTAGTCGAAGGATAAATAGCATATTTTCTTAACTACTTTTGCATGATTGCATCACATTGTTGGAGCATGTGAGTCATACCTACGTTTATGAGTTGGGAATTAGTACATGTACCTAATTGAGCAGATTTGGTTGAGCTGAATTAACATCCTATACTGTTCTTCAGCATATTATTGCAGATGGGAAAAGCTAAACCATCAATAGGTAAGTCTGGGGGTTAATGGAAATTAAATTTTAGAGTTAAATGTTTAATTCTTTTAAGTGCAGAACTGATGACCTGCTTCAGCATCGCAATGGATTGTAAGTCTCATAGCTTTCTGAAAAAAAAATTACACTTTGTCCGCTTTTTAGCCTACAGTTATTGTGAGCATTAATCTACATTCAGCAATAGTGCAGCCTGCAGGTGTGCGGAAGTTCTAAATTCCTCACAAAAAAAGCTGAATATCATTATCAGATCTTGAGCACTTTCTAAACGAGGCAATGTTTAACTTAGTCACTACGGTCGTCCTAGATGCTCTACTTCACTGCTAACTGCAGTTGTTGTTCAGTAATCACTGTAAGTAATTATCATTTCTGACTATCACTATATATTACATAAATGATAATTTTCGGACCCACATAAATATTATTCCCAGAGTACATGCATAAGACCTTTGTTGTCTGTAAACAACTTGAAGAATTCTGTGAATTCTGTTCACTGCGACTGCTTGATGAAATGTGTACAACAAACATTTACATATGTAAGCGTACCTCCCCATGTAAGCACAATGTTTTCTTAGATGCACGAGTTTAACATTTATAACTTAGAAGGCATTTTCTTTCTAAATTTTTGTGAAAACATCTTATCTTAAATAAAGCACTATTATTACAGCAAAGACGAACAAAGCACCCAGAGTTATGTAGTCGCATTTATGGTATTTTGATGAGAACCAGCAGTGATACTGTAGATAACTTCAATGCTAATTTGTTATTTCTTCTTAGCATATGAAGGAATCACGACATAGTCTTTTGTATGATACTCATTCTGTTATCAGCGGTTTTAGCAAAGTAATTTAGTTTGCTAAATCGGTGTATATTATAGAACAGAGTGATAGCTTTAAATTGTTACTAACTACTGCTTCCGCATTTATATATTAAGTTTTTTATCCATTTGGTACGGGAAATAGGTTTCACTTTTTGAGTTCATTTACATGTATTAACGAATGATTATGATGTCGCCAAACACTAACCATGAAAAAAATCATGAAATTTTAAAAAAAACGTAATTGAAACCAATCAGCTGACTCTGGATCTTATTTTGCATTTTTCTTAATGATGTACTCCCTCCGTTTTTAAATATAAGATGTTTTAGCTTTATGAAGTAAATGTATCTATACATCTTTTAGTGTGTAGGTTCACTTGAATATATACACTAAAAGATGTCTAGGTACACTTACTTCACAATCCTAAAACATCTTATATTTTAAAACAGAGGGAGTATGTGAGTAGGGATAGACATACAATTATCCAAAAAAAATCTTTGATATTTTCCACATGCACGAACCGAACAGGAAGAAATAACTCTTTTTTCATCGAAAGGAGTAATATATATTGATGTGTATATCATATATTGATGTATATATCATATATAAGTCTATCTAACAATGACCATAAAACTTGCCTATGTACTTCAACTGAGTTGAAAATAACCATACACATGAACGAGTATAACTAACTATCCTCTGCTTACACACAATTACATAACTTCACATTGTGCCTCATAAGTTCAAGTGTTGAAAACCGTGTTTTACTTAAGTAAATAGTATTGAAAATCATTCATGTTCTAATACACGTGCTCTAGCCCGTGCGGTTGCACGGGTTGATGACTAGTATATTGTAAAATGAAACTTCTGGCATATATTCAGGATGTGTATGGTGTATATTTTTCGTCACATTTTCTTGAGGCCCGGAAGGTGGAGTTTCCAAAAGAAAAGCTCACTAGTGCTCAAGAGCTGGACGAGTTTACGCGATACATGCCTTTTGTGAGCTCTTTAACACGTGGTAAACTTTGTTCTCCTAACGAAGAAGACTTTAGAGGATATCCTGGATGATCAAGGAATAGTTCAATTGTTATTCTTTTTGTACACTGTTGTTTTTGGTAAGTAACTTCAACGGATTTGTTATTCATCCTTTTCTAAAAAGATTTGTTTTGTTCATCATGGCATATATATAGGTTGAGCATAACACAAGCCATACGTTCATAAAATGCATAGTTTCTTTTGTTGTGGGCGTGATTCTGAAAGTAGTTAGACTATGTTTTGGTGCCTCAGTGGTTCGCCTCAAAGAACACTCCGGCTCCAACACTTGTCATAGCATTTTATTGTGGCAACCAAACAAGGCTTAGTCCTCTATAGTTGTATGCAAACAATCATGTGGTTGTGCTTTGCTATAAGGAGATGAGGATGGCAGTGGGTAGAGTTCGCATGACCAAGGAAAAAGGAGAACCTCAAAGTTTCTGATTGTTTTTCCGCTTCTTTGGGACATTTTTATTTGAAGAAAGTCCACTTTTCATCCTTCAACTTTGCTTAAAGTGCACTTTTAGTCCTAAAATTTCCATTTGGTTCAAAATAGACCTTGAGCTTACCTAAATCGATCGTATCACATTTGTCTGATTATATATTGTCACATTGTTAATAAAAGTTGAAGATCTATCATACTGGACTGAACCATGTTGAACCAACTTGACCATAGCTAACTGATATCTCAATCCCACATTCAAATCCCCACCCCCTCCCAAATGGGTCAAAATCTACGGTGAAGCAGCTTTCCAGCTCGACGACGTTGTGTCCTCACATTTCCGCTTTGTTAGGCTTTTTTTTTTGCAGGTGAGATTTAGTGGCTTTGTCAGCTCTAGGACAATGGCAGCATTCAGTGATGCAAAGGGCAACAACATCGCTGCAAGGGGGGAAGCAAGAGGGGAGAAGCAAGAGGGGGAAAGAGACGAGGTTACAGAATCACGAGAGAGATCACATGTGGTTTCCCTAGACGTTCGGTTCAACCATCTGTTAGTAACCCAAGGAAATATGTGGGTTTTAAAAACCAGGTGTCAACATCGATAAAAAAATCAGGAAATCCATGATATGATCGATTTAAGAAGTTCAGGGCCTGTTTTAAACCAAACGGAAGTTTTAGGACTAAAATTAAACTTTAAGCAAAGTTTTAGAATGAAAAGTGGACTTCATTCTTTTTATTTCTTTTTGCGACAAATGTCCATTAATTATGTTCGTATTTGTATTGTTTTCCTTCTTTAGATATACCCCTCCAACGGGAAGTGATCATGTAGTGGTGTACATTTGTGCTTGAAAGGACACGGATGTCTCCTAGAGGGGGGTGAATAGGCGATTTAAAACTTTTACGAGCGGCTTGACAAATGCGGAATAAAACTAACGTTTAATTTGCCAAGCATACAAAACCTAAATAAACTAGGTTCACCTATGTGCACCAACAACTTATGCTAAACAAGATGAGCAATTATGTGATAGCAAGATATATATAACTTCAAGCACGAAGGCTATCACAAAGTAAATTGCATAAGTAAAGGAGATCGGGTATAGAAATAACTGAGGCACGCGGAGACAACGATGTATCCCGAAGTTCACACCCTTGTGGGTGCTAATCTCCGTTGGAGCGGTGTGGAGGCACAAGGCTCCCCAAACGCCACGGAGGCTCACCGTAATCTCCTCGAGCCCTCCCACCAAGATAGAAGACCCGATCCACTATGGGACCCTTGAGGGCGGCCACCGATCCCGCACAAAGCTTGGGGCTACTCCACAACTTAATTGGAGGCTCCCAAATCCACAAAGCCACTAAGATTGGGGCACACTCCACAACTCAATTGGAGGCTCCCAATAATCGCCACGGAGGCACCACAAAGCTTGGGAAGATCTCTACAACTTAATTGGAGGTCCCCAAGAAATCCACTGAGCCGTCTAGGGTTCCAAGAACCCAAGAGGAAATAAGCTTCTTGCTTTCACCACCGAATCTCCGAGGAGAACTCAAACCGATGCACCAAATGCAATGGCAAGAACACACGAAGTGCTCAAATCCTTCTCTCCCAAATCCTACCAAAGCAACAAATGCTATGGAGGATATGAGAGGAAGAACAAGGAGGAAATCCACAAAGAACTCCAAGATCTAGATCCAATAGGTTCCCCTCACTTAGAGGAGAAAGTGATTGGTGGAAATGTAGATCTAGATCTCCTCTCTCTTTTCCCTTAAAAAGATGCAAGAAACATGGAGGGAAGTGAGGAGGGAGGGCAAGCTTTGAAGGTCAACAATGGAGGAGAGAGAAGCCCAAAAATGTGGTTGGTTCAAGGAAGAAGAAGGGTATTTATAGGTGGGGGAAATCTGGCCGTTGGAAGCAAATCAGTAGTGCGGTTCGGCGGGACCGCCGGAAATTTCCGGTCCACCGCCAGACGGTCCGGCGGCTCCGCCGGACGGTCCGGCGGCTCGCCCAAAAACCAAATAACTTTTGCAAGGAAACTCCGAATGAGATGAAACCAATTTTGTTGGAAAGCTAACAACAAGGAGAACCTCACAAAAGGTGGAAATAATAAGAACCAGCAAGGGAGAATTTACTATGAATTTAGAGGTAATAAGAGTCTCTATATGAGGAACCGGTAAATTCTCCAAACACCAAAAACGCAATAAGAGTTCCATACGAAATCCATTTTTGATGAGCTAGAGCTTGTCATGGAAACAACCACAAGCTCTAGAACCTCACATGGATAAAATCCAAATAAGAACCAAGAAAGATAATGCCAAGTATGCAAAGGTTTGAGCTCTCTCCGAACGATATGAATAAGCTACTCACTCGAGAGCCCCTCTTGATAGTACGGCTATCGATCCTAAACCCGGTCTCCCACACTATGAGACCGGTAAGAAAGAAACCCTATCAAGAACATACCTTTGCCTTGAGCATTCCACTTGAACTAGATGGTGACGATCTTGATCTTCTCAAGTTGGACTACCTTTCTTGATTGCACTTGCTCGGTGAAGTCTTGCGGATTGCTCCCCCATACTTCACTATGGGAGAGACACTAGAGAAATATCTTCACATGTCCATTCCCACCAAATGGACACCGAGCTTCAAGCAAATGATATCTTCTAGAAGCCTATCTTGATATTGCGCTTCGACTTGATCAACATTGCACTTCATCTTCTTCTTTCATAATGATGATGTCTTGAGAATGCACATGAGAGTTCACTCCATCTTATTGCTCAAGACACACTCTATAGGCTCAACTCCCTTATGACCAATCTTCGGATCACTCCTTAAATAACACCTTGATCATCACATAATCTTCTTTATATTCAACTTCTTACAACCTTGAACCCAACATATGGATCAAGCGTTGTCTACGGACAAGTCCTACAAATATAACTCAATGCAAACATTAGTCCATAGGGATTGTCATTAATTACCAAAACCACACATGAGGGCACATGCTCTTTCAATCTCCCCCATTTTGGTAATTGATGACAATCTCTTTGAGAGGGTTTATATAATGAATTTAAAGAACTAAGATGGTTACACTAACATCAATTACTACAAAAGTAAGTGATGCTAGTAGAACCATCATATATAGAGCAAACTCCCCCACAATCTATGCACGTGTGAATGAACTTGAATTTCATTTCATAGATTGCCAACCAATATTGTTGGTGGAGTTTACACTATATATACTCACCCATGCAAAGCATGGAAGGCAAATGCTTAAGAACAAAACCAAAGCATGAAGCCCAATTCCCTTCAAACCCTCGAAACTTCTCCCCCATTGGCATCCATTGCCAAAATGGGCGGAAAGGCTTAGAAGGCCAATATAGTGAGAGTTCCTCCTCAAGGTGTGCATGGCCCCAAAAGAGTGAAAACACATGCACAAATCCAAGGACAAAAATTTGGAGGAAAACAACCTATATTAAGGATCAAAGATTGCAAACAAAAGGATGACATAATGGTAAAACTTCCAACAAATGAAGGTAGCAATCAAAAGATCCAAAAGCGAATCAAATAAAGATATTATGATAGGACAAAAACAATGCTCTAATTAATATGAAGAAGCTCCCCAAGGTTTGTGCACAACATATTCCAATTGAATTAAAGTATAAGGTGCACAAACATGGAATCATCACTCCCTCGATATTATTCAAAACATCAAGATACCAAGGGACATCAAATACTATGATAACCACAAAATGGTGCTTTAAAATGAAATGAGGAAGCTCCCCAAGGTACATGCACAAGATAGAATGTTTGTATTTGAATACAATTTGCACAACATGGAATCCTCACACCCTCAATACCATTTAAAAGGAACCATTAGGAAGAGACCATAGAAAAGAAATCAAGCTTAACACTTGCATCAAGGAAATGGTTGAGCAACAAATAAGGAACCGACATACTAAACGGCTCAACCAAAGAAATGTGTGATAGGAATGACAAAGCATATTATAAGACTAGTACAAAGATGTACATAGAGCATCCACATAGTCCTCAATAAATGATATTGCTTAGCATTCCATCCCAACACACAAGGAAAAAAAAAGATATCAATTAACGAGATATCATCTCTCATGTGTATAAGTTTCTAAGTAGACAACATCACAAAGATAATTATCACAAAGAAACATGTACACATAAAATAGATACAAAGATTAAAACATGATATCCAAACGAGTTCATGCAATATACCAATGAGATTTTTACTTTTAAAGTATGGCCAAAAGCTCAATTTATCTTATTGCATATTGAAGAACTTCAACCACAAACAAGTCAAAGACATCACAAATATCAAAAAGGGAAAGAAGATACTTGGGATGTTTTGAGAAAAGCAACAAGTATCACAAATAAGTATACCAAAAGAAATAACTAAATTTGCACTTTCATCAATATTGCACATGTGAGTAACTTGAGGAATTGATATGCAATAAAATTGCTAGATAGACATATTTGGGAAAGGTGAATCATGAGCATGATTTTATATATTCCCCAAAAATATGCACTCATCTCAAATTACACACATTTACAATAGAGAGGTTCCATTAAGATCCTTGCAAATAACGATTTTCATGCCATGAAATGACCCACACAAGGTTAGATGCTATAAAAGTATGCATGAATAAGATACTTGTTACCGAGATATCATTGGAAGGATGTAGTAGATAGGAGTTCTTCAATAATCCTAGCTTGCCACAAAATCAACTAGTCACCGCTTCATCCTTATTATTGAGACAAGCACCAACATATCTCCCATGTACCTAAAACATATTCAAGTACAATATGGTCCCCAAACTCATTGGGTCCGAAGTAGTTAGAGAAACTACAATATATAGGACAAGCTCCACATAAATATGTGCATATAGTTATGAACTTGAATTTCATGCACATCTTAGCCGATTTAGGATTTATTGGAGTTTACCCTATATATTGGATCAAAGAAAGCAAAGCATGCCATAGAGTATACATTTCGTAAATATGCATGCACAAGACTTTCAAGAGCCAAAAGAGATACAATTTGGACAAAACACCAAGAAGACCAAGAAGTCACACAAAGGTGTGAAGAACTAAAGGTTGTCCAAATTATATCAAAGAATCAACTCAACATAAGATTGACTCCAAAGTCCACCAAGTGAACAAAGCAAATGCCAATGAGCATGAAGGATCACTAAAACACACATGCCCAATGACTTATCTCATTTTAAGAATATAAAGCAAAATCAAGAAAAGAGATAGCCATTCTCCCAAAGAGAGCAAGGTTCCAACAAACAAACCAAACTCCCCACTCTTTTTATGATAGCACACTAAGTACCAAAAGGAAAAGATTTGTCTTCCAACAATAACCACCACCAAATGAAATAAGCCACACGAGAATGTTATAGCAAATATAGAAGAGCTCTCCCAAGATTAGTGCATTATTTATGATTTTGCATTTGAATACAAAATGCACACAAATGGGATCATCATCTCTACCTACATTAATAACACAAAACAAGTTCAATAAAATCAAATGGAAACACAAAAGTCAAGGAAGACAATGGGAATTTAAAACAAATACATCTCTTGGCAAGAGATAAGGTAATTAAAAGCAATAGCCAATGTAAAGATGATCAATATATATATACCACAAGACAAAGTACCAATTGTCCAAGGACAAGAGGTATTTGGAGTTAATAATTTCTCGGTGGCATTTTACACATAAATCCAAGATCATCTTCACAACAAAAAACATATGAAAAGGATAAGAATTAAACACCATGCTAAAGAAGATATTCTTGATAGACTCAAATAGTTAAACAATCACGCAAAGCAATGATTAGGATAACTTGAAGCAAATGGTTTTCCAACTTTGATGTAGAATTCCACATTTTAGGAAAACCCTACTAAGAATGAATCTCACAAACAAGATCCAAAGCAAGAGCAACAAAACAATTTGGCAAATTGAAACTTGTTTGAGCAAACATGTCACATAGAATAAGGATAATTTATAATATCAACACTATGTGACACAACCTCAAATATACATATTTTATTGGTTTGTAGTATGCACAAAACATATTACTCCCCCATAATGTGATAAAGCATTTATTTTCACAAGAGGCAAATAAAATTCAAAATGAGAAGATTAATGTACATTATAGAATTTGAATTTCTCATGAACATGACATACCACATAGAGACTAGATAAATTCAAATATCGACACTAAGTGGTATTCCTCATGTGCACACATATTTAGGATTGTGAAGTGCCAAAGCATATCACTCCCCCAAAATGGGATAGTCCATTAGTCTCTCAAAAGAGCCAAATAATATAAAAGAAGATGCAATAGGCTCAAACACAAACACACATACATGGTGTGCAAACCCACAAGTACATACTTGATTAATCAAAATAAAACAAGTAGGTAGCACAACAAATACCAACACATGTAATGGAACACAACCAACACATGCAAAAGGGGCGAGTACTTTCAATGTAGATAAGTTGAGTACATGTTACCGCAAAGAGGAACATTAGATATATGATATAAACAAGATAATCCAGTTGACTTGACTTGAGACAATATATTGATGAAGATCCCTTAATTCTTCATGATATAGCCAAGTCTCCAATGCCCTCCATCAAACACCTATTGATCAAGTTTTGGCTTGTTGGTCCCCAACCAAGTTGGGTCCTAAGAGGTTAGTCACAATAGGCTTGGCCACCCAAATGGTTCTTTTCTTGACACCACATTGAGTACCAACAAATTTGGCAAACACATTGCCAACCTTATCCTTGCAAAGGGAATAAACATCATCAATTATGATAGGGTTGGATGAGTTACCCATAGTGCATGAAGAAGAAAGGTGACCCTTCTCACGGCATATGTAGCAAGTTCTTTTCTTCACCTTCTTCTCACTTGATTTCTCCACAATAGGAGCATTAGCTTGATTCTTCTTGGGAAGAGACCTTTCTTCAACTCGAGGTTGAGCATGGCCTTGAACTTGAGGCCGCTTCCCTTGTTGCTTCTTAACTAGTGCCTTCTTCTTCAAAGGGCAAGATCTAACATGGTGCCCTTCAATTTTGCACTTGAAGCAAACAATCTTGGCCGGATCTTTCACTTGTCCTTGGCCCTTCTTCTTCTTGATAATATTGGACTTCTTCTTGTTGTTGGAGATAAATCCAAGTCCACACTTGTCATTGGGGGATTTTTGCACACTCAACATATTGTCGAGATTGGTTTTCCCTTCATGACTCTTTACCAAGTCTTTCTTCAATGAAGTGACTTGGGCCTTGAGCTCTTCGATTTCCTCTACATGGTTAGTAACAACACAAGTACTAGAGGAAGTAGAAGCTTCATTGTTAGAGCAACAAGGAAAGGAAAGTAATTCATCACAAGATGTAGCAATGTTATGAGTGGATGAATTACAAGGACTAGCACAAGGCAATATGGCATTTTGAGAAGTAGTGTAAATGTCCACATGAGGCTCACTAGATGTTACCTTTGGCATAATAGCCTCATGAGCTAATTTTAGCCTATCATGGGAAGCTAGGAGATCCTCATGGGAGCTAGAGAGCTTTCCATGATTTTCTTCCAATTTCCCATAATTGCTAGTTAGCAAATCAAGTTGAGCTCTTAGCTCAACATTCTCCTTCAAGATGGATGCTTCATAAGAAGTATAGTTAGTAGCACAAGCATCATCACAAACGGAAAGCGGAGAAGGCAATTTAGTACGCTCATTTGAATTTGAAGCTTTAAGTTGCTCATGCGACTCGGTGAGAATGATGGGCTCACACGAAATGACCCTAGAGTCATTTTTAAGAAGCACAACATTCTCAAAGAGTTTAGCATAAGTAACTACAAGCTCTTCATATTTAGTTTCAAAATCATTTGCCACCACAAGAGTTCTATCATAGGATTTCTTTATTTTAGATAACTCTAAAGTAAAGGTCTCCTCAAGAGATTCCTTGGTGGTTTGTTCTTCTTCTAGAGCTTTTTTTAGATCCGCGATCTCATCCGCGTAATCTCGGGCATGACCTTGCATATTAAAGATGGTATTCTCATGCTCCTCAATTATTTTATTGCTCTCGGTGGCAAAAGCCAAAATCTTATAGAAGTAAGAGCAAGCAATTTTATTCTTACGAATAGCATGGAAAAACATTTCACTCTTCTCAATTAAAGAAGCAAGATCATCATCCTCTTCTTCATTATCCTCATTATCATCATCACTAGATATATTGGGTTCCAAAGAAGGAGTTACCTTTGAAGACCTAGCCATAAGGCACATGTGGGAAGCAATAGATGATGATGAATAAATATTTGAAGCTCCAAGAGAGACCATGTCTTGGCCAATAGAATTTCTGGTTTCCTCTACATTGTTAGACACACAACTAGAGGAACTAGAGGCAATTATATCATGGCAACAAGACAAAGTAAGCATATCATCATGAGATGTGTTCAAGGAGCATACACATGATATGCAAGGACTATCAACGCAAGCATGTAAAGCATTTATGGTGCTAGAAGTGTTTAAGTCCAAAGATGAAGCATGGCAATGAGATAGAGATGAATGATCATCACAAATAAGCTCACTATCAACATTGCAATTTCCATCACCACTCACCATAGAGTTACCTTGTGTCTTGCTACACTTTGGTGAAGTGGAAGAGAGTTCATCACGACCGGAAGTGGAGGGAATACAAAACTTGTTGGACATATCATATTTGTCTTGAATCTTTGTCCAAAACTCATGAGCGTTACGGAAAGGCATGATTGCAAGAATAACTGCATCGCTCACAAAATCAACAAGCACATTAGAAGCTCGAGAATTAAGATAAGAGTTTTTCTTCTCCTCTAAAGATAGACTTTGGGAATCCTTAGGAGGAGAGAAACCCATATCTAAAATTCTCTCTATATTTGGGTCCATATCACGAAAAAGATTAAGCATGCAAATTTTCCATATATCATAATTAGTGCCATCAAATATAAAAGTGTTATTATGCACTAATCCCCTAGCCGACATCTTTGCTCTCAAGGCGGTGAAGCCTAAAATGAGAGACCTCGCTCTGATACCAATTGAAAGGACACGGATGTCGCCTAGAGGGGGGTGAATAGGCGATTTAAAACTTTTACGAGCGGCTTGACAAATGCGGAATAAAACTAACATTTAATTTGCCAAGCATACAAAACCTAAATAAACTAGGTTCACCTATGTGCACCAACAACTTATGCTAAACAAGATGAGCAACTATGTGATAGCAAGATATATATAACTTCAAGCACGAAGGCTATCACAAAGTAAATTGCATAAGTAAAGGAGATCGGGTATAGAAATAACCGAGGCACGCGGAGACAACGATGTATCCCGAAGTTCACACCCTTGTGGGTGCTAATCTCCGTTGGAGCGGTGTGGAGGCACAAGGCTCCCCAAACGCCACGGAGGCTCACCGTAATCTCCTCGAGCCCTCCCACCAAGATGGAAGACCCGATCCACTATGGGACCCTTGAGGGCGGTCACCGATCCCGCACAAAGCTTGGGGCTACTCCACAACTTAATTGGAGGCTCTCAAATCCACAAAGCCACTAAGATTGGGGCACACTCCACAACTCAATTGGAGGCTCCCAATAATCGCCACGGAGGCACCACAAAGCTTGGGAAGATCTCCACAACTTAATTGGAGGTCCCCAAGAAATCCACTGAGCCGTCTAGGGTTCCAAGAACCCAAGAGGAAATAAGCTTCTTGCTTTCACCACCGAATCTCCGAGGAAAACTCAAACCGATGCACCAAATGCAATGGCAAGAACACACGAAGTGCTCAAATCCTTCTCTCCCAAATCCTACCAAAGCAACAAATGCTATGGAGGATATGAGAGGAAGAACAAGGAGGAAATCCACAAAGAACTCCAAGATCTAGATCCAATAGGTTCCCCTCACTTAGAGGAGAAAGTGATTGGTGGAAATGTAGATCTAGATCTCCTCTCTCTTTTCCCTTAAAAAGATGCAAGAAACATGGAGGGAAGTGAGGAGGGAGGGCAAGCTTTGAAGGTTAACAATGGAGGAGAGAGAAGCCCAAAAACGTGGTTGGTTCAAGGAAGAAGAAGGGTATTTATAGGTGGGGAAAATCTGGCCGTTGGAAGCAAATCCCGCCAAAGTTCGGCGGAAAGTCCGGCGCCGCCGGACTTTTCGCCGGACGGTCCGGTGAAAAGTCCGGTGGCCGCCAGAAAGCCCTTTAGTAGTGCGGTTCGGCGGGACCGCCGGAAATTTCCGGTCCACCGCCGGACGGTCCGGTGGCTCCGCCGGACGGTCCGGCGGCTCGCCCAAAAACCAAATAACTTTTGCAAGGAAACTCCGAATGAGATGAAACCAATTTTGTTGAAAAGCTAACAACAAGGAGAACCTCACAAAAGGTGGAAATAATAAGAACCAGTAAGGGAGAATTTACTATGAATTTAGAGGTAATAATAGTCTCTGTATGAGGAACCGGTAAATTCTCCAAACACCAAAAACGCAATAAGAGTTCCATACAAAATCCATTTTTGATGAGCTAGAGCTTGTCATGGAAACAACCACAAGCTCTAGAACCTCACATGGATAAAATCCAAATAAGAACCAAGAAAGATAATGCCAAGTATGCAAAGGTTTGAGCTCTCTCCGAACGATACGAATAAGCTACTCACTCGAGAGCCCCTCTTGATAGTACGGCTATCGATCCTAAACCCGGTCTCCCACACTATGAGACCGGTAAGAAAGAAACCCTATCAAGAACATACCTTTGCCTTGAGCATTCCTTTCTTGATTGCGCTTGCTCGGTGAAGTCTTGCGGATTGCTCCCCATACTTCACTATGGGAGAGACACTAGAGAAATATCTTCACATGTCCATTCCCACCAAATGGACACCGAGCTTCAAGCAAATAATATCTTCTAGAAGCCTATCTTGATCTTGCGCTTCGACTTGATCAACATTGCACTTCATCTTCTTCTTTCATAATGATGATGTCTTGAGAATGCACATGAGAGTTCACTCTATCTTATTCCTCAAGACACACTCTATAGGCTCAGCTCCCTTATGACCAATCTTCGGATCACTCCTTGAATAACACCTTGATCATCACATAATCTTCTTTATATTCAACTTCTTACAACCTTGAACCCAACATATGGATCAAGCGTTGTCTACGGACAAGTCCTACAAATATAACTCAATGCAAACATTAGTACATAGGGATTATCATTAATTACCAAAACCACACATGAGGGCACATGCTCTTTCAGTGCTCTACACGTTGTTCCTTGTAGTTTCATTTATGTTATACTTTGTAACTGAGCTATTTCTCAACTTGTTTGGAGCCCCTCATTTTATTTGATTTGTTGTAAATGAAATGAAAACATATTGATAGCATCATTTTATTCATCCAAATTGAATTCCGTGCTTAAAAATCATGTTTAGATACCACATGGATTAACGAAATCTACAGGATTGATGAAGCAACCAAGCCGAATTGAGGTTAGGGTTGAGATGAAATCAAATTCTCAAATGGTTTCCATTATTCTATGGCAGTCAAACAAGTTTATTATTGAAATGGTAATTGAATTCCGTGATTCAAAGCTCAAATGTTGGGGACCAAACGACCTCTAGTAGAAATCGATGAATAAGCTTGATGTTTTTTAATGCATATTGTGATGTGGTGGCTCTGTGCAACTTCTTGTGTCACGGAAACACGCATTGAAGATTGTGTTTACTATAGTGTATTCGATCAATAAACCTTTGTACTCCCTCTGATCCATATTACTTGTCGATAGTATAGATGTATCTAAATATATTTCATTTTTACATACATTCATGCTAGTGACAAGTAGTATGGGAAGATTGTGTTTACTGGTAGATGTATTTTGAGAGAATTCCTTATTTGACATCGGGCTAAAATGTGGTTCCTTATTTGACACCGAGCAACTTTTTCTTCCCTATTTGACACTAGGTCTAAAATTTGTTCCCTATATGACACTACCATCCATTCCGTTAGACTATTCCATCCAAATACCAATTAGACATGTGAGTTTTTTGTTTGACTGACCAAATTACCCTTGCTACACAAGTGAGTACTGCAGATTATCCGTAAACTCTATATTAGGTTTAGCAGCGTTCGTGTCCACGCGGGTGCGTGTCTGCCAGGTCTACCTGTTCGTGGGCTGCCTCCCTATATTATCCGCAAACACGCCTTGCCGTAAGCATGGTGACCGTGACGAATATGATTAGCTTGCCCTTACACAAGTTTGGTTCCATGTGAACTTTCCATACGCCTAAAGCAACGTTATGCTTATGCCACAATGACATGTTATATACATGCATACGTATATGACTATAGACATGACCTCCAAGCTAGTTTGTAAGTTCTTCAGTCTAGCTTAAATAATACATGAAAAGAAGCATGCGGCCCTGCTCAAAGAAGCTGAAAACGATGGCGAGGCGACTTTGCTGCTCACGAAATATGTGGCCACCGCCTGCTCACAAAGAAGGACAATACGCCGCTGCCGCCATAACTACTCTCCAGAGGGACAATATGAGACCACCGGTAGCGCAGCTCATGCCGGAGATCGCCCGAGGAGGGGTGTAGATTGACCGTGACTGGCATATGTTTTAAGCCGAAAATACTAGACTAACTTTTACGGCCTGTCTGTCACGTTTTGGCATTTTAAGATACGTGATTTGTATGCTGTACCGAGTACACCGATGATCTCTTTCTAAAAGTCAAAACAGTTTTTTTTGTCATGAATAAATTTTGTCAGACAATGCCCTAGGGGCAACAATGTCTTTTCATGTGTTTTTTAACACCGTTAGTGGTAAAATTGGACGGAATGTCATATAAGGAACACATTTTAGACATAGTGTCATATAGGGAAGAAAAAGTTGTTCAGTGTCAAATAAGGAACCATATTTTAACCCGATGTCAAATAAGGAATTCTCTCATGTATTTTCGTCCAAAAATTATATTGCAAGCTTAATGCTCCGCTCAAAATTTTCTGGCTCACGGCCAATAGTACAGGCTCCAGGAGTCCAGGATAGGATAGCCCCGTCTCATCTACCACACCAGGTACAGTCCTCCGCCGCCTCTCGTCTCCCAGCAAGAAATCCAGGCAGCCATGGCGTCGTTCACCCTCCACCCCATGATGCCAACTGTCGCCGCGGCCGCTTCCACAGCCACAACTACCTATCGGGCCAGCCGCAGCGGCTCTGCCACAGTCCGGCGCCGCCGGCAATCAGTGACGTGCAAGGCCGAGCCTAGCGGCGGCAACACCACCGTCGAGCTGGCCGCCGGGGCGGCCGGGCTGGCGTCGAGCGCGGTCGTGGCGTGGTCCCTCTACACGCTCAAGGCGACGGGCTGCGGCCTCCCCCCGGGCCCCGGCGGTGCGCTCGGCGCGGCGGAGGGCGTCAGCTACCTCGTGGTGGCGGGACTCGTCGGGTGGTCGCTGACCACCAAGGTGCGCACCGGATCGGGCCTCCCGGCCGGGCCCTACGGCCTCCTCGGCGCCGCCGAGGGCGTGTCGTACCTGACCATCGCCGCCATCGCCGTTGTGTTCGGGCTGCAGTTCTTCCAGCAGGGATCGCTTCCTGGTCCATTGCCATCGGAGCAGTGCTTTGGCTAAAATGGCACATGCCGTGCGTTGTGTGGCGATCTACTTGCTGGGTTTTCCTGGTTTGAGTCTTCTTGATTGCACCCTGAAATCAATAGGTTGGCTACGGCCCAATTTCAGCGTCTCGGGTGATCTTCCTTCTATTGCGATGGCGCCTAGCTAACTGCCTAACGATCATATGACAGTTTTGCAGTTGTAAGTCGTTAGAACAACGACATGTTGAACTTATTCTACAATTATAATTGAGTACTCAAATCATAATTTGCATTCCAAAAAATACTCCAAAAGAAGCAATCAAGACGTGATTTATGAACTCTTTTTACACAGATTATACCAAAAGCACATATGAGAACACAAGGTATGATAATTCACAGCCTGGAACAAGTAACCAAATATGCAGTGGCATATCTCCCCACTGTGACAGCAAGATCAAAAGATCCACAGATTTTGAAGCACAGTACTGAAACATTTTGCAGCAAAATACCAAAGCATATCCGCATAATATGTTCAAGCAAAACTGGACCATGGTACCTATAAAACTATTAGTCGATTGCCATACAGGCAACACTCTGAATTTGAGCAGTGTAACCAGTAAACAGCAGCAAAGCACGCCTGTAGAATTTGTTCTGCCTTTGCTGCAATTGTCAAATACATGTAACATGTAGTTGCTGTGAGTCAACCACTGGCATACAACAATCGCTAGATTTGTAGCTGTAAACCTTTCCAGCCATAACTCGGACGGATCATACAATGTTTCCAGCTCACAGTAATGTAATGAACAATCTTGGTAACTGTTGAACATCACAGTTCGGAATTCAGATCACATCTAGCCTACCACATTGATATGTTTCAAGCCTGTACTGTAATTATAATAAAAATAGTAGAGCAAGGAAAATAAAGTAAGACGGCATGGGCTAAGATTAAAAGAACAACAAATTCGCACGTGTATAATGAAAGTAAAAACTAGTCCATCACTCCTGTTTTCAGTGTAGTAGATTGGTTCAAGGCACGATTCTGGGCCAACAAAATGCACACCACCAGCATTTTGTTTTGAGAGTTTCTGCGCTATAAAGCTAACACAAGATTTACGTTTTGCAAGATGTTCAATTAGCCATTTCAAGTATCCTCAAAATCGAAACAAACAAAACGGGCAAGTTAACATCAGAAGAAAATAGCAGCTTTATCCAGCTGGGAAAGATTTCGGAACTTCCTCAAAATATATATTTCCACCCCTCAAAACTATTGAACTTAAAATCAAGTCAATCCAATGCCCAATTGTAAGCATCCGATACCAAGATAAAATGCTTTTGTTCAGGAGTACGATAAGGCAGCAGGATACTACATCAGCAATTCTCATAAAATCTATATCTGCCTGACATTATTTTTTCTCGAAAGCAGCTGCCCCTATTCTTAACATGATGAAACTCAAGTAGATCTACTTAACTATTTCAGCATAACTACTTATACAACATGAGGACGAACAAGAAACCTGACTAGCATAGCATTACATCCAAAATTAAAATATATATTGGGCCAAGAATCAACATCACCATAAGTGAAGACAATCCATGTCATAAAAGAACCTAAGAATGTAAGGAGCGTTCCCCAGAAGAAAATGCAAGAAGCTGCAGGCTACTTGATGTATAGCTTCAGTTAAAATAAACAGGACAAATCGAGACTCCAGAGCTAGCATATTACAGTTTGTAGCGTAATCAAAGTAATCGGCACAATTCTGCTGTATATTTTAATTAACCAACCAAATACACATCTATCTAAAACCACATAACCACTCATCTCCTGAATTCAGTGACCAACTTGTTGATAGAATTGCCCGGTTGACAGGAACAATAAACAGAGCCATACATACATCAAACAGCACTTCAATTTCGGTGAGTAATGATAATTGGATCCCAAGAGCGGGAGCTCTCCGTCCACTGGGACATCGTGAGCAAGCGTGCCCGGAGCTGGTTAGTGATTTTATTAGACCTGCGGGGGGTGAGTGGGATGAAGAGAAACTGAAGAAATTTTTCTTCGACGATGATGTTTCTGATATTCTCCGTACCCCAGTTGGACGTCCGGGCTCGCAGGACTTTCAAGCATGGAATCATACAAAAAATGGGATATTTTCCGTGAAATCTGCTTATCACCTGGCGGTTCAGAGGAAAAAGGAAGTGAAAGGAGCAATTGAATCTTCGACTTCTTGTCAAGAGCATAAGGGGCGGCTGGCATTGTGGAGCACTTCAGTACCGGGTAAAGTCAAAGTGCATGTTTGGAGGTTGATTGAGAATGGGTTGGCAGTGGGAACTGAACTAAAACATAGGAATATAAAAGACGGAGTTATCTGTCTAGCGTGCGGGAGATCAGAGGATTTAGTTCATCGGTTTTGGACTTGCCCCCATTCAGCAATGGCCTGGTCACTTGTATCAGAATGTGATGGTACTAGAGTAGAACTGCCGCCCAAAAATCTTCGCTGTCACTCTGAACTGAAGGGCTGGCTTCTGGAGGTGATTGGCAGGAACACTAGTGAGCAGAATTCATGGCTGTTCATGCTGCTATACAATTTGTGGTTAGCTCGAAATGATGCCAGAGAGTCAAGGAACATGGAGGATCCTACGGCTTTGGTTCGCAGGACGGCGGCAGCCATTGAGGAATGGCGCAACCTGCACTCACATACCACAACAGTGTCGAGACCTGTTGAACACTGGACACCTCCGAATCCCGGCTGGTGTAAAGTGAACACTGACGGAGCTTTTCGCAAGGAGGTTTTCAATGGAGGTGGAGGAGTGGTCATGCGTGATCACCACGGTGGCTTCATTGCTGGAGCGTGCCGTTTTTTCCCTAATGTTGTTGATCCTGAATGTGCGGAGCTCTTAGCGTGCAGGGAAGGACTACTGCTAGCCAAGGAGAAGCAGATGCCCAAGGTTATCCTAGAGACTGACAATCTGAGTGTCCGAGCAAAATTGACGAATGGGTTGCTGGATTGTTCTATCTATGGCGCACTTGTGGAGGATCTGACGGAGCTGCTGCGTAGCTTCGGGGAGAGCTCGGTATCTGCTGTTCGACGTTCTGCGAATGGCGCCGCGCATATTTTAGCTAAGGATGGCTGCAAAAATAAAATAAATAGGATATGGCTGGGTGTTCCACCGGCTAGTATTGTAAACTCTATTGTATCAGATGTTTCGGTGAATTAATAGATCGCAGTCCTTTTCTCAGAATTTTACCCAATTGGTCAGACTGGCACAATAAGCACAGTTGATTGCAGAGCAAATCAGAATGTAACTCTATATGCAAGATATTTTCACTAATCAATGAAATAAAAGTATGCAGTCAAATTGGAATGTAAATATGTAGGCAGAATATTTTCACTAATCAAATTTAGTACAAGTGTCTGTGTTGAATCACATAATTATTCATCTCCCATATTCAATATACTTGTCGACAGAATTGCCTCCTCACATCTATCAAAACGATTACAATTTCATCCAATTGGTCAAACTAGCGCAACAAGAACAATCAGTGATTTCAGAGCAGATCAGAATGTAGCTTAGCAACAATATGCGCAGAAGAGGGTAAAAATTGCTTCACACACAGCACATCAATTAACGCCCAAAAGCTTTATTCCATTGAGGATTCAGCTCATATACAAAAACAAAGTGAAAGCAAAACAAAAACAAAAAAAAGCCACGATGCGAGTGCTGGGCCTGCACGCGCAGCGCAGATCGAGCGAACCCTTCGATTCGATTCGACCAGATCCAGAACGGGTAGGACAGGGGGCGCAAACCAGAGGAGGTCAGACGGCGGACGGCGCGGCGCCAGCGGCCTCGGCCTCGAGATACCGGCAGATCCGCTCGACGACCTCCCTCCCCTTGGCGGAGTTCTGCAGGAACCTCTCGGCGCATCGGGTCTCGACCTTCTCGGCGACGGCGGCGAGCTTTGCGAGCGGGCGGCACCGGATCGTGGTCTCCTGCCGGAACTGCGTCCAGTCGTCGGGCCGGTCCGGGTGGGGCCGGAAGGAGGAGCGCTCCTCGACCTCGATGATCCCGCGGAGGCTGACGTTGCGGACGACGACGTCCATGGCGCGGCGCGGGGCGTCGACGACGGAGGTCTCGACGCAGTGGCAGATCGCGGCGCCGTTCGGGGAGGCCGCGGCGGAAGGGAGGAGGCGGCGCAGGATGAAGGGGAGCGGCGGGGAGCGGACGGTGATGGAGCGCGCGGCGTGGAGGCGGCCGGAATCCGTGTCGACGCGGCGCTGCAGGGTGTGCAGGTCGGCGACGTGGGAGAGCGAGGTGCGGGAGGCCGGGTCCGTGAACTTGCGCCACGCCGCCGCCGTCACGCGGTCCCACGGGTGCCGGTAGACGTGCTCCTGCGTGTACACCACCATGGCTAGGGGGTGGCTGGGGTGGTTGGCGGGGGTTTTGGATTTTGCGTTCGTCGAATTTCTTTCTTGCGGCGAGAGTTTGCGATGCTCGGTGCGGGGATCGGAGGCTGGAAGGAAAGGGGGAAGACGGAGGTCAGGGAGGGCGGTTCTTGTAAGGGCATGTACAACCCGGGCGCTTAGCCCAGGCGCTAGGGTGAAAATCCTTGCCGTTATGCCGGATTCCCACCCGATCCTGGGATTTTGGCTGGCGTCGACGCAACTATTCGCATCGGCGCTTGGAGAATTTTTTTCGGCCCGACCTGGATCGGCGAGCGTCGGGCGCTACCTACAGGCGCTTGGAAAAAATAAATCGGAGATTCGATGGTCAACTGTTTAACGGAAATCCAGCATAAACATACAAAGCTTTTTGTAACAAGATGAATCAATAGAATCCATTAAAAATCTAACAGGAAAATCCTAACAATCTGGCCAGCAAATCGATTCGCAGCTAAGATAGTTCCAATCTCATTTGTCTAGGAAATCGATTCCTCGAGCTCCAGCCTGAGTAAGTCAAGCTGCAGTCAGAATTCATGCTATGATATATGAACCAAAATTAGGGGAAACAGAGGGGATCCATACCAGTCCAATTTAGGCCATACGCCGTGGTCCATCGCAAGGCGCTCTGCCCGCATCTATCCTGTGGCTTGCCGTAGGTCTGGTCGCCGAGGAGTCGGCTTGTGAGCTCGCCCAGGAGCTGCGCATGCGTGAGTGTGGAGTGGCCATGCTCCGATGAGGTGATGGAAGCGTAGATGAGTGGGAGATCAAGGGGAGGAGCTCCTCTAATCGACGCGGATGGGTCCTAGGAGAGAGCACGGCCGGCGGAATGAAAGAACAGCACTGGATTGGAATCTGCTGCTCGACGGATTTGAAGGGCAACGGGAGGATGCAGCCTCGAGGCTATCGTCTAGAGAGAGCTAGAGAGAGCTGGGGAAGTGAGGACTGAGGAGCGGTAGGCCTGTCGGTCAACCAAGCGTCTGACGCAAGCGTCGCGCGATGGAGATAGATGCTCGTTTCTAATTCCACTAGCGACCGAATAAGCGACCAGCGTTGTGTGCGATGGCGCTTACATACTAATTTGATTAATTAGATTTTTCTTTTTTCACCTAAGCGTTCATTTAGGCGCCTCCCATTGTACATGCCCTAAGCGGTAGCTGTGGATTGGAGAGGAAGGCGAACCCGGAACCCGAAAGGAAAGCGGTGCGGTCAGCGTTTCAGCGGTGTGGGCTTGTGGCTTGTGCTCCGTTACGCGTGTCGTTGGCCGTTGGCGTTCCACGATGTTACGCCACGTCTCGAGGCTAAGCATTTCGGATAAATCCGCGTTAGCCAGACGAAAACGCCAAATTGGCTTTCCGTCTCCTAGACATCTATACTACTACTTATAAAAGAGCCAACGCTTTTTCTTTTCTAAATCCACCTAGCAAACGTACACGAACAAAGCAACACCACCAGATTAGTCCCAGTAATTAAATCTAACAGTCCAGATTCATGTAATCCCACCTAACCGGAACCTTTGGGTGCACTTATCATTTTACAGCAACGGACTAATACTCATTCGTCCTGCAGAGGAAAAATTCTACCGCCCTGCATCCACAGTGCACGATCAGGGGCACGATTTCAATAAATGCAAAAATGGATCCCCTCGGGCGCTAATCCCTCACTCCCGCGGGCCGCCGCCCACGCAGGCCGACGCCTACTAGCAGCAGAGGCGATGTCGCCGCAATCCCCGTGTGCCGTCGCCGCAATCTTCGCGTGTTCCCGCTGTCACAGCAGTCCTCGCGCCCGACAACCCCGCCGGCAGATGACATCGCCACCGTAATCTCTGCACGTCACCGCCACAATCACCGTGCTCAACTTCCCACGCCCCGACGTTGTCGATCCGCACACCGACGTTGTTGCCAGCTCGGTCATGCCACCATCATTCGTCGTCTCCCCATCGTCCACTGCGGCCGTGCCTTGCTGTCGGGGGCCCTCCTGTTCATGCGTCAGGTGTAAGGGTAAATTGCCCCTAAGTGTGTTTTTGGTAATTAATGACAATCTCTATGGACTAATGTTTTCATTGAGCTTTTTGTGAAGGAATTGTTCATAGGAATTGCTTGAAGTCTATATGTTGGATTCAAAGCTTGGATGCCATGAAGATAATGATATATCTTAAGTATTGGCATCAAGATCATTGAATAGAAGAGATGAATCCAATATGATAAAGAAGAAGAAATAGAGTTGTAGTTCTTGTGTAGAACTCAAGTAATCCATGCTCTAGCTTATGTGTTAAGCCAAGGAGTCTCAAGATCTTGAGAGTTTGGTTACATGAGAAGAATTCAAGATATGGCTCTATGTTAAGGTCATGATGGTCTCATGAGTTGAGATATGATTGACTAATACCTAGAGCATGCAATCAAATGAAGAATTCTTTATGTGGCTCAAGATATTGTGATAGAGCATGAGAAGATTCAAGGTTGACCAAGGCAAAGATCAAAGATTGGATTCTAGTTTGGTCAACACATGAAGCATAAGGAATGTGCCACATGGTACCAATCGGTCTTGTGGTATGGTATGGTTTGTCAATTATGCTTTGTGAACTAACCCATTACATATGTGTGTTTGTGTTGTCTATGTGGGTTAGGTATTGTGTCATGGATATGCATCACTAGTGAGATTTCATATAGCCCATGAAAGGATGACATCAAGTGGTGGTTGTCATCAAGGTTGAGAAGTGCAAGTTTTAAGATAAGCATCTCAAGAAGATCATATGCTTGAAGCTTGTTATCCATTTGGTGATAATGGAATTGTGAAGACATGCCTTAGTGAAGGTATCCCATAGTGGTGTATGGGGGAGCATATTGGAAGTCTTCACAAAGCAACAATGATCAAGTGAAGCATTCCGGCTTGACGAAAGCATGAAGCATCATCATCAAGATCAAGTGGGGTGCGCAAGGCAAAGGTTTGTCCTTGCTAGGTTTTCCTTTTACCGGTCTCAAGGTGTTTGTTGAGAGACCGGGTTATAGGATAGATAGCCGCACTATCAAGAGGGGCCTTCGGTTGGGTAACTTGATCACATCGTCTTAGGGAGCTCAATACTTTGCATACTTTGCATCTTCCTAGTTTGTTGCTTCTTGGTGTTTCTCCATGTGAGGTTCTTGTGCTTGTTGCTAGCTTTCCAACAAGTCCAAGTTCATCAAAAACGGAATCCGTATACATCTTTTATCGCGTTTTCGAGTTTGGAGGTTTTACCGGTTCTTTCTTAAAAGAGGTTTTAACCTCTTCTTATTTCGTATTTTATCTCTTACTACTTCTTGGGTTTTATGGTCTCCATTGGATATATATTTTTCTTAGCTTTTCAAAAAGCCGAAGTTTGCTAAAATCTGAGTCCGGATGTAAAAGTTATCGCATTTTTCGTGAGGATATTTTCTACCGGTTCTGAGCTCGGTTTGGACCGGAAATTCAACCGAAAATTAACCGAAAAGTTGCAGAACTGTTTTCTTATATTTTCGGTTTTGGCTCGGTTTAAACCAGAAATTCAACCGAGAATTCAACCGAGAATTTCTGGTCAAACCGAGAATTCAACCGGGAATTCCAGTTTCGCCCCAAACGGCTAGTTTTCCTTGAGGACTATAAAAGGGATCTTCTTCCCCAAATGTTTTAGAGTTCTTGAGCATGAAATACACCTCCATTGTTGACCCTCTTGAGCTTGCTCCCTCTCTCTTCCCTCCAATGATTCTTGCATATTTTTGAGGGATTTGGAAGAGGAGATCTAGATCTACAACTCCACCAATCAATTCTTCCTCTAAGTGAGGGGAACCCATTGGATCTAGATCTTGAGGTCATTACTTGACCTCCACCCTTGTTCTTCCTCTCTAACTCCTCCATAGCATTTGTTGCCTTGGTGGGATTTGGGAGAGAAGGATTTGAGCACTTCCCCTTGTGTTCTTGCTTTGCATCCTTGCATAGTGTTGAGCTCTCCATTACGATTTGTTCGAGTGAGAGACCGTGAGCTTGTTACTCTTGGAGGGTGACCTCCTAGTTGGCTTGGCGGTTGGTGCCTCGGTGACCTCTTCGTGGAAGATTGTGAAGAGGCCCGGGCTTCCCCTTCGTGGGAGTTGTGAAGTGGTTGTGGAGCTTGCCATCTCCGAAGTGGAGGAAAAGCTTACCATAAGAAGGGGTCCCTAGCTTCGTGGGGGACTCGGAGAAGAAGGTGAGCCTTCGTGGCGTTCGGGGGCCTTCGTGGTTACCCGCATCTCTCCAACGGTGATTAGCTTACTTTATGTAAGTGAACATCGGGATACATCTTCGTCTCCACGTGCCTCGGTTATCTCTATACCCGAGTTTATTTCCTTGTGATAGCCATCGTGCTTGAAGTACTTATATCTTGTTTATCACTTGTGAATTATATCTTGTGCTATCTTGCTTAGCTCTAGTTGTTGTTGGTGCACTTAGTTGAGCCTAGCTTATTTAGGTTTTGTGCTTGTAAAATAACCGTTAGTTTAATTCCGCATTCTTACAAGCCAAATCCGTAATAGTTTTTAAAACGCCTATTCACCCCCCCTCTAGGCGACATCTCGTCCTTTCAATTGATATCAGAGCAAGGTCTCTCCTTGTTTAGGCTTCACCGCCTTGAGAGTAAAGATATCGGCTAGTTATTTAGTGCACAATGACACAATTATTTTTGATGGCACAAATTATATGCTATGGAGAAATCGCATGCTTTCTAATCTTCGGACTTTGTGTCCAAATATAGAGCAATTTCTAGATGTACGTTTTTCTCCTCCGATGGATCTTCAAAATCTATCTATTGAGGATGAGAAAAATTTACATCTTGAAGCTCGAGTATCTAATGAAATTTTATTGTCTGTGAGCTCCATAGTTTATGTTTGCTTGATGGGTTCAAAGTGCAAGACGTCTCATGAGATATGGACCAAGCTAGAAGAGTCATTTGGTGGGTCCATTTCTCTTGAGGTTGAAAGTGAACCCAAGGAGGTCTCTTCATCTTCACATCATGAAGAGCTCCAAGTTGCGTCCACATCCGGTCGTGATGAGTGTTCAAGTTCTTCCACTTCACCAACATGTGACTTGTCACAAGGTAATTATATGGTGAGTGAAGAAATCATATGTGATGATGGTAGTCTTACTCTTTGCACCAATGATTCTATTTCTATAAATCCTAAGGGTGTAGAGAGTTTGGACCTAAACACTACTTGCAAGAAATTCTTTACTCATTCTTGTGTTAAAGGTCCTTGCATATCTCCTAGAATTTGCTTGATTAAATTTTGTGATGATATGCTTGTTTCTAGTTGTGACCACACTCAAAATGATTCTATTTCCTCTAGTTGTTGTTTGACTAACTGATACGTCCAAAACGTATCTACTTTCCCGAACACTTTTGCTATTGTTTCTCCTCTAATTTGTGTGTTTTGAATGCAACTAACACGGACTGACGCTGTTTTCAGCAGAATTGCTCTGGTGTCTCGTTTTTGTGCAGAAATCCAACTTCCAGTAAAAATTCGGGAAAATCATGAAAAATCCTATTTCACCAGAAGACCCATGGAGCCAGAAGACGGGACGGAGAGAAGGCTCGAGGGGCCCTCACACACTGGTGGCGCGGTCCAGCCCTGGCCGCGCCACCCTGGCGTGAGGAGGACCCAGCCGTCCTCTCGGCCTCCCCTCTCGCCTACATATACCCTCTGACAACATAATATCGGGGAGACGGCGTTTTTCCCAGATAGACTTCCGCTGCGCCGCCGCCATCAGAAACCGCGATTCGGAACCAGAAACTCCGTTCTGGCACCCTGCCGGGACGGGGATTCGGAGGAGATCTTCATCGCCATCATCACCGATGAAAGGATCGGTACGGGCGACTAGAGGGGGGGTGAATAGGCGCTAAGTTAATTTTTAATCTTTTTCAAATTTAAGGCTTGACACAAAGTAAATTCACTAGATGTGCAACTAGGTGAATTTCCTATAAGTGGCAAGCATGCAAGTAAACAAGTAACTAGCAAGATACAAGTAAGGGAAAGAAATAACCGAAGAGTGGAGACCGGAGACACAAGGATGTATTCCCGTAGTTCCTTCCTTTTGAGGGGAAGTACGTCTATGTTGGAGAGGTGTGGTGACACAGAGTTGACCAACGCCACAAAGGCTCACCTTGTTCTCCGGTGAGCAAGCCACGGAGGCTAGCTCGTTTCCACTAAGCGGTGGTATTGGGGTAACCACGAATCCCTTACACGGAGCTTGGGGCACAACTCCACAACTCAATTGGAGGCTCCCAAGAAAGCCACGGAGGCAAGAATCACCACAAAGACAAGTCAATCAACCAATTACAACACCTAGGGTCACAAGATCCCCAAGGTGCAAATCCTCCAAGCAAATGGAGGTGGAAATGAAATTCCTTCGGTGAAGATGTAGATCGGTGCCTCCTCCTTCAATCCTCCAAAGATCAAGAGCTTTGGTTGGCTAGAAGAGGAGATCTATGGAATTTGGTGTTTTTCCAATGGGGGTAGGTGAGAGCTTCAAAGATGAACAATGGTTGGTGAAGTTCTAACCCTACCCCAGCTAGGAGAAGGGGTATTTATAGGTAGGTGGGAATCTGGCCGTTGAGGGAGCACACAGCAGCAATCCCGGTGATAAGTCCGGCGCCGCCGGCCTCTGGGCCGGACGGCCCGGCGGTAAGTCCGGCGGGACTGGACACCTCGCCGGGAGTCCGGCGGTGGACCGGGCGGATCCGGTGGCCCGCCAAAAACCCGTTCAGACTACCAGTCCGGCGGCCCCGCCGGGCCAGTCCGGTCTGCCGCCGGGTGGTCCGGTCTGGAGGCCGGCCAGACCAACTTTGACCACTTTCGGCAGGCGATTCCACCATATTTCTTTTTATGCATTAGAACCCCTTCACCTGTGAACTTAAACCTGTATGCATATAATTTAAATATTAGTTCACACAAAACATAGTCATGTCATTTGTAAATCAAAAAAGTAGAAAGGGACAAATGTCCTTTCAATCTCCCCCTTTTTGATTTACGATGACAAACTATGTTAGAGTCTCATAGGAGAAACAAAACATGGTAACTAGTGAATAGTGAGAGTGCTCCCCCATAACATATGCACATGGTAGAATTTGCTCTTTGAATGCAAAGTGCAAAAATTAGATTATAGGGAGCTCCCCCACCATCAATAGGGACCAAGCATAGCATGGACAAGATAATATCATGGATAGATAATAATATAGCAAGCATAGACATATCCAAACATAAATATAGAGTGCATAGTGCATAATTAAAGTACACACTTGTCCACACACGATAGGGTTCCACGAAGTTTGAGAGATAAAAACGGCAAATGAAACGCAAATGGACACAAGCCACTTAAGAACCAAGGAAGATGAAAGCGAGGCTTGTGTCATGCGACGTTATTCCTAGAGACTCTACACTCTTCTCCCCCTTTGGCATCGAAACACCAAAAAGGGACAAGAGAGTAGACGATGCTAGCGCTCAAAAATCATCACTGGGGACAGGAGAACCCTCCGGATCATCCTCTCCATGAGCACCTTCTCCTTCATCAGCATCTTCTGGCTCAGAGGGTGGCTCGAAGTCTTTAAAGTCTTCAAAACCAGCAAACATGTCATCATCAAGAGGCGACATGACATAGTTGACATACGGGACCGGTTCCAACTCATGTCCAACAGGGGGAACAGCACTGCCCCTAGCAGCCAAGAACTCATTCTGCCTCCTCCGGGTCTCCTGACTCATCTCCATGCTCCTATGAGCCACATCATAAGAGCTGCGACACATCTCCCACAAGTTCTTGAAGAATGCAGCAACACCCTTCTTGCGAGAGGGCCTAGAGTGGCGATGGCGGCGATGGTGACTAGTACCAGAACCAGAGGGACGGGAAGGATCAGGAGCATCCATGGTGGGACCTCTAGACCTGGTACGGAGCAGAATGGGAGCCTCTTCAAAGCCACCCTGGAAACCCACTGAGAAAGTCTCCATCTCCACAACCTGTCCACGCACTAGAGCAGTCTGAGCCCGGGGCTGCCTGTTGATCAAACGATGCACATACTGACAGTAGTTGGGAGTCATGCGCTTGAGAGTGGATCTCTTCATCTCCTGAAAAATGAAATCACAACCATCTATCTTCCGAAGCTTGTCGGGCTGGCAATAGTACAGCAGATTCCTGTGATAGCCCCTGACACTAGCATCATCTCCAGCCTTACTTATCAGATTCTGACGGAAGAGCTTGGCAAGGGCATTGTAGTAGTAGTACATCCCTGAAATGGCAGGAGCAGGGAGAGAAGGCTCATCAGGATAGCAAATGCGAGAGATCTTCTCCACAGAAAAGGGCGTCTCGGAGTGAATCTTGAAACCTCCAGCCCTACCACCACCATAGCCCAAAGCATCACAGAAATCAGCAAACGTGGCAGTGAACACATCCTGGCCAGTCATCCAAGAGAAGGACTCTGCAGGGTCATTATGGAAGAACACAGTGCAGAAGAACTGGCGGACCACCAAAGGCTGAATAGACTCAGAGAGGGTGAGAAGGTCCAAAATATCCATCTTGAGAAGAGCCTCATTGATGTAGCGAAAGTCCCTGGAGGCATAGTGCTGAAAGTGCTCGACATTGAGGGATTTTGGCACCACATAGAAACCACTCTTCATGTGCTCAGCTGCATCATAGTAATCATCCCACATAGCACGCTGGGAATCAGTCCAGAACCTCTTGTCAGAGCCAGTGTACTGCCTCTCATGAAAGCGGTACGGGTTAGCAACTCGAATTTTGCGCCAAGTGTTGATGTGGGCTGCACCCAAGTTCCCTTCAATCTCCTGCTCCTTCTCCACATCCACCGGGCCACGAGCCCCCTTACCCTTCCGGGGTGGATGAGGTCCACGAGTGTAAACAAGCTTGGACCTCATCCGCGGCCCTGCAGCTGCAGAGCTGCCACCTTCAGCTGCGGTCTTCCCTATCTGACGAGTACGGCGCGAAGACTGTCCCTCAACCTCATCAATCTTCCTCTTCTTGGCCTCAAAGGCGCGAAGCTCTTCTGCGGTTTCAATCCGGTAATCACTGTCCTCAGTCGAGAAGGAGTCTGAAAATGCAAGCAAAGCAAAGCAACACCAGATAAAGATACATGTCACGGAAAAGGAACTCAAAGTCGGGTAGAGACAAGTGCACGATGGAGAGGTAGTATGGCAGTGAGGTTCGGCGCCAGGTCCGGCAGGACCGGGTCGTGGGCCGGATCGTCCGGCGGGCCGCCGGGCCATTCCGGCGAGCTCGCTGAACTGGTATACTGAATGCCAGTTCGGTGGGTCCACCGAGATGGTCCGGTGGTCCGCCGGGTGATCCGGCGCCAGGTCCGGCGGCCGCCGGATCTTTCGCCGAAACACACACTTGCCATACTACCCGCAATCTTGACTCAACAACTTGTCACTACAAACTTTAAGGGTACAAGGATGCCAAGGAACACATACTAGCCCAACAAGGAACGAAACCCTAAAAGGATCTATCCCTAGACAAGATGAATCTAACCCAAAAAGGATGAATCTAACCCTAGATACACACTAGATCTACTCACACAAGAGTATGAACAAAACGAGTGTGAGGCAAGGGCTAGAGGAGGAAGAGAAAACGAGGGAGTTACCCGAATACATGGTGCACAAGGAGATGAGGAAGAATCCCGATCTCCCAATGCGGTGGACGAAACGCGGAGATCTTCGGAGGAAAGCTTCAAAACACCCCGATCTACACCCGATCTAAATTTGGAAGGGATTGGTTGGGTGGAGAGGCTAGGGGGAGGAGGAGCTTGATGGGGCGGCGCCAATGGAGTTGGGGCGGGCGTGGGGAGGGAGGGAAGTGGGAGAAAACTGTCAAAGGAACCCTCCCCACGAATTTATATAGGCCTGCCAGTCCGGCGGTAAGTCCGGCGGGACCGGGCCATGCGCCGGGCGGTCCGGCGGGCTGCCGGGCCATTCCGGCGAGCCCGCCGAACTGGTATACTGAATGCCAGTTCGGCGGATCTGCCGGGCTGGCCCGGTGGGCCGCCAGGCAGTCCGGCCCCAGGTCCGGTTTTCGCCGGGCAGGCCGCCAAAACACCTTTTGGACAAAAAAAGTTTTGACAATTGTCGATATGTGACATGTATCGGCAAGAAAAGTATGGTGTGCGGAAGAAATCAATAGCCATCAAACTTGTTTGCAAGAAAATCAACTTAAGATTGCATGCCTTCCAAAGAAGCACAACAACAAACACACGAGATTTGAAGACATGCAATGGTGGGGGATTTCTCCCCCTATGTGTGATCACCAATGTCGTGACACCGCGAAGAGACATGCTTGGGCTCAAATGACATTAGTGATCTTATAATGTCGCACAATTGAGTATGCATCGTGCCATTAATTGACACGATGACTATCCTCAACTATGCGCATCTAGACTAGAACAACACACTATAATATGGGAATGAGTGCACACGATCAAGCCACATTGCAAGAGTCTACGATATTCAATTCATGCCTCAACTCTCGGAATCTTGCTTCATCAAGAGGCTTCGTGAAAATGTCGGTGAGTTGGTCTTGTGTACCTACATAAGATAGGTTAATCTCACCTCGGTTGACATGGTCACGGATGAAGTGGTGGCGGATCTCGATGTGCTTGGTCTTGTTATGTTGAACCGGATTATGAGCGATCTTGATGGCACTCTCATTGTCACACAAGAGTGGCACCTTGTCGAAGTGAATACCATAATCCTCCATGGTTTGCCTCATCCAAAGAAGTTGAGCACAACAACTCGCGGCCGCCACATACTCGGCTTCGGCGGTGGAGAGAGACACACAATTTTGCTTCTTAGAAGACCAACTAACCAAAGACCTACCAAGAAATTGGCAAGCCCCGGAAGTTGACTTCCTATCCACTTTGTCTCCCGCCCAATCCGAGTCCGAGTACCCTACAAGCTCAAAGCTTGCTCCCTTCGGGTACCAAAGGCCAAAAGATGGGGTATCAATCAAATATCGAAAGACTCTTTTGACCGCCATTAAATGGCTTTCCTTAGGGGCGGCTTGATATCGTTCACACATTCCCACACTAAGCATGATATCCGGTCTAGATGCACAAAGATAGAGCAAAGACCCAATCATAGAGCGATAAAGTTTTTGATCCACTTCTTTACCATTAGGATCGAGATCAAGAGTAACCTTTGTAGGCATGGGAGTCTTGGCTCCCTTCACTCCGGTGCCCATCTTGAACTTTTTGAGCATGTCTTGGGTGTACTTGGCTTGATTGATGAAGGTGCCACCCTTCAATTGCTTTATCTCAAAGCCAAGAAAGAATTTCAACTCTCCCATCATAGACATCTCAAATTTATCTGTCATTAGTCTTGCAAATTCATCATTGAAAGATTTGTTAGACGAACCAAAAATGATATCATCTACATAAAGTTGGCATATGAAAAGCTCCCCGTTTACTTTCTTAGTAAAAAGAGTGGGATCAATGAGGCCTATCTCAAATCCACGGTCTACAAGGAGCTCTCTAAGATGCTCGTACCACGCACGTGGGGCTTGTTTAAGGCCATAGAGTGCCTTCTCGAGCTTGTAGACATGGTTCGGAAAGTTAGGATCCTCAAAACCCGGGGGTTGCTTTACAAACACTAACTCATGCAAAGGACCATTTAAGAAAGCACTTTTCACATCCATTTGTTGCAACTTAAAATTATGATGTGATGCATAAGCAAGAAGGATACGAATGGACTCAAGGCGAGCCACGGGTGCAAAGGTCTCTCCATAGTCGATGCCTTCAATTTGAGAGTATCCTTGAGCAACCAAACGAGCCTTGTTCCTCACAACAATTCCATTTGCATCTTGCTTGTTCTTGAAGATCCACTTGGTTCCAATGACATTGCGGCAATCCTTGGGCTTCTCTACTAATGACCAAACTTTGTTGCGCTCGAAGTTATTGAGTTCTTCATGCATGGCTTCTACCCAATCCGGGTCTTCAAGCGCTTCAAACACCTTTTGAGGTTCCACACAAGAGATATAGGCATGGTGGTTACTAAAGTTTGCCAATTGCCTCCTTGTGGACACCCCTTTCCTTACACTTCCAATCACATTCTCCAAGGTGTGGCTACCTCTTTGGAGAGTTGTTGCTATCTTCATGGCACGGCGAGCTTGAGCTTCTTCAAGAGATTCTTGAGAGGCCACTTGGTCATCACCACGGTTTTGGTCCTCGCCTTGACCTTCAAACCGAGCATGCTCATAATCTTGAGCTTGCTCAATGTCTTGAACTTGATCTTGATCACCACTTGGTGAATAATCACCATCATGCTCATGGTCTTGATCTTGATCATGCTCACATGGTTGAGGGGCTTGAGTTTGTCTTTGGCTAGCATCAAAGGGACCTTGAGGAGCTTGTTGTGTTTGAGAGGGTGAAGGCTCCACTTGAGTAGAGCATAGTCCTTCTCCTTCCGCCAAAAGGTGTCCCTCAACGGGTATGAGATGTACCACACCCATTCTTCTTATGGCAAGAGGAGGTATTTCGTCACCTACATCAAAAACACCACGTTGCTCCACACGGGAGCTGTCATTCTCGTCGAATCTCACGTTAGAAACTTCAACAACTCGAGCACAGAGTTTGTCAAAGATTCTAAAAGCGTGAGATTCGGCGGCATAGCCAACAAAGGTACCCTCAAGAGCTTTTGAGTCAAATTTGGACAAATGGACACCTTTCTTAAGATAGAAGCACTTACAACCGAATACCCGGAAGTACTTGATATTAGGCTTCTTACCAATGAGGATTTCATAAGGAGTCTTGTTCAAGCCCTTGCGGAGATATAACCGGTTTGATGCATGACATGCGGTATTAATGGCTTCGGCCCAAAAGTTATACGGAGACTTGAATTCCGCTAACATAGTCCTAGCCATATCAATAAGAGTCCGGTTCTTCCGCTCGGCTACACCATTTTGTTGAGGAGTATAGGGAGATGAGTATTGATGATGGATCCCCTCCTCACTGAGAAAATCATTCAAGGTGTAGTTCTTGAACTCGGTGCCATTGTCACTTCGGATCATCAATATGTCTTGACCATATTGGCGTTGCACTTCATTGGTGAAGTCTTTGACGGTTTGTTGAGTCTCACTCTTATGAGCAAAGAAAAAGACCCAAGTGTATCTTGAATAGTCATCGACAATCACCAAGCAATACTTCTTTCCTCCAAGACTTTCATAAGAGGGAGGGCCGAAGAGATCCATGTGAAGGAGCTCTAGGACCCTCTTAGATGAAATGATGGTCTTGCTAGGATGAGGAAGTTCATGCATCTTTCCTTCAATGCAAGCTCTACACACACGATCTTTTGAAAAGGTTAGATCGGTTAGTCCTAGGATGTGGTTGCCTTTGTGGAGACTTTGCAAAGTTCTCATATTGACGTGGCCTAGCCGGCGATGCCAAAGCCATCCCACATCAACTTTAGCCATGAGGCATGTCGCGGCTTTAGTGACCTCCTTCGAGAAGTCGATCACATATAAGCCATTTTCGACATGCCCTACATGAGCTACATTAAGAGACTTGCTCCACAAAAGAACTACAATCCCAACATCAAAGAAGGTTGCAAAGCCCATATTAGCAAGTTGAGCAACGGAAAGAAGATTATATGAGAGGGACTCAACAAGCATGACATCTTCCACGGTAACATTGTGAGAGACAACAACCTTGCTGAGACCCAATACCTTTGACCTTGAAGAATCCCCATAGGTGACGTAGCCCGCATGGGATGAACCGGTGCGAAGCTCCTTCACCATTTCTTTGCTCCCGGTCATATGATTGGTAGCACCACTATCAATTATCCATTGACCACCACCGGAAGCAAAGCCCTACAAGAGATCAAGTCTTGACTTTAGGTCCCCATTTCTCAATGGGTCCTTTCTTGTTAGTGACAAGGGTCTTTGGAACCCAAATAGACCATGCAACATATTCATTTGATGAACCAACAAATTTAGCATAAATATGTCCATCTTGTGCACGGCAAAGAACATAGGAAGGATTATATTTTCTCGCAAAGTTATTATGGTTGGGCATAGCCTTTTTGCCATTCCCAATAACTTCCCTCACCTCCTCCTCAAATACATTACCATTCTCATCATAGCATATTTCACTAGGAACATGCTTCTTTAATGAGGGAGGAGGCGCGGGGACATTCTTCTTCTTCTTCTTGTTCTTCTTCTTCTTATTCTTCTTGGACTTGGATGTAAATCCAAGTCCCGTCTTATCACCATGTTGCTTTTGAGCATTCAAAAGCTCATCAAGCATCTCGTCTCCCTTTAGGGGGGCTTTCTCACAAGGGGGGTTAGTTGAGCATGAACTTGCAACAAAAGTGCTAGAAAGAGACTTGGTTGCTTCATTAGCAATTATAAGATTTAGTTTCTCATTTTGCAACCTAAGTTCATTAGCAACGGATTGAGCAATATCACGATCACTTTTAAGTTTGGCAATATCCAAATTGTGAGATTCTTCAAGACCCAACATGGATGTCTCAAGTGACATCCTTATGTCTTGCTCTTCCTCAAGAGATTGAGTAAGAGAAGCAATTTCGTCGGCATAGTCACGAGCATGCCCCTCAAGTTCAAAAATGCGTTCATCATTTTTATCATTTACTTGGATGGCTTCATTAAGTTGATCTAGGAGAATCTCAAAGCGAGCTTTGGTCTCCCCATGCAAGGTTGACATAAACATGTCCATTTCATTTAGATCATCATTTTCACCAACTCGTTCAACACAATCCATCAAAGATAAGCTTTTAGGTATGATGGGTGTGAGAGGCGGTGATACCTTTGTAGCGTGAGCCATGAGACAAGTCGCATTGTGGTTGGAGCGCTTTGATTCATTTGCGGAAGCGAATAGAGATGATGCGGGGGTAGGATGGGCAATGGCGATGGCGGCCCTTCCTATTTCCTCCTTATCACTTGCATCATCCTCGGAGAGGTACTCTTCTTGAGTTATCAAAGCGTGAGTTGGGAGGACTCTCTTCTTGTCGGAGTTTCTAGGGTAAGACTTGGACTTCATTTCCTTGCGGACAAGTCTTCCATTGTGATCTTCAACCCTTTCATAAGGACACTCCGCAATAAAATGGTTAGTGTTACCACAATTGTAGCAAGTCCTCACTCTACTTGTAGCCTTGGGCTTGGAGGGGCTAGATGACTTCCACTTCTTCATGAATGCCCTTTGAGCAAGAGCCATATGCTCGGCATGAGCATACTTCATGTCCTCGGGGCTTCCACCCAATACTTCTTCCTCTTCCAACAATCTTTCTTCTTCATGATAGGTGACTTTGGCCTTCAAAGCGAGGTTGGGAGCACGCACACCACGTGCACGAGCAAGAGCATCATCCGCATTCTTCTCAGAGATCTTCCTTGCCATCATCTCTTGCAAAATGTCATGAGCGGACATCGTCCGGAAATTTGCATTTCCCTTGATGGAGTTCACGGTTTCCCTATGGAAGGGCAAGAGAGCTTGAATGAACTTCCTCTTCATCCATCTCCAATCACATTGGGTGGAGCCAAGATCCGTTAGCTTCACTTGGAGTGACGAGAGACGCCTATGGAGTTCTTCGGGAGTTTCACCATCAAGCATGGCAAAGTTGTCCGCTTCATTGGAGGCTTCATCAAACTTGGATTCTTGAATACTCTCATTCCCAATGAAGAGGTTGGTGAGAATATCCCAAGCTTCTTTGGCGGAGGAGATGTTGCGGACGAACGCCTTGTCCTTCTCGGTAAGCGACATGTGAATGAGATGCAAGGCGGAGGCATTGAGTTGCTTGTCGATTTGCTCCCAAGGTAGCAAGTTGGTCAAATCCTTGGAAGTTGGATGAAAACCCTGCTCAATGATCCTCCAAAGCTCAATAGACACAAAGTTTATGTGAGAGCGCATGTTATCTTGCCAATTGGCAAAACTAGAAGCATCAAGTGGTGGCGGTGGACCGCAAGAAGCAAGGTGTGGCATTTGAAGATGTCTTCCAGAGACATAGCTCGTGGGATGTGGAATTCCCGGACTATGCCCCCGAGAGGTGTCATCTTTGTTGGGGGTGTCATCTACCTTGGGGGGTTCCTCTCCGCCCTCATCCCCATCCTCATCCGGATTATCCTCGTTTAAGTCGGGCTTACCCGAGGAATCAACCGGGGTCGGTGGAGTGGTACTAGACGTTCCACTCACGAGGGCGTCAAGTTGAGATTTTTGGCTTTCCATGGCTGCCATCATAGCATCCATACGTGCCATTATATTATTTAGATCCCCCTTAGTGGCGGGTTCCTCTTCGCCCATGACCTCTTAGGCGGTTAAGCCCAATCAAAGAGCACTAGGCTCTGATACCAATTGAAAGGATCGGTACGGGCGGCTAGAGGGGGGGTGAATAGGCGCTAAGTCAATTTTTAATCTTTTTCAAATTTAAGGCTTGACACAAAGTAAATTCACTAGATGTGCAACTAGGTGAATTTCCTATAAGTGGCAAGCATGCAAGTAAACAAGTAACTAGCAAGATACAAGTAAGGGAAAGAAATAACCGAAGAGTGGAGACCGGAGACACAAGGATGTATTCCCGTAGTTCCTTCCTTTTGAGGGGAAGTACGTCTACGTTGGAGAGGTGTGGTGACACGGAGTCGACCAACGCCACAAAGGCTCACCTTGTTCTCCGGTGAGCAAGCCACGGAGGCTAGCTCGTTTCCACTAAGCGGTGGTATTGGGGTAGCCACGAATCCCTTACACGGAGCTTGGGGCACAACTCCACAACTCAATTGGAGGCTCCCAAGAAAGCCACGGAGGCAAGAATCACCACAAAGACAAGTCAATCAACCAATTACAACACCTAGGGTCACAAGATCCCCAAGGTACAAATCCTCCAAGCAAATGGAGGTGGAAATGAAATTCCTTCGGTGAAGATGTAGATCGGTGCCTCCTCCTTCAATCCTCCAAAGATCAAGAGCTTTGGTTGGCTAGAAGAGGAGATCTATGGAATTTGGTGTTTTTCCAATGGGGGTAGGTGAGAGCTTCAAAGATGAACAATGGTTGGTGAAGTTCTAACCCTACCCCAGCTAGGAGAAGGGGTATTTATAGGTAGGTGGGAATCTGGCCGTTGAGGGAGCACACAGCAGCAATCCCGGCGATAAGTCCGGCGCCGCCGGCCTCTGGGCCGGACGGCCCGGCGGTAAGTCCGGCGGGACCGGACACCTCGCCGGGAGTCCGGCGGTGGACCGGGCGGATCTGGCGGCCCGACGGTAAGTCCGGCGGGACCGGACACCTCGCCGGGAGTCCGGCGGTGGACCGGGCGGATCCGGCGGCCCGCCGAAAACCCGTTCAGACTACCAGTCCGGCGGCCCCGCCGGGCCAGTCCGGTCTGCCGCCGGGTGGTCCGGTCTGGAGGCCGGCCAGACCAACTTTGACCACTTTCGGTAGGCGATTCCACCATATTTCTTTTTATGCATTAGAACCCCTTCACCTGTGAACTTAAACCTGTATGCATATAATTTAAATATTAGTTCACACAAAACATAGTCATGTCATTTGTAAATCAAAAAAGTAGAAAGGGACAAATGTCCTTTCAACCGACGCTCCTCCATCAACCATCCATGATTCCCCCATCCATGTGTGAGTAATTCCCCCACTGTAGGTGAGGGAATGGTAGGGATTGGATGAGATTGTTCATGTAATTTGATATGAGATTGTTAGGGCATAGTGCCTAGTATCTTT
The DNA here is from genome assembly GCA_007115705.1 of Dactylis glomerata. NCBI lineage: Eukaryota > Viridiplantae > Streptophyta > Magnoliopsida > Poales > Poaceae > Dactylis > Dactylis glomerata. Next base: position 391,442 of record QXEO01000082.1, read on the forward strand.
ATTTAGTGCCTATGACATTGTTGCAACTTGTTATGCTTAATGCTTGTCACTTTGGGCCCGAGTGCCATGATTTCAGATCTGAACATGTTATTATTTCTATGATGATACTTGTTGTTTATGGTCTTACCTACAAGTTGTATACACATATTGTTGTCCGGAACCCGAGGCCCCAAAGTGACAAAAATTGGGATAACCGGAGGGGATGGCTATGATGTGAGGATCACATGTGTTCACCAAGTGCTAATGCTTTGCTCTGGTACTCTATTAAAAGGAGTACCTTAATTACCAGTAGTTTCCCTTGAGGCCCTGCTGCAACAGGCTGGTAGGACAAAAGATGTCGTGCAAGTTTCTCCTTGTGAGCATGTACGACTACATACGAAACACATGCCTATGATTGTTTGTACTAGGATGCTTTATCATTATTTATCTGCAATGCCCATGTCTCATTGATTTCATGAATTATCTTATCCATGCAACGCCCGTAATCCATCCCTATGCCTACAGTATTTGTTCCTACTGTTTACAACTGTTACTATTACCGCTGCTATTTTACTACTGCTGTTACTGTTTTACTACTGTCACCACTATAAAACTGTTGCTACTGATAAACCACTGCGAGCGAGACTGTTTCTAGGTGCAGCTGAATTGACAACTCATCTGTTAAGGCTTACATATATTCTTTGGCTCCCCTTGTGTCGAATCAATAAATTTGGGTAATACTTCCCTCGAAGACTGTTGCGATCCCCTATACTTGTGGGTCATCAAGACTATTTTCTGGCGCCGTTGCCGGGGAGCATAGCTTTATTTGTAAGTTCACTTGGTATTCATATTGTTCGCTGCAATCCTTTCATCATGGGTAAACCTCGTGATGGAAAAGTTCCTATATTGCCATCCACTACAAGAAGAGGTACGACTCTCAACACCTCTGTTGCTCTTGATTCGCCATCTGTTATGAGTAAGTTGCTTACACCACCACACCCACACGCTACTGCTACTACTTCTGCTGAGATTGAAAATGCCACTGATAATTTAGATGATGCTTCTACTGTGCTTGATGAGAGTGGTTCACTAGGTTCCTTTTTAGATGCTACTATTGCTAGAGCTAAGTTGGGAAACACCACTATTACACCTGTTAGTTCACCTGAGTCTAGGGAATGTACTAGTGATGATTATGATGATGATGCTTATATTGAGCTTAATGATGATTTTATTGCTGAAGCACGTGCTGCTCGTAATGCTAGTAATGTTAAAGAACTTCTTGCAAGACGTTCTGTTAGATATAATTTGTCTCCTGATCCTAAGTTTGCTGCTTCTCCCATAAATATTAGAGACAAGGATTATGATTTCTCTTTGGATTTATCTTACATATCTATCGTTGAGAAAACTCCTTTTTGTGGTACTAAAGATGAGAGTGCTATGGAGCACATGAATGAGCTTTCTACTTTGAGTAACTTGTTTTCTGATGATATTAAGCTCCGCACTTACTTTGTTGCTAAGATTTTTCCTTTCTCGTTGAAAGATGGTGCTAAAACTTGGTTTAATAGCTTGTCTCCTGGATCTCTTACTAGTCCTATTGCTTTGGTTAATGCTTTCTTTCAGAAATATTTTCCTGCTAGTGCTCAACATGCTGCTGTGCAGAAAATCTTTGATTTTGAACAGGGAAAAGGAGAGAAATTGCCTGAATCTTGGACAAGGTTTTGTTCTTTAATTAGAGCTTTGCCTAAAGAACCATTGCCTAAAAATGAACTCCTTGATATATTTTATAATGGACTAACGGATGAATCTAAGTCATATTTGGATAGTTGTGCTGGTTGTGTTTTCAGGGAAAGAACTCCGGCCGAAGCTAAAGAATTAATGGCAAAAATAAGCCGGAATCATGATGATTGGACTTTAGTTGAGCCAACACCAGCACCAACCCCTGCGCCATCTACAGAGCCTACGCCGAAGAAGAGAGGGATGATTGAATTAAATGATGAAGTTATGAAGGAAGCTAAGAAATCTCTTAAGGAGAAAGGTATTAAGGCCGAAGATGTGAAGAATTTACCTCCTATAGAAGAATTATGTAAGCCAATCCCTCACTCATCTACTATTGAGGTACACTCTCTCCAACGCTTTGATGAAAGAGATATTCCTTATACTAAACCTCCTGATCAATGCTTAGATGAATTTGATAATTTTATTGTTAAGCAAGAAAATTTTAATAGAATGGTGCATAATCATTTGTTGGAAAATTCTAGAGCTATTAACAGGTTGCAGGATATTGTGGAGAGAACCGCCAATGATGTGAAGATACTTGTTAAACATTTTCAAATGGTTCAAACACAAATTGATCAGCTTACCAAGGTGCAAAAAGACTTGCTAGTTAATGTCACAAGAGAGAAGCAAGCATGTGAAATACGCACAAGAAGTGGCGCTGCTACTCAAGATCCATTATATCCTGAAGGACATCCTAAGAGGGTTGAGCAAGATTCTCAACGCACTTCAAATGATGATATTCCTTCTAAGAAGAAGAAGAAGAAGAAGCATAAAACAACTACAGAATCCTCTGATGCAGGTAAAGATCCTAACAGTGTTTTCTATTTCTGATGCTGAAACTAAACCAGGAGATGCTTCCGATAAAGAAGAAGTTGAAGAAGAAGTTGAAGAAGAACCGGAGAAGATTGACAAGAATGCAAAGTACACCAAAGAAGACTTCATTGCCAACAAGCATGGTAAAGAGAGAGAACCTTGGGTACAGAAACCAATGCCTTTTCCTAGTAAGAAACACAAGTCCAAGGAAGAAGAACACTACAATAGGTTTTGTGAATGGATGAGACCTTTATTTTTGCAAATTCCTTTGACTGATGCTATTAGAATGCCTCCTTATGCAAAGTATATGAAAGATATTGTCACTAACAAAAGGAAAATTCCTAGTGAGGAAATTTCCACTTTACTTGCTAATTATTCTTTTGATGGTAAAGTACCGGAGAAGCTTGGAGATCCAGGTATACCTACTATTCCTTGCTCCATTAAAAATAACTATGTTAGAACTGCTTTATGTGATTTGGGAGCTGAAGTTAGTGTCATGCCTTTCTCTCTTTATAAGAGACTTGATTTAGAAAAATTGGTATCAAATGATATATCTTTGCAGATGGCTGATAAGTCTACTACTATTCCTATTGGTATATGTGAAAATGTTCCTGTTCAAGTTGCTAACAGTTGTTTGATTTTAACTGACTTTGTTGTGTTGGAAATGCCTGAAGATGATAATATGTCTATTATTCTTGGGAGACCTTTTCTAAACACCGCAGGTGCTGTTATTAATTGCAATCAAGGAAAAGTCACTTTTAATGTTAATGACAAAGAGTATACGGTTTATTTTCCCAAGAAGATTGATAGGAAGAATGCTCTAAATTCAATCAAGCATGTTGAGACCATCAAAGTTGGTCAAATCATTTGTTCAGAGCGAAAGCCCAAGGAAGAATATCAAATTATTATGGTTGAGACTATACCTATCAAAGTTGAGGTAACATAAGCATTTAGTGAAGTGCAAAGTTTTGCCTCATATAAAGTTAGTTTGGGAACAAGACATGATCAACCTTGTTAACAAAGTGATTTTATATGAACGAAACTTCGTTTTCACCGCATCCACTCCACCTCACTTGTATTTACTTTCATCAAATTTTATTCCTTCAGTTTAGTTGCATGATTAAGAGTATCTCAGAGCTGCTGCATGCTTAGTTTTGATTTGCTTGAAATCTTTTCATCCTCGTTTTTCTGAGTTTTATCGATATGCCAATTTCTGAAAAATCCTCGAAAATAAAGTTTCTCAAAAAATTCCAGAAAATTCTTTATAAATTTTTATGTCAAAAATGAGGCAGAGAGACACCTGGGAGGCACCAGGAGGGGCTGCCACGCCACCTCACATATAGGTGGCGCGGCCCAGCCCTGGCCGCGCCACCTAGGCGTGAGAGGGCCCTACCTGGCCTCTCACTTATCTCTTCCTCCCCTGCTCTTTCTCTCTCCCGAAAACAACGATACACCCAGCTCAAACCCGAGTTCTTGTTGTTCTTCACCTCAATTTTTCGATCTCCTTGCTCAGCCCAACATTTTTGCTAAAATTTGGAGTATTTGCTCTCCGGTATGTGACTCCTCCGCTTGTCCAAGTAGAATTTCTTTTGGTAAAGTATTTCTTGAGTATTTTAGCTTTGTAGGTGACAGCATAAATGAGTATGCATGCTTGTTCTATTACTTAGAATTGTTATTTTGATGCATGTTAGCTCTCTAGTAACTCACTATAGTAGTTTCCTACATTTGCTTGTCTCAAAATCATATTTTATGAGGTTTGTAAAAAAATTCAGAAATGGAGGAGAATGCATATCAACTCTCTCAACATGAACTAGAATTGCATGAAGTTATGAAGGTTCACCGTGAAGAGAAGGTCTTCCCCTCACACTATCCATGCTCAGCGTTCATGAATGCTGCTGGAATTCTGCAGGATTTTCAAACCTTACTCTCTAATGCAGGATTAGAACATTTTGTTGAGGGTGAACCTCCCCAATATGTTAAACTAACAATGTCTGTGGTGCAGGATTTCAGATTTAGTTGGTCCACTTCTAACCCCATGGTTCATTATAAAATTTATAACAAATCTGTGGACTTGCCTCTTGATATTTTCTGTACAGCCATTAGAGTAGCACAGTGAGGATCGCTTGAGAAGATAAGGGGACAACCTAGGCTATTGTTGGAACTATACGAAGAGATTTGTCAAGGAAGAAGCTTCACAGGAGAGGGTGGTAAAACTCGAAATATTCATTTCCCATCCATTCGATATTTTGCCTTCTTCATTACCAAATGTGTTCTTGCTAGGAAATCTGCAAGTAAATTGTCTCTCCATGATCTAGCTTTTATTGCTGCTACTTTGAGGCGTGATAGAACTTACAATTTGGGTGCCTTAATAGCTTTCCGTCTTGATATTAATCGTGAGAAAGGGGGAATCTGTGGGGGACTTATAGCTTCACGCATGTTAGCTTTGCATGGTGTTATGCCTCATTCTCTAGATCTGCAGTTCCCCGAGGAGAAACTTGATCTTAATTCTATGATTCATCATAAGTTTATTTCTCCTCCTGCTAGTTTGATTAATTTAACATTTGAGCTAACCTTTTTCAAGAAGACTACTTAGAGGGTAGTAAAGACTGATCAATCAGTCCGTTTGCCTGCACCTCTTTTGTTTAACCTTGATCGCAGGAATGGATGGTCGCTTATGGAAGATGAGCTTGATGCGTACGTAGAGGAGCACCCGCCGCCTGTGCACGATGAGGAGGGCGCCGAGGAGTCGGGACAGCCCTCCGACATTACGAACTTTCCATATGAGCAGCCTTATTATGATTATGCGCCATCAGCTTCATCTTCACGAGAGCCGGGGTACGATTACACCTATGATGACCCACTAGCCTGGGGAAGCTATCAGAGTCGAAATTGATCTCCACTTAGGCCAAAAGCCTAAGCTTGGGGGGAGGTACGCCGACGATGCACTCATCTACATATTATATTTTGTCGGACCTTTGTATATCCATGTTTCACCTTCTTTATTGTTCTAGTTCTTACTTCTACTTTCCAAAACACAAAAAGACCAAAAATATTTCCGTTGTTTCTCTCTATTTGGTTCTCTTAAGTTTGCTACCTTTGGTTTGCTTTACTTGCTATTTTCGGTTTGCTATTTGAAAAATCCAAAAATATTTTGCTTTGTTTGCTATTTCCTCCTGCTTTTGTTTCAAAAATCGAAAACCCCAAAAATATTTGTTGTTCTTCTTCGGTTTTGTAAAGTTTGTTGCAGAGTTCAGTCCCCCGTTACTCCATTGGAGCTTGGTATTCACTTTATATTATTCAAGCCACACAAGTGAAGAGCAATAATGACGACATATGACAATCCGAGATGTGGTAAGAGGCTGGTATGAACTCTATTTGTTTTCATTTTTGTACATATACTCATTTATGTGGACATGCTTAGTTGGTTCATGTAAGGTATATGTTATCTAATGGATGCTTTGTAGTTCTTGCTCTCATATGATTAGTTTCAATTTACTATTAGCTTGTAGCATGTCATGTAGACGCTTACATGCATTGTTTTATTCATAATATGGTATGATATTGTGGTATCCTCCTCTGAAAGCTTCATTTGAATCGACTTGGCACATGCTCAAGCATGCACATGACTGAACAAAAAAGTCAATTAAGCCTCGATGATTTACTTTGCCTTAGAGTTCTTGTATCGTTTTTATGCCTATATTAATTTTGTTTTGTCGCAAGCATGATTATGATAGTTATTGCTCTCTCGATTGTCGCTTCCCAGTCTTTTGCTAGCCTTTGCTTGTACTAAGTATGAGCTCTACTCGTGCATCCAATTACCAAAAAACCAAGTTTTCCAAAGAGTCCACTATAAATTCCTATGCATGGTATTTGTAAGCCATTCCAAGTAAATTTTCATGTGCTACCTTTCAAAACTTTCAACTACTTCTCATTTTGTGCCACTGTTTTTAGCTCATGGGGACGTAGTGGTCGGAATTGCTATCTTCCATATTAAATTGAGTACCCCTCGACTAGGCACCTTCATCTGCTCGTCATTAATTTTGCAAGGGAGCTGGTCAGACCATTATAATCTAATTCTGAAAAGAAAGAAAAAAAGGCACTCCTCCAATGGAATGTGAAAGTTGGTGGGCACCCGATGGAATCGGTTAGCCATGGTTTGAGAAAGGAAAAAGGTGGGGAGGAGTGCCAAAGCTTTATAAAAGAGCACCAATGTGCCAAAATTTCAAAGAACTCGGAACCGCTCTCACTTGTTTATTATGGAAGATAGCAAGTCCCCATTGCTAGTCATTGACATAGAACAACCACCTTTCAAAATAAATTTTTATCTCTGTTTTACAAATGAAAAGCTCTAGCACATGTTAAATCCCTGCTTCCCTCTGCGAAGGGCCCATCTCTTACTTTTATGTTGAGTCATCATCTTCTAACTTTAAAGCACTTCTTGAGAGCATAGCTGTTATTCTTAGTGTAATGTGCTTGTCCCAGAATACGGTTAATTGTGGTATAACTTTGATGCTTGTATCTTTGATATTTCTACTTCTAGTCTTCTCTTGAACTTCAGAGGTGCCTCATCATTTATGTATTGCTCCACAAATAAAGGCAAGCTGGATACCACTCTTTCATATCATTTATGCATATTACAATCTTGTAGCTTCTTATGTACTTGTTACTTGTTATTAGTGCATTGGCACTCTTTCATAGCTTGCTTGACTATGAGGTGACATTAGTTGCATATTTCTTATTATGAATTGCCTGAGTACTTGATCACATAGTTAGTATATATACATCATATGAGCAAATGTGTTCATGAAAGTTTCTTTTATCGCTCTCAGTTGTTAACTGAATTGCTTGAGGACAAGCAAATAGCTAAGCTTGGGGCGAGTTGATACGTCCAAAACGTATCTACTTTCCCGAACACTTTTGCTATTGTTTCTCCTCTAATTTGTGTGTTTTGAATGCAACTAACACGGACTGACGCTGTTTTCAGCAGAATTGCTCTGGTGTCTCATTTTTGTGCAGAAATCCAACTTACAGTAAAAATTCGGGAAAAATCATGAAAAATCCTATTTCACCAGAAGACCCATGGAGCCAGAAGACGGGACGGAGAGAAGGCTCGAGGGGCCCTCACACACTGGTGGCGCGACCCAGCCCTGGCCGCGCCACCCTGGCGTGAGGAGGACCCAGCCGTCCTCTCGGCCTCCCCTCTCGCCTACATATACCCTCTGACGACATAATATCGGGGAGACGGTGTTTTTCCCAGATAGACTTCCGCTGCGCCGCCGCCATCAGAAACTGCGATTCGGAACCAGAAACTCCATTCTGGCACCCTGCCGGGATGGGGATTCGGAGGAGATATTCATCGCCATCATCACCGACGCTCCTCCATCAACCATCCATGATTCCCCCATCCATGTGTGAGTAATTCCCCCGCTGTAGGTGAGGGGATGGTAGGGATTGGATGAGATTGTTCATGTAATTTGATATGAGATTGTTAGGGCATAGTGCCTAGTATCTTTATTTAGTGCCTATGACATTGTTGCAACTTGTTGTGCTTAATGCTTGTCACTTTGGGCCCGAGTGCCATGATTTCAGATCTGAACATGTTATTATTTCTATGATGATACTTGTTGTTTATGGTCTTACCTACAAGTTGTATACACATATTGTTGTCCGGAACCCGAGGCCCCAAAGTGACAGAAATTGGGATAACCGGAGGGGATGGCTATGATGTGAGGATCACATGTGTTCACCGAGTGCTAATGCTTTGCTCCGGTACTCTATTAAAAGGAGTACCTTAATTACCAGTAGTTTCCCTTGAGGCCCTGCTGCAACAGGCTGGTAGGACAAAAGATGTCGTGCAAGTTTCTCCTTGTGAGCACGTACGACTACATACGGAACACATGCCTATGATTGTTTGTACTAGGATGCTTTATCATTATTTATCTGCAATGCCCATGTCTCATTTATTTCATGAATTATCTTATCCATGCAACGCCCGTAATCCATCCCTATGCCTACAGTATTTGTTCCTACTGTTTACAACTGTTACTATTACCGCTGCTATTTTACTACTGCTGTTACTGTTTTACTACTGTCACCACTATAAAACTGTTGCTACTGATAAACCACTGCGAGCGAGACTGTTTCCAGGTGCAGCTGAATTGACAACTCATCTGTTAAGGCTTACATATATTCTTTGGCTCCCCTTGTGTCGAATCAATAAATTTGGGTAATACTTCCCTCGAAGACTATTGCGATCCCCTATACTTGTGGGTCATCACTAACCATGTAGAGGAAATTAAAGAAAAATTGGGTCACATAATTAAAGAAGAAATCAATAGAAGAACCAAGAAGGTTGCTATCAAGAGGAGGCAATGCTATGAATGTCACGAGTATGGACATCTCGCAAGAGTTTGTCCTACACTTGACAATGAAGAATGTGCTTCTATTAATGGTCCCTCATCATCTCCCCAAGTTCTCATGTGCCTTATGGCAAGCGGGTCAAAGGTAACTCCTACTTTGTATCCCGACTCATCTCATAATGATGAGAGTGATGATGATGATGATGAAGCTTTCTTGTATGAGATGGGAATTGTGTATGCCTCTCTTCGTGGTAATAATGATGCTCGTGCTAAAGTCAAACACTTAATGGAAACCTTGTTTGAACACAAGGAGACCATTAAGGAATTGAACTCCCTTGTTAATGAGGGGAAACAGAGATCCAATCACCTCAAGCAAGAGCTATCCGAAGAGAAGCATACTAATTCTTCCCTATCTCTATCTATTAAATCTTGTGAGCTTGCTAATGCTAAATCTATTAATGATGCTTGTGCTACTAACTCTACTTCTTGTGAAGCATCTATATTAAAGGAGAATGTTGAGATAAGGGCTCAACTTGAGTTGCTAACAAGCAATTATAAGAAATTGGAGGAAAGCCACGAAAAGCTCTCGGGCTCTCATGGGGATCTCCTAATCTCTTATAATGGGATAAAGTTAGCTCATGAGACAAGTATTGCTAAGGAAACATCTTGTGAGCCTCATTTGGACATTAGCACTACTTTGAACCAAAATGCTATATTACCATGTGGTAGTCCTAGTAATTTGTCTAGGCATAATATTGCTACATCTTGTGATGAATTACTTGCTATGCCTTGTTGCTCTAACAATGAAGCTTCTACTTCCTCTAGTACTTGTATTACTACTAACCTTGTAGAGGAAATCAAAGAGCTCAAGGCCCAAGTCACTAGTTTGGAGAAAGACTTGGAGAAGCGTCATGAAGGGAAATACACACTCGATAATATTTTGAGTGTGCAAAAATCCCCTAATGACAAGAGTGGACTTGGATTCAACTCCAATGACAAGAACAAGTCCAAGAGCAACAAGAAGAAGAAGGGCCAAGACCAAGTCAAGAATTTGGCCAAGATTGTTTGCTTCAAGTGCAAGATTGAAGGGCATCATGTGAGATCTTGCCCATTGAAGAAGAAGCACTTGAGTGAGAAGCAACAAGGGAAGCGGCCACAAGGTCAAGCTCAAGCACTACCTCAAGTTGAAGATAGGCCACTTCCCAAGAAGAAACAAGATGAAGCTTCCCAAATCAAGAAATTAACGAAGAAGAGAAAGGGAAGCACTTGTTGCTATATTTGTCGTGAGAAGGGGCACTTTGCTTCTTCATGCCTAAGCGGTACCTTATCTAATCCTATCTTTGTTGATGATGATTATTCTCTTAGGAAAGATAAGGATGGCAATGTGTTTGCCAAGTTTGTTGGAACTCAAAGTGGTGTCAAGAAAAGAACCATTTGGGTTGCCAGGCCTATTGTGACTAGCCTCTTAGGACCCAACTTGGTTGGGGACCAACAAGCTAAAACTTGATCAATAGGTGTTTGTGGAGGGCATTGGAGACTTGGCTACCTCATGAAGAATTAAGGGATCTTCATTAATTTTATTTCATCAAGCTAAGTCATTGACACTATCATTTTATATCCAATGTGCCTCTTTGCGATAACTTGTACTTAACCTCTTTATATTGTAAGTATGTGTTTGTATATGTTGTTCCTTATACCTACTTATCTTGTGCATTCAAGTAGGTGTTGGTTGTTTGGCACATCATATACTTGTGTGTTTGCTTTGAGCCTCTAATGCATCTTGTTGGTATCTTATTTGGCTCTTATTGAGTGATTAATGGAACATCCCATTTTGGGGGAGTGATTTGCCATGGGCACCTCACAATCCTATAAATGCGTGCACATGAGTAATACCACTTAGTATTGATATTGCAAGATTACCTAGTCTCTATGTGGTATGCCATGCTCATGAGAAATTCAAATTCTATATCTCCATCAATTATCTCTAGTTGGATTTTATTTGCCTCTTGTAGTAAAGAATTGAATATCACATTATGGGGGAGTAATATACCTTGTGCATATCACAATCCTAGGAAATGTGAACTTTTGAGGTATTGCCACTTAGTGTTGATATTGTTAATTATCTTGTTCCTAGGTGGCATATTTGCTCAAACAAGCTCCGCTCTCTCTTAAAAGATTTTATAGCTCATTTCTTTTGTCTTGGTTTGAGTAAGAATTCTTGGTGCGGTTTCACTCAAATATATTTATATATATATCATAAGTAGGAAGCCGTTTGCTTCTAGTTACTCTAATCATTGCTTTGCATGATTGTTTCACTATTTTTGGAGCTACCAAGAATCCTTTTTCGTGCATGGTGCTTAATTTGAATATTTAACCATATGCCTTTTATTATGAAGTTGATCTTGAATATCTTTGCAAAACACCACCGGAAAAATAATTCCAATATGAACTTCTTGTCTTTGACAATTGGTATTCGTATATATATGTGTGGTAATTCCTCTAGATCATCTTCACCTTGGAATTTGCCTCTTATTGCCCATATTTCTTGCCAAGAATTTTTCCTGACTCCCGTTGTCTTATTGCCTTCTTGAGGATCTTTTTGCTTGACTTTGTCTCATCTCTTGATCCCCATCAAGTGTGTTGTTGTTGTAAGACAAACCTTTTCTTTTCGGTACTTGTGCCATTGTGAAAAGTGTAGAGGGTCTGGTTTATTTGTTGGAACCTTGCTCTTTTGGGAGTTAGTTATCTCATTCCTTCTTTTATGATTTATTTGCTCGAATCAGATAAATTGTTGAGCATGCTTTTATTTATTTATTCTTTCATGCTCAATAAGTTGTTAGGTTCATTTGTTGAATTTTTTGAATAAATCATTTGTTGATTTGTTCCTTTGATATCATTTGGACAACAAATGTGTTTTACCACACCTTTTATACCTACTTGTACTCTTGGTGTTTTTGTCTAAATTGTATCTTCTTTGGATCTTGAAAGATAGGTGCATGCATATTCTCTTTATGCTTAATTTTGTATCTTAGTAGCTTTCTTTGATCCAATATATATGTTATACTCCATCAAATCCTAAATGGCTAAGATGTGCATGAAATTCAAATTTCATCTCTAACTATGCACATATTTATATGGAGTCTATCATATGTATTGTGGTTAGTCTAACCACTTTGGACCCAATAAGTTTGGGGACCAAGATGTACTTGAATGTGTCTTAGGTACATTGGAGATGCAATGGATGCTTGTCTCGTTTTTAAGGAAGGTGTTATCACCATATGATTATTGGAGCCAAGCTAGGATGATCGGTGAACTCTTATCTACTACATCACACCATTGCTATCTCGGTAACAAGTATAACATTCATGCATACTTTTCTAGCATCCCAACTCTTGTAGGTTGGTTCTTGGCATGATAATATTTATTTGCAAATGTTGCAGTTCTTGCAAATGTCTTATAAAGAAATATCTTTATTTCATATGTGAGCAAGTTGAGATGATTGCATATGATGGGAAGTATATAAAATCATGTTTATGATTCACCAATCCCAAATATGCCTTTTTAGCAATTTATTGCATATTAATTCCTCAACGCTCTCTTGTGTGCAATATAGATAATGTTGCAAGTTGTACCCTTATTTATTATGCTTGTTGCCTTTCAAAGCATCCCGACTATCTTTTGATCCCTTATTGCTAGTTGTGATGACTTTGATGATTTTGCGTGGGGAGTTTATTAATATACCATAATGGAAAATGGAGCCTTGAGCTATATATGCTTTCTAGCAAAGCTATTTGGTATATTCTATGACTCTCTCTTGGATATCATGTCTTCCTTAATTTCAACTAACCTCTTGTGCATACATGTTCCTTTGTGGATTGTTCATCATGATTTTTTTGTCCACTTAGAATGTATATGCATAGAAGTGTTAATATCTTCCTTTGATATCCTTGTTCTTTGCCGACCATCTTTCTTATAAATTTGGTTTTTGATGGTGTTGGTAAGAACTTGATTTACGAGTGCTTGTTTATTCTTTTTTGCTTCTTCTCGCACTCATATCTCGTGAATCGTTTTTGGACAAAAGCTCAATTTGATAAGCGTATCGACTCTTTTGTTTATCTCGTGCTTATGGTTGTTTTTTAAATGATATATAGGGAGTGAGGATTCCATGTTTGTGCATATTGTATTCAAATGCAAAAAAAAAAACAAATTTGTGCACGAACCTTGGGGAGCTTCCTTATTTCATTTAAAGCACTTTTTGGCTCTTATCATCATATCTTCTTGTGTCCAATTGGTTCTTTGGATCTCTTGATTGCTTGCTTGCTTCATTAGTTGAAGCTTCCTTCACCATGTCATCTTTTTGCAATATTTGATCCTCAATATGGTTTGACTTCCTTCAAATATTGTTAATTGGATAAGTGCATATGATTTCACTCATTTTATGAGAAATGCACATCTTGGGGAGGAACTCATACTATATTGTCCTTCTAAATTCCTTCATCCATTTTGGCAATCATTGCCAATGGGGGAGAAGTTTAGAGGGTTTAAGGGAAATGGTTTTTATACTTAAGTTTGGTTGTGCTTAAGTAGTTGCCTTTCATGCATCTCTTCTTTGTTAGATGTTTTGCATGGTTGAATATATAGTGTAAACTCCATCAAAGGTTTATCTTGACAATGTATAAAATGAAATTCAAGTTCATCACACGCGCATATATTGTGGCGGAGTTTGCTCTATATATTTTGGTTGCACTCACATCAACCATATTTGTTGTAGTTTATGTGAGTATAATTGATTTTGATATGCGGTAGTAGCTTCATGTTACTTGATCATATCAAATACAACCTCTTGTATGCAATTTATTCTCGGATAAGTTGCATATTAGTTTTTATCATTCATTATATAAACCCTCTTGTTGAGATTGTCATCAATTACCAAAATGGGGGAGATTGTAAGGGTAAATTGCCCCTAAGTGTGTTTTTGGTAATTAATGACAATCCCTATGGACTAATGTTTTCATTGAGCTTTTTGTGAAGGAATTGTTCATAGGAATTGCTTGAAGTCTATGTGTTGGATTCAAAGCTTGGATGCCATGAAGATAATGATATATCTTAAGTATTGGCATCAAGATCATTGAATAGAAGAGATAAATCCAATATGATCAAGAAGAAGAAATAGAGTTGTAGTTCTTGTGTAGAACTCAAGTAATCCATGCTCTAGCTTATGTGTTAAGCCAAGGAGTCTCAAGATCTTGAGAGTTTGGTTACATGCGAAGAATTCAAGATATGGCTCTATGTTGAGGTCATGATGGTCTCATGAGTTGAGATATGATTGACTAATACCTAGAGCATGCAATCAAATGAAGAATTCTTTATGTGGCTCAAGATATTGTGATAGAGCATGAGAAGATTCAAGGTTGACCAAGGCAAAGATCAAAGATTGGATTCTAGTTTGGTCAACACATGAAGCATAAGGAATGTGCCACATGGGACCAATCGGTCTTGTGGTATGGTATGATTTGTCAATTATGCTTTGTGAACTAACCCATTACATATGTGTGTTTGTGTTGTCTATGTGGGTTAGGTATTGTGTCATGGATATGCATCACTAGTGAGATTTCATATAGCCCATAAAAGGATGACATCAAGTGGTGGTTGTCATCAAGGTTGAGAAGTGCAAGTTTTAAGATAAGCATCTCAAGAAGATCATATGCTTGAAGCTTGTCATCCATTTGGTGATAATGGAATTGTGAAGACATGCCTTAGTGAAGGTATCCCATAGTGGTGTATGGGGGAGCATATTGGAAGTCTTCACGAAGCAACAATGATCAAGTGAAGCATTCCGGCTTGACGGAAGCATGAAGCATCATCATCAAGATCAAGCGGGGTGCACAAGGCAAAGGTTTGTCCTTGCTAGGTTTTCCTTTTACCGGTCTCAAGGTGTTTGTTGAGAGACCGGGTTATAGGATAGATAGCCGCACTATCAAGAGGGGCTTTCGGTTGGGTAACTTGATCACATCGTCTTAGGGAGCTCAATCCTTTGCATACTTTGCATCTTCCTAGTTTATTGCTTCTTGGTGTTTCTCCATGTGAGGTTCTTGTGCTTGTTGCTAGCTTTCCAACAAGTCCAAGTTCATCGAAAACGGAATCCGTATGCATCTTTTATCACGTTTTTAAGTTTGGAGGTTTTACCGGTTCTTTCTTAAAAGAGGTTTTCACCTCTTCTTATTTGGTATTTTATCTCTTTCTACTTCTTGGGTTTTATGGTCTCCATTGGATAGATATTTTTCTTAGCTTTTCAAAAAGCCCAAGTTTGCTAAAATCTGAGTCCGGACGTAAAAGTTATCGCATTTTTTGTGAGGATATTTTCTGCCAGTTCCGAGCTCGGTTTGGACCGGAAATTCAACCGAAAAGTTGCAGAACTGTTTTCTTATATTTTTGGTTTTGGCTCGGTTTAAACCGGAAATTCAACCGAGAATTCAACCGAGAATTTCCGGTCAAACCGAGAATTCAACCAGGAATTCCAGTTTCGCCCCAAACGGCTAGTTTTCCTTGAGGACTATAAAAGGAGTCTTCTTCCCCAAATGTTTTAGAGTTCTTGAGCACGAAATACACCTCCATTGTTGACCCTCTTGAGCTTGCTCCCTCTCTCTTCCCTCCAATGATTCTTGCATATTTTTGAGGGATTTGGAAGAGGAGATCTAGATCTACAACTCCACCAATCAATTCCTCCTCTAAGTGAGGGGAACCCATTGGATCTAGATCTTGAGGTCATTGGTTGACCTCCACCCTTGTTCTTCCTCTCTAACTCCTCCATAGCATTTGTTGCCTTGGTGGGATTTGGGAGAGAAGGATTTGAGCACTTCCCCTTGTGTTCTTGCTTTGCATTCTTGCATAGTGTTGAGCTCTCCATTACGATTTGTTCGAGTGAGAGACCGTGAGCTTGTTACTCTTGGAGGGTGACCTCCTAGTTGGCTTGGCGGTTGGTGCCTCAGTGACCTCTTCGTGGAAGATTGTGAAGAGGCCCGGGCTTCCCCTTCGTGGGAGTTGTGAAGTGGTTGTGGAGCTTGCCATCTCCGGAGTGGAGGAAAAGCTTACCATAAGAAGGGGTCCCTAGCTTCGTGGGGGACTCGGAGAAGAAGGTGAGCCTTCGTGGCGTTCGGGGGCCTTCGTGGTTACCCGCATCTCTCCAACGGTGATTAGCTTACTTTATGTAAGTGAACATCGGGATACATCTTCGTCTCCACGTGCCTCGGTTATCTCTATACCCGAGTTTATTTCCTTGTGATAGCCATCGTGCTTGAAGTACTTATATCTTGTTTATCACTTGTGAATTATATCTTGTGCTATCTTGCTTAGCTCTAGGTGTTGTTGGTGCACTTAGTTGAGCCTAGCTTATTTAGGTTTTGTGCGTGTAAAATAAACGTTAGTTTAGTTCCGCATTCTTACAAGCCAAATCCGTAAGTGCCTGTTTGGATGTATGAATTGGGGCTTGGAATTGCCCATTTGGAATTTAGAGGCCTAAATTCCGCTGTTTGGATGGCCATGGAATTCGAGTGTGGAAACTGGCTAAAATTCCGAGCCAAATCCACCATGTGTTATTTCGGCCTTGCATATTTCCGAGCTGCCCCGCTCCGAATTGGCCGGAATTGTAAAAACTAAAAAAAATAAAAAACTCAAAAACTTTTAAAACTTTAATAAAATAAAAAATGTGAAAAATTCAAAAAAAAACAAAAAACATAAAAAATTAAAAACTTTAAAAATAGAAAACTTATATAATAGCAAACGTAAAAAAGTTCTAATAAAAATACAAAATAAAACCCAAAAAAATATAAAATAAAATTTTGAAAATTATAAAATAAAAAACAAAAAATTATAAAATAAAATTTCCAAAAATTTCAAGAAATTCGAAAATAGTACAAATATCAAAGTTTAATAAAATTTAAATAAAAATAAAAATTTGGAAATATAAAGTGAGAAAAACCCTAACCCTATATCAAAATTCAATTCCATGTTTTGTACATCCAAACAGGATTTGGAATTAGGTGCTATTATTTGATTCCAACAAGAATTTCCATGCACATCCAAACAACGAAATTGGAAATGGAGGTCATTTCCTTTCCATCTTAGATTTGGAATTTTCAGTCCAATTCATTTCCGAGCAAAAATTCCTACATCCAAACAGACCCTAATAGTTTTTGAAACGCCTATTCACCCCCCTCTAGGCGACATCTCGTCCTTTCATCAGGATACACTACGTTGCTTGTTGATGATCGAAGCTCAACCACATCTGCAAAGGAAAAAAAATCTACACATGAATTTCTACAGGAAATTGAAAGACATAAAGATGCTATTCTAGATACAACATGGATTTGCTACCACCGGTGGTAGCTATCCATGCCTAACGCCGTTCTGAGTCTGTTAATATCAATAGGTAGTCTCCCTCACCGTTCTGCCGGCCGGGGAGAAGGTCGGCCACTTGGCCGCACCTCCTATTTCTGCACAGTGGGTTTGTGGTGTGGTGAGGGGAAAAAGGGGTCCGTGCGGGAGGCCTCCGTTCGCCTCCGTTTGCTGGCCACTCTCCATTAAAGACGTATATGGTTGAGATTTCCTATAGGGAGGATCCAACGGTTAGACAAGGGTGTATAGCTACCCCCGGTGGTAGCCCAGTATTTTTGATTCTAGATATTGATGTTTAATACCTTGAATTGTTTTGGTGATGAACATGGATGTATTATAAGAATTGTTTTTGTCTGATTGAGAGCCTTCCAAGTTATGTAAGGATTGCTTTTATCTGACATCAAATGCATACAAGTGAAATATTACTGGTGCATGTGTTGTGTACTTTTTTGTGCAGGAAGTACACCACCGAGATCTTGATTATCTTATAATTTTGTAAATGGAAAGTAATGAGAATTAAGTGAGTGAATACCTCCTTGAACAGACTGTAAGGTTTTCTTCCGTTCCTAATAATTAGTGGTGATATACTGATACGTGGTATTAATTTCTTGGCACAATAAAATGCACACTAAAAAATTCTCTCATTCAGAGTGAAGTCAGTAACTCTATTCTTTTGAGTGGTCAGAGCGGTGCTGGTAAAACATAAACAACAAAAATGATTATGAAGTATCTTTCTTATTTGTATACTGATGCATTGCATCTACAACATATTAAATTTTAAAGTGTGGTAAATTGTGCTTGACATTTGACTTGTCATTGCAAGGTAGGCATACGAACACCAACAGTTTATCAGGTAGAGGCTGCCAACATATCTTCTATCCCTAACATCATGGTAGGCAGTGGGAAGTATTTATATTCTGTTCCTTGATCTTTGTTCTGAAGATAGCTGCAGATTGACATTAGAACTAAGATAGTCTCAAATCGAGACCTGATTTGTTGTCACAATCAAGGGAGTATTAATGTATTATTCTTTTAAACTGCATCTCTAATTATATGTGGATTTTTTTTGAGAATCACCGTTTTTATCCGATCTCTGAAAATCTTGAGTGCGGGCTCTCAAGAGAAAGACAAAGCAATTGCTCCATCAGCGTAAGTGATGTAATTACTCAATTCTTATTTTAGTAAATAAATCTGTAGATCAGGTTTTCTGCTTGAGAGCATGTGGTTAGTGATGAGCGGGATGGACGTCAAGCTGCTGGATAAATAAGCTTATAAATCATATCCATCACCTACTCTGTAGGTGATAATTTACAAAATTAAAATCGTGGTTTGTTGCCTTTAGCTTATTTTCACATGTCCATTAGTGAATCATGGACATCTTTGAGTAGCATATACTTAGCACCTTTCTTCAGTAACAACCTAATGCAATATATAGACTTGCAAATGAAAAAGAACTGTGCATACAGACAGTGGCAGACCTTAGTGAAGGCCAAAAGGGGCCATGACCCCCCCCCCCCCCCCCCCCAACTCAATCACAATTTACATAATACTACTTAGTATTTATTATTTTTCACCATATAAAACACAAAATTATTTAAATTAGCCCCCTCGACTCCCATCAAGTACCTTTTGGCCCCTCCAACAATTACGATCAAGGTCCGCCACTGCATACAGACACCAATCTATTTGTATCAATCAAGGAAACAAATGTCCCTGTAGTGCTTACTCATGAACACGGTAATTGTGAACAATACCGAAATTTTGTTGTGGAGAATTTAGGTCTAATACTAACGGAATGGAGGAATTTAGTTAACCATGCCTCTCAGTAAAAATAAACTATTGTATAATAAGCAAAAATTTAGGGGAATCAAGCATAAATCAAGAACAAGGTGGGCGAGAAAATTACCATCAGCGAAAGAGTGGCCGCAGATCAAGCATAATTTTGTTGTTTCAATTTTGAACATTTATTCCTACACAATACTAACAATATAATCCTAAAAATCTCTCAAATATAGCTGAAATGCTAACATTTTTAATACTAAATAATGCACAAGCTTTGTGTTGTTAACATCCATGATGTTGTCCGGTCGTGACTGAACCCGAACCCGAATTATTGGGTACCCGAATTTGTTGGGTAGTAAAATACACAAGTATATTTTGGTCTTTATTTCTAAAGGACCGAATTTAAAATAGACCAAAGTATAAAAACCGAATTGTCGGTCATGACCGAATGCCCACCCCTAAGCACACCCAACAGAACGATATATGCTCCCCTTCATCCTTCAGCTCAACCTGACCAAAAGCGACTGTCGTCTTTGGATCATGCCAACGCGCGTCTATTCCCTCCCTGCATCTATTCCCCTCGGCTAGGAGCTCGTCTATGCCACCTGCTCCTATCCACCGTCGAAAGCAGCTTGGCTTGGCACATCGATCAAGAAGACCAAGATTTTATGCATGTTTGTGTATCATCTATGATCAAACAAATCATGACATTCAATGGCATTTTTCCTATTAATACATTGGTAAAATAATGTGTTCCAACTCAACACATAAAAATACATGCCTACAACATAAGTCAAGTGACATGACTTGGATATGCTGATGATGATGTTGGACATTGATCTACAACGTTGTTGAGTTGGCCTAACTTTTGCCTTACATTTATCGTTGAAAAGCATTACTAAATATTAACTAATAACCCCAAACACTACATTATGGTCATCACCCAAGCTCTGTTTCCAAAGATTGGCCACACTACAACTACATGATTCACACTTTAACTCTATGACTCTTGACTATTCCCTATTTTCCTTTGTTTGACATCAAGACTCGTGACTACTCTTGTTGAAACTAATGAACTCGATACACACTTAAAGACACCAAAATTCACCACTAGTGTCTAGAGGCATTGTTACATGAGGAAACACTGAAGTCAGCCCAAAGAAAAGTTCACAAAAGCTAGAAACTACTACCTCTGTTTTGACATATAAGATTTTATAAAAATACTTGCATTTCATAATAGAGGTAATATATGATATGTCCTACTAAATCTTATAGGATTGAAAAACTACATGATTAGAACCACAAACCATAGAAGAAACAAATAAATTTTGCAGAAGGTTTTACTAGATGCAAATTTTCTCCAGATTGAGTATGGAAGAGTCAATAGAAAAACTTCCTACATAATCCAACCTTGTGAATCACGTCGCACATAAAAAATCCTCCAGCCGATGAAACCGCTTTGAATCAATGAAGCCCGTGCCATGTTTGTTTGCGCTTCCGGTAGCTTTTGGTTTTAACTTATAAAACAAAAACAGATAAATAAGTGTTTTTTGGCTTTTGGGTTTTAAAACACTAAATCTTAGTTTTAGCTTCCAAAAAATAAAAGCCAAAGATCTCAAAAAAGCCAAAGAACACCTATTTAGGTGTTATTCTGGCTTATAAGCAAAAGCAAAAGCAAAAGCAAAAGCAAAAAAAAAAAAAAAAAAACCCAGAGGAAGCTTCACTGGTAACCTATAGTAGCCATATCACCGGGAAAGCGGACTACCGAGATTACGCTTTGCCCTTCACGGAGAAAAAGCAGACAATTCTCCCAGGCGAGCTTTCGAGCTGTAGCCGCCACCGCGCCGTCGGAGCGTAACCACCCTCTTCCCAGTCTCCGATGGCGATCTCCCACCTCACCCGCCGCCTCCTGCGCCCCACGACCGCCGCCGCCAGGCTCCTCCCCGGCACGACCTTCCCGAACCCACACGCCCATGCGCGCAACCCCCTCCTACTACTCCACCCCCACCGCCGCTTCTCCACGGCCCCAGGGTCCAACCCCGAAGCCGCCACCGGCACCGGCACCGCCCCCACACCACCGTCTCTGGAATCTATGAAGCACCAGGAGATCGAGGGCCCCACGGTGGAGCGCGACACGTCGCCGCTCGCCGACGAGGCGCGGGCGGAGCTCGACGCCCTCCGACGCGCCACGCAGCGCCTCAGCGCCTCCCTCGCGATCCTCGGCGGGACGCACCTCGCCGCGGGAGCGTGGATCTTCTCCGGGGCCGCGCCCGTCGGGGTCGAGTCGGCCGCGGCGGTGCAGGGAGTGGCGGCGTTCGCGTTCCCCTTCACGGCCGCGCTGGTGCTGCGCCGCGTCATCAAGCCCGTCGCCTTCTTCCAGAGGATGGAGGCCAACGGGAGGCTGCAGGTGCTCACGCTCTGCCTCCAGGCCACGAAGAATGTCAACCTCATGCTGCTCCGGACGCGGGTGGTCGCCATCTCTTGCGCTCTCGGAGTCTCTGTCGGGTCCGTAGCTGCGATCTTGATGCGGTAAGCTTATGCTCGGCTCTAGCCAGGAAGGATGATTGGTGTCAGTATTGGAGGAATAAGAATACGCGAGCTATTGATGTGATGAGGATCCGGAGATATGTGAGTAGACCTTGGAACACTGAATTTCGGTGCTTTTGGACATTCAAGTATGCTTAGTTTCGAATATGTATTATGTATACAGGGACCAAAGGAGTATTAAAGTGGCCGTTTGAATTGTTGCACTTACAATGATATCCCTCTTCTGTTAGATCAAATCAGTCCCCGATTTATACCATCTTCAGTTGATTTACGTTGAACCTGCTCCGTTTCTCAGTTGATAGCTTGTCTGTGAACTATAGGTGATTGTACCTGCATTTTAGATCCCAGCCGCTTACTGCTTTGCTCTCGCATTGCTGAACTGAGTTTTGGAAACTTCATGATTCGACAACTTGGATGAAAATCTTGAGCAGCCAGTTGTGCCGCAGGGGTATAAGGTGTGAGTGTACTTGCAAGTTGCTAGTGCTAGTTATGGCTTCATGCCATCAAAAAATCATTCCTTCAGCCTTCAGTGCAATCCAAGTTTCAGCTTTGAAAATTAACCAGCTAATTGAGTTTTTACCGGCGGTGGTTTGTGAGATGTCGAGTAAGTTATGCCTTACAATATTCGAAGGGTTTGGATAATAAGTGTGCATAAAAAATGTGGAGAATCTGGGCTTGTTTTGGATAATGGAATACCTATGTCTAGATTAAATTTTCATATTTTCGAGTAGTGTCTGTCGTTTCCTCATTTCTAGTTGCATGAACATGTACATCCTTTTCTAGCAGTAGCATGTTTTCTCTTGTTCTATTCACTTTTGTTTTGTTCACTCTATGCCCAAGTATAGTACATTCTTTTTTGCCATTCCTTGTTATCAAGTAAATTCTCAGAGAGCTTCGATAGATCAGCTTTGACTACATATCTTATTGCCACTAAAGCTGTTCTAGGTCTAGGCCGCATTGATGCATGCCCTTATTGACAAGTTCTGTTGGGGAATCTTTTATCGTTTCATGGATTCAATCCAGTCACACCACAGTACATTGATATTGTTTGTTTATGTGGTGGTTTTTAGAGATGCACTGTAAAGTTCTTGTCTAACTTCAGCTTTAGTTCAACTCAGCTTGGTCCAGTATGATCCTGGGTGATGAAATGCAAATATGTGGACCTTTTTTCCCCCAATGTTCTCTTTAAGCACATTTACAGCTTAAACGGAACGATAAGTTAATGGTTACTCTTACCTGTCCACAGCATGCAACTTTGCTGAAACCTACTTGTTATCAATGATTCAGTGTTGAGTCCTTCACCTGAATTGGGATTTAGTTTTTGCAACTGTCATTGCTTTTAGAATCTCTTGATTAGTACATGTGAGAATTGAGACTTTCCATTCTCCAGTCTTGACCTAATGCATGTATGAAGCAAGGTTTAGCTATATATGCTTCAGTTAGTATAGCCTAATTGCTTATCAAGCAAACTGTTCTAATTTTTGTTAACAGCATCTGCAGAGTGATATTTTTTTAGAATGAAGACTGATATTTCTTGTTGGCCTTGAAGAGCAATAAGTCAAATAGTTGCAAAAAATACACATTACAGATTATAGAGGCCTGAATGAAGATTTTTTACTTGTCTACAGTTTGATAACTTTTTTACAATAGAAGTTAAGATACACACCAGACAAGTGGTCTAATATCTAACGAAATATAGAAAATATGATGATTGTATAGCAACATTATATACCAGAATTTTGGCAAAAATATAACTGAGGAAGGTGTGTAGTCTTTTATCGAAGTCTATGTATACCATATATTGCTCTTTTTTTAAACTGCAGTGTAACCTATGTACAAGTTGTGTTGTTTTGTACAGAACACACATCAGGCATCCCCTGTTAGTTATGTTTTAGTCGGCAGTGTAGGTGTAATAATCATGTAATAACCGGCTCCTTTGGATGACAAAGATTTACCGGCATTTTTGTGATTGACAGATACGATTTATCCAGAAGGTCTAGCAATTAGAAAAGCATCTTCATTACAGCTGCCCTTTTCATCTTTATAAATAGGCAGGCATTCAGAGTGAAAGGAAGTTGCAGATCATTTAAGTTCAGCTTCCAGTCCATGTAATCTTTAGATATCTTTTCATCTTATTCTGCCAGGGCACTTATGGAAACCGCTGAAACCCTGCGTTATCAGCAACCTATGTAGTTCTCTGGTCCTAGTTTGTTGCTATCCCAGTTTTTTTTGAAACGGAGGCAAAAGATTTGCCCCAATCTATTAATTAAGAAGAAGAGATGCTCAGTTAATTAATGGAAAACCGGGCGAAAACCGCTACAAGAAAACCACAAGCGAACGACACCCCACAAATGCAACAACCCAACCAACGAGGCAAACCAACATCCACTCCAAACCTACAGCAACCGAACTAACAACATCTATCCCGGTTTAAATTGCAAGGCCAAGAAGTTAGTTGCGGAGAAGGGTTCTGTCATTGGGCCCTTTGCTCTTCTGGGTTATATATTTGTTTAATCTTATCTTACATCTAGGTAAATCTTCTGTATACGTATTGTTTTCCTTGTCAGTAATCACTGGTTCTATTCTAGCTGGTAAATCAAAGCACGGTAGCCCTGAGACTGAAATAACACAATGTTTAGTCTGAATATGGTTGGTGTTACATGGTACTGCCTTCAGCTGTGTGGTTCTTTTGTTATCTGAATGAGTTCCTAGTTCCTAGATAATTTAAACGTGTGCCCCCCTGCTCATCAGATTGTGCATACACCAACTAAGAAACATCCCGCAAAGATCATCACTGTTAAATTTTTAACTGGGGGTTGCACGGGGTTTGTTGGAGCCACCCTTCCTAAGTGCTAACCTGTCTGGCGTTTGCCTGCAAAGTGGAGATGGTCTGGACTCTGGAGTCATGTATCCTGATACTTCTTCTTGTCTTGGGCTAACAGGGAGTATCTCATCTTTTATAATGTGGTTGGATCCTGAGAGCATCTCATTATCAACCGCTTATTTATTTTTGGGTGTGGAACTAGTAGTAAAATACATTATTTTTTTACAAGATGTACATCGTAAGATTAATTGACGGGATTAATATTGCACTCTTTTCCTGTATGCGGTCATCATCAGGGAAATTGACGGTTCACAACGTTTGTGCAGTAAGAGAGTAAAAAAGCAGATATGCATTCCTTGCCACAGTTGACACGAATTTGAAATGTAGGAATCGGGTAAGGAACTCCAAAGAGAAACTTCTGCTCCCTCTACATTTTGGAGGATTATAAAAGCAAACTCAAACGTTTTGTCATTGTCCCGTTGAAAAGGAAAAAAAGAACGGAATTTTGTGATTTGGAAGAGTTTAGTTACTCTAAAAATATCCATAGGCATCTCATCTTCCATACATGTTTTCTTGAAATGAAAAAATTGTTCAAAATCCTGGTTGAGATTTTCTTAAGGATTCCAAGGTGGTCTCTATGGGAGAAACATTTTCCTCTATAGATTCATGTGTAGTTTCCTCTGTGAAGAGTCGAACATCTGATTTTACTCTTGTGATCCCAATTCCTCTGGGGTTATAATGTGCTTGTTCTCCATATTTTACATTCCAGAATTTATTTTTCGTCCATCCAAAGTAGACCATAAATCCCTTTAAGAAGTCTATGATGATATCCCTCTCACTTCTTGTTCTCTCTTATTCGTTCATTCCACGTCGTGCAATTTTCCCGTACTTATATATTTTTTTACTTACGTTTTCCCATAGTAATATTGTGAGTGGACGCTCATTTGTTTCCGTGGTAATAGAAATTTGTTTGGTTGGAAAACAGAGTGGCACTCATGTTTCTCAAATGAATTAGTCCTAGAAGTTCTCCAAATGATCATGCTAGTGAGTAGTCGAATACGGCAGCTCCGGAGAGCCAGCCTGCGATTTTTTTATAATTTAAAATAATTGACAAGTGAATTTATAAAATCAACCGCTTTAGATGAAATACGCAGGTGCTCTGCCGATTTCTTAACAATGCCATACGCACACGCGAAGCATTGAAACATTTAACAGTCGAAATGCCTTGAAACCAAGACTTGTATCATCACAAACAAATTAACACGGTCTGATTGAATTGAGTATATAAATTAGGCCAAGCAGGTGGCAAACAATAATACAATATCCATCAATCCCTCTCTCCAAGGGAAGAACAGAATATAACAAGAAAGCACCAAATTAATCAGACCGGTGCATACATAGCAATTCGCCAAAAGGAGGAGAAAAAACAAAACGAAATCAAGATAGATCAAAACACACGCATGCATCCATCATCAGAATGCACGCGCATGCTTTGGATTTAGGCGCGTGCATCTTCTTCCCTTCCTCCTCGCAGCGAATGGGTGAAGGCGCGCTTACTGCAGGTAGTAGGCGAAGAAGGAGAGCACGGTGGCCCCGAGCACGGCGCCGATGGCAGGGACGGCGGCGGAGCCGGAGCTGGCGGCGCCGGGGGCCGGGGCGGGGGCCTCGGCGGCGAGGGCCACGGTGGCGGAGGCGGCGACAAGGACGGCGCAGGCGATCTTCTTCATCTCCATTTCCTTCTTGGTCGGTCGAGGTGGTGGTCTCGGTCGGTCGGGGAGAACGATCGAGAGCACCGGTGCCGGAGAAGAACGGAGGCGAGGAAGGCTGCTGCTCTGTGGATTGCTCTGTGTCCTTGCTGCTTTGCCTGAGGAGAGATGGGAGCGCGGGGCCGCCATTTATAGGAGGGTTAGCGGGCTAATCTTGGGGAGTGGTCGCCATGTGGAGGAGCTTCCGGCCGTGCGTGCATGTGCATGCGACCGAGGCGGGCGGCCTGGCGGTAATCTCTCGGAGGAGACTGGGACGGAGACGAACGCGTCGCGCGGCTAGTCCGTTTTGATCGTTGAAAGCGTCTGGCTGATAGTTTAGGTATGGTTAAACTAGGATTTTGAAGTTCAAATTTCTGCCTTCGAAATTGCGTGTTGCGATTGACGAAACATAGTCTCGACTAACACTGGTAGCTATGGATTGTGGTAGGAGCAATGTCCGTTCATCGAGCAGAATGAAACACTATTATGTATTCAGAGTCTCGCTAGACATGCGTGACGTAGCTGAGAAACACCCTCCGTAAAGTAAAAGACTACCATCTACTCTCTAGTGGAGTTTCCACTCTCGAAATCAGGTAAATCGCCATCTTCCCAAAGTACAATGTATCTATTTTCTCTTGCATTAGATAAGCGCAATATGAAGCGAAGTTAGACTTTCATTCATTTTCAGAGGATATACCTGTCGGTTCTGTTTATTCAGATATTCCCTTGTACTTGTGTTGGTCTGAATTGACATATGGAACCTAGTTTTCGACGTGCCTACTGCAACACCATGTTTTGAGCTGGAAAAACATAAGCAGGCAACTTGCCGCTATAATTAACTGAATTTTGATAATACAAAGCCTGCGAAACATTAATCATAGTACAGAAAGCCAATTCAGCCCTATGGTGTGCGCCAACGGTGTCATGGAGGCCTTTACCTTGCCTGTCCGGCAGCCGAGCACCAACGGGATGGATGATGACAGTCCATGGTGTCGTGGGTCCGACACCATATTATTCTCACCAATGATTTAGCCTTTTTTTTTGCCTCATCGCCAAAAAACACCTGGCAGAAGGACCCTCATCTGCAAGACTGCATCCCATCAGATTTCTGATTCTCCTTCCTTTGGTGAATAATTTGGTTTGGGTTAGCTCGTCGGGTCCTTGAAGCATCTCGCCGTTCATAATTGCATTTGTTTAGTTCCCGCTTCATGATATGCGATGATTTCAGTCAGGAACATGTTACGGTTAACAGATTAGGTAGCTACACACACTCATTGGCCTGAAACGTGGAACATTTTTTTTAGGGAACAACGTGGATCAAGTTAATTGGCAGGTTTCTATGATTTCTAATCACAATGCTCATCAAAGACCGGAATCATGCAGTTTAAAGTTTGAGGGAACTGTTCCAGAAAAAAAAATTAAAGAGGAACTAGCACATGTTGCATCGCTCACCACTGCAATAATCAGTCACTTTCTCAATGTTTGGTAGGTTAAGTCTCAACCATCCGCTAACAATCTAAGCAAGCTGCTATCATTTTTCAATCAAAAACCTTTGCCATGTTATTTACAAGTCCTTTCAAAATGCTTGGTAAATCTTATGAGACCACTGTTTGGACATTATAACGGAAACTCAAGTTGCTTTCGTTTTCGACAGATGATTCGGACAATGCAATTATAGTCTTCGAATGTATTCGTGCATTGCAAACTGGAACGAGACGGCATGATTTTTTTGTTAATGAACATAATTTTGATAAAGCAATGACTGAAAACAATAATGATCACAATAGGGAAAGCTAATTCAAACCTATGGTGTGCCAATGGTGTCATTATAAGCCAATTCAATCTGTCCGGCAGCCAAGCACTAAGGGCAATCCTAACGGGCTGCCGCATTACAGACCGCATTTTGGAGATTTCAGCTCTAGGATACTTGATTCAGCCCACAAATGGAACGCTGAAGTTTGTATACTTTACTAGCATCCCTAGATCAACAAAACCTTTGGATTACATCGTATACAACTCTTCTTTAATGTTGCCATTGAGGAACGCAGTTTTAACATCCATCTGCCAAATTTTATAGTCATAAGATGCAACGATTGCTTCTAAAACTCTAACAGGCTACGAAGCGCTGCCCGTAGTGACGCTTGGCTTCGCGATCTTGAGATCGACGCGTGATCGACTGCATCTTCATCGACAATGTTTGTGCGGGAACGTAATCCCCGCTTTCAGCTTCGAGGGTGAGTCCCGTTGCTACCATCTTCTAGATATGATCTTGGTTAGATAGTGGTTCGCGCGTAGGATTTTTATTATTTTCCATGCTACGAACCCATCACAAATTTACCCAGGTTTGACCGCTCCGTAGGAGGTAAAGATCTACTCATTCCTGTCTGATCTTGATTGATGGTTTATGAAATGATTACATCGATGGCTATTGTGTGTTTGCTTGATGGCTAGATTCCTCTCCTTGCCGGCGTCCCCTTCTAGGCCTTTATATAGCAGGCCAGGTCCCAGGTCGGTTCCGGCTAGGTTACAAGCCCTAGGATTCTTTCCTTCCTGGTAGTGCACGCCAGGGATAGACGGGCTTCTTGGGCTTCTTACCACCTTTATCCTCCTGGGATTCTATTCGTCGGCTACTGCCTCCTGGGCTCCTTACTGGGCTGGACCAAGTATACCAACAGTGGGGACCTGCTAAGGTCATGCCCACGTCAAAGTGATCCATAGCTTTGATAGCCTACACATATGGGATGGCAACAATGGCTCAATGCATATGTGATGGTGCGGTGTTGATGTAGATGACCGACCAGTTGGGAACCCTGATGCGGCACAGTGTTGATGATGTAAGTCACCGTCCAGTTGGGAACCCCAAGAGGAAGGTATGATGAGCACAGCAGCAAGTTTTTCCCTCAGTAAGAAACCAAGGTTTAATCGTCCAGTAGGAAAAAGCCAAACTCCAGAAAGTGATGGTTGCTAGCCTAGTGACTTCCAACAAGGGCGCCGTTTACGACACTTGTTAGTGCATCCTCAACTAGTAGCAACGTGGAACCTGCACACAACACAACCAAATACTTTGCTCCCAACTTACGATGAGGTTGTCAATCTCACTGGTTTGCTATAAACAAAGGTATGAGCGTATCGAGTGGAAAGCAATAGTAGTATGCGAGAAAGTAAACAGGTGATAGCAATATAAAGGAAATTGGACCAGGGTCCACAGTTCACTAGTGGCGTCTCTCCATAAGATAAATAACAACATGCTGGGTAAACAAATTACAATTGGGCAATTGATAGAATAAAGATAACGTGCATATGTCGCGAGGATCACTATGAGATTTACTCTGGGCATTACAACAAGATACATAGACCGCCATCCAACTGCATCTATGACTAATAATCCACCCACGGGGATATCGTCCGAACACCCCACAAGTATTAAGTTGCGAATAACAGATAACTGCATTAAGCAAAGTGTGTAATGTAAACAAAGCATATGCCCTTGGGCATAAGAATATTTTTTTCTCCCTAGTGGCAACAGCACATCTACAACCTTAGAGGTTTCTGTCACTCCCCCAGATTAAATAGAGGCATGAACCCAACTATTGAGCATAAATACCCCCTCTTGGAGTCACTAGTATCTACTTGGCCAAGATAGCTACTAACAACGGAGAGCATGCAAGATCATAAACAACATAGAGATAACATAAGATATATGAT
The DNA here is from genome assembly GCA_007115705.1 of Dactylis glomerata. Classification (NCBI taxonomy): domain Eukaryota; kingdom Viridiplantae; phylum Streptophyta; class Magnoliopsida; order Poales; family Poaceae; genus Dactylis; species Dactylis glomerata. Next base: position 421,366 of record QXEO01000082.1, read on the forward strand.
TCAGCACATCAACTCAACATAACATCAATATTCACCGGATCCCAACAAACACAACATGTAGAATTACATAACGGTGATCTCGATCATGTAAGGCAGCTCACGAGATCTAAACATGAAGCACATGGTGGAGAAGACAACCATCTAGCTACTGCTATGGACCCATAGTCCAAGGTAGACTACTCACTCATCGCGTCGGAGGCAAGCATGGCGATGAAGAAGACCTCCAGTGGCGATTCCCCTCTCTGGCAGGGTGCCGGGAAGAGCTTCTGGACCCTCCCGATCTCGGGTCGACGACGGCGGCGGATCGCGATGTGTTTCTAGAAAATTGATCGGGTCCTCAGGTTTTTCTGTCGGGGGGGGGGGGGGGGGTCTTTATAGGCGAAGGGGCAGCGTCAGAAGTGGACCAGGTGGGGCTCACCATAGGGCGGCGCGGCCAGGCCCTGGGCCGCGCCCCCTGGTGGTGAGACCACCCTCTGGCTCGGTTCCATCTCCTCTTCGGTGCTCTGGAAGCTTCGTTTAATATCTGGATGTTTGGCTTTTGTTTCGTCCAATTCTGAGAATATTTCCAGTGTAACTTTTCTGAAACACAAAAACAGCAGAAAACAGGGAACTGGCACTGTGGCATCTTGTTAATAGGTTAGTTCTGGAAAACACATAAAAACGCCACGAAGTGTAATGAAACACTAAGCAAATGGTGTAAAAACAAGCATGGAGCATCAAAAATTATAGATACGTTTGAGACGTATCAAACCCCAAGAGAAGGTGTGATGAGCACAGCAGCAAGTCTTCCCTCAGTTATGAAACCAGGGTTTATCGAACCAGTAGGAGAAAGAACCAAACTTAAGAAGGTAATGCTTGCTAGCTACGTGACACTCCGGACAATGGCACCAGAAATATTGTTGGTGTGTCTTCACCCAGCAGCAACATGAAACCTGCACACAACACAAACAAGTACTTTGCTCCCAACTGACGATGAGGTTGTCAATCTCACCGGTTTGATGTAAACAAATGATTGAGCGTATCGAGTGGTAAAAGGATAATAGTATGCAAGAAAGTAAATAGTGCGAGTAAAAGTAAAACGGTATAGCAATGTAAAGGAAATTGGACCGGGGTCCACAGTTCACTAGTGGCGTCTCTCCATAAGATAAATAATAACATGCTGGGTAAACAAATTACAGTTGAGCAATTGATAGAGTAAAGATAACGTACATACATCACAAGGATCACTATGAGGTTCACTCTGGGCATTATGACAAAATACATAGACCGCCATCTAACTGCATCTATGACTAATAATCCACTCGCGGGGAATCATCCGAGGACCCCTTGAGTATTAAGTTGTGAACAACACATAATTGCATTAAGCAAAGTGCATAATGTAAACAAAGCAAATGTCCTTGGACACAAAAATGTTGTTTTCTCCCTAGTGGCAACAATACATCTACAACCTTAGAGGTTTCTGTCACTTCCCCAGATTAAATAGAGACATGAACCCAACTGTCGAGCATAAATACTCCCTCTTGGAGTTACTAGCATCTACTTGGCCAAGATAACTACTAGCAACGGAAAGCATGCGAGATCATAAACAACATAGAGATAACATAAGATATATAATTAAGCGCATCAACTTGACATAGTACCAATACTCATCGGATCCCAACAAACACAACATGTATGATTACACAAAGATGATCTTGATCATGTAGGGCAGCTCACAAGATCTAAACATGAAGCACATGGTGGAGGAGACAACCATCTAGCTACTGCTATAAACCCATAGTCCAAGGTAGACTACTCACACATCACTCCGGAGGCGACCATGGTGGTGGAGAAGGCCTCCGACAGGGTGCCGGGAAGAGCTCCTGGATCCTCCCGATCTCGCTTCGACGACGGCGGCGGCTTGCAGTATGTTTCGAGGAAAAGCAATCCGTCCCTTAGGTTTTTCCGGTCGAGGGGTCTTTATAGGCGAAAGGGCATCGTCAGAGGTGGGACCAGGCGGTCTCACCATGGGGTGGCGCGGCCAGGGGCTGGGCCACGCCGCCCTGTGGTGAGGCTGGACCCTGGCCCCCCTCTGTCTCATCTTCGGTCTTCGCGAAGCTTCAGTAAAAATAGGAGGTTTGGCTTTTGTTTCGTCCAATTCCGAGAATATTTCCTGTGTAACTTTTTTGAAACACAAAAACAACAGAAAACAGGGAACTGGCACTATGGCATCTTGTTAATAGGTTAGTTCCAGAAAATGCTTAAAAATGCCACGAAGTGTAACAAAACACAAAGCAAATGGTGTAAGAACAAGCATGGGGCATCAAAAATTATAGATACATTTGAGACGTATCAAGCATCCCCAAGCTTAACTCCTGCTCGTCCTTGAGTAGGTAAGTGATAACAAAAGAATAATTTTTGAGGTGACATGCACCATCACAATCTTGATCATCTATGTAAGCATTGAGTGCTGGGATCAAAGAACTTAAAACATGGGCATAAAAGACATAATCTTGACAATAAGAACTTAGCAACCATGTTATAACATGAAAAGAAACACAAACGAAAGATCATGAATAATGAAACAATGAAAGTCAAACATGTGTTCAAATCATATGGGAAAACATAGCAAATGGTTTTCAGCTTGTCCTTCATCGAATAGCAAAACATAAATGCATATGACACCTTCAAGTTTAAAAGGGCGACTAGATACAAATAATTTAAGAACAAGTGAAACCATAATTATAAATCAATCAATGATAACTTTGGGACAATGCACATTAAACTCAAAATGGCAACTATGCTCTCTTAGACAGTGCATAAAGGTAGAAGGTGGAGACTCAACATAAAAGTAAAAGAAAGGCCCTTCGCAGAGGGAAGTAGTGATTGCAAGTTTTATAAACCTTCAAAAATTATGGTACTTACTAGCTTTGAGCTCTCATTGCCCCCATCATAGGCATCTTGAATGGTTAAAGTAAATGCGAGAACGTTTATGAGCATATGCTTGACAAATCATAAGTTGAAAACCTCGTGTCCCATGAAGTACGAATACCCAAACCTCATGCTACTCGACTTAGGGTCTCAAGCAAGCTCTTGTCATTGTAAGTATACACGTATCATCGAGAACCACCAACGGGGTACCTCCTTGCCCGATGACATGGAACAAGCCCACATCAAAATGATAGGACAAACAGACAATGAACACCTCAGTATCTCTTTTATTTACCATTGGTATAGCTTTTTATTTTGAGATGCGTCATCGAATGTCCACTATGGGCATGCTGTAAATTTCCACCATGAATAATGCATGGCTTAGATTAGCGGCCCAGGCGTTTCTCTAACACATATACAAACTCCATGATCCCGCAAGATTTCCCAACTTGTTTCACATCGCGAGTATCCATAAACAAAAGATCACGATATCAACTCAAATAAGAGAAGTGCAATGTTGAAAGCTTACCCCATGATGGCATGGTTTGGCTAATTTCCAACTTACAACTTGCAAGCATAACATCAACATAAAAGAACCACAATGTCATAATTTTAAAAGCGAGAAAAGTAAAGTGTGCCATCAGGTTCGTGAGAGCTTTACTGACTAATTTTCACATAACACCAAAAGAGTTTAATTTGAAGGATAGATAAAAGCAAGTCAAATATACTTGGAATAGCAAGTTGCTAATAGGTATGTATGGTGGACACATTGGAATAACTTGGTTTTTGGGAGTTGGATGCACGAGTAGAGCTCATACTCAGTACAAAATTAGGGCTAGCAAAAGACTGGGAGCGACCAATTAAGAGAGCAATAGCGGCCATAATCATGCATAGCAACAAAACATCATTAAGAGAATCACAAAATGGCATCACAAGTCAAAAACCAAATGATCATAGAGGCTTATGGCGACTTTGTAAGAGTCAAACATGTGGTAAGCATGCGCCAAGTCAACCCAAAAAGCATCAAGGAGAAAACCAAATAAATGCTTCCGTATAATAAAAACGACGCATGATTTTTTTCAAAGGCTCATTAAGCAATCTCAGTCATTTGAGACAAGTCATGCTACAGCAAAAACCACTAAGCATACTATCAAAACGACATCAAGCATGGCATGAAAAAGTCTAAGCCGCAGTCTAAACAAGCTCCTTTTTGTACCACTTTTTTGCATGAAACTTTTTCTTTTTTCCAACACCATTCAAACCTTTTTGAGACAACTCTTTTGATAAAAACCAACATAGACCAGTAGTCTAAATACACCTTGATGCAAAAATAAAACAAAATCTGAACAAAAATCAAGGCGAAAAATGAAAGCTAAACGCAGTTCTAGAAAAAGAGAACACTCGTTGAACGATAAGAGTGGAAACTAGAGTGTTCTTGGCAAATGAAAAGCAAGTAAATCTCCTACAAAAGAAATTTGTTGGGGTCCAACCATATATTGCAGCAAACAAAATAAAATAAAACTGAAAGCAAAAGTAAAGACGCTCCAAGAAAAATGCATAGTGCATGAAGCAATAAAAATATAGTATGTTGAAAGGTGACCTAATTTTTGCCGATGAAGAAGGGGTGCCTCGGGGGCATCGCCAAGCTTTGACGCTTGTACCTCTTGGATATTTCTTGGGGTGACATGGGCATCCCCAAGCTTGAGCTTTTGTCCATACTTCATCTCATCTCATCATTCTCCAATCCCTACACTTGAAAACTTCCTTCATACAAAACTTCACACAATTCTATTAGCAACGTTAGCATAAGCATAATAGTGAATCAATCCTTTTTGGTTCAGTTTTAAACTCAAAAACACCACATATAAAGCATATAATACGGTAGCAACTTCCCCAAAAGTTCCGTGATCAAAAGAACTCAAAAAGAAAGCGATCGAGAGGCAAACACAAATCGTGGCAGAAATCTGTCAAAACAGAACAGCTGACAAAGGTCGATTTTTTCGAGGACCTTCTATTGCTCAAATCGAAAAGTGCAAAACTAATGAAAGTTTGGATATAACCTAGGGCATATGAACAAGAAATCACAGGTCAAAAATATATTCTGAGAATTTTCACAATTTTTTTACGGTGCAGCACCGAAAGCTATTTCAGGACAACAACTTCCCCAAATCTTACCTCCCTCAAATTAGAGGTTCTTCTTGGAACAACAACGAAATAAAAAGGATAAGGAGCGGTCATTACAGTAGTAATAACTTCCAAGACTCAAATAAAAGAAAAAGAACTGAAAATAAAACATTGGGTTATCTCCGAAGAGTGTTTTTCTGTAACGCCATTGAGCTAGGCGCAGAAAGTGCAAATCAAGTATTTTCAAATGAAGCATTAAGATCAATTGCAGAAGTCTTTTCAACAATAAATTGAATTGTGTCCAAATGAGTTTTTGAAGATCCCTTATGAACACTTTTTGGTACACTACTTTCATCAAAAAGATTTTCAGGACAAATCCAATTGAAATTCTTTTCCAAAGCTTCATGCAATCCTACAAGTTTGCAAGGTATTGGTACTTTGATATCTTCTTTGGTTGTACCAACAACATTAACAGGTGAGCCAAGCATATTAAAATGCTCAAAAACTTTCCTAGCTTCGATAGCAAAATCTCTAAATTCTCTACGCAAAGTCTCCAAAATAAAGTCTTTCTTTTCGGAGTCTTCGATATCATGAAGCTTAAGAAACATTTGTTGCATAAAAGGATTAAGGTTAACAAACCTAGCCTCCAACATGTCAACTAAAAGCAGCAGCAACTTCATAACTAGGAGCAAGCTCAGCCAAAGATCTATCCTCAACATCTTTATGCATACTAATATGATTAAAGAACTCCTCAATGTTACCTTTCCCAATAATAGAACCACTACCTACTGAGAGGTCCTCCAAAACATACTTAGGGAACAACATAATGCACTAAAAGTAAAAGTAACGGAATGCAATCTATCGAAGGAACTATTTTTTTTTGTATTTTTTGATAAAAAGATGCAAGAAAAAATAAAATAAAGCAAAACAAAAACAAAGTAAAAGATTGTACGTGAGAGACTCCCCTTGCAGAAGAATTCTTTCTCCCCGGCAACGACGCTAGAAAACTTGTTGATGGTGCGGTGTTGATATAGATGACTGACCAGTTGGGAACCCCAAGAGAAGGTGTGATGAGCACAGCAGCAAGTCTTCCCTCAGTTATGAAACCAAGGTTTATCGAACCAGTAGGAGAAAGAACCAAACTTAAGAAGGTGATGCTTGCTAGCTTCGTGACACTCCGGACAATGGCGCCAGGAATATTGTTGGTGTGTCTTCACTCGGCAGTAACGTGAAACCTGCACACAACACAAACAAGTACTTTGCTCCCAACATACGATGAGGTTGTCAATCTCACCGATTTGCTGTAAACAAAGGATTGAGCGTATCGAGTGGTAAAAGGATAATAGTATGCAAGAAAGTAAACAGTGTGAGTAAAAGTAAAACAGTATAGCAATGTAAAGGAAATTGGACCGGGGTCCACAGTTCACTAGTGGCGTCTCTCCATAAGATAAATAATAATATGCAGGGTAAACAAATTACAGTTGGTGTCGGTGTTCTGGATACCGGGGTATCCCGGTCCACCTGCTCCTGGGCCTCTTCAACGGCCCAGCTTCGGCCCAGGGGGCAACGACAACCGAAGCTGTTGGAGAAGACCCTCATGAGGAGGCGCCTCACGAGGAGAACGACGACTAAAATCGCTAAGGACCAGAAGACCTCCTCACGAGCCCCCGCTGGTGAGGTGAGGGACCACGTCCACATCAGCTCAGCACGTTTGCGTGCAGAGCAAGAAGATGAAGGGCAGAAGACCGCGTACCGCCCACGCTACCCCCGACAGGGAGGAGACCAGCTTTCGCCGTGCCTGCATAAAGCAGAACAGTGGTTGTTGGCCACCCCCCCTAAAAATAGCGTGGACGGTGCAGGGCGCCAGAGGAGGACGTCAGCTTCCTCCACCCACTCCGGTGGACCGGCACCACTACTCTACGAAGACTACGTCTACGAAAGAATAAAGTCTACAGCTGTCCTCCCTCCTTGGCCGTGTGTGGCAACCCCTTCCCCAAGAAGATAAGGGGAAGGAGGACCTTGGCGCTATAAAAGGAGGGGAGGCCACCCCTTAGAGGGGATCGAATCTTCAACTCCGGGCTCCTAGCTAGGCTAAGTTAGTTCTTCTACCTTCGGCCAGCTAGAGCTCTGTAACCAAGACCTTGTACTCCCTGCGAGGTGTCGCGTCGTAATACAAGAAGGCAGGAAGTAGGGGTTTTACCTCAACACGAGGGCCCTGAACCTGGGTAAAGCTCGGCGTCCCTCTCTGCAGTGTGTTGTGTGTTCGACAACTCGAGGCTTCTGTCACCGTGTTTCGTTGCGATCCAAGATCTCCCACGTTCAGCCCCCTGCGTTCAAATCTTTGGGTCCGTCGCGTGGTACCCCGTGTTCTTGCGACACGAAATCCATTGACATTTGGCGCGCCGGGTAGGGGGCTGTGGTGTGATTTCTTCTAGATCTGCTTCGACATGGCCGATGCCAACGCAAGGCTCGAGCGTCTTCGCCGCTGCAACGCCGTTCAGGGACAGACCAAGCCCATCTTCCATCGCCGAGACGCTTCGGCCGGGGAGGAAGAAGAGGAAGACCTAGAGTCCTCCTACCTCCCGTCCGGGCGTACAGAGCCTTCGCTCTCCTTCACCGCCACCGCCACTTCTCGCGCTCGTTCGGGGAGTCAGCTGTCTCCTGCGCAGGCTCTCGCCATGGCGCAGGAGCTGCTGCACTATCAGCCCACTGATGACGGGCGTGAGGGGTGGCGCGCTCGAATCGCCGAGCTCGTCGCCATCGCCAATGAAGACCCAGCCCAGGGAGGAGCCCAGGGCGCGGGAGAACCAGATCCGGCGACGGGGCGCCGCGCCCCGGGCGCTGGAGATGGGAAGGCCACCAAGGCCAAGAAGGTAGCTTCCCGCGCTGCATCTTCGCCGCGCGGGGAGCCCAGCTACCAAATCATCCAACGCGCTCCGGAAGACGCACGTGTCTCCCTTGAGCGCCGCCGCGAAAATCATGACCGCGCCATCGACGACATCGGCGAAGCTGGCAAGAACATCAAGACCCCCGGGGACCCGATCTACAACCCCAGGTGCCTTGCTCTCGTTCGCCAGCAATGCTATGTGGTCTGGCTTGACAAGTTCAAACCGGACATCGGCACGCGGTACGATGGGACCACCAACCCCGTCGAGTTCCTCTAGCTCTACGTCGTCGCCGTCCAGGCCGCGTGTGAAGATCAGCGTGCGATGGCCAATTGGTTCCCCATGGCCCTCAAGGACGCTCCGCGAACTTGGCTCATGCACATTCCTCACGAATCTGTGACGTCCTGGAAGGACCTGTGCCGTCAGTTCGTCGCCAACTTCATGCCCACGTACGAGCTCCCCGCCACCAAGAATGATCTTAAGGCGGTGCGTCAGTACAAGGGTGAGATGCTTCGTCAATACATCCAGCGCTTCAGCCAGATGAGGAACAAGATCCCCAGGATCTCCAACGAGGATGTCATCTCCGCGTTCTCCACGGGCGTCTCCGATATCAAGATGAGAGAGAAGCTGTCCGTGAATGACGAGCTGATCTCCGTCGTCAGGCTCTTCAAGATCGCCGACCGATGCGCCAAGGCCGAGGAGGGGAGGCTCTTCGTGCACAACCTGCCGGAGGCACTTCCCCCGAAGCCAAAGTCTAAGGACCCCAAGCGCAAGGAGGCCGCGGCCCTCGCGGCGGAGCCTGATCATAAGCAGCGCCGTGGGGACCGCTCCGAGCGCGATAAAGGTCGGCGTCGTCGCTACTGCATCCTCCACAAGAAGGACACCCACAATACCGATGATTGTTGGATTGTCCGGAAGTTTCACGAAGAAAATGGTGTCACCAAGCGTTGGGGGAGTAGTCGTAGCAACGGCAAGGGCGGATCCCGGGGCGATCGCCGCGACGATGACCGGGATGAGGGTCGCCGTCGCAATGGTCTGTCTCGCGCAGATCCCAAGCCGCTACCGTTGCCTCCACCGGCAAATGATCATCGGGAAGAGAACCAGGGGGGCTATCAAGAGCCACGAGGCTTTGCCGCTTGCCTCCTGGGTGGAGCCCAAGCTGCTTTGTCTAACCGCCACTTCAAACAGCTATTGCAAGAGATCGCGGCGGCGCAACCCAGCACCAACAATCGCTTGATGAAGTGGTCCACTAGCAAGATCAGCTTCGATGAGGAGGATCATCTGACCTCCACAAAGGGTGTTGGCACAATTCCCCTCTTGTGCACGCCAACCATCAATAACATCGCCGTCAATCGTACTCTCATCGATGGAGGGGCGGGCCTCAACATCATCTTGGTTGAGGTCTTCAAGAAGATGCAGGTGCCGTATCATTGGCTCATGCCAACCCAACCGTTCTTCGGGGTAACCGAAGGGTCTACAACGCCAATTGGGCAGGTACGCCTGCCCATCACCTTCGGCACCCGGGACAACTACATGACAGAAAGCCTCGACTTCGACGTCGCCTACATTGCGCTGCCATACAATGCCATCCTCGGCTACCCAGCCCTGGCAAGGTTCATGGCAGCAATGCATCATGGCTTCAATGTCCTCAAGATTCTGGGCGCCAACAGCACGATCACCGTGCGCTGCAACGAAAAGGATGCTCTCCGCTCTGTGGAGCATGTCTACCGTGAGGCCGCCGCTATGCTCCCTGCCGACAAAGATCTACTGGAACACTCCGGCGACCTCGCGAGGAAGAAGCAGCTCGTGTCTCAGGAGCGGGCTGCTGCGAAGAAGGCCTCTCTCGAGCCCCACCTGCCGGGCTCGACAGGGAAGAAGTTCGCCGCCTCTACATCGTCTACTCCAAGCGAGGACCTGGTCCATCTGATGCTGGACATGAGCATTGGGGAAGCTGCGGTACCCTCGGGGAGGAGGCCCCAGTTCACCCAAGAGCGCTCTGCTACAAAGAAGGTCCCGCTCCAGGCTGGGGGTTATGAAAACTTCATCACCATCGGGGCATGGCTTTCCCCCAAATAGGAAAGCGCGCTCATCACCTTCCTGCGGGCAAATTCTGACATGTTCGCTTGGACTCCATCAGATATGCCTGGTGTTCCCAGGGAGGTGATTGAGCACCACCTAGTCGTGTGCCCACAGGCACACCCCGTGAAACAGAAGACCAGGAAGCAAGCGCAAGAGAAGCAAGACTTTATCGTCCAAGAGATAGAGAAGCTGAAGAAGGCTAAGTTGATACGCGAGGTGGCCCACCCCACTTGGATTGCAAATCCGGTGGTTGTCCCAAAAGCTAATGGCAGTGGGCGCCTCTGCGTGGACTTCACTAGTCTTAACAAAGCCTGTCCCAAGGATCCTTATCCACTCCCGAGGATAGATCAAATCGTCGACTCCACTGCCGGTTGTGACCTCCTTTGCTTCTTGGACGCCTTCTCAGGCTATCATCAGATCAAGATGGCAAGGGAGGACGAAGAGAAAACTGCCTTCATCACACCTTGCGGCGTGTACTGCTACGTCTGCATGCCCTTCGGCCTGAAGAACGTAGGGGCCACCTTCTAGAGGCTCATGCGCAAGGCCTTGGGGACTCAGATGGGAAGGAATGCGGAAGCCTACGTCGACGACATCATCGTCAAGACTCGCGAGAGTCACACCTTCATCGAGGATTTGGAGGAAACCTTCGTCAACCTGAGGAAGGTAAACATCAAGCTCAACCCCGCCAAGTGCGCCTTCGGCGTACCATCGGGAAAGCTGTTGGGGTTCCTCGTGTCTCATCGCGGGATAGAGGCAAATCCTGACAAAGTCAAGGCCATCGAAGAAATGCGTCCTCCGCGCAATCTTAAAGAAATGCAGCGCCTCGCGGGATGCATGGCAGCCCTAGGGCGCTTCATCGCAAGGAGTGGGGAGAAGGCCTTACCCTTCTTCAAGCTCATGAAGCGCACTGGGAAGTTCGAGTGGACTCCGGAAGCTGACAAGGCCTTCGTCGAGCTGAAGAGGTATCTCACGAGTCCACCGATCATGGTTGCCCCAACATTCCGCGAGCCCTTGCTGCTTTACATCGCAGTGACTTCGAGAACGGCAAGTGCCGTCCTTGTCGCGGAATGGGACGCCAAGGTAATCGCCAAAGAGGGAATCGATCCTCCTTGCCTGGGGGCTCCTCCTGAGGAAGAAGCAGCGGCCTCTCCTGTTCCAGAAGAGAGACTGCTTGCTGCAACTTTGCCGACCGAGCTGCTCCCACAGAGCTATGCTCCTGAGCCTCACGAGGAGAAGACCCCCGAGGGCACCGCCAAGGTGCAGAAGCCCGTGTACTTCATCAGCACTGTTAGGGCATTTTCTCGCCTCCCTAGTTTTGTGTGTTAGTTGACAACACCAGGACATTTTACCAATGCTTTTGTGCAGGAAGATTGGCCGGATTTTTTGGCCGGATTTTTCCAAATCTGGGCCGGATAATCCGCCCCCCCGTGAAAACGGCTAAGGACTAGAAGCAACGAGATGCGCGTCACCCAGATTTTGGGGCGGATATTTCGGCCGGATTTTTCCAAATCTGGGCCGGATAATCCGCCCCCCCCCCCCCCGTGAAAATGGCTAAGGACCAGAAACACCAAGATGCGCGTCACCCAGATTTTGGGGCGGATATTTCGGCCGGATTTTTCCAAATCTGGGCCGGATAATCCGCCCCCCCCCCCCCCCGTGAAAACGACTAAGGACCAGAAGAAGAGCTGATGCGCGTCACCCAGATTTCTGGCCAGATTTTTCGGCCGGATTATTCCAGAAGTGGGCCGGATTATCCGGCCGCCGGATTATCCGGTGCAAGTTTGGGCCGGATAATCCGGCCCCTGGCGGCTGCAACGGATACATTTCGGGAAGGGGTATTTATACCCCTTCCTCTCTTCTTCCCCAGCTTGCTCGTCCTCATCAAGAACAAGACACTATTTGGAGCCAACCTCACTACAAGATCTCCACCCTCAACCACCCAAAGTCTTAGATCTTTGGAGGATCGAAGGAGGAGATCCCGATCTACATCTCCACCGAAGGAATTTCTTTTTCCCCTCCTTTTGCTTGAGGGATTTGCTCCTAGTGGTTCCTTGGAAACACTAGGTGGTTTGATTCGAGATTTCTCTAGTCTTTGTGGATTCTAGCCTCCGTGGCTTTCTTGGGAGCCTCCAATTCAGTTGTGGATGTGTGCCCCAATCTCCGTGTAAGGGATTCGGTGAGTTCCCCCAATACCACCGCTTAGTGGAATGAGCTAGCCTCCGTGGCTTGCTCACCGGAGAACAAGGTGAGCCTCCGTGGCGTTGGTCGACTCCGTGTCACCACACCTCTCCAACGTAGACGTACTTCCCCTCAAAAGGAAGGAACTACGGGAATACATCCTTGTGTCCCCGGTCTCCGCTCCTTGGTTATTTCTTACCCGAACTCGCTTACTTGCTTACTTGTTTACTTGTTCACTTGCTTGCTTGCCACTTAGGAAATTCACCTAGTTGCACATCTAGAGAATTTACTTTGTGTCAAGCCTAAAAATTGAAAAAGGTAAAATTTTGTGTAGCGCCTATTCACCCCCCCTCTAGTCTCCCGTGAGATCCTTTTCAATTGGTATCAGAGCCTAGTGCTCTTTGATTGGGCTTAACCGCCTAAGAGATCATGGGCGAAGAGGAACCCGCCACTAAGGCGGATTTTAATAACATAATGACTCGCATGGATGCTATGATGGCAGCCATGGAAAGCCAAAAATCTCAACTTGATGCTCTCACTAGTGGAACATCAAGTACCACTCCACCAACTCCGGTTGACACCTCGGATAAGGATAAGCCATCCTTAAGCAAGGAAGATCCGGAGAAGGATGGGAATGAGAACAACGAGGATCCCCCCAAGAAAGATGACACCTCTCGGGGACATAGCACAGAGGTTCCACATCCTACGAGCTATGTCTCCGGAAGGCACCTTCAAATGCCACACCTTGCCTCATGCGGCCCACCGCCACAACTTGATGCTTCTAGCTTTGCCAATTGGCAAGATAACATGCGCTCTCACATAAATTTCGTGTCTATTGAGCTTTGGAGGATCATTGAGCAGGGTTATCATCCAACTTCCAAGGACTTGACCAACTTGCTACCTTGGGAGCAAATCAACAAGCAGCTCAATGCCTCCGCCTTGCATCTCATTCACATGTCTCTCACGGAGAAGGACAAGGCGTTCGTCCGCAACATCTCTTCCGCCAAGGAAGCTTGGGATGCTCTCACCAACCTCTTCATCGGCAATGAGAGCATTCAAGAGTCCAAGTTTGATGAGGCATCTAATGAAGCAGACAACTTTGCTATGCATGATGGTGAATCTCCCGAAGAACTTCATCGGCGTCTCTCGGCACTCCAAGTGAAGCTAGTCGACCTCGGCTCCACTCAATGTGATGGGAGATGGATGAAGAGGAAATTTGTCCAAGCCCTCTTGCCCTTCTTCAAGGATACGATGAACTCAATCAAGGGAGATGCCAACTTTAGGAAGATGACCGCTCATGACATCTTGCAAGAGATTGTGGCAAGGAAGATCTCCGAGAAGAATGCGGATGATGCTCTAGCTCGTGCACGAGGTGTGCGTGCACCCAACCTTGCTTTGAAGGCAAAAGTCTCTCTTCATGAAGAAGCAAGTTTGATGGAAGAGGAAGAGTCTATGAGTGGAAGTCCCGAAGACATGAAGTATGCTCATGCCGAACACATGGCTCTTGCTCAAAGGGCTTTCATGAAGAAGTGGAAGTCATCAAGTCCCTCCAAACCTAAGGCCACAAGTAGAGTGAGAACATGCTACAATTGTGGTAATCAACACCACTTCATCACGGATTGTCCCTATGAGAGAGTGGAAGATCACAATGGAAGACTCATTCGCAAGGAGATGAAGGCCAAGTCTTACCCACCAAGGAACTTTGATAAGAAGAAAGCCGTTCCAATACATGCCTTGACGACTCAAGAAGAATACCCATCCGGTGATGATGCAAGTGCTGATGAAGAAGTAGGAAGGGCAGCCATCGCCAAGCCTATCTCTTTACCATCCCTCTTCGCTTCCGCAAACGAGTCCAAGCGCTCCAACTCCAAGGGAACATGTCTAATGGCTCACGCTACAAAGGTATCACCGACTTTCACACCCATCATACCTAGAAGCTTATCTTTGATGGATTGTGTTGATACTAGTAGTGATAAGGATGAGCCTAATGAATTTGACACCTTCATGTCAACCTTGCATGGGGAGACCAAAGCTCAATTTGAGATTCTCCTAAATCAATATAATGAGTCTCTTCAACTTAATGATAAAAATGAGGAACACATCTTTGAGCTAGAAGGGCATGCTCGTGAGTATGCCGATGAAATTGCAACCCTCAATCAATCTCTTGAGGTTGAGCAAGATCTAAGGATGGCACTTGAGGCATCCAAGTTAGGTCTTAAAGAGTCCTATAACTTGGACATTGCTAGGCTTAAGAATGATCGTGATATTGCTCAATCAGTTGCTAATGAACTTAGGTTGCAAAATGAGAAACTAAATCTTATGATTGCTAAAGAAGCAACCAAGTTATCTTCTAGCACTTTTGTTGCAAGTACTTGTTACACTAACCCTCTTTATGAGAAAGATGCTCCCAAAGGTGACACAAGGCTTGATGAGCTTTTGAGTGCTCAAAAGCAACATGGTGACAAGACCGGGCTTGGTTTCACTCCCAAGTATAAAAAGAAGAAGAACAACAAGAAGAACAACAAGAAGACGCAATTTCTTGTGCCTACTCCTCCTCCTAAGAAGCACATCCCAATTGACATATGCTTTGACGAGGATGGCAATGTTTATGAGGAGGAGGGGGAGCTCGTGAGGGAGGTGGTTGGGAATGCCAAGAGGGCAATGCCCAATCACAACGACTTTGCGGGAAAATATAACCCCTCTTATGTTCTTCGACGTGCTTATGATGGACATGTTTATGCTAAATTTGTTGGCTCACCTAATGAACGCATTGCTTGGTCTATTTGGGTTCCTAAGACCCTTGTCACTAACAAAAGAGGACCCATTGAAAAATGGGTACCTAAAAACAAAGCTTGACTTTTGTAGGGCTTTGCTTCCGGTGCGGGACAATGGATAATTGATAGCGGTGCTACCAATCATATGTCCGGAAGCAAAGAGTTGGTGAAGGAGCTTCGCACCGGTTCATCTAGTGCGGGCTACATCACCTATGGAGATTCCTCAAGGTCAAGGGTATTGGGTCTTGGTAAAGTCGTTATATCTCAAGATGTTACCGTGGAGAATGTCATGCTCATTGAGTCTCTCTCTTACAATTTACTTTCCGTAGCTCAACTTGCCGATATGGGCTTTGCAACTTTCTTTGATGTTGGGATTGTGGTTCTTTTGTGGAGCAAGTCTCTTAAAGTAGCCTTTGTTGGGCATGTTGAAAACGGCTTATATGTGATTGACTTCTCGGAGAAGGTCACTAAAGCCGCAACTTGCCTAATGGCTAAAGTTGACGTGGGATGGCTATGGCATCGCCGACTAGGCCACGTCAATATGAGAACTTTGCAAAGACTCCACAAAGGTAACCACATCCTAGGACTAACCGATCTAACCTTTGCCAAAGATCGTGTGTGTAGAGCTTGCATTGAAGGAAAGATGCATGAACTTCCTCATCCTAGCAAGACGATCATTTCCTCTAAGAGGGTCTTGGAGCTCCTTCACATGGACCTCTTTGGCCCTCCATCTCATGCAAGTCTAGGAGGGAAGAAGTATTGCTTGGTGATTGTTGATGACTACTCAAGATATACTTGGGTCTACTTCTTCAAGCACAAATACGAGACCCAACAAACCGTCATGGACTTCATCAAGGAAGTGGAACGTCAATATGGCCAAGATATCTTGATGATTCGGAGTGATAATGGGACGGAGTTCAAAAACTACACCGTCAACGAATTCTTGAGTGATGAGGGAATTCAACATCAATACTCCTCTCCCTACACTCCACAACAAAATGGTGTAGCCGAGCGGAAGAACCGGACCTTGATGGACATGGCAAGGACAATGTTAGTGGAGTTTAAGTCTCCGTATAACTTTTGGGCCGAAGCCATCAATACCGCTTGTCATGCTTCTACCCGGCTATATCTTCGCAAGGGCTTGAACAAGACTCCTTATGAGATCCTCACCGGCAACAAGCCTAACATCAAATACTTTCGAGTATTCGGTTGTAAGTGCTTCTATCTTAGAAAGGGTGTTCATTTGTCCAAGTTTGATTCTAAAGCTCTTGAGGGTATCTTTGTTTGTTATGCCGCCGAATCTCATGCTTTTAGAATCTTTGACAAAGAGTCCGCTCGTGTTGTTGAAGTTTCTAACGTGAGATTCGACGAGAATGACGGCTCCCGTGTGGAGCAAAGTGGTGTTTGTGATGTAGGTGACGAAATACCTCCTCAAGCCATAAGAAGAATGGGTGTGGGTCATCTCGTACCCATTGAGGGACACCTTTTGGCGAAAGGAGAAGGACTATGCTCTACTCAAGTGGAGCCTTCACCTTCACAAGCTCCACAAGCTCCTCAAGGACCGATTGATGCTAACCAAAGACAAGCATTAGACCCTCATTCAAGCGAGCAAGGCCAAGATCAAGACCAAGAGGACGATGGTGATTCCTCACCAATGGTAGATCAAGGCCAAGCTCAAGATGTTGAGCATGCTCATGATGTTGATCAAGCTCAAGTTGAAGGTCAAGGCGAGGACCAAAATAGTGGTGATGACCAAGTGGCTTCTCAAGAGTCTTTTGAAGAAGCTCAAGCTCGCCGTGCAAGGAAAGTGGAAGAAGCTCTTCGCAAAGGGAGTCATACCTTGGATAGTGTGATTGGAAGTGTGAGAAAAGGGGTTTCCACAAGGAGACAATTAGCCAACTTTAGCATCCATCATGCCTTCGTCTCTTGTGTGGAACCTCAAAAGGTGTTTGAGGCACTTGAAGACCCGGATTGGGTGGAAGCCATGCACGAAGAACTCAACAACTTCAAGCGCAATGAAGTTTGGACTTTGGTGGAGAAGCCCAAGGAGTGCCGCAATGTCATTGGAACCAAGTGGGTGTTCAAGAACAAACAAGATGCCAATGGGATTGTCGTGAGGAACAAGGCTCGGTTGGTTGCTCAAGGATACTCTCAAGTGGAAGGAATCGACTATGGGGAGACCTACGCTCCCGTGGCTCATCTTGAGTCAATCCGTATCCTTCTTGCTTATGCTTCTCACTTCAACTTTAAGTTATATCAAATGGATGTGAAGAGTGCCTTTCTCAATGGTCCTCTACATGAATTGGTCTATGTGAAGCAACCCCCGGGGTTTGAAGATCTCCATTTCCCGACCCATGTCTACAAACTCGATAAGGCGCTTTATGGCCTTAAACAAGCCCCACGCGCGTGGTACGAGCACCTTAAGGAGTTGTTGTTAGACCGTGGGTTTGAAATTGGGCTCATCGACCCAACTCTTTTTACTAAGAAAGTCAACGGGGAGCTTTTCATATGCCAAATTTATGTAGACGATATTATTTTTGGCTCTTCTAACAAGCTCTTCAATGATGAATTTGCAAAGCTAATGACAGACAAATTCGAGATGTCCATGATGGGAGAGTTGAAATTCTTTCTTGGCTTTGAGATTCAGCAATTGCGAGGAGGGACATTCATCAATCAAGCCAAGTACATCCAAGACATGCTCAAGAAATTCAACATGGATTCCGGAGTTAAAGGAGCCAAAACCCCCATGCCGACAAAGGTTACTCTTGATCTCGATCCTAGTGGTAAGGAAGTGGATCAAAAGCTTCCGTTCGATGATTGGCTCGCTTCTTTACCTTTGCGCATCTAGACCCGATATCATGCTTAGTGTGGGAATTTGTGCACGTTATCAAGCCGCCCCAAAGGAAAGCCATTTAATGGCCGTGAAAAGAATCTTCCGATATTTGATTCATACTCCAACTTTCGGCCTTTGGTACCCGAAGGGATCAAGCTTCGAGCTTGTTGGGTACACGGACTCGGATTGGGCGGGAGACAAAGTGGACAGGAAGTCAACTTCCGGGACTTGCCAACTCCTTGGTAGGTCCTTGGTTAGTTGGTCCTCCAAGAAGCAAAATTGTGTGTCTCTCTCCACCGCCGAAGCCGAGTATGTGTCCGCGGCAAGTGGTTGTGCTCAACTCCTTTGGATGCGGCAAACATTGAAGGACTATGGAGTTCATTGCGACAAGGTTCCACTCTTATGTGACAACGAGAGTGCCATCAAGATCGCTCATAATCCGGTTCAACACAACAAGATGAAGCACATTGAGATCCGGCATCACTTCATCTGGGACCACGTCAATCGAGGTGATATTAACTTGTCTTATGTAGGTACAAATGATCAACTCGCCGACATCTTCACGAAGCCCCTTGATGAAGCAAGATTCCGAGAGTTGAGGCATGAATTGAATATCATTGATTCTTGCAATGTGGCTTGTTAGTGTGCACTCATTCCCATACGATAGCACGTGTTCTACTCTAGATGTGGGCATGGACATAGGGGGAGTGCGGTCCTAATTCATTGGGCTATCCCTCCCCCCATTATGCCGATAGTAATGCAATCATTCTCTTAATATCATTTTGTGATATGTGAGCTTCAATGATGAGTATTGGTTATGGACCCAAGATATATCTTCGCGGTTCAATGCCAAAACACTCATATATGGTGGCTTCGGCCACCGACCTCTTCTTTTGAAAAGTTCATTCCTTGAAAATCTTTTGAGTTTTGTTTAAGTTTTTCTTGTGTTGTTCTTGATATGGGAAGGCACTTGGGTTGGTCTTTCGATGTTTTCTTGCGTTTTTGCAACTCTAAGTGCCGAGAACCACTCCATGTTTGCCCTCTAACCTAAGCCCATCTCATCCCTAAACATTCTCTCCATGCACACAAGTCCAGTTTTTTCTGCCACAAATTTCCTGAGCAAAGGAGTTCCAGGCCGGATTATCCGGGCCACTTCTGGGCCGGATTATCCGGGGGCCGGAATATCCGGTCCAAGTATGGGCCGGATAATCCGCCCCTGCGGTTTGTCCATATAAATAGAGGGCGTCGGGGTGAACTGCCCACTTTGGCAGTTCTTCCACCCCCGACCCCCTCTCTCTCCACCGCCGCCGCCTGCTCCTCCTCTTGCTCGCCGACGCCAGCGAGAGATTCTTCATAAGCTCAGTGGTGACCAAGCTGCTCTTTCTCCTACTCCTCCTCCCATTTCCTACAACAAGTGGCACTCCGAGACCTATGATTGGGGCGCGTTGGAGAAGGCTCTCTATGTTGGTCGCACCACTCGTGTTAGTGATGATGATGAAGATGAAGAGGAAGAGGATATGGAAGAGGATGAGGAAGGAGAGTTTGAAGAAGATGATGAAGAGGAGGAGGACTATGAGGAGGACGAGGACGACGACGACTTTGAGTGACTTCTTGGGGCGTGTAGTATGCTCTTGTCCCTTTTTGGTGTCTTGATGCCAAAGGGGGAGAAGTTGTTCTAGTAGGACTTCTCGTTGGGATTTGCTTTGGTGGGAGCTGCTTTTCAGTTTTCTTGCTTATGAACTTATTGTTATCATGTGCTTGGTGAACCTTCTTTAGGTTTGAACTATTGTGTGTGGAACTTGTTTAAAGTTTGTTTGCTTAATGTGTCTATGCTCATATTGTTATTGTCAAACTTGTTACATTGCTTATCTCTAGAGGGAGCTTCATTTGAACTTATGCATATCTTTAGGGGGAGCTCCCTTGCTTAATTGATCTTACTATTGTAAATCCTAGTGTTGTCATCTAACACCAAAAAGGGGGAGATTGTTAGGGCATTTTCTAGCCTCCCTAGTTTTGTGTGTTAGTTGACAACACCAGGACATTTTACCAATGCTTTTGTGCAGGAAGATTGGCCAGATTTTTCGGCCGGATTTTTCCAAATCTGGGCCGGATAATCCCCCCCCCCCCCCGTGAAAACGGCTAAGGACTAGAAGCAACGAGATGCGCGTCACCCAGATTTTTGGGGCGGATATTTCGGCCGGATTTTTCCAAATCTGGGCCGGATAATCCGCCCCCCCGTGAAAATGGCTAAGGACCAGAAACACCAAGATGCGCGTCACCCAGATTTTGGGGCGGATATTTCGGCCGGATTTTTCCAAATCTGGGCCGGATAATCCGCCCCCCCGTGAAAACGACTAAGGACCAGAAGAAGAGCTGATGCGCGTCACCCAGATTTCTGGCCGGATTTTTCGGCCGGATTATTCCAGAAGTGGGCCGGATTATCCGGCCGCCGGATTATCCGGTGCAAGTTTGGGCCGGATAATCCGGCCCCTGGCGGCTGCAACGGATACATTTCGGGAAGGGGTATTTATACCCCTTCCTCTCTTCTTCCCCAGCTTGCTCGTCCTCATCAAGAACAAGACACTATTTGGAGCCAACCTCACTACAAGATCTCCACCCTCAACCACCCAAAGTCTTAGATCTTTGGAGGATCGAAGGAGGAGATCCCGATCTACATCTCCACCGAAGGAATTTCTTTTTCCCCTCCTTTTGCTTGAGGGATTTGCTCCTAGTGGTTCCTTGGAAACACTAGGTGGTTTGATTCGAGATTTCTCTAGTCTTTGTGGATTCTAGCCTCCGTGGCTTTCTTGGGAGCCTCCAATTCAGTTGTGGATGTGTGCCCCAATCTCCGTGTAAGGGATTCGGCGAGTTCCCCCAATACCACCGCTTAGTGGAACGAGCTAGCCTCCGTGGCTTGCTCACCGGAGAACAAGGTGAGCCTCCGTGGCGTTGGTCGACTCCGTGTCACCACACCTCTCCAACGTAGACGTACTTCCCCTCAAAAGGAAGGAACTACGGGAATACATCCTTGTGTCTCCGGTCTCCGCTCCTTGGTTATTTCTTACCCGAACTCGCTTACTTGTTTACTTGTTCACTTGCTTGCTTGCCACTTAGGAAATTCACCTAGTTGCACATCTAGAGAATTTACTTTGTGTCAAGCCTAAAAATTGAAAAAGGTAAAATTTTGTGTAGCGCCTATTCACCCCCCCTCTAGTCGCCCGTGAGATCCTTTTCAAGCACGGTGCTACGCGATGCGCGGGAGCGCTACACCATGCAGCAAAAGCTGCTCTACACCCTGCTCATCGCTTCAAGGAAACTATGTCACTACTTCCAGGGACACCCGATTAAGGTGGTCACTGATCGTCCTCTGGAGACCATTCTACGCAATCCCAATGTCACCGGGCGGGTGGCAGAATGGGCCGTGGAGCTTTAGCCCTTCGAGATCTCCTTCGAAACCACCAAGGTGATCAAGAGCAAAGCTTTGGCTGAATTCACCGCTGAATGGACCGACCCATTCGCCGATGAGCCTCCAGAGGTGGAGTCAACGCTTCCAGGAGAGGAGGCCCCTGGCCTCTGGGTCATGCACTTCGACGGCGCCTTCAACCTTCCTGGCGCGGGGGCTGGAGCCGTTCTTACCTCTCCCTCTGGGGACAAGCTCTTCTACGCCGTCCAGCTCTGCTTTAAACCAGAGCATAAGGTCTCCAACAACATCGCGGAATATGAAGGACTACTCGCCGGCCTAAGGGCAGCGCACGCCTTGGGCATCAAGTGCCTCATCGTCAAGGGGGATTCGCAGCTGATTGTGAACTTCTCGAACAAGAGCTACACTCCAAAAGATGAGCACATGGCAGCTTATCTTGAGGAGCTTCGGAAGATGGAGAAACGCTTCCAGGGGTTGGAGCTGAAGCACATCCCAAGAGGAGAGAACGTAGAAGCGGATGAAATTGCCAAGTGCGCCTCTCATCGCCTGGCACAACCTGCCGGAGTCTTTGAGGAGCGCCTCTTCAAGCCATCCGCTTCTCCGACATCGGCAAAACCTGACCCTCCGCCTGCCTTGCCATTGCCACCAGAGCAGGGGGCTCCGGATTGCGGTCCTACTTCTGGTGACCATGTCCTCTTGGCGTTGGCACGGCAGGAGGGAGTGGATTGGATACTCGAGCTCAAGGCCTTCCTCGTCAGCAGCAGGCTCCCGGAAGACGAATCAGAAGCCGAGAGGATAGTACGCCAAGCTTTGGGATACCGCTTCAAGGACGGTGACTTGTACCGGCGTCGCCCAAACGGCGTCGCTCTGAAGTGCATATCTACTCACCAGGGCCAAGAGCTCCTCCGGGATATTCATGCTGGCGAGTGCGGGCATCACGCTTACGCTGCAACTCTCACGGCAAAGGCGTATCGAAGCGGCTTCTACTGGCCCTCAGCTCGCGAGGACGCCGCTGAGATGGTCAAGAGGTGTGAGGCATGCCAATTCCATGCCAAGCAGATTCATCAGCCGGCGCAGGAGCTACAAACCATCACACTCACTTGGCCCTTTGCCATCTGGGGGCTAGACATCCTTGGTCCATTCCTTAGAGCACAAGGGGGCTACCGCTACCTCTACGTTGCCATCGACAAGTTCACCAAGTGGGTGGAGGTGGAACCGGTGTGCACCATTCCGGCCAGGTCCGCAGTCAAATTCATCCGGGGACTGGTCTGTCGTTTTGGTGTGCCCAACCGCATAATCACTAATAACGGCAGCCAGTTCACCAGCGGGCTGTTCCGGGAGTACTGTGCATCGGCCGGCATCAAGATCTGCTTCGCCTCAGTCGCCTACCCTCGAAGTAACGGCCAAGCCGAGCGTGCCAACGCCGAAGTCCTCAAAGGGCTAAAGACGAGGAGCTTCAACGCCAAACTCGAAGCCTGCGGCAAGAAATGGTTAGACAACCTCCAATCCATCCTCTGGTCCATTCGGACCACGGCCACAAAACCCACTGGAGAAACTCCTTTCTTCTTGGTCTATGGGGCGGAGGCTGTTCTTCCCACCGACATCAAGTTCGGGTCGCCAAGAGTTCTTGCCTTCAACGAGGTGCGTCAAGAGGACCTCATCAAGGATCGCCTCCTCCAGCTCGAAGAAGTCAGATGCCAAGCGGCGCTTCGCGCCGCAAGGTACCATCAAGGACTACGCCGCTACCATAGCCGCCATGTTCGAGCAAGGACCCTGGAGGTCGGCGATCTGGTGCTGAGGAGAATATTCTCCCGCGAGGGCCTCCACAAGCTGTCTCCAATGTGGGAAGGCCCCTTCAAGGTGACACACATCGCCAGGCCAGGCTCGGCGCGGCTGGAGACCGCGGAGGGCGAACCGGTGGGGAACCCGTGGAACATAGCTCATCTGCGAAAGTTCTACCCGTAGGTTCCTCACGAGGAGATAAGACCATTATCACGGCACTTTGTATCAGCTTGAACTGCTCTTCAGCACTGATATTAAGTTAAAGCGCATTAAAGCGCCTCTGCTTCGACATGATATTAAAATGGCATGAAGTCCATTTATTTTCTTTTGTACTCCACGCGGAAGGGGGCTAGGCACGGTGTCTATGCTGGGGCCTTCGCCCGGAAAACAGCAAGCCCGAAAAACCCGAAGGGACTGAGCTCTGATTAGGGGCGACAGCCCGTTGTGATCACCTCCTCGTGCCCGTGGTGCTTGGTTCCTCGCGAAGTACACCGGAAAATAAGAAATCTTTGAGGAAAGTCCAAGGTGTGCCCAAGGCACCCGCTAAGGACCAGCCCCTCGTGAGCAACCCTTGCGAGGGTGCAAGGACGCGTCGATGCATAAAGCATCAGTGGGAAGATTCAACTCTTTCGAGGAAGGCCAAGCATGGCAGGATTACTGAAGACCAGCCCTCGTGAGTAACCCTCGCGAGGGTGCAAGGACGCGTTGATGCATAAAGCATCCACGGGAAGATTCCCCTCTTTCGAGGAAGGCCGAACGCGACAGGATTATTGAAGACCAAGGCCGCTCCGATCATCTTGCGAAGGAGACGCAGATCCGGAGGTCCGCGCTAGGCCCTTCACCTCGTAAGCAACCCTTAACGAGGTGTCGACGGTCTCTGGGCTCTCTTAAGCGTCGACGTTTTCACGTCCATGAGGGTCCAACTTCCCTCAACGACGAGGAAGGCCCCGTGAATCGCCACGCGCGGCAATTTGCTCTTAGCTGCTGGCACAGATAGTGCCGCGCTCCCCCACGACGGAGAAGGTCCCTGTGCCGGTCACAGGGGCATCTTATCGCGTTATTTTTTCGTTTGTTTTACCGATTTGTTCTTCGTTTTCGGGGATTTGGGGTTTTTTGTTTTCCGACTCTTTCTTCAACTCCTTGTCTCAGGAATCGTCCAATGTCATCGGCGCCGACCCCGCTATGAGCTCTGAGGCGCAGGGAGGCCTCCCATCGGCGCTAATAACTCGCCAGGGCTCTCGAGCGTGCGAACGACCAGGACTACGGAAAGCAGCAAAAAGGCGAAGGAAATTTCATTGATAAGCCCTGGGTGGGGAAGAAGCAAAGGCACGGCGGGGCATACCCCACCGGCGCAAACTACATAACAAAAGAGGGGAGGAGACTAGCTCCCCTCCCCAGAAGACTACCACGGCGAGGCCGCCCCCCTTTACGCCGCCGCGGGCTGGAGGTAGGTGCGGCGGACGCCGACAGCGTCGAAGATCCGCACCGAGGCCTCCAACGTCCCCAGCCTGAAGCGGAAGACGAGGTGGTCGCCGACACGGAGGCGATGGCCGAGGGCGAAGGCCCTCCAGCGCCCGGAGAGGACGACACTGCCGCCCGCTCCAAGGAGGATGTCCACATGCCAGAGGAGATCTGGCCTGCTCTGCTCCACCAGCGTGACCTCTCCGGAGGAAGCGCCGGGGGCGTAAATCACCCTCCGAACTGCGTTGGGCAGCCAGAGGGAGTCGAAGCTCAGGAGGTCGAAGACGACGAGGAGCTCCAGGAAGTGGGACCCCAGTGCAATCAGGGGGCCCAGCAGCTCCGCCGCCCGGCGGCGAGGAGTGGCGACCACCCCGTTCGCCGGCGGGGCCACCTCCTGTGGCCCCGGGGCATCCGCAAGCGGGGAGAGGGGGCCCAGGGCGGCCTCCACCTTCCTGAGCACCCGATCGATGCTCCCTGAGGCACGGGGAGCCCGTGCCGCCGCCAGGGGCGACAACGCGTTCATAGCGCCCCCGGGCGCTGGACCTCGAAGGGTCAGGGCGCTGGAGGTCCCCGGCGCGGCGCGATTTGCCGTGCCCCGCATGGGCGCCCCAAGGCACAAGGGACCGCCGGCGCTGGGCACCCACCGGGCGGGAACTTTCTCCTGGTTCCTGCTGCCCGGGGGGCGCCCGCGGCGCTTTGCCCCCGAGCTTGTTCCGGCGGCGGCGGAGGAAGCAGAAGGATCCATCGGCTTGGGGGTCGTCGAAGAAGTGGCACTAGAGGAAGAAGGTGATGTGCCGCAGGTCTCGAGGAGACCGTGGCACGATGTCTATGCTGGGGCCTTCGCCTGGAAAACAGCAAGCCCGAAAAACCTGAAGGGACTGAGCTCTGATCAGGAGTGACGGCCCGTTGTGATCACCTCCTCGTGCCCGTGGTGCTTGGTTCCTCGCGAAGTACACCGGAAAATAAGAAATCTTCGAGGAAAGTCCAAGGTGTGCCCAAGGCACCCGCTAAGGACCAGCCCCTCGTGAGCAACCCTCACGAGGGTGCAAGGACGCGTCGATGCATAAAGCATCCACGGGAAGATTCCCCTCTTTCGAGGAAGGCCAAGCATGGCAGGATTACTGAAGACCAGCCCCTCGTGAGCAACCCTCGCGAGGGTGCAAGGACGCGTCGATGCATAAAGCATCCGCGGGAAGATTCCCCTCTTTCGAGGAAGGCCGAACGCGGCAGGATTATTGAAGACCAAGGCCGCTCCGATCATCTTGCGAAGGAGACACAGATCCGGAGGTCCGCGGCAGGCCCTTCACCTCGTAAGCAACCCTTAACGAGGTGTCGACGGTCTATGGGCTCTCTTAAGCGTCAACGTTTTCACGTCCATGAGGGTCCAGCTTCCCTCAACGATGAGGAAGGCCCCGTGAATCGCCACGCGTGGCAATTTGCTCTTAGCTGCTGGCACAGATAGTGCCGCGCTCCCCCACGATGGAGAAGGTCCCTGTGCCGGTCATAGGGGATCTTATCGCTTTATTTTTTCGTTTGTTTTACCGATTTGTTCTTTGTTTTCGGGGATTTGGGGTTTTTTGTTTTCCGACTCTTTCTTCAACTCCTTGTCTCAGGAATCGTCCAATGTCGTCGGCGCCGACCCCGCTATGAGCTCTGAGGCGTAGGGAGGCCTCCCGTCGGCGCTAACAACTCGCCAGGGCGCTCGAGCGTGCGAACGACCAGGACTACGGAAAGCAGCAAAAAGGCGAAGGAAACTTCATTGATAAGCCCTGGGTGGGGAAGAAGCAAAGGCACGGCGGGGCATACCCCACCGGCGCAAACTACATAACAAAAGAGGGGAGGAGACTAGCTCCCCTCCCCAGAAGACTACCGCGGCGAGGCCGCCCCCCTTTACGCCGCCGCGGGCTGGAGGTAGGTGCGGCGGACGCCGACAACGTCGAAGATCCGCACCGAGGCCTCCAGCGTCCCCAGCCTAAAGCGGAAGATGAGGTGGTCGCCGAGACGGAGGCGATGGCCGAGGGCGAAGGCCCTCTAGCGCCCGGAGAGGACGACCTTGCCGCCCGCTCCAAGGAGGATGTCCACAGGCCGGAGGAGATCTGGCCTGCTCTGCTCCACCAGTGTGACCTCTCCGGAGGAAGCGCCGGGGGCGTAAATCACCCTTCGGACTATGTTGGGCAGCCGGAGGGAGTCGAAGCTCAGGACGTCGAAGACGACGAGGAGCTCCAGGAAGTGGGACCCCGGAGCAATCAGGGGGCCCAGCAGCTCCGCCGCCCGGCGGTGAGGAGTGGCGACCACCCCGTTCACCGGCGGGGCCACCTCCTATGGCCCCGGGGCATCCGCAAGCGGGGGGAGGGGCCCAGGGTGGCCTCCACCGCCCTGAGCACCCGATCGATGCTCCCCGAGACGCGGGGAGCCGTTGCCACCGCTAGGGGCGACGACGCGTTCATAGCGCCCCCGGGCGCTGGACCCCGAAGGGTCAGGGCGCTGGAGGTCCCCGGCGCGGCGCGATTCGCCGTGCCCCGCATGGGCGCCCTAAGGCGCAAGGAACCGCCGGCGCCGGGCGCCCACCGGGCGTGAACTTTCTCCTTGTTCCTACTGCCCGAGGGGCGCCCGCGGCGCTTTGCCCCCGAGCTTGTTCCGGCGGCGGCGGCGGAGGAAGCGGAAGGATCCATCGGCTTGGGGGTCATCAAAGGAGAAGTGGCACTGGAGGAAGAAGGTGATGTGCCGCAGGTCTCGAGGAGACTGTATTTAAGGGGCGCGGCTGGCGTCGTTGCGTCAAATCTCAGCGCGAGAACCGAAGCGTTGGCGCGGCGCTCTGCAGTGAAGCAACGCACCATCATGACGGTTGACGCCTCGGGGACTGCAGCGTCGCCCGCCATTTCGTCTCATTAGCTGCGGTCGCGCCACGCGTCCGCTGCCTCTGCATCTTCACATGGTCCTCTGACCGCACGGTTGACGCGTGCCGTTGGAGGGCCCAGCAGCTTCTGGGGGCCCCCCGGCCCTTCGCCCCCTCAAGAGGGTGCGTTCGCGGGCCGGGCTCCCGGGGGCTACTGTCGGTGTTCTGGATACCGGGGTATCCTAGTCCACCTGCTCCTGGGCCTCTTCAACGGCCCAGCTTCGGCCCAGGGGGCAACGACAACCGAAGCTGTTGGAGAAGACCCTCGTGAGGAGGCGCCTCACGAGGAGAACGTCGACTAAAATCGCTAAGGACCAGAAGACCTACTCACGAGCTCCCGCTGGTGAGGGGAGGGACCACGTCCACGTCAGCTTAGCACGTTTGCGTGCAGAGCAAGAAGATGAAGGGCAGAAGACCGCGTACCGCCCATGCTACCCCCGACAGGGAGGAGACCAGCTTTCGCCGTGCCTGCATAAAGCAGAACAGTGGTTGTTGGCCACCCCCCTAAAAATAGCGTGGACGGTGCAGGGCGCCAGAGGAGGACATCAGCTTCCTCCACCCACTCCGGTGGACCGGCGTCACTAGTCTACGAAGACTACGTCTACGGAAGAATAAAGTCTACAGCTGTCCTCCCTCCTTGGCCGTGTGTGGCAACACCTTCCCCAAGAAGATAAGGGGAAGGAGGACCTTGGCGCTATAAAAGGAGGGAAGGCCACCCCTTAGAGGGGATCGAATCTTCAACTCCGGGCTCCTAGCTAGGCTAAGTTGGTTCTTCTACCTTCGGCCAGCTAGAGCTCTGTAACCAAGACCTTGTACTCCTCGCGAGGTGTCGCGTCGTAATACAAGAAGGCAGGAAGTAGGGGTTTTACCTCACCACGAGGGCCCTGAACCTGGGTAAAGCTCGGCGTCCCTCTCTGCAGTGTGTTGTGCGTTCGACGACTCGAGGCTCCATCACCGTGTTTCGTTGCGATCTAAGATCTCCCACGTTCAGCCCTCTGGGTTCGAATCTTTGGGTCCGTCGCGTGGTACCCCGTGTTCTTGCGACACGAAATCCATCGACAGTTGGGCAATTGATAGAGTAAAGATAACGTACATACATCACGAGGATCACTACAAGGTTCACTCTGGGCATTATGACAAAATACATAGACCGCCATCCAACTGCATCTATGACTAATAATCCACTCGCGGGGAATTATCCAAGGACCCCTTGAGTATTAAGTTGCGAACAACAGATAATTGCATTAAGCAAAGTGCGTAATGTAAACAAAGCAAATGTCCTTGGACATAAGAATGTTGTTTTCTCCCTAGTGGCAATAGCACATCTACAACCTTAGAGGTTTTTGTCACTCCCCCAGATTAAATAGAGGCATGAACCCAACTATCGAGCATAAATACTCCCTCTTGGAGTTACTAGCATCTACTTGGCCAAGATAGCTACTAGCAACAGAAAGCATGCAAGATCATAAACAACATAGAGATAACATAAGATATATAATTCAGCACATCAACTTGAAGATAGTACCAATACTCATCGGATCCCAACAAACACAACATGTATGATTACATAAAGATGATCTTGATCATGTAGGGCAGCTCACAAGATCTAAACATGAAGCACATGGTGAAGGAGACAACCATCTAGCTACTGCTATGGACCCATAGTCCAAGGTAGACTACTCACACATCACTCCGGAGGCAGCCATGGTGGCGGAGATGGTCTCCGGCAGGGTGTCGGGAAGAGCTCCTGGATCCTCCCGATCTCGCTTCGACGATGGCGGCGGCTTGCAGTATGTTTCGAGGAAAAGCGATCCGTCCCTTAGGTTTTTCCCATCGAGGGGTCTTTATAGGCGAAAGGGCATCGTCAGAGGTAGTACCAGGCGGTCTCACCATAGGGTGGCATGGCCAGAGGCTGGGCCGCACCGCCTGTGGTGAGGCTGGCCCTTGGCCCCCCTCCGTCTCATCTTCGGTCTTCGCGAAGCTTCGGTAAAAATAGGAGGTTTGGCTTTTGTTTCGTCCAATTCTGAGAATATTTCCTGTGTAACTTTTCTGAAACACAAAACAGCAGAAAACAGGGAACTGGCACTGTGGCATCTTGTTAATAGGTTAGTTCCAGAAAATGCATAAAAACATCACGAAGTGTAACAAAACACAAACCAAATGGTGTAAGAACAAGCATGGAGCATCAAAAATTATAGATACGTTTGAGACGTATCAATATGCAAGGTACATCGATAAGGGAGGTAGAGGTTATACCAAGTCAACCGCCGAGAGGCCGCTTATTTTCCTTTTCTTGATCTTCTCGATCGAATCTGCAAACATGCTACTCTCGGCATGGATGGTATCCCATTTCTTGGGAAGGGAGAGATCATTCCGAACGCTATGGAAGGGTTTTTCTACCAACTTCCTTTGCTCATGGAAAACTTGCCCGCCTTCCTCCAATAGGCAAAACCCTTTTGCTCCGCGCAAATAGGATCGGTTGACATCTCCAACCAAGCTTGGCATAGGGTCTTGTCCTCTGCCATTGTGTAGCTTGTGGTCCTTTGGCTTATCCTCTTGGAATCGGCAATGGACGAGGCAAGTGATGTGGCCAATGCCCCGGTCGTGATCCCCTCCTCCATGGATAGGACACTGTTTGGAAACAATGGCTCATTCCCAATATCGTAGGCGCCTTGTTGAGTCTCGGCTTGGGTGTAGCCACCGTCTCCATCTTCTCTGCCCGTGTTGATCATGTCATGCATGATCACCTCACCATTGTTCTCCATAAAATCCTATACATACATTGGCCATGACTAGCTGCTCAGACAGGCAACCGACAAGTGGGAATGA
This sequence comes from Dactylis glomerata, assembly GCA_007115705.1. NCBI lineage: Eukaryota > Viridiplantae > Streptophyta > Magnoliopsida > Poales > Poaceae > Dactylis > Dactylis glomerata. Next base: position 451,538 of record QXEO01000082.1, read on the forward strand.
CCTTACCGTATCGGTGGGCAATGGAGTTTGCCCAGGCATTTCGTCGAACGGTTGACTGCCTTAGGCATGCCTGCAGGAGAGATGCGACGTGGCTTCATGCACGCCGGGTAGTGTCGCTTGCCGAGGGAGTTCTTGGCCAGCTTCCTTGCCTTCCCCTGTGCGGTGACCCAGCATACCACTGCATGTTGTAGTATGCAAGTCGTTGATATAACACTTGCGGAACAAGCCTCCACAAATATTGCATCCCTCAGAATGGTACAATAGATACATTGCGGGCCCAAATACAAACTGAACGTCATATTATTACAAACCAAAGCGTGATGATAACGAAGTGCTCCCCATAAGAGAACACCTCAAGTGCTTAGTGTTTACAACAACTGGAATGCTTCAAATAATTAAACAAGTGAAGAACTCAACCACTTATTCCTATTCTACAGTTGCTCGGTTCCTCGACTACGATACTATTCTACTAGTTAGTACTTCTTCACTCTGATTCCTCGTCGGAAGACGCTCCGTAGCGTATGAAGTAATCCACGCCTTCGACTCCGCGAGAAAGATCTGGCTCCTCGTAGAAGACGTCATGCTGGCCTCCGATGGCGTTCAGAGTTGCCTCATCAAGCTCTTCACAGTCTAGCAAGGGTTTAAGAGATTGGGGGTGAGTAACAAGCGTTACTCAGCAAGTTTCTTTAGAAAGAAGTTGTGTGATATGCACTATCTACAGCCATAGACCCAAATGAGTCATAGGCCAATGCAAGGTTTTATCAAAGGTTTCTAAAAAGATTGCTTTTTTACTTTAGAAAACTATGCCCAACAGCCAACACAGGGTATTAGTGCCTTGAGAGCACCTTTCCTGCCGCGTTCGCAGCTCCTTCCCGGAACAAGGGGTAACATGTCACATCTTTTTACACTCTGCAGAGGTGTGTCCTTCCAAAAGAGATCAAAGCCTTGCTGCACAACCGGGCGTACATTCCCGTCCACACTTCCATGGTGTGGGGCCCAGTCATTGATCCAAGCCAATCACTGTCTTCTCCGCACAACGCATGCCCACCCATTTCACGCAAGCAGGTTGTGCCCCTGATATTCACCCCCAACGATGAAGTACCTAGGCGTCCCTTGCGGACCATCATAGACACCAGTGTCGTGAGAACTTAGGTGTCCCACCCATATGCAAGTAGTCTCGCAAGATCTACCGCGACCGGCATCTGGCTGCCCCTTGACATGCGAACGAGAGAAGATACAGCTGACTTTCCTGTCCCATTCCAAGTCTCTTGGATGACACGGTTTTTATGATGCCAGAATAACTGTGGCATTGGTAGTTAATCCTAGGTTAACTTTTCCGTGCAAGTGGAACCTCCACCACCACAATCTTACCGTGGTTCCACCTGCCAGCCCTCCTAGGTTATCACCACTGGTCGATGACCACTAGTCATATTACTTATGAAAATAGGTTTTCCATCCCTTTTGAAATGTTAGAGTTTGAAGTCAACACTTTGCAAGAAGTTTCAAATCCAGTGCAATCAAGAGATATGAGCAAGATAAACTTGCCTTGTGACTGAAAGGTAATGGAGTCGGATACTTGGCGATACTCCTGATCTCCTTGTTCTACAAGAATTCAATCATTGTCTGGTAAGGACAATTGTTTAAAGAAGCAAATGGATGCTGAGTGCAATGATATGCAATGCATAGTGATTCTTTGTCTCTGTTTTCTTATTTGTGTGTTTTACCCAAGACTTGGTATGGTTAAAGTGTTTTGATATAACACAAGGTACTATTTGCGTGTTTTACCCTAATTATGTAGGGATTTCTATTTTCGTGCCCTCAGGTCCTTAGTTGTACTCAGTTTTCCCCAGCCGCTTAGTTTTTCCTCAGTTTTCCCCAAGCCCTTGTCTGAAACTCTCAGAAGGAGCTCGGACGGGAGGATTCCCGTTTAGTTGACCGTTTCCGTGCTGACGTGTAGGGTCGCGTCGTGTGGGGCCGTGTCGCGTGGGGCTGGTAGAAAGGGACCGCGTGGGACAGGACGAGACCGCGTTTGGTTGTACGTGAGAGCTCGGTTCTGTCTCTCTCGGGCCAAATTTGCATTGCCTTTTCAGAGCGCCTTTTTATACGAGCGGAGCTGGGGCCGTAGCGTGTGGAGCCGTGTGGGTCCGGGACGTGGGCACGAGTGGTTTCAGTCTCTTTCGCCCAGATTAGCAGTTTTCAATGCACCTTTTTCCTCTCTCTCGCTCGATCTCATTCATTCTTGATAGCCCAAATTGGTAGCAAATCTAGAGCAGCTTCTCCTTCTGTTTTTTAACGCCATTCATTTCTTTATGCCTTCGTTTTTACCCAATCAGGTACTCCCTCCGATCCATATTACTCTTCACTAATACGGATGTATCTACCACTAAAATGTGTTTAGATACAACCACATTAGCGAAGAGTAATATGGATCGGAGGGAGTAGGAAATCTAGGGCACAAATCCAGAGAAAATATACGATAAGCTGCATACAGCAGCCAACATAGCATAGATATATGGGATCACGATAGATCCAACAGTACTACCGAGATCCAACATAAGCTACTCCTATATTTTACATGGGATTAAGCTTGGAGGCTGCGCAGGTGAATCCCAAGTGCTTTGTGTTTGGCCATGAACGCATACACGTTCATGGTCGTTCCAACTCTAGCGCCGCCTCTGCCAATGGATTCAGCATGGTTCACCATGCAGTTGAAGTCGGTGGCGCGGAGCCTCCTATTGCAGAAGGGGCACCTGTAAACGCCTCCAGCAAAGTGGCGATCGTAATGGCCGGACTGCAGCCTCCTGAGGACGTGACGAGTCTTGGTGTGGAAGGACTCGTCGTCGCTGTCGACGTCGCTGCTCTGCACCTGTCACATAGCACCAAAGATCGAAAAACACAGAGTCAATTGCAGCGATGATGGAACAGAGAGTGAACAAAAGATCATGCATGATAATATGGGCACGAAAAAAAGAGGTAGCCTCAGTTACATTGGACACACTTATATCCAGTATTTGGGTCAGTGAACCAAAGATTATGCACAACAAATTTGTACACACCAATTGTTCATAGACCAAACCCTGAATCAATTTGTGCCCAAATATTCATCATCATCGGCACAAATTAACCGGATGGGATTGATTACTCACATAAGTTAACCGAATCTTAAACAAAAGCAAATCACAAACACTAATAACGCAAGATCTAGAACTAGGAACAGACGAACCCTAATAACGCAAGATCTAGAACTAGGAACAGATGAACCCTATTAACGCAAGATCTAACACAAAAGGATTGAACTAGGAACAGACGAACCCTATTAACGCAAGATCTAACACAAAATGATAGAACTAGGAACAGACGAACCCTAATAACGCAAGATCTAACACAAAAAGGATTGAAATGGAATAAGAACAAGGGAACAAAGGGTTACCTCCTCGTCGTCGACGATGCTGGTGTCGTAGGGGTTCTCCGGGGCGACGTACGGCTCTTGTTCGTATGGGTCCCAATCGACGGGGAACTGGACGGGGGGCGGCGGCCGATGCGCCGGCGGCTACGTCGGAAGCAGCGACGGGGGCCTGGACGGGGGCGGCGGCCGATACGCCGGCGGCTAAGTCGGAAGCAGCGACGGAGTCCTGGACGGGGGCGGCGGCCGATGCGCCGGCGGCCGATGTGCCGGCGCCTGATGCGCCGGTGGCTACGTCGGAAGCGCCGACAATGGGCATGTCATTCTTCTCCATCGCCAGGGTTTTTTCTTCGGGGTTTTTTCGACGCGAAGTGGAGAAGATGATGGGACAGGAGAGGCGGTTGCAGTGAGAATGAGAGAGTGGGCGAGTGTCGAGGGAGAGAAAGAGGGGCTCTATAAAGACGAAGGTGGCGTTTGGTGTACCGCAACACGCGTCCGCTATAAAGATGGCTGCAACGTGCACCGCGACACGAGGCTAACCCTTCAACGTTTGGTGTACTCAGTTCTAGCCTCGGGCCTTATACAGAAATTTTATCAGTACTCAGTTTTTCCCTCGAGTACTTAGACTGGCAAGTGCAATATACTCAGTTCTACCCTCAAGTAGCTGGTCAACAGAGAGTCAACAAATGAGATTAACATAGCTAATTGAGTAATTTCATGCGCAAAAAAATCCAAAAAAATAAAAACATAGTGGCACCTACTCATGGAGTCTTCCTACACAACCTGCCACCTTGAACAAACATAGATAAATCATGTTTTACCACAAATTGCCACTTCTCAGAATCACTAGTAGCTATGAAGATGTATAGTTTTCCACTCAAACCCCTTTGCAAAACATCTTCCCCAAAACATAGTTTGTCTAAATGAGGCCATAATTGTCACACTCATGTATATTTGAATTGCAAATAATTTGATGTAGCCCAATATGAATTATATTTTACAAAACATGCATTTTTCATTTTGTAATTCTTTTGTTTGAATTCCTTAGTCTATTTACTATTTACGTGCCCTTGGTTTCTTACTACTACTCAGTTTTGCCCTCAAGTACTGTCACAAATGCTCACAGAAGCCCAAATTTATCCTGATTGGTTGAGCCATTGTCACACGGATCGACTCCACCAACCGTTGATCCACTGATCTAACGGGCAGTATACCCCTATCCGTCTCTTCGTGGCCACCCCTCTCTCTCTTCGTGGCCACCCCTCTCTCTCTTTGTCGGTGGATCAACGGTTGGTGGAGTCGATCCGTGTGACAAGAGACACGCATTTATGGATTATTTTGCCACGTAACTATATTCCCTCTATTTATGCATTATTTTCCATGATTTAAAAATGTTAAACTAAAAAGTGGTATAATTTTGCTGTAAACAAGAGACATACATATTTGCGGATTTCGGTGAATGGATTATTTATCACCCCTCTAACAATTATCAACTATCTTTAGCATTCCTTTTCTTTTAGGGAATATAGTTTTGGTAATTTGAAACGGCCCAAAAGTGGTATAATTTTGGTAGAAACATGAGACATACATATTTGGCATATTTGGGGGATTTCGGTGAATGGATTATTTATCAGCCCTCTAACAATTATCAACTATCTTTAGCATTCCTTTTCTTTTAGGGAATATAGTTTTGGTAATTTGAAACGGCCCAAAAGTGGTATAATTTTGGTAGAAACATGAGACATACATATTTGGCATATTTGGGCGATTTCGGTGAATGGATTATTTATCACCCCTCTAACAATTATCAACTATCTTTAGCATTCCTTTTCTTTTAGGGAATATAGTTTTGGCAATTTGAAACGGCCCAAAAGTGGTATAATTTTTGGTAGAAACATGAGACAAACATATTTGGCATATTTGGGGGATTTCGGTGAATGGATTATTTACCACCCCTCTAACAATTATCAACTATCTTTAGCATTCCTTTTTTTAGGGAATATAGTTTTGGCAATTTGAAACGACCCAAAAGTGGAATAATTTTGGTAGAAACATGAGACATACATATTTGGCATATTTGGGGGATTTCGGTGAATGGATTATTTATCACCCCTCTAACAATTATCAACTTTCTTCAGTATTCCTTTTCTTTTAGGGAATATAGTTTGGGACATAGTTTTGGTTATTTGAAACGTCCCAAAAGTGGTATAATTTTGGTATAAACATGAGACATACATATTTGTGGGATTTCGGTGAATGCATTATTTGTCACCCCTCTAACAATTATCAACTATCTTATTCTCTAACACTTTTTTTTGGTAATTTCGGTGAATGCACACACTAACTTTGAAAACAACTACAAGTACATGTAACTGACTAATGGATTTGTAACAAGGGATCCCTTGTAACAACTTCTAGTGCTTGATGAGCAATGATAAGAATCCGATCGCAATTATACAACAAAAAAACAACCAGCCATCAGATTAGCTTGCTTCTTCAACTCGATCAGCTGCTTTAACTGCTTGTTCATTTTCTTCAGTTCTCCCTTCACTTCCACCAGTTCTGCATTAGGAGCATTTGGCATAATCGGAACGGCTCCTCTCTCCGCCGCATTCTCTACAACAAGTCCCCCCCCCCCTCCCAAATTGCGCTCCCCAATAGCGCCAATTGATTCCTGCAATTTAAGCCTCTGAACGTACACATCGATCCACTCGAAATACCTGCATTTCTTCAGGATCTGTAAACAACAACGTGAACCCTAAATCCCAAATTCGAGGGAATAACAAGAAAATCGAGAGAAAACAGAGCAATTGGAGCGAGATCTCACCTTATCCCCCTCTCTATATGGCAAGCTCTCGCATGCAAGGAACTCACGTCCACGGTTGCCGTTGTCGTCTGTCTTACAGATCGACTGCTTCAGAGGCTCCTGGCGTGGGTAGTCAGGGCATCTTGTCAAAGGCACGGGTCCATACTGCGGCCATGAAGAACGGGAGGTCGAAGAGAAACTAGACATCACCCGCCTGCCGAAGAAGGGCTGCCGCTGGTGGAGAAGAAGAACAATGGGGTGCGGGGAAAGAAAGGGGAAGCAATGGCACGGGCACGGGCGCGGGGCTGGCTCGGGCTCCCATTTTGCAACGGTCACCTGGATAAGCTGTGGGTCCGGCGCGCTAACGTGGACAAGTTGTGGGTCCCACGATGATTTGGATAAGTGGAGACGTGTCCACTGCGGGGCACCAACAAACGGTCAACTAAACGGGATTCCTCCCGTCCGAGCTCCTTGTGAGGGTTTCAGACAGGCGCTTGGGCAAAACTGAGGAAAAACTAAGCGGCTGGGGAAAACTAAGCACAACTAAGGACCCGAGGGCATGAAAATAGAAATCCCAATTATGTATTAAAACAAATAATTAAGGTTTGAAATCAACTTTTAAGTTATAAAACTTCTGTTGAAGTTATTTGAAAAGAAAAGGATTTATTCAATAAAGAAAAGATTTAATTTTTATTTTAACTAGCATATTTGCCCCGTGCGTTGCTACGGTTAATAAGGCAACCACCATGCAAAGAAACTTTTAAACAAATAGACAACGAACAACAACTAAATGAAATAATAGACCATAACAAAGCTCTTGAAAATGTTGGGGCTGATGAAGACATGACCTACTACAGGTATGAAAAGATAATGACTACATCATCCCTTATAAAATCACAAAGATATTTGGTTTCCAGCATTTTCTTAAATTTATCACTTGTTAGATCATTATTTTCATTTAGAGTGGTGTTTTGGCACCCGGGCGGGAGCATATGCTCTCGGTTTCTTAATTTTGGTTTAAAAACATTTTGAAATGTAAAAAGTTTAGACAAAAAATTAGCACACACTTATCGATATTCAATGTGCTCACAAAGTCTTCCAACAGAAAGCCGACATTTTTTGTGTCGCATGAAAAAGACAAAATTTGATGTTAAAAAATAGCTTCATACGAGACATATTTTTGTATTTTTTATAGAAGCCACAAAAATGTTGGTTTTTTGTGAAACTTGACGTCCACACATGCACACATAGAATGTTGAGCCGTAAGCGCGAGATTTTTGTTTGAATTTTTTTAACATTTTAAAATGTTATTTTCCGATGGCAGGAGCATATGCTCCCATGTGTCGAATTGAATTTTTGTGCAAAACAAATCTACAAATTATATTGTGTATCTTCCGGGGGAGCCGAAATAGTTAAATTATCGAGTTGTGAACCAAACCAAAGTGATGGCGAGCTAGTAATTGTGATGTCACGATGTGGCATTAAGTTTTTTCCAATGGAATTAGCTCTTAACCAGATTAGATAATTGCAGCCGCTGTTCATGAGATGCTAGACCAATTTACATGAGCCGGGAAGCATGCATACCTTAGTCGGAGCGGAGCAAATCGTGCGCTAGGTGAATTATGAAATTAGTGCAGCTAGAGTATGAAATCATGCGCAAGCTAACCCTTTGCTATGTATTTCTATGCTCTGGCTTGTTCGAATAGCGCAGCTCGTCTTCTTTGGAAATCTGCTCACACCGCCGTGCAGCCCCGACCTTGACTGCCGGCTTTAGAGTTTAGACGTCCCTGACCCCGCACCTCTGCCTAAGCGGTGCCTCCACAGCCCGCTGACATACGCCTGAAGTAGTGCTTCCTACCTCATGCCCATCAACGGATGCGTACACCCAGGCTTGACCTCAGTTGTCTTCCTCGTAAGAGTCAAATTGGGCAGTAAAATTGGCGCTGCAGGAGGCGGGGTGATCCGTCTGCATGAGCTTGAGCTCTCGAGGATCCTATTGGACGACATAGGTGAGGCCGAGCCAGACCGCTCCTCCGATGAGGGCGCCCAACGATGAGGGCGCCCTCAAGGACGGTGGCTTCCGTTTTGGTGTTGGAGCGCGAGAGCGTGGAAGCGGCCTCCCTCAAGGCGAGGCATAGCCCTCCGGCGCGGCGGCGGCATCCTCCACCGAGACGCGGTGGTGGTTCGGGTGAGGGGCTGGGATCCGGATGATCTCCTCCTTCGACAGCGGATGCATCTTCTTCCCACTTCCCAGGAGCCTCTTCCTCCTTCGTCTCCCCTCAGAACAGGTCACGCAGGCCGGCCGACTGCGCTGTCTGGAGCTCCACTTTGCTCATGGCCGCGCCCCCTTTCCTCTGTGTCGCCTGGACTCGGGCGGGCCAAACTGCAAACAGAGGTAAAATATAGACCGCAGGTTGAGGCTAGGACTGGGGACCGCCGACCGCGTGAGGGAGGGGCCAAGTCGAGCGGCGGGCGGGGCAATCTGGTTCGTGACGGAACGCGAGCTGCGTTCTTTCGAGAGAAAAGATGAGCGCACCGGTATTGTCTGCGTTCTTTCGAGAGAAAAGATGAGCGCACCGATATTGTCTTTGATGTATTATATTAAGCGATTCGGTGGGAGGAGATGAAAGCGTATTTTTGGTGGATTGAAAGCGTACTTGCGAGCCACGGACCATACCTCTAGCAATATTATTAGTAGAGATTGATAACAATTAGGATTTTTGAAAAAATGGAAATTAAAAGATTTCAAAATTTGATTTGAGGAGTGAATAAGAAATATGATTTTATTTAGATATTTAATTCATTGAAGAATAGGAAGTTATTTTATAAGGTTAAATAAGTCAATGTTATTTTCGTTTTGGATTTGAATTAATTCAAAAGAAAACAGTATTTAAAATTTGAAATTTGAATTTGTTTTGCCAAATGGCTTTGGCCCATTAGGCCCAACCAGCCCACCTGGCTCGGTTAAGCCAGACCGGCTCCGGTCTAGGTCGGTCAACCGACCCAGCCCAGCCCCCTCACTCTCCCCCTCTCCTCCTCGAGCTCTCTGGCGAACCCTAAATCGCCGCCGCCGTCGCCCGGCCAATCCGGCCATCTCCGGTGGCCTTCGCCGCCGATGCTTGGGACAAATCCGTCGCCCCAATTCCCTCTACCACCTCCTCCAGTTGGACTCGACGAGAGCTTCCTTTCCGGGGAGATGTGGGGTGGTTTCCCCTCGGTTTCCGCCGTCTTCGGTCGCCTCTGATTTGATGCCTCGCCGAGCCCTCTCTTCTGTGATTGTTGTGCCACCTCTGGTGCTTGTGATGTGTGAGTACTCACCGGTGGAAGCGCCGTGGTGTGGTGCTCCCGGTGTTTGCTCGGTGAAGTCTTCCTTGGGCAGCCTCTGGCCGGCCGCGCAGGCACTGCCCTGCCATGCCGTCCAGACGAGCACCCAGGCGATGGTGAGTGTGACTTCTCCCCTCTCTAATCTTCTCTTTCTACTCTGGCCAAGGTCTCTGGCCAACTGGTCTAGATCAGTGAGCCAAGCTCACAGACTTTGCTCTGTGATGCTGTTAGCTGTTGCTAGCTTGATTTAGTGGTTTCTATTCAGTGCTATAAAGCTTGATCTTTGATGATCTTGCTTTGCCCCACATTCTGTCAGTGCATTTCTTTTGACAGAAATGATGTTCTGAAACTTGCTTTGTTGCAAGCTTTCAGTTAACTTCTGTATCTTGGTATGCTAGATTTCCCTCCTGTGATTTATGATATCACAACGTTGATGGTGTCTAACTGAATTCCTAGATTCAGTTAGTTTCTGTGCCTGGTCATGTGATGGATATGCTGTTGTGTTTGCTTCTGTTACTTGTTTAACCATGACAAATATGTGATGGTGAGTCTTGCTATGTTGCAAGATTCAGTGGTGAATTTTACTTGAGCAAAATATGATTCCTAGATGTTGCAGCTAGGAAAATGATTGGTGGTGCTTCATATTGCCATACTATCAATTGATCTGCTGGTTGTGTTGAGGTGCATGACTTGTGGGTCATGTGCCCAACAACATATGTTGGAAAGCTAATTAGAATGGTGAAACTTACCTAAACACCAAGCCTGTGATGTTGGTCTGAGGCTTTTATATCTAAATGGAGTGACTTGCTTGGAAACAAATCTAGGGTTTTAAAATGTGATGCTGAATCTATTCTTGTTGTGTGTCTGAGGTGCATAACCAATTGGTTATGTGCCCAGCACAACATGGTTAATAGACTGTTGCTCCTGTTGCTAAACTAAACCTGCCAATGAAGTTTATTCTGAGGCTTTTACCCTGGTTTATGGATATTTGTCTTTTAAACTTTATTCCCTATGATGAGCTTGGCAAAGCATCACTTTGCCAAACTAAGGGCTTTTCATATATGCTACACTTGCTTAAACCATGCTCTAGCAGTGTGGTGCTGTGAGGTGATCAATCCTACCTGATGCCTGAAATTTTGCAGCAAAAGTGTTGTTATCTGCTACTGCTGCTTGCTGGTGGTGATGGCTTGCTCCTTGCTTGCCTTCTCCTCCTGGTTCAGCTCCTGGGCTTTTCCTTCTCCTCCTGGACTTGCGGCTGACTACTTGTCCTTCTCCTCCTGGGCTTGATCTTGAGCTTCAGTACTCCATGGTTTTGCTGGGTGTGATTCTAATGTTTAAGTGGTGCTATGCAAGAACTTGTGATGTTATTGGTGTTATTTCCCTGCTGGTCGAACGGGAGCTGCTTCTCCTGGTCATGCTCATCTAGCCGACTGCTTGGTTTGCAAGTAGTTGTGGTGCTGCCAGCTCTAGCTTCCCAGTCCTGTGACTGAGCTGCTTGTGTGTTGTGTGCCTGTGTACTTCACTCAGTTTGATCTCATCCATCCCTGGCCGTGCTGTGAATCTGCTATGCACTATAGTGCTTTGTACCCCCAGTAATTAACAGAACATATACTTCACTTGGTCCTACAAACTCAATGATGCAAATGGCAAAATATTTGCCAAGGTCTGAGAGTAATATATATTCTATAGACTTAGAAGATGGAGTTCATGTAGACTATTGTAGATAGTTTAGAATTAGGTTTGTTTTTATTTTCTTCACTGTTGTAATCTTCTTTTCAGTTTTCGAAGATGTAAAGACATTGTATAAATGTTTAATATTAATAAAGTAACATTTCAGTTTGTTTTATTTTCTTATTCCATTTCTTTTATCCATCTCAATTTATAATTGAGTTATTTATTTATTAATGATTAAAAATTCAAATTTGGGATTATTCAACAATCAAGATGAACTTCCTATTTCACTTTAATAACAACATCAAGAGATCATAACAAAACCCATAGCATTCTAATAACCCCTAGCTCTAAAGGTGATTAGAAAGGAGCTTTGCTCTCTCAGGTTTTTGAATTTGCGAAAAATTTACTCAGGTTTTTAGATACATGAATGCACAACAGTCCTATTTCTACCCTTCATTTGATCCTAAATGCTGGGATATTACAGTCTTCCCCCCTTATCAGGACTTCGTCCTGAAGTTAAAACTTTGTGTACCTGAAGAGTTCTGGATAAGCTTGTCTCAAATCCTCTTCTTTTTCCCAAGTTGCTTCACGTTCAGAATGATGTTTCCATTGCACTTTACAGAACTTTATTGCACGATTCCGAAGCCTCTTCCAGTTCTCTTCTAAGATCTTTAGTGGCTTCTCCTCATAAGTCAAGTCTGCTTGAAGATCTAGGTCATCATGTGTAATAGAGTCTTCAGGTGCTTTCAGACACTTCTGAAGTTGAGAAACATGGAAAACATTGTGAACTTGCTTCAATTTTGCTGGAAGCTCCAATTCAAAAGCAACACTTCGATTCTGACTCAAAATCTTGAATGGTCCAATATATCTTGGGCTTAACTTCCCTTTAATACCGAACCTCTTGATTCCTTTCATAGGACTAACCTTCAAATAGACCATATCCCCTACTTTGGGCTCCCATGACCGCCTCTTTTGATCTGCATAACTCTTTTGTCTACTCTGAGCTATCTTCAAACGGTCACGGATGATATCAATGATACTTTGCTTCTCTTGGATAAAATCAGTTTCAAATTCATGGTTGCCTCCAGGCTCAAACCAACATATTGGAGATCTACACTTGCGTCCGTATAGTACTTCAAATGGTGCTGCTTTCAAGCTGCTTTGATAGCTGTTGTTGTAAGAAAACTCTGCTAACGGTAAGTGCTCATCCCACGATCCTCCAAATTCTAGAGCACATGCACGTAGCATATCCTCCAAGATTTGATTTGTTCTTTTTGTTTGCCCACCAGTTTGAGGATGATAAGCAATACTGAAATCCAACTGTGATCCCAGTGCTGCATGTAGATCTCTCCAGAATATTGATGTAAACACAGACCCTCTATCAGAGACAATCTTCTTAGGCACTCCATGCTTGCTGACGATTTCTCTTACATAGATTTCTACCAACTTTTCTGCACTATCTTTCTGATTCACGGCCAAGAAATGTGCACTTTTGGTGAGTCGATCAACTATCACCCAGATCATATCCTTGTGTCTCTTGGTTAAAGGTAAACCGGTAATAAAATCCATTTCGATTTCCTCCCATTTCCACTCCGAAATATCCAAAGGTTGTAGTAACCCTGCTGGACTTTGATGTTCTGCTTTGACTCTCTGACAAGTGTGGCATTCTGCTACATACTTGGCTATATCCTGCTTCATGTTATTCCACCAGAACAACTCCTTGAGATCCATGTACATCTTTGTACCTCCCGGATGAATGGAGTATGGTGTCTCATGAGCCTCCTTGAGAATCAGTCCTTTGATCTCCGGTATATCTGGCACACAAATTCGGTTTTGGAACCAGAGTGAATTGAAATCACCTAGACGGAATTCAGATGGTCTACCCTCTTCAATTCTACGGATTTCTTCAGCGATGAAAGGATCTTCATCTTGTCTTCTGAATATAGTGTATTTCAAGTCGCTTTGTCTTTCCTCCATCACCCTCATAGTGTATATACTTCCCAAAGATTTGACTTCTAGACATTGTATATCTAGTCTTTCAGGATCCTTGAGTAATTCCTCCAGAAGTTCTCTATCCATTAACTGGGTTTCTATACTCTTCCGACTTAATGCATCGGCTACCACGTTAGCCTTTCCAGGGGTATAGTTGATGGTAAGATCATAATCCTTGATCAACTCTAGCCATCTTTTCTGCCTCATGTTCAACTCCTTCTGAGTAAAGAAGTATTTAAGACTCTTGTGATCGGTGTATAGCTCACATTTAGCTCCATAGAGAAATTGCCTCCATTGCTTGAGAGCAAACACAACTGCTGCCAACTCTAGGTCATGTGTTGGGTAATTGACTTCATGTGGCTTGAGTTGTCTTGAACCATAAGCAATTACCTTACGGTCTTGCATCAAAACACAACCCAATCCATTCTTGGATGCATCGCAATAAACTGTGTAATCCTTTCCAGTTTCTGGTACTGCTAAAATAGGTGTTGTTGTGAGTCTCCTTTTCAGCTCTTGAAAGCTCTCTTCACACTTTTCAGACCACTCAAATGGAGTGTTTTTCCTTAACAACTTTGTCATCGGCCCTGCTATCTTTGAAAATCCTTCAATGAATCTCCGATAGTATCCGGCCATTCCCAGAAATCCTCTAATTTCCTTCACATTGGTTGGTGCTTGCCAATCCAAAACTGACTGAACTTTGCTTGGATTCACGGCAATTTCCTCCTTGCTAATGACATGACCAAGAAATTCCACTTGATCCAACCAGAATTCACACTTGCTGAATTTAGCATACAGCTGATGTTCCCTTAACACTTGCAATGCTATTCTGAGATGTTTAGCATGATCCTCTTTATTCTTAGAGTATATCAGAATGTCATCAATGAATACTATCACAAACTTGTCCAGATATGGCATGAAAATCTTGTTCATCAAATTCATGAAAATTGCTGGAGCATTGGTCAAACCAAAAGGAACAACTAAGTATTCGTGATGTCCATACCTTGAGACAAATGCAGTTTTTGGTACATCTTCAGGCTTGATTTTAATTTGATTATATCCAGATCTCAGGTCAATTTTGGAGAAAACCCCAGCTCCATGAACTTGATCAAACAGATCTTGAATCCTTGGTAAAGGATACTTGTTTTTGATAGTGACATTGTTCAGATTCCTAAAATCCCCACACATTCTTCTGCCTCCATCTCTTTTATCAACAAATATAACTGGCGAACCCCACGGTGATATACTTTCTTGGATAAATCCTTTACTCTCTAGCTCATCTAGCTGCTCCTTCAGTTCTTTCAACCCTTGGGACCCATTTTATAGGGTGCTTGAGAAATTGGTGTTGTGCCTGGCTTCAGATCTATGGTGAATTCTATTTCCCGATCCCGTGGCATTCCCGGTAATTCTTGGGGAAATACATCCATGAACTCGTTAACCACTGGAATATTTTCTAACTTGGCCTCTTTCAGAGAATTGAGTTGAATTCCAATCTCTACATGGGAGTGCTTATCTGCTTGATAAGTGATCCTTCCACCTCCAGGCTTCCGGATTGACACAGTCTTCTCTTCACAGTCAATGTGTGCTCCATGACCGGACATCCAATCCATACCTAGAACAACTTCAATGTTTTTAAGTGGAAGAACATAGAGATCGGCGAAATAAGGGCAGTCACAGATCGTAATGACCTGGTCTAGTTTGAATTGGGATACTAAAAGTTTACCCCCGGCCGTCACCACAGTCATAGGATGAGCTATCGCCTGACACCTTAACCCATATTTTGCGACAAAATCTTTGGAAATGAATGATGTAGTGGCACCGGTATCAAAAAGAACTTTGCCGGGATGAGTAAGGATGCTGAGCGTACCTATGACCACCGTTTCAGAGTTGTTAGCTTCCTCCAGAGATGTGCAATTCAGCTTCCCAAAAGTCCGACCTCTTTTCCCGTTCCCATTCTTGCTGCTACTGCCACCTCCAGATGCAGGTCGTCCACCTCCTCCTGTCTTGCCTCCACTGTTAGCCGGCCAACCACCAGCTGGTTTATTTAGACAATCTAGACGAATATGCCCCTCCTTTCCACAAGCATAACAGATAATCCTCGGCTTCGCGCACTCATTCTTCATATGACCTGGAAGTCCGCATTTGTGACAGATGATCTGATCTTTTGGTGTGAATGCCTTTCAATTGGGTGGAGCTCCTCCTGTCCTGGCCCTGGGTTTGAAACTCAGCTTTGGAGTACTTCGGGTTGGTTGAACTCTCTTGGCCTCAGTCTTGGCCCTCTTCATTCGGCTCATCTGAACCAACTTGTAATCATTCTCCCATGTGATGGCTGTATCCATCAATTCTTGGAAGTTAGCAGCTTGGTCAACTTCATCTGCATTGCCACGTATGGATCCAGTCCCCTGAGGAACCTTTTCATCCTCTTGCTGTCACTACTCACCTCGTCACTTGCGTAACGAGAGAGTCTCGTGAACTCCTTGATATAAGCCATCATTGTTGCACTCCCCTGCTTGAGGTCTTCAAATTCCCTCCTCTTGAGCTCAACCACACTTTCTGGCACATGGAAGGTACGGAATTTTTCTTTAAACTCTTCCCAAGAAAATACCTTCTCCGGATGTTGAAGTGTCACTTCATTATCCCACCATGCTACGGCTGGTCCAGATAGAAGGTGTACAGGATAACGAACCTTCTCCTCGTCATTGGCTCCCACAGCCTTCAACTTTCTCTCGGTGTCCATAAGCCAGTCTTCCGCATCCATAGGTTCCACCGCGGAAGCAAAGGGAAGTGGTTTTGCATTGAGGAAGTCAGAAAGACTTACCCCTCTTGCTTCCTGAACCCTTCCGGCTCCAACATGCCCCATGAGCTCTTGCATAAACTTGTTCTGCGTTTCTTGCATGAACTGCATATACTGCATAAAGCTTTGCTCCGCCAAAGGCCTGGATGGTGGTGGTAGTAACTGATCTTGAGCTTCTTGATCAGCCTTAGGTTTGGCTTCCCTTTCTGCCTGCTGGTCATTCATTGCCTTCGTTTGAGCTTCTTGTGCCAAGCGCTGTTCTTCGGCTTCGGCAGCTACACCCGTATCCATAGCCCCTCTAGTCCTGTAACATCAAGCGAAGATCTCATAATTACACCATGCCCATGCTTTCTGAGCTTCACTTCATGCCCAGAACTAGTCATACAATGGAAAACAGAAATCCAACTCCAAATGGAAGATCGCAAGAAAACCAAATACAAGGCACATATTATACATCTCATACAAACCGATACAAAGTCATTATTACAACACGTACTCTCACAAGTGGAGTACACTCATAGATCGAGACTGGAAAGTTCTACCATCTCTCTTATTATTACAACATACTACTAGCACTAGCTACATTCACAGATACAACTAAGCTTCTGACTTGGTCTTGACATCATGTCCTGGTCTCACGGCTCGTAGTACATACCCGGAGTCCACTCGTGCTGGCGTGTAGTCCGGCGCACTGTCTCTGGAACGAATGGCCTACCGCCCGGGACATAGTCCGAGTCAGACGTGTCCATCATAGAGGTATCACTCAACACGAGTCCATTCAGTCCGAGGTAGCTCTCAAAGTACACCCTGGTCTCGTGAGCAGTCATAGTAGGGAAAGGCTCCGCCTCTCCATAACACACACTCTCAGTGCAGTAGGTGTGGTCAAACGGTGCATCCTACTCCATAGGTGTCTCAACCGGCTCCTGACTCTCAAACTGCACCTCCATAGGATCCTCCTCCTCAACAGATACAACAGGAGTGACTACGGCATCTCCTCCTCCTGCTGCATGAGCTGTCCCTCCATACGAGCTAGTGTACTGCTGGCCGTCTCCCAACCAGTCAAACCTCCACCCATCAGAGTGCTCAATGGGAAGCTCGGACTCCGAGACCCCCTTGAGACCCTGCTGCGCCTCCATACTAGAAGTGATAACTGGGTAATGTATAGGCTCTGGAGTGGGTGAATACCTGGAAGGTCCAGGCTGTGTCGGTTAACTATGTGTTCCCACAACCGGTGAGAAGTGTGATCCCTCCGACTCCTGCCTAGTCATCTGTGCTCGCTCCTGCCTCCTAGTAGTGTCTGTGAGGTCATCAAGCATCTCCGCCTTGTCCTCCACAATGACCTGGTGAGTGTTATACAGTGATCCCACCATCTTCCTATACCTATCAAGAAGTCTGGCTGCCAACTTCGGCTTCTTCTTCACCAGAACATCGTGATCCATTCCCGGCTCATCCATCAGTGAGTCATGAGGAATAGCGGTAAAAGTGGTACCTCCTAACTCCACCGCTCTGTACTCCCTGATAGTCGCAATAGCTCGCACTACCGCCTCATGATAAGCTGCAGTCTCTCCTCTTCCTTCTCCGGAAGGCTGAACTGGACTAGGTGCTAATCCATCTGGTAGCATGATCACGACATGGTACTTGACCGCAGTCCCGTCATCCTTGTAAGTATAGGTCTTAACAGGGATGTCAGTGCTGAGTCCAAAAGCCCGTATTAGTGATCCTAACTGCTCAGTCAAGGTTCCCTCATAGTCTTCCAGAGTCTTCCTCTGTGACCAAACGGTGCGTGCTGGAATTTTCGATGCCATAATAGCTGTTACAAGAATAGGATATAGAATTAGTATGATGCATCATAATAAAGAATTGTAACACTAAAAATATGACTATGTTATTCCCAAGTGAATAACCATCATAAATTTAGAGAACTCTTTACCGTTGCTACTAGACTCCTACAGGTTCTATCCCTTTACTAGGTTTCCAACCTAAGCTCAAAGCAATTGCTCTGATACCAGCTGCGGTGACCCAGCATACCACTGCATGTTGTAGTATGCAAGTCGTTGATATAACACTTGCGGAACAAGCCTCCACAAATATTACATCCCTCAGAATGGTACAACAGAAACATTGCGGGCCCAAATACAAACTGAACTTCATATTATTACAAACCAAAGCATGATGATAACGAAGTGCTCCCCATAAGAGAACACCTCAAGTGCTTAGTGTTTACAACAACTGGAAAGCTTCAAATAATTAAACAAGTGAAGAACTCAACCACTTATTCCTATTCTACAGTTGGTCGGTTCCTCGACTACGATACTATTCTACTAGTTAGTACTTCTTCACTCTGATTCCTCGTCGGAAGATGCTCCGTAGCGTATGAAGTAATCCACACCTTCGACTCCACGAGAAAGATCTGGCTCCTCGTAGAAGACGTCCTGCTGGCCTTCGATGGCGTTCAGAGTTGCCTCATCAAGCTCTTTACAGTCTAGCAAGGGTTTAAGAGATTGGGGTGAGTAACGAGCGTTACTCAGCAAGTTTCTTTAGAAAGAAGTTGTGTGATATGCACTATCTACAGTCATAGACCCAAATGAGTCATAGGCCAATGCAAGGTTTTATCAAAGGTTTCTTGAAAGATTGCTTTTACTTTAGAAAACTATGCCCAATAGCCAACATAGGGTATTAGTGCCTTGAGAGCACCTTTCCTGCCACGTTCGCAGCTCCTTCCCGGAACAAGGGGTAACATGTCACATCTTTTTACACTCTGCAGAGGTGTGTCCTTCCAAAAGAGATCAAAGCCTTGCTGCACAACCGGGCATACATTCCCGTCCACACTTCCATGGTGTGGGGCCCAGTCATTGATCCAAACCAATCACTGCCTTCTCCGCACAATGCATGCCCACCCATTTCACGCAAGCAGGTTGTGCCCCTAATATTCACCCCCAACGATGAAGTACCTAGGCGTCCCTTGCGGACCATCATAGACACCAGTGCCGTGAGAACTTAGGTGTCCCACCCATATGCAAGTAGTCTCGCAAGATCTACCGCGACCGGAATCTGGCTGCCCGTTGACATGCGAACGAGAGAAGATACAGCTGACTTTCCCGTCCCATTCCAAGTCTCTTGGATGACACGGTTTTTACGGCGCCAGAATAACTGTGGCATTGGTAGTTAATCCTAGGTTAACTTTCCCGTGCAAGTGGAACCTGCACCACCACAATCTTACCGTGGTTCCACCTGCCAGCCCTCCTAGGTTATCACCACTGGTCGATAACCACTAGTCATATTACTTATGAAAATAGGTTTTCCATCCCTTTTGAAATGTTAGAGTTTGAAGTCAACACTTTGCAAGAAGTTTCAAATCCAGTGCAATCAAGAGATATGAGCAAGATAAACTTGCCTTGTGACTGAAAGGTAATGGAGTCGGATACTTGACGATACTTCTGATCTCCTTGTTCTACAAGAATTCAATCATTGTCCAGTAAGGACAATTGTTTAAAGAAGCAAATGGATGCTGAGTGCAATGATATGCAATCCATAGTGATTCTTTGTCTCTGTTTTCTTATTTGTGTGTTTTACCCAAGACTTGGTATGGTTAAAGTGTTTTGATATAACACAAGGTACTATTTGTGTGTTTTACCCTAATTATGTATTAAAACAATTAATTAAGGTTTCAAATCAACTTTTAAGTTATAAAACTTCTGTTGAAGTTATTTGAAAAGAAAAGGATTTATTTAATAAAGAAAAGATTTAATTTTTATTTTAATTGATAACAATTAGTATTTTTGAAAAAATGGAAATTAAAAGATTTCAAAATTTGATTTGAGGAGTGAATAAGAAATATGATTTTATTTAGATATTTAATTCATTGAAGAATAGGAAGTTATTTTATAAGGTTAAATGAATCAATGTTATTTTAGTTTTGGATTTGAATTAATTCAAAAGAAAACAGTATTTGAAATTTGAAATTTGAATTTGTTTTGCCAAATGGCTTTGGCCCATTAGGCCCAACCAGCCCACCTGGCTCGGTTAAGCCAGACCGGCTCGGGTCTGGGTCGGTCAACTGACCTAGCCCAGCCCCCTCATTCTCCTTCTCTCCTCCTCGAGCTCTCTGGCGAACCCTAAATCACCGCCGCCGTCGTCCGGCCAATCCGGCCATCTCTGGTGGCCTTCACCGCCGATACTTGGGACAAATCCGTCGCCCCAATTCCCTCTACCACCTCCTCCAGTCGGAATCGACGAGAGCTTCCTCTCCGGGGAGATCTGGGGTGGTTTCCCCTCGGTTTCCGCCATCGTCGGTCGCCTCCGATTTGATGCCTCGTCGAGCCCTCTCTTCTGTGATTGCTGTGCCACCTCTGGTGCTTGTGATGTGTGAGTACTCGCCGGTGGAAGCGTCGTGGTGTGGTGCTCCCGGTGTGTGCTCGGTGAAGTCTTCCTTGGGCAGCCTCTGGCCGGCCGCGCAGGCACTGCCCTGCCATGCCGTCCAGACGAGCACCCAGGCGATGGTGAGTGTGACTTCTCCCCTCTCTAATCTTCTCTTTCTACTTTGGCCAAGGTCTCTAGCCAACTGGTCTAGATCAGTGAGCCAAGCTCACAGACTTTGCTCTGTGATGCTGTTAGCTGTTGCTAGCTTGATTTAGTGGTTTCCATTCAGTGCTATAAAGCTTGATCTTTGATGATCTTGCTTTGCCCCACATTCTGTCAGTGCATTTCTTTTGACAGAAATGATGTTCTGAAACTTGCTTTGTTGCAAGCTTTCAGTTAACTTCTGTATCTTGGTATGCTAGATTTCCCTCCTGTGATTTATGATATCACAATGTTGATGGTATCTAACTGAATTCCTAGATTCAGTTAGCTTCTGTGCCTGGTCATGTGATGGATATGCTGCTGTGTTTGCTTCTGTCACTTGTTTAACCATGACAAATATGTGATGGTGAGTCTTGCTATGTTGCAAGATTCAGTGGTGAATTTTACTTGAGCAAAATATGATTCATGTCGTCGTGGTGAAACAACATATGCCATGGGATGGCTTAAATGGGGGCCGAACTAAATGCTGGAGGATTCGGGAGAGGGGAACGAGCTAAAAAGCACGACAGAAAAGGAACACTGATCTACCCAGGTTCGGGGCTCTCGTAAGGAGATAACACCCCTACTCCTGCTCTACTGGTTATATATTTGGGTCAATGGAGTATACCACAATGGTGCTTCCAAGCTCTCTGCTAGAGGAGGAAGATGAACTGCTAAGTGTAGGAACACAGAGTGACCAACCCCTTGCTAGGGGTCCCTGTGCCACCTTATATAGTGGTGGCCAGGGTTACAACGGTCACAAGAGACCAGAAGACATAAACTACACTCCAAATAGGACTTGCTGACGAAGGCAGCGACCCTTGACTTTCTCCCTGATTGCTCTCGATGGGACTTCATATCCCTGTACCTTGTACTTCCTGCACTATGACCTTACCTTGGTGAGGTAAGGGCTGTACTTGTGCAC
Source organism: Dactylis glomerata (assembly GCA_007115705.1). Lineage (NCBI taxonomy): Eukaryota > Viridiplantae > Streptophyta > Magnoliopsida > Poales > Poaceae > Dactylis > Dactylis glomerata. The sequence goes on from QXEO01000082.1 coordinate 473,013, forward strand.
AGTGAGGGTAGGTAGACCACCACTGTGCACCCTGTCAACATGATCCCTCTCCATACTGAGCAGAGTCTCTCCTTGATTGTAGGGATATGACACCTTAGCTGACTTATGTATCCCGGATATGACCGTTGGCCATATCCTGGACCTATATGCCGGACCAACGACCTAAGAAGGTCGGGTAATCTGGCCTCCATGCTCCTGCACAACATATCAAATGAGTTAGGCCGGCATATCAATGCATATGCCGGCACCTCTGAATACATATTCCGGTTACACCGGCATATCCGAACATAGCCGGGATACACATATATGCCGGCCTGGCCGATGCTCTTATATTCTGGCCAGGCCCTTCCTTGGTAATCCGGCATAAAGTCAACCATAGTCCTTGTATCTTTCTAGTCTCTTGACCCTACCGGGGGTCATCCCCCCGACATTAGTCCCCGAAGCTGTCGAGGTCCCCCAGTCTTGACTGAGGGGCCTTGGCAGGTTTCAACATATCTTCTTTTCATTATACCCCGGCTATCAGATTATATGCCGGGACATCCACCATATACCGGCCACTGTTCCTTCTCCAAAAGTTAATCCGGCCGGCCCTGAGGGTATTCCGGACGGAACTTATTCTCCGGGCAGTCGAGCCGGCATATAGATGAGACTTCCTCGAGAAGCCACGCCTGATAGTTTGCCTCGAAACTTGCAACTGCCCTGCCACCTCGAACGGTCACACGATGTGACGGTTCACAGCGCAGTTACTCCCCACCATCATTGCCTAGTGGCACGGTTACAATAGCCGCCGCCCCACTCTGTGCCGCCACGTGGCGACTCACTGCGGAAACGGTCGGGGTAGTGGAACACTCCCCATGATCCCCGCGACCCTGGCCTCTTCGGTATAAATACGGGGGTGGGGGTAACTTGCTCTTTTTACCCCCACAGTCTTCGTCTTCCTCCGCCCTTCTGCCTCTTGCGCTTCACCGCCGGACCGAGGGACAGAGAAGAAGAGCCACCGCCGACGCCCACCTGCACGCCGGCGCCTACGCTCGCCGACGTCCGGCACCATCGTCGACGACGCCGCCGCTCCTCTCTGCGACATTGCTGAGAGATCAGACCTTCCTCTGCACGCTCGCCGCCGCTCCATTGCCGCCGGCCAAGCTTCGGTGAGCTCCTCTTTCTCTGTTCTTGTTCTTCATCCCTCCTGCCTCTCTGTAGCTATACCACGATAGCCCTGCTATCTTGAATCTGTGGTAGTTTCTCTGCTTGATGTCTCCTTGACTCGATTAGCATTGCCAGTGATATTCCTTTGTAGTTCACCGCTGTTCTTCCGTAGGAATTATATCCACGTTTATTTCTGGTTTTAACTGCCTCGGTAGATCTTCTATTTCTGCTAACACTGGTGAGAGCTGTATGCCGGAGAGACTAACCTCCCTCTTTTCTCTAGCCTGGATAGGAATAACACCACGGGACTCCGGCTCTCACGCCCTGTCCCGGCCACTAAGATGGCATCTTCAAGTATGACGGCCACCTCGGCCTCGGAGGAAGATAACTCGGCCCGGGCCCAAGGACGCTCCGGCTGGGAGGGGTCGGAGGTCACCCCGGCCGACATATCCTGGGTCACCTCCACCAGGAGAGTCCCGGAGGGTGTTGCATGCCGGCTTCCGGTGGGAGAGACTGCACCGACACCTGAACCCGGCGAACGGGTTGTCTTTATTGCCCACTTCGAGCGGGGTTTTGGTCTACCGGCGTCGGACTTCCTCCGGGACTTCCTCGACACCTATGACCTGCAGCCTCATCATATCCCGGCGAACGCGGTGATGATCCTCTCCGCCTTCGCCGCGTTCTGCGAAGGCTTCGCCGGCATAGAGGCCTTTACCCAAGCTTGGTCGAAGTACTTCCAACTGCGGAAGCAAGTCGTCCAAGAACCGCCCCGGAGCAAGGATGACCCGCCGGAGACGGCCCAGGAGAAAAAGGACCGCCCCATGACCCAATGTGGCGCGGCCACCATCATGTCCCGGAAGGGTTCAGACTTCCCCAAGGTGGAGCTCCTCGAGTCTTGCAAGAAGTGGCAGACGTGGATCTGCTCAACCTGCCGCCATTTGTGGACGAGCCACCTTTGGCCATGAAGAATTGGACCTACAATCCGAAGACCTCGGTGGTCCCGGTTAATGCCCTCCACCAGGTTAAGAGCGAGTTACGGGATGCCGGCCTCACCCCACAAGACCTAGTGGCATGCTTCATCAGCCGGCGTATCTCTCCTCTACAGCGCCGGCCACATAAAATTTGCCAGATGAGCGGGCCCATGGACCCCACCCGGCATTAAACACATGAGCTGACTCCGGCCGACGTTCTGCGGCGGATTAAGGACGTCTGCAAGTCTTCTCAGGCCACCTTTGCCTGGGGACTTGAACCATACAGCCGGGATCGGCCCGCCCCAACGGTAAATCCTTAGGCCGATATTCACCTTCTTGTCCGGCATACAGATACTTGGGCCGGCACATTTCTATTTTCTGATACATATCCTGCTTGATCCGGCATACTTATTGTACCGGCATATTTATTGCTTCTAACTCCTTTTCTTTGCTTTACGCAGAAGTTCAGCTTCCAGCGTATGGAGAACGCCCGGATCAAGATCGCAGCGGACCGCACAGCTGCTGACGCTGAAGATCCGGATCATTGGGACAAGCTACCCAGGAACACCCGTGCTGCGGCTGCCACGGGTAAGGCCTCTTCATCCCGGCATTTCACCCAAGACTGGAGTGGAGATGACTCGGACGAGGAGATCCTGATGTATCTCGACCCAAAGCCACTTGCATATGCCTTTCCTTCTATACCTTTCGCTTATCCTATGCCATCCTCAGCTATCCCGGACGACATGGTCGTCGATGCCGCCCCTCTAAATCAGGGACCTCCTTCCACCGGCGGCCGTGCCGGCCGGAAGCGAGGCGTCAAGGCACCGGCCGACATACCTCAGCAACCGAAAAGGCAGAAGGTCGGCGTGCCCCTTCCGAAGAAACAGAGGCCTGTTGCCTCGGGGTAAGTTTCTTTTCTGCTCGTTGTTTCCGACATACTTTCATCTTTGATTACTAACTTGGCGCTTTTCTCTCATTCAGGGCTCCTCTTGCGCCGGAACACGCTTCCAGCACAAGTGCCAGCCCGCATACTGAAAAGCCGGCGACCACTGCCACCCCCGACATACCTTCCGCGAGCCATACTACTTCACCGGCGCCGGCATATTCGCCTGCGCCTGACAAGACCACCTCCCCGGCGAAGGACGATCCTCCGCCGGAACGAGATTTTTCTGCCCCCGACGTCCACATGGACTCGGGGGCTCAACAGGGTCCTTCGGCTTCTGACGTCCACACGGACACAGGAGCCCAGCAAGATGCCTCTGACTCCGGCGCACCCACAAGCGGGGCTGGGACAACTGAAGATGCCGACGCTAGCAACGCGAGCGCCGGTATGGACCTCAAAGGAAAGGGCCCTGCAGTACCAGAAGTCCGGACTATTCCGGAACCTGCCTCTGCTGGCCAAGCTGCACCGGCCGCGCCGGAACAACCCACGCCCCAGACTCCCTCAGCTGAGAAGACTCCAGCACCAGCCAAGACCACTGCCCCGGCCAAGACCTCCATCCCGGACAAGACCTCTGCCCCGGTCAAGTCCAGCACCCTCAAGATCCAGCCGACCAAGTCCGGCACACCTTCCGCCGCTACTGCTCCTTCTAAAGCAGCATCCCGGCCCAGCTCTGCCCTGGCCCTGCATCTTGGCAGGGCAGCATCCCGGCCTGGCTACCGGGCCAGCTTCTTCGACACGCCGGAACTTGAGGGCATCGTCCCCCTGGTGACGAAAAGCGACCAGAGTCTTGGGTCTCTTAAGGAGCACTGCACCAGGTGGAATGATGCCGACAATATGGACACTGCGGACTCCAGGAGCAAGAAGTTGGCCGAAGCCTCGGCCACTGGCAATCCGGCTGATATCCTGGCTGCCAAGCCCATTCCTATCGCCTGCGAGCTCCTCAGTCTCCAGCAAAGACTTCACCTCGTGGCCGATGCCACCAACGTAAGTCCTTTCCACGTATATCCCCAGTCCCCGAAAATGTCGGCTGTCCGGGATACGGACATCCGGGATTTTCCAATACCTTTTGCACTTAGCTCTTTTCAAATTATCTATCCGGTATATATGCTCGATCCGAGCTTCAAATCCGAGTCACCGAGGGCCGGGATAGGTGTGCAGCACCTATGCCGGGTCTTGAACAAACTAGCCTCTTAAGCATCTTTGAAATCCTTTTGACCGAGATATAAGCTCGCTTCGAGCTTCAAATCCTAGTCACCGAGGGCCGGGATAGGTGCGCAGCACCTATGCCGGGTCTTCAACTATTATGAACACTTCGTACAATCTTCAATTGCACTGATATGCTAGACTTCAGTTAGCAATCTTTCAAATCTTGTCTACTTTGCAGCGCATGAATAACACACGCGCCGACATGTACCACGACTTGGTGTGCGAGCATCGGAAGCTATCCGATGCGCATAGCAAGCTCCGGCTGGAATTGTCCCAGAAAGGTAAACTCATCCGACATATCCATATATGCCGGATGCCGTGCCTTCTCTTTTCTCCACACATCTTGCCGACATACCTTAATATGCCGACATCTAATCTCTTACCGACATTCCGCAGCTGGTGCCGAAGCCCAAGTCACCGACCTTGTCAAGAGGGTCAAGGAGCTGACAGGTATGCCGGATCCTGCTGTCACCCGAACCCTTTATACTTCAAATCATTTATCTCTTGTCATTGTTTTCCATCTTCACCTTGTTTTGACTTCAAATCTTTTCAGATGATAAAGCTGCACTGGAGGCACGCCACCAGGACTGTATGTCCTCAGTGGATGTGGCCAAGCAACTGGACGACCGGGATGCCGCTCACAAGGTCGAGACAGAGCAGTTGAAGGGCCGGATCGCCGAGCTTCTTGAGGAGAAGGAGCAGAGGGAGGGTCAACTGAAGAAGACCCAGGACCTGCTCGTTGCTTCCGAGTCTGATGCCTCCACTGCCCATGCCGAACTGACTAGCCTGAAGGAGCAGGCGACGAAATGGGAAGTTACAGTTGCCCAGCTCAATGCCGACCTCGCCAGTAAGCTTCAAATCCTTTTCCTTCAGCCTGCCCGACATATTATGACACTTTCCGGCACAACCTTTGCGCCGACACATACTCTTTTGCTAACATGCTTTCTATTTCTCAGACATGTTTCCCGCTTCCGTCGAAGACGTTGAGAGGGCTCTGCAGTTGGATCAAGAATCCCGGGGTGTTTCGGTTGACTCGGCCAACTGGGACATGTCGGAGCAGCTGTTGGCCCTGCAATCCCGGAAGAACGCCATGACCCTCTACACCGAAGAACTCTTTTATGGCGCCCAGGAGGCATTCTCTGCCCTCTGGCCGGGACAAAGGACGCCCACTGATCCTGTTGATGTCGGCAATGATCTGCAGCTTGCCAAGGTTCGCCTCCGGGAATGGCAGGATTCCGGCGCGAGGGTAGGAGCTGATGAAGCTCTCAGCTACTTCCTCTCCTGGTATGAAAAAGCTGATCTGGAGACTTTGCTCACTGTGCGCGAAGGATCCATCTGGACCACGGATCCGGATCACATCCGGCGTCGGCGGGAACTGGCCCACAGTTATGTGGATTATGCCGACACCGATGCCTTTGTCCGGGACATCCGCGAGCCGGAAAAGACAGCAGATGATGCCAAGGATGCTGCTGATGCTGAGGGCTCCGATTCCAGCCAAGATGAAGAGGAAGCTGAAGAGGCCGACACTGATGCTCCGGAACAGGCTTCTGCCCCGGGCGGAGGTGATGGCTCCATTCCATCTGCTGGGTCCGGCACTCCTAAAGCCGACATCTCCACCGCTACAGCTCCTCCAGCCGGCGGCTCTGCTTCTGCCGCTGCTCCTTGAATTTGTAGCACCAAAAACTTTAAGGTTTATCAGATCCCCGGTATGCCGGGTGCAGATGTAATATATACTCTATTTCCTTTGGTTTGCTACCTGAACAAGTTTTATCTTGGTTTGCTTGTTATCAATGCCGGACCATCTTTTGGCTAAGTCACCGAGTTTGTTTTCCTGTTTCCTCAACTTCACAACCTTGGCTACTTGTCTACCTTATTTGGCTTTCGACATATGAGTCTCAAGGTTGCTTCATCGAACATACAGTACTTTAACTTTGAAACTTAGACTTCAAATCATCCGACATTTCAAGTTTTATCTTGAGCTTTAACATAAATGTCGGTTCGCTTGCTATTCACTTCCTTAGCTGTTTTCCATGTGTAGACAATCTTCGGCATCTACTCTTGCTAGCCATGAAGCCGGGTTTCGGACAGCAGCTGAGTCGAAGAGCGGCCTTTGTTGCCGACACATTACTAGGCCGACATAGGAAACATTGCAACCAAGGCAGCCGGCATATAACAAAAACTGAAAATAAACAACGATATACCTCGGAGGCAGAGCCCGCTCTCTTCGGGATGCCGACATTTCATTCATTAGTCTTGCGCTGGCATAAAGCGCCGGCACACAAAGCAAAATATGGAAATACATACATTGTGCTGCTCAGGAGTAAAAGGGGCGGAGTAGAGCTATGTTCCATGGTCTCTTGGTTTCTTCTCCGGACCTGTCCGCCTTGTCCTTCTTGGGGGCCTGCGCATCTATAAGATAATAGGCATCATTGTGCAGAGCTCTGCTCACAATGAATGGCCCCTCCCATGGAGGAGTTAACTTATGCCGGCCTTCTGTTCCTTGCCTTAGCCGGAGTACTAGATCTCCCTCTTGGAATCTCCTTGGATTTACCTTCTGCGCATGATAGCGTCTGAGGTTCTACTGATATACTGCTGTTCTTGACAGAGTTATTTCTCTTGCTTCCTCTAGCAGATCAACATCGTTTTCCCTGGCTTCTTTAGCCTCTTCCTCAGTATATAGCACTACTCTTGGTGCATCATGTATCACATCTGTTGGAAGCACAGCTTCTGCTCCATACACCAGGAAAAATGGTGTGTAGCCTGTTGACCTATTCGGAGTTGTCCTTAAACTCCAAAGCACTGCTGGCAATTCATCTAGCCAACATCCCGGAGTTTTCTCTAGTGGCTCTATCAGCCGGGGTTTTATGCCGGATAATACTAGCCCATTCGACCTCTCTACTTGGCCATTGGTACAAGGGTGAGCGACCGACGCAATGTCCAGCCGGATTCCCACTTCCTCACAAAATCTGGCAAATGGCCCTTGGGCAAAGTTCGACCCATTGTCAGTGATGATGCCATGAGGAACACCATATCTCAAGATTATATCTTTTGAGAATTTCACTGCTGTGTGACCATCACACTTGCTTATGGGCTTCACTTCAATCCATTTGGTGAACTTGTCCACCATGACCAGGATATGGGTCATCTTTCCTCTGGCCGGCTTAAAAGCCCCGACCATATCCAGGCCCCAAACTGCAAAGGGCCAGGTTATCGGGATAGTCTTCAAGGCAGATGCTGGCTGATGAATCTGATGGGCATATCTTTGACACCCATTGCATTTCCGGACCAGATCTTCTGCTTCTTGCAGTGCCGTCGGCCAATAGAAGCCGTGCCAGAATACCTTTGCCACCAATGCTCTGGATGAAGCGTGGTGACCACACTCCCCCTGGTGAATTTCCTGGAGCATCTCCAGACCTTCCGCAGATTCAACGCACCTCTGCAATACTCCGGTGACACTTCTTTTGTAGATTTCCTTGTTTATGATGGTATAACCTTTGGATCTCCTTGTAACCCGGCGGGCTTCATTTTCATCCGCCGGGACTTGGCCATTTACCAGGAAATTCATGATTGGGCGTGCCCATGAGGGCACTTCTCTGATAGTGAACATTGCCTGATCTATCTCCATCATTTCGACCGACACATAATCGATCTCCATGGGATGCGAAGTCCCCGGGACTGAGGGATCAGTCCCCGGGTATGCCGGAGCAGTCCTCGGGTATACCGGCACAACCTCTTGGTACATTTTACCCTTGCCCCTAGTTCTGCTCCAGAATACTGCACTTACCGCATATGTCGGCCCAGTCCCCGGGACTGAGGAAACAGTCCCCGGGTTATCTGACCTGGCTCCGGCATTTATCTCCATTGGAACTGCATCCTCCGGACTCGGCGGGACATAAATGGAAGATGACTCCGGCGAGGGCTTGATTGATGGTTTCCTCAGATGTTCCAATGAAATGCCGGGCGGGATTGAATCTCTGGAAGATCCCAGCTTGGACAATGCATCGGCCGCGTCATTCTGAGCCCGGAGAACATGCCGGAACTCACAACCTTCAAAGTAACCACTTAACTGCTGCACCAGGAAACGGTAGGATCCCATGTTAGCATCATGTGCATCCCATATTCCGGAACACTGCTGAATCACTAAGTCAGAATCACCGAAACACATAATCCGGCGAATTCCTATGTCCTTAGACACCTTCAGGCCATGCACAAGTGCCTCATATTCCGCCACATTATTTGATGCTGCAAAATGAATCTGCAGGACATATCTCAATTGGTCATTCTTTGGTGAACTGAGAACTATGCCGGCACCCAGGCCATGTATTGTCTTGGACCCATCGAAATGCATCCTCCAATAATTTGCATCTGGCAATGGTGGCTCATATTGTATCTCGGCCCAGTCAATAAAGAATTCAGCCAACACCTGGGACTTGATTGTATCCCTCTTATCATATTGAGGTGTATATGGTGACAACTCTATTGCCCACTTGGCTATTCTGCCACTGGCATCTTTGTTGCCAATGATCTCCGAGATAGGGGCCTCGGCCACTACCCGGATTGGGTGCTCTTGGAAGTAATGCTTGAGCTTCTTGGCCGCCATATAGACACCATAAGTCATTTTCTGATAGTGTGGGTAGTTTTGCTTTGAGGTGGAGAGAACTTCACTCAGATAATATACCGGCCGCTGCACGGTTTTGCCTCCCTCCTCTCGCTCCACTACTACCACTGCACTGACAACCCTGTTGGTTGCCGCTATATAGAGCAACATCGGCTCTCGCGGCATTGGAGACGCCAATACCGGCGCTGTTGATAATATCTGTTTCAATTCCTTGAAAGCTGCATCTGCTTGCGCTGTCCAGACAAAGCTGTCGGACTTTTTCATCAATTGATATAACGGCAAAGCTTTTTCTCCCAGCCGGCTTATGAAATGGCTCAGGGATGCGAGGCACCCAGTGAACTTCTGTACTTCCTTCAAATCTGTCGGCGGCTTCATCCTTTCTATGGCACGAATCTTGCCGGGATTCACCTCAATACCCCGGCTGGAAACAAGGAAGCCGAGCAACTTGCCCGCCGGCACACCGAAGGTACACTTAGCCGGATTCAACTTCATCCGGAATCTCCTTAGGTTTCCAAAGGTTTCCCGGAGATCATCTATGAGAGTCTTGCTCTCCTTGGTCTTTATGACGATATCGTCGACATATACCTGCACATTTTTATCTATTTGATCATGCAAACATTTTTGCAAACACCTTTGGTAAGTTGCGCCGGCATTTCTTAAACCGAACGGCATAGTGAGATAGCAATAAGCCCCGTACGGGGTAATAAAGGATGTCTTTATTTGATCCGGCTCATACAAAGGGATCTGGTGGAAACCAGAATAGGCATCTACAAATGATAGCAGTTCACATCCAGCTGTGGAATCAATCACTTGATCGATCCGAGGGAGCGGGAATGGATCTTTAGGGCATGCCTTGTTCAAGTTGGTGTAATCAACACACATCCGCCATACTTTTACTATGGCGGGCTCATCCTTCTTCTTTTCCACTAAAACCGGATTAGACACCCAATCCGGATGAAGCACTTCTTTGATAAAGCCGGAGGCTAGGAGCCTAGCCACTTCGTCCCAAATGGCTTTCCTTCTATCACCTGCATTCCGCCGGAGCGGCTGCTTCACCGGCTTAGCTCCCTCGACACACCTTGCAGGTCTGAAGTAGACCATGCAAAGATATCCCGATTCTCACGGAGGAAGCTGATGAGCTCGATTTCCTATTTGGGATCCAAACTTGCCCCGACGAGGGCATGGCGCTCCGGGAAAACTTCATCCAGAGGCACCTTTTTGACTTCTTTGCCCACTTGAAAAGAAGCACTGCCACCGGGATTCGCCATGCCCGGCATAGATTTGCCGGCCACGACCGTTTCAGCAATCTCCACTGCTCGCTTGAGCCTCTTCTTTTCCTCTGCAATGATCAGGGTCTCGGCCAGATTAGATCCGGCTGTTGCACATGCCATCGAGCGCTTGTAATCACCAATGATGGTGATCACTCCCTTGGCCCCTGGCATTTTCATCTTCAGGTACGCAACATGCGTAGAGGCCATGAACTTTGCCAGTGCCGGCCTACCCAGCAAAGCATGGTAGGGGCTTTCCAGATCCACCACCTCGAACATGAGATTTTCCACCCTGCAGTTATCCCGGCTGCCAAACATGACATCCAACCGGATCTTGCCCATCGGCGCACACGAAAGTCCCGGCACAATGCCGTGGAATGTGGTCTTGCTTGGCTCCAGCATATTCTCCTTGATTCCCAGCTTCTGCATCGTATCTCGGTACATGATGTTGATGCTGCTACCATTGTCAATGAGGACCTTGCTGAACCTTACATTATTAGCCGGCCCGACGAATGTTGGATCCATCACCAGAGCATACCCGCCGGGGTTTGGCATGATCCTGGGATGATCTGCCCTGTCCCAGCCAATGGCCTGGTCGGACCAGTACATTAGCTTCGGTACTGCCGACATAACGGCATTTACCTCCAAACACCGCCGGTACAAGCTCTGCTTGTCTGTTCTTTTGGTCTCAAAGACCATGTAGCTCTGATCATGCTCCTTGTACTCATTCCGGCCCGCTGCTGGGCCTCCGGCATAGTACTCCGGATTATAGTTCTGATCTACTTGATTTACGCCGGCATTTCCGGCATTGCTCTGACTCCCGGGATTAACCGACCTGGGCGGGACTGCAACTGTATTTGCACCTGTCAACGGCGATGGAGCTACCGGGACAGATGGTCTAGCTGGTCCCCAGGGACCTGCCCGACCTGCTAATATGTCGTCCAGCCATGAACAGTTTCTCGTCAAATGGTTTGCCGGCTTACCCGGCTGGAACGTGTGAAACACACAAGGCTTGTCTATGGCCAGACCCACCGTATACTTCGGCCATGGCTTCTTCATGCCGGCGCCGCCGGCATTCTTGTTGATCCAGACATTCTTCTTCTGGAAGGGTTGCGCTTGCTGCTGTGGCTGTTGCTGCTGCTGCTGAGGCTGCTGATTACCCTCATATCTCGGACGCTGGCTACTGCAGGTGCCCTCTTGCTCTTCCTCCACCGCTGCTACTTGTGCTGCCCCATACCGGTAATCCGGCCTTTCATCTCTTCTCTTGTTCCGGTTATCAGTGCGATAGTATTGGCCTGGTCTCCCGGCGCTGTTGGTGTTCCCCGGAGTCTGCCCCTGTCCTTGTGAATCAAGGGTGGGCTGCATGGGATCTCCCAGAGCATAACTATCGGCAATCTTGATTGTCTCGGCCAACGTGGCCGGCATTTCCCTCTGAAGCTTTTGCCACAACATGGTGCCGTGCCGGCATCCATGAGCAAACCACATGATGGCTTGCTGCTCCACAACTCCTTCGCAGGAATTGCGCAATGTGCACCACCTGGTCAGGTAGTCACGGTCGGTCTCATTTACTCCTTGCCGGCAGTTGGCCAGCTGCTGCGGACGGTTAGGCCTCTTGTATGTGCTGGTGAAGTTTGACACAAACTGCTCTTCGAAATCAACCCAGCCGTTGATACTTCCGGCCGGCAGATTATTCAGCCATATCCTGGCTGGTCCTTCTAGCATTTGCGGTACATATCGTACCGCCCATCTGAGGTTTCCTCCGGCAATGTTCACTGCGGTGGAGTAATCCTCCAACCAATCTTCCGGCTTTGTACTGCCGTTGTATGTCCTCGCGCCACGCGCGAGCTGGAAATAGTAAGGTACCGGCTCACCCATAATTCGGGGTCCAAAGCACATAGGACCCGGAGCTCCTTGCCTTTCCACCAACTCCGATTGGTGAATCCTGTCCAGCTTTAAGCGCGCATCACTTGCTGCTAAGGACCGGGGTCCTAGCCGGGATGCAATTGGGCCCGCGATCACTTTCTCCTGCTGCTGCTCCGGCTGATACTGCTCACTTTGTCGGTCTTGCTGATGCTGCTGCTGATATCCCGCCCTGACAAGGGCGGAATTCCCATCGTCCTCTCGATGTCCCGGTTGACCTGCACCTTGCCGCTGCGCTGCACCTCCGGCGCCCTGCTGCTGACGCCGGGCTGCACTGTTACTCCGGCCACCTCCGGCCGAAACTGCCCCTTGCTCGGCCGGCACATTCTGGCCAGCACTCTTACGGCCGACATACTTGTCGGCTTGGCCGGCACTCTTCTGAACTATTGCCTGCTTTCCGGCAATTGCCGGATCATACACTTGGATCTGCTTGTCCCGGCGGTCAGAGGTCACACTTCCGGCACGCCGGGCACTTGGATGCGGGGACGAAGCTTCGCCCCTCGACCTTGCGCCGGCACCTCCTACCGACGCAATGTACTGGGATGCCCCGGCACCTGGGTTTGCCTTCTTAAAGGCCTCCTGCTGCTTAGTAGCTTCAGACAAAAGATGGTTAAGCCGGGCTTGCTGCTCATGCAGTGCTTCGCCGGACAAATTAGATAAGTCCTTAGCTACCTCTGCTGCTGCTCTAAGGTTTTTCACTGGGGAGCTATAAATTACCTTAGGCACAGTACTAGTTGCAGTATGACTCTTACCACTAGCACCTTTACCTAGCTCAGCATTAAGATCTCTACCTCTAGTTCTAACCTCATCTATCCGGCTGGGCCGGGTTACCACAGGAGTAAAACCATGAGCTGCCTCATACTCACGGAGTTGCCGGTTAAACCGCTCGCGTTCCTGGTGCATGGCCAGGGCCTCGTCGACGAGGGCCTGGCGAGATCCCTCCAGGACCTCCCTTGTCTGCTCCGGATCATCGCCGGATCGCACCGGCTCGAGAAGCCGATCGATGATGGGAAGAAGCACCTGACCCTTTGCCGACACAGCGGAAGTGCCGGCCAGGTTCTCGACACGCTCCAACGGAGGACGTGCCGACCTCTTGGCCTTCGGCGGCTCTGGGGGAGTATCTCCTACTGCTGCTGCTGCTGCGGCCTTGCCGGCACCATCTGCCGGCGGCACTGATGTGCCGGCCATCATTACCTCGACCGACTCTACTGAGCGAGCGCTACGCCCAGCGTGAGCCAGCCGATGCGACGGAGGATCCGCCGCCACCAGCACCTCTTCCCTGCAAACTTTCTCAGTCCCCACGTACACCTCGTGGGAACCGAAAGACATGATCCGGCCATCCCTGGGGAACGGCCGGCCGCCGAGACATCCGGCGTTGTCACTGACGAAGCTGAGCGAGCCTAGCCTCAGGACAAGGCCAGAGACCACGCGCACTCCTGAAGCTGCTATCACAGACCCCGTCCGAATAAACACTCCGCCCAGCATATCGATCAGCCCCACGGTGGGCGCCAAGTGGTGAAACAACATATGCCATGGGATGGCTTAAATGGGGGCCGAACTAAATGCTGGAGGATTCGGGAGAGGGGAACGAGCTAAAAAGCACGACAGAAAAGGAACACTGATCTACCCAGGTTCAGGGCTCTCGTAAGGAGATAACACCCCTACTCCTACTCTACTGGTTATATATTTGGGTCAATGGAGTATACCACAATGGTGCTTCCAAGCTCTCTGCTAGAGGAGGAAGATGAACTGCTAAGTGTAGGAACACAGAGTGACCAACCCCTTGCTAGGGGTCCCTGTGCCACCTTATATAGTGGTGGCCAGGGTTACAACGGTCACAAGAGACCAGAAGACACAAACTACACTCCAAATAGGACTTGCTGATGAAGGCAGCGACCCTTGACTTTCTCCCTGATTGCTCTCGATGGGACTTCATATCCCTGTACCTTGTACTTCCTGCACTGTGACCTTACCTTGGTGAGGTAAGGGCTGTACTTGTGCACAGTGAGGGTAGGTAGACCACCACTGTGCACCCTGTCAACATGATCCCTCTCCATACTGAGCAGAGTCTCTCCTTGATTGTAGGGATATGACACCTTAGCTGACTTATGTATCCCGGATATGACCGTTGGCCATATCCTGGACCTATATGCCGGACCAACGACCTAAGAAGGTCGGGTAATCCGGCCTCCATGCTCCTGCACAACATATCAAATGAGTTAGGCCGGCATATCAATGCATATGCCGGCACCTCTGAATACATATTCCGGTTACACCGGCATATCCGAACATAGCCGGGATACACATATATGCCGGCCTGGCCGATGCTCTTATATTCTGGCCAGGCCCTTCCTTGGTAATCCGGCATAAAGTTAACCATAGTCCTTGTATCTTTCTAGTCTCTTGACCCTACCGGGGGTCATCCCCCCGACAATTCCTAGATGTTGCAGCTAGGAAAATGATTGGTGGTGCTTCATAGTGCCCTACTATCAATTGGTCTGCTGGTTGTGTTGAGGTGCATGACCTGTGGGTCATGTGCCCAGCAACATATGTTGGAAAGCTAATTAGAATGGTGAAACTTACCTAAACACCAAGCCTGTGATGTTGGTCTGAGGCTTTTCTATCTAAATGGAGTGACTTGCTTGGAAACAAATCCAGGGTTTTAAAATGTGATGCTGAATCTATTCCTGTTGTGTGTCTGAGGTGCATAACCAATTGGTTATGTGCCCAGCACAACATGGTTAATAGACTGTTGCTCCTGTTGCTAAACTAAACCTGCCAATGAAGTTTATTCTGAGGCTTTTACCGTGGTTTATGGATATTTGTCTTTTAAACTTGATTCCCTATGACGAGCTTGGCAAAGCATCACTTTTCCAAACTGAGGGCTTTTCATATATGCTACACTTGCTTAAACCATGCTCTAGCAGTGTGGTGCTGTGAGGTGATCAATCCTACCTGATGCTTGAAGTTTTGCAGCAAAAGTGTTGTTATCTGCTACTGCTGCTTGCTGGTGGTGATGGCTTGCTCCTTGCTTGCCTTCTCCTCCTGGTTCAGCTCCTGGGCTTGTCCTTCTCCTCCTGGACTTGCGGCTGACTACTTGTCCTTCTCCTCCTGGGCTTGATCTTGAGCTTCAGTACTCCATGGTTTTGCTGGGTGTGATTCTAATGTTTAAGTGGTGCTGTGCAAGAACTTGTGATGTTCTTGGTGTTATTTCCCTGCTGGTCGAATGGGAGCTGCTTCTCCTGGTGATGCTCATCTAGCCGACTGCTTGGTTTGCAAGCAGTTGTGGTGCTGCCAGCTCCAGCTTCCCAGTCCTGTGACTGAGCTGCTTGTGTGCTGTGTGCCTGTGTACTTCACTTAGTTTGATCTCATCCACCCCTGGCCGTGCTGTGAATCTGCTATGCACTATAGTGCTTTGTACCCCCAGTAATTAACAGAACAGATACTTCACTTGGTCCTACAAACTCAATGATGCAAATGGCAAAATATTTGCCAAGGTCTGAGAGTAAGATATATTCTAACACTTAATCTATTTTCTTTTGTTTGTTAGATTTGTTTTGCAGGTTGCAGATTAAGAAGACTTAGAAGATGGAGTTCATGTAGACTATTGTAGATAGTTTAGAATTAGGTTTCTTTTTATTTTCTTCACTGTTGTAATCTTCTTTTCAGTTTTCAAAGATGTAAAGACATTGTATAAATGTTTAATATTAATAAAGTAACATTTCAGTTTGTTTTATTTTCTTATTCCATTTCTTTTATCCATCTCAATTTATAATTGAGTTATTTCTTTATTAATGATTAAAAATTCAAATTTGGGATTATTCAACAATCAAGATGAACTTCCTATTTCACTTTAATAACAACATTAAGAGATCATAACAAAACCCATAGCATTCTAATAACCCCTAGCTCTAAAGGTGATTAGAAAGGAGCTTTGCTCTCTCAGGTTTTTGAATTTGCGAAAAATTTACTCAGGTTTTTAGATGCATGAATGCACAACAGTCATATTTCTACCCTTCATTTGATCCTAAATGCTGGGATATTACACCCTGCTTCTTGGGGACGCTGCCGGCAGTAGGCGCAACAGTGGTGGTGGCGGCGAGATCCATCGCTTCCGCTGCCATCGATCAAATTTTGGGAGAGAGTTATTTTTGGAGAGAGAAGGGAGTGACTTGTGTGCCACTGGACGGAGGGTCCGCATAGGTGAATAGGCAAAAGCGGGAGGACACGCACGCTGTCCGATATAACGTAAACTTGGTCCAAATTTGATCCATAGACAAATCATTCTGCACGAGTCAACTCGAATAAATCGCACCGCAGAGGTGCGTAGCCAATGCTCACGTTCAATTGGACTAAATTACGTTGGCCTACTGGAGATCGGCCTAGCGGAGGAGTTGAACTAATCGATGCCAATTAATCGGGAGCACCTACCTCCCACCCGTTGCAGGATGCAGTGTGTCCTGCCGTGCGTTTCGGGTGGATGGGCCGGCCAATGATTTGGTTCCCCTTCAGTTTTCTTTTTCCGACTGTTCAGTTTGTTATAAATATTTGAAAAGTTTTAGAATTTGAACAAATTAAATTTAAAATTTGAATAATGTTCAGAAATGAAAAAACTTGGATTTAGACAATTTTAGAAATGAACAAATTTTGAAGTTAAACAAATTTCAAATTCAAACAAAATTCAAATTTGTATAAATTTCATATATGAACAAAATCTGATTTGAGCAAAAATTGAATTTGAACAAAAAAAATAAAAATTTAAAATTTTAAAAAAAAATCATGTGAAATTGAACAAGAATCGATTTTGAACAACAATCGAATTCGAACAATATTCAAATAAAAAAATCTGAAGAAAAATAAAATTAAAAAAACAACGGAAAACCAGGGAAACCACGAACCCAGCCAGCAAACCTTGAAACCAGCGAGAACAACACGAAAAAAGAAGAAATGGAACAAGCCAAAACCGTAAATGGGCCGGCCCATCGCGTGCGCCCCCGTAGGCGTGGAGCAATGCTGCAGGCTACGGGCTGACCCATTTAGGTGTCCGAATCTGTCCGATTCAGTCCGTTTGGGTCGGTCCGCGGACACGAAAAAGGTGGACATCCGTTTGAGTGAGGGGGTGTACCCAACGGTGCTACCTATTTTGGAAAAAAAATCTGTCCAGTGTGGAGCTCTGGCGTGGGCGGGATCTGGTGCGGGGCGGCGCATCCATTGTGCCCGACGAGCTCCGGCGGTAGGGGTGCAGGTGGGCGGTCGACGGGAGCCGAGCTCGAGCCGGCGATGCAAGGGCGCGCGCATGCGAGATGGCAGGGCAGATGCCGGCAGGGCTGCCGCCGCCACGAGAGGATCTGGGCTGCCAGGTGACCGACGGGGAGGAGCTCGGCTGCCAGGAGCATCGCGGTGCTCGGCCGCCCTCGCCGCCGGCAGGAGTAGACGGGTGGCGCCAGGAAGAAGCAGCCGCCGGAGAAGGTGGGTGGCCGGGCGGAGATCTTCTCCCTTGGTGGCAGGGCGGTGGCGGCCGGAGATCTCTCGGATCTCTCCTTGGTGGTCGGGCGGCAAGGTGGTCGGGCGGCGAGGTCGTCGGTTGCCGGCGAGGGCGGCCGGCGGCGGGGGTGTCGATGGCCGGCAACGAGTGCGTGGGTGGCTGGCGGCTAGGTTGTGGTAGGTTGGAGAAAGTGGGGAGAAAAGAAAAGAAAATAATAAAATAAAATAAAAAATAAGAAACAAAATAATGTGTGAGTGACATATGGGCCCATATATGTCCGTGTCAGACGCGCGGATGTGTCCGATGTGTTCAGACCGACCCAAACGTGGACCAGATTTAGGACATAAATGGGTCACTCGCGCGGACTGTTTATTCGTTTGGATAGTTCCGCTGAGAATACTTTTATCCATATTTTTGTCCGCGCGGACACGTTTGAACCGCGAGTGCTTGAATAGGTAGGCCGGCTGGAGATGCCTTTAAGAACTTAGGATTCGCCCAATTAATCCCCCGGAAAACCCGTGCGAGTGGCTACCGAACAGAACCGAACGCCCGATGCACTCGAGCTAGCTAGGTGAACGGAACATCCACGGACACAGTCCACGTCCACGCTGACGAGAGGAGGAGTAGCGGCGGGGAGTGGGGAAAGCATGGCGCCGGCTTGGGAAGTTGGGAAATAGCTGGTGCGTCGACGAACCGCCGAAACGGACGTCTTCTCTGCCTGCAGCTGAGCCCTCGCTTTCCCTGCATCGCGTCCGTGCAATCAGTTCACGGATCATGGTGGCGCCGGACGTCGACCGGCCCCGTTCATACGGGACGGTCCGGGTTCCGTGCGCGGCTCCTATGTTCATCGAACAGCGCGCTGTACCTAACAAACCATCTACAGTATTCGTCTACGCATACGCCGTGGGCAAAATGGCGGAATATTGTTTGGTGCTACGGAATAAGCAGAAACTTGTCAATGTGCAGATCAACAACGTGAAGCGGATCGTACGAAATCACGTTTTTAGACGATGTGGTATCATGCATTTTTTGCCAGCGAATAAACGAGGAGCTGCCGTCGAGACTAGTTTTGTGTGCTTGTCGGACAGTCTGACTTTAGGTGCACCTAGAAGATTCTTCCAGGGCGATGGCTAGCCAACGGAAGGTTCCGCGCGCGACTTGATTGCAGGTGCCATGCGCGCTTAATTCAGGGCCACACACTCGGTCAGTCTACTCTTCCTCGGTGGTCTCCGTCGAAAATACGGGCCATTTTCCAGCAGCGCAAGTGTATGTACCAACCTCGCGTGTCACCATTCACAGATTGTTACACACAACTTGGCCGATCCGGCGAAGTCGTCGTCCACGCAGTATATATACAGTGGGTGCACGATACTAAGGGGAAGTAAGAACGTAGACCTTTGAACGTTTAATACAACGCATATGCAAGTCCTGTGTCGTGTACTTGTTTTTCTTTTTGACAGTGCCATTTTGATCGTACAACTTCCAAGCAGGTGCTGCAGAAAAGTCTCAAGTCTTAGCATCCATCCTTTCTAAAATATAAGATGTTTTAGTCCATCATTGTCATACATATATATAGATATTTTTTAGTGTGTAGGTTAAAAACAAAAAGAGTAAACCTACATACTAAAAAGCATCTTGATACATGTGAGGCAGTGATAAGCTAAAACATTATTTTTGGAGACTTACAAATGCTGAATGGAAAATTGTTGAGGAAAGACTACATTTACGTTTAAGTAGTTGGAAAGGCAAGCTATTGTCCATTGGTGGGAGGTTGGTTCTCATAAATTCAGTCATGTCTAACATGGTACTGTATATATTATCCTTCTTCGTATTGCCTAAAAGAGACTTGAATAGATTGGATTTCTTTCGATCAAGATTCTTTTGGCAAGACGATAGCGAGAAGAAAAAATATAGACTGGCGAAGTGGAGTGTTGTTTGTACTCCCAAAGACCAAGGGGGGTTAGGTATTCAGGATCTAGAGGTCAAAAATACAGCCCTACTTGATAAATGGCTCTTCAAATTGCTTACTAAGTATGGGATTTGGCAAACAATACTTAAACGAAAATATGTTGGGTCTAAGGCGTTATCACAGGTTCTATGGAAACCAGGTGATTCACACTTTTGGGCCGGATTAATGGCAACGAAGAAATATTTCTTCGACCATGGATCATTTTTTATTAGGGATGGATCAGAGATTCGGTTTTGGGAGGATAAGTGGCTAGGAACCGCTACACTCTGAGAACAGTATCCAGCCTTGTATGCTATTGTGCGTCATAAGGGTGACACACTCGCCCATATGTTGGGGTCTAACCCCCCAAACGTGATGTTCAGAAGGACTATATTTGGCCCTAGACTTGCTAACTGGGAGGCCTTGCTTCAACGTCTGGCTAATACCCAATTAACTCCTGGGAAAGATATATTCCGATGGAATCTTGATGAACAACGTGGTCGTGGGTTCGATCCCCACGGTCGGCGCCAATTGACGAGGGTTAAACTCGACAAATGTCCTAGATGAAGGACTTAGGATCGGGGAGATAGGGTGTCGAATGAACTCGAAGGTAAATTCAGTCAAACAAGGTGGCTATGAAAGTAAATGTGGGTGTAAAACCTGGCTTGCTTTCAATCTGTCCCACACCGTCCCCTCCTGGCCCCTATATATAGGTGGCCAGGTCTCAAGGATCGGGTGGGATCCGATACAGATTACAATATCGACATGTGACTTAAACTCGTATTTCGACTAGTATTACAATTGGGCCTAGCTTAACGGGCATCGGGAGTACTTAACTGGCGGGCTCTATTATCTATACCCTTGTCAATGAGAGTGGAAAATTCTCGGTGGCTTCCATGTACAATGCGTTGATTCTACCGAATGTGCCAGTCTATGACAATAAGAAAATCCGGAAGATAAAAATACCGCTTAAAAACAAAGTTTTCGCATGGTATTTACGTCGAGGGGTTATTCTTACTAAAGATAATCTTATTAAGCGGAATTGGCATGGTAGTAAAACATGTGTTTTTTGTTCACAAGATGAGACAATCAAACATTTGTTCTTCCAGTGCAACTTTGCTTGTTGTATATGGCCAGTCATCCAAGCAGCTTCGGGCTTGTATACTCCTATTATTGTTGCCAATATCTTTGGGAATTGGCTATACGGTATAGATTACAAATACAAGATTCTTCTTAGGGTGGGAGCAATTGCTTTAATTTGGTCACTCTGGCTATGTAGAAATGATAAAGTTTTTAATGATAAAAATTGTTCTCTTTTGCAGGTGATTTATCGATGCACTGGAATACTCCGTATTTGGTCACAGCTTCACAGGTTGGAGGATCACGACCTCTTTATGGAGGTGTGCACGAGACTAGAGGATACTGCAAGACATCTCTTTTCCCGACATGAATGGTAGCATAATCTATGGATTGGGCCACCTCCTATCTAGGCGTCTTACAATTTCTCATCATGATATGTAATTTGTCTATTTTATTTTTAGTTCTAGTTTTTGACTCTGACTTATCGTGGTGCGGCTGTGTACATCTTGTTATGCAGAGGCCGGGTGTAATACTACTTAATACTCTTTAAATAATAAAATGCCCATTATCAAAAAAGTACTTTATGATGTTTGCATTATGGCTAGTCTAGTTCAGCTAAAGAGTCAAGCAAATATGAGTGGTCATTAAACTCGCCTGAGCTTAGACCTTTGTATCCAGCCCTAATCACAATCATTTCTTTCAAAGAAATGCTTCAACCGCCGCCACCGATCGGTCGGTTCACCAGTCCTGTGCGAACTACGGCCACCAGCTTGCCCTGCGACAGCACTTGCGTACGCCCCTACGCATGCCGCATGCCGACCTGACCGGTATGGCGTCGGTTTTCGCCTTAGCTGTTCCAGGAGCCGTGCAGGGAACGCACTGCGGTTGGCCGGCCGCGCCCGCGTCGGCGTCAGGCCGGTTGCGCCGTGGGCGTCAGACCCGAGGGCATCGCGTGCGCGCGCCGAGACCGGCTCGCCTCGCGCCACCTCCCGCCAACGTGTCGCGCCGCAGCGCCCCACGCGTCCGGCGACCGAGACCTCCCAGCCCCACGCCCCATGCCGCCCGCGCCTCGATATATACCCATCCCCATGCCGTCTAGTCTCACCACCTCGACCGATAACCAGCCTGCCAGTGCCATCCCTGCCTACTCCAGCCCAGAGCATCCTAGCCTCCCCGCAAAGCATCTCTGCAATGGCGTCTCGCGCAGCCGTGGTCGTGGTGGCCGTGTCATCCGCGCTGCTCTTCGCGGCGGCGTCCGCGCAGGAGATGGACATGGGCATGCCGCCGGCGCCCGCCCCAGCCACGGGCGCGGCCGCCGGCGCCGCGGCGTCGGCGCTGGCCGTCGCATGCTCCGCCGTGCTCTCGCTCCTCGTCGCCGGTGGGATCATGCAGTAAGGAGGGTGGTGAACTGGTGATGGTCCGTCGCCGCTCGTCCGGCGGCGGATCACGTTTACTTCTCGCTCTCGGTCGGGTTTAGGGAGTAGTCTCGGGGTGAGTCGTGTTCGTCTCAGCGGGCGTTGTATTGCTTATTCTTTTGTATCATATATTGTTGCGTACTTGAGCGTGTCGATTATCTCATCATCTCTATGTTGTCGGTTCTATGAATAAAGAGGACCATGGTTCTCATCTCACTCTTCGCGAAGTTATACTCTGCTTGTTGTGTTCGTTGTTTGCACTTGAGATCTTTCGGCGGCGTCCACACATCAGACACCGTTCGCGTATGTTCATTGTCTGCATTTCAGTCGTTCGTCAGAGCGGCGGATGGTTTCCGCTTGTATTGTACATCATCGCCTGCAATTGTCTCTTGCCGTGTGTATTCGGTTCTAGTATGAATAAGGAGGACGATGCTTCTCATTTCACCCTTCGTCTCTAATCTCTCGGTGCGTTTTATGTTCATTGTTTGCATTTGACAGCAAGCAATCTGAAGAAAGCAACCTGTCACCCCTGTATCTGTATAGGACTATGTTTGGAACTTTCAGCAAAAAAAAAAAGGACTCTGCTTGGAACTAGGAATATTTCTCACCTAATTGATCCGTCAGATGTTACGTTTATTTTCACAGCTATACAAATCTGTCCTTCGATTCCAAGCTATGTGTATGGGGTACCCAGCCTATCAGAGACTACAACCTCATTTCGCCAAGGCTGGTCATCGTGAGACTGGTACAGTGCGTGCCAACCGTGTCATTTTCAACTGTGGAACTCCACGACTCGTAGTTCCAGTGTCATCTTCAACTGTGGAACTCCGCGGCTCGTAGTTCCAAACAAGGCCTTGCTTTTCCTCTGTAGTGCGGTGCCAACGGTGTCATCTTCAGTTGTGGAACTCCGCGACTCGTTTGCTAATTTCCAAACAAGGACTCGATTTTCATGTTGGGTTTCTACCGCAAGACTTCACATTAAGTCGTTCTTGATTGATGCCCCTAAATTCTGCAACACGCGTTGCAGGAACAGGGAGGAGATGAACCGAGATCTGCGGAAGTAGAGTTCCCGCGATATTGAAGTGCTCCGGACGAGCAACTGAAATATGGAACGAATTGTTGTGACGACGAAGTGCATGTCAAATAAACTTTTAAAAAATAGTTCATGTCAAATTTGACTTTAGGAGGGTAAAGTCGCTGAGTCGATCTCAATATCCAATACATGTTCTAGCTGTACTGTTCCTCTGTAGTTCCAAACAAGGCCTCGCTTTTCCGCTAGGATTTCCACGGCAAAACATCACACTAGTTCGCTCTGTTGCCCCTAAAATTCGTGCTCACGAGGCAGAAACAGATAAATGGGCTTGTTTTACGGTACCTTTTATTTGTCATGAGAGAGGGACAAGTAGAAAATAAATCCAGACGGTCCCTGTAAGACCGATAGAATATAAAGAAAAAGTCACAGTCCCTAAAAAAAAGTCAGAATACGTCCTCTTCTACCTCCACGCGCAGAGAGAACGGCCGCCGCTGCTACCGCCGCGTTCGCCTGGTAGACGCCGGCGGCGCCGCCTTACACCTCGTAGACGCCGCCTCCTTCTCCACCTCCCACGCTCCCACAGGAGGAGGTCCGCGACCGCGGCCGCCGCCACCTCCCACGTGGATTGCCTACACGGAGCCGCCATAGATGTCACCTCCCTAGCAGGTAATTTTCTTGCCGTAGTTGCAGCTTGGTTTCTAGTTGCATTGCCGTCAAACAGCATGTGAGAGGATTGCGAGACCGATGTGATTTTGGATCGACCAACCTGCTCTTCGTCTGAACCTAATTCATGTGAGTCAGTTAGGGGAAGTAGTATAGAGACTGAGTTTTTGTAATTCATCAGACATGAGGTTACAGCCAATTTATATTTTGGACAAATACAGACCCTTCATCCTCAAAAGAGCTTGATTCTAAGGCATCACTGTAAGAAACCAAGGTCGCATCATATGGCTGTGTTGTTCGTTGCTGTTATTGTCCGAGTAACCATACCCGTGGCTATCCAAGCTGAACCACTCTTTGTTCTCAATTTCAACAACTTGATGCTAAATGTCTTGTCCTTCGTTGATATACACATTTAGTCCAGACATCAATATGTTATTTCAAACCAAATAGCTGGGTCTTCTTTTGAATCTTATGCTTGCCGGTACCTGTGTACTATTCCCTTGCAAGATGTAGATATGGCAGTAAAATGGACACATGCTAAAAGTCTAAAACCAAACTATATTTCTCATACCTGATTTGCCACTTCTTTAGTCAGTTATGCGGACAACAGTACGAGCACAGTGCGAGACAAAATAGACCCGTAGATCATACAGAGAGTTCATCAACCAATGGTTCGTTCATGTCCAAATACTTGCTAAACTATGCACAGCTAGCAGTAGCACTTAAGGTCTAAAAGTCCACAACATACTCATATCATTGATTTTTAGGAGTATTTCGCATGACGACGCGGAGGATGACGAGAATGATAAGCCCTCTGAGAGTAGAGAGAATATGGAGGCGAGAACATTTGTCCTTTTCCTGCATATTTTTCATCGTCGAATCAAGCTTTTACCGACAAAGTCCTAGATCCAATATTGATAAAACCGAGAGGTTCTCCTTGTAAGAACAGGCCTAAGGCATGGAATGAGAGATTCAATTCTAGGGACAAAGGTAATTGTGTGATGAACATCAAGTATATTTCTTTCATTTTTTTTCTTGTGTTTTAGTAAACATATTATTTATTGTCTCTTTCTCTTTATAAAACAGGAATTTAGTGATGGCCTCCATGGCATGTCAGCTGCAGCAACAAGATATGCCAGTGCGTGTTATTTTTCCCGGTCCTGGTATAAAACCTGAGGATATATAGTGTTATGGGTTAAGAATACTTTCATGTAGCCTAAATATAAATTACATAGTTTTTAGTTAATTATTTGGAAAATAGTCATGTGTAACTCAACTACTAGTTTGCAGAACTAGCATGGTTCATTTTACCTCTTTTTATTTGCTAGCTTTACTCTGGGTCATACTAATGGTAATCAATACATTTGTGCATAGAGAAACACTACATCAGTACTACGCTTCTAGGCCGAACTATTGGTTAGAGACTAGACATGCTAATATCTAGTTTTCTTTCACATAGTTTTGCAGCATTTGTAGATTTTAGGTTTTTGATTTTTTTTACCTTCTCACATAGGTTTCTTTAAATTACATGTACCATAAAAAATTGGAACATATGTACTGAACTCACATCTAGCAGTATGTGACTTGAAAATTTTAACATGATACTGCCAGCAGAGCTATATGTGCTAATGCATTTTTATCCCACTGATATTAGGATGGCTCATTGTACTACTAATACTAGGTGTTGTTGGACAATCACTCTGTCCTGGTAATGGAAGACAAGGGGCGAGAGGGAAGGGAAGAAAACAAGAATCAGAAGCTTCAATATCTACTGTCATGGGTAGGGAGAGAGCCAATATTGTTGGCACAAGGGTGTATGGAAGGACAAGGAGTGGAAGAAAGGCATCATGGATCAACACCTCTAATAGGGACAATCAAGAAATTCAGAAGTTATTGTTTTATATTTTGGGTGTGAGTTGTTGGATTACCTTGCCATTTTTTGTCTGAAGATCTTGTAATATCTATACATGCGCAAGACCATGTCATATCTACACATGCTCTGAATATTAAATCTTACTAGCAACGAGTCTTTGCATTGCTACAAAAAACCACATACCACAAGAGGGTACATCGAGATCAACATCACACTTACACCCTAGTTACGTTCCAGTTGAACATTAGACTTGACATTAGACCAAAAAAATCCTAGTTTGAATGCGCATTACAACATCACATCACTTGTTACCAAAGTACACAGCAACACACCAATATCCTGGATAGCAATCTGCAAGCCACAAATCCTGTGCACCATCTTTGTCTCCAACAAGCACCCTCATGGCACGGGGGCATAGTAGACTTGTCTATTTCCTACACCTTTCTTTTTCAACTACCAATACAGAATACATCAGTAACCAACGAACCCATCATGCAAAGACAGCGACAGGTCTGGAAGACATAGGGTGGTGTTGGCAGGTTCATATGATCGAAGTAGTGTTGGATATGAAAACAACATAGCTTTCACTCGGATATCATGTCCATAAGTGTATCTAATATTCACAGGCTGCAACTAATCCATGCTTCCAGTAAGCAGAACAAAGCACTGCAAGAACAGTAGTAAGCAACACCAGACAGAGCGAGTAGAACAGGGGCCGGTCGAACAGATCAGTGATAGCATGCCCCTTTGGCAACAGGCATATTCTTGAGGTTGCCGCCCGCGAGCAAATTGGTGAGAAAGTTGCTAGCATTGTCGAACAAGTTCCTCTTCTGTATCGTTCTGTCGACGCCGGGCGATTGGCATCTGCATAAACAACAGCGGTAAGGGATAAGCACAGATTGTAGTCTGGTCATTTGAGTACCAGCGCTACACCAAGCATTATATCTTATCAATGTACCCACATGGAGCTAATCGGGCTACTAAGTATAGAAGGAAGAATGGGCACAGTTAAGCTGTGGCATGTGGGCAGCTACGGAGTGAAATTTGACAGGCACCATTGCTACTTTGTTTCGCAATTACAGTAAGCAGCCGGTCTTCTTACATGTTTTGAAGTTTCTGTTTTTCTGTGGATTATGCAGTTTGTTTGTTCATGTAGTTGAGAGGTAAATCTTCATTACTTCAGCATTGCAATTAGGGGGAATAGAAAAGTATGAGTTCACAAAAGAACTCTGAAAGTAAACAGAGTCTTTGTTAGAGCATGGTGAGTTCCTTTGTCCTCAGATTGTTATTAGCTCAAATCTATCTAAATTACAGTAGAGATATCTCAGAGTTACTATTATGCTGGAGTGTGTTAGTGCTTAACACTAGCATCATTCAGAAGTGTTCTTATTTGCTAATTAGGTATGCGCAGGTGTCATCAACAGTAAACAATTCCAGCCTATAATTTATCCATCGCATGTGGTAACCTTCCTCTTTCTATTCCAATAGTTCAGTCGAATGCAACACCACCATTTGTCCTGTCACATCGAGTAATAAAAATAGAAGATCCCCTCATATATTTATTTTCAGCAACGAGATTCAAATTGGATGGCTTGGAAATAAACACCAACTCCATGTGTGTACTACATATGATTTTTTTGCCTCAAACATTCTCCAAACTTTGCTAGCAATGCATCTATCCATGATTGCTTGAGGAGGCAAAAACAGCAGTACAACGGAATCTAGAGCTTCCGCCACGCGACGCATCTCCACCGCATTTGGACATACTAACATGTGCATTACTATATTTTATATAAGTTGGTACTTATGAAGATTTGGATATCATCTAATACACAGATTGCATGTTCTATTTTTGCTATGTTCCAGACAAAATCATTGTAGTGTTTAGCCAAGCTCATGCTACCAGTTTTTAAAGAATGTGCAGATTAAGACTACAATTTTCTCATTATTTCCCTTATAAATTCAAAATCTTCATAATTGTAATGAGCGATATGAAATGCAGTAGCAAATTCTGCAGACCTGGGCGGACCTCGCAGCTGACCATTTGGCCGACGACTGCTCGACGTGGATACCTCACCGCCAGGACCCCATCCTCAGCTCCACTTCCCCTCCGTGCTTCCCTCCTCCCTACTCTCCCTATCCTCCAGCGTGATCTCCGGCCAAAACCGGTCAAGCTCTCGCCCACTCTGCTCGGTCCGCCTCAGTCATCGGCAACCGCCCCTCGGCCGGCCACACTTTCTACCTCCGCCACTGCCGCCTTATGGGAAAGGAGCGCGCGGAGCGCGGCCGGCCTCCGCCACTGCCGCCTTATGGGGAAGGAGCGCGCGGGACATGGCCGGCCTCTGCCGCTGCCGCCCTATGGGGAAGGAGCGCGTGGGGCGGTGCCGACCTCCGTGGTTGGGTAGGGGATGGCGGTGGGGTAGGTGGAGATTGATCCGGGGGATCATGCCGGCGGGAAGGGCCGAGGTGGAGGTGCCGCCGGAGTTGGGCATGGCGAGATCGACGGCGACATCTCACGCAGCCAGTCCGGTTGCGAATAGGGTTTGCGTCGTTGTACGCTGTCGACCACTCCACTCCTCCGAGCGAGAACACATGTGATGGGCCGGTGGCCGTCTGTTGGGCCATGGCCTTTTTCTGGTGCGGTGCAAAATTAGCACAAGTATGTGTAATACTCCCTCCGTTTAGAAATATAAGATGTTTTAGCTTTGTGAAGTTAATGTATCTAGACATCTTTTAGTATGTAGATTCGAGTGAACCTATACACTAAAATATATCTAGATACACTCACTTTATAAAATTAAAACATCTTATATTTCTGAACGGAGGGAGTATTTGTTATGATTTTGATACCAGTATCAAATCTTTTGGACCATCGGATGAACGAAAATGAAGGGCTATTATTCATTTTGGGGTACCATAAAACATCTCGATAAATGAACCGAGACAGAAGTTCCCACGAAATTCATATGCTCGGGACAGTTCGCTGAAATCTCTAATACATGGCTGAATTAGTAATAGGAGATTGAATTGATGTGCCGCCCTGTTTATGTTCAATGTATGCTAGGTGTGACCTGCACTGTGCGGTTTTCGGTTTCTGTATATCAAACTCCTATTTCATGTACTCAAAACCAGCACGTAATAACCGAGACCTCTCCAGATTCCAACCCGTCGGCCAAAGCACAAAGTCACGCCTGCCAGAACTATCAAGGATCTGCATTGCTCCGTTTTACCTGTTTAGCCCGAACAAATTATTTACTCAATGGATCGATGCAGTCGGAGAGACAGAAGGAACTACCACCGCTACGAGTATATACAGTGCCTTCCATACATGGCAAGGTAAAGATGTAATGTTTCTGCTGTTCTACAAGAGTACTTTCAGCCCAAAGGGAACATGAAGATTGCTCATAGCATTATCAAAGACCTGGGTCTGATCTGAGGCATGCCATCTTTTCTGCTGTCCTCGGGTTTAAAGTGCTCATGTAACTTGTTGAAGATATCCGGTAGCAAACTAAGTTTCTGCGATGGGTAGGGAAACATAAACTAGTGAACATTCAGAAAGACGGAAGTTGTGTGCAAGTAAAGACACGATAAAACGTCAAAAACCCACTGTTTTTGCGGCCAAGGATTACCTGTGAATTATTCATTGACAACAACCACCAACTGAAGAGTTACGGTTCCCTAAGTGCCTCTTTCCGAGCTGCTTCCTTCTGGATTTTTTGGATGTTCGGTAGACAAAAAAATCATAAATGCATAGGCAGAGAAAAGCAGCCTCGATTTATTCACTAAAGAATGGTATTGAACCTTAATTCGATATAGTTCGATGTCTTCCCTAGAGATGTAACCGGCTGAGCAAGTATGCCAACCTGGAACTTAACCATGATTTCTATCAGAAAACAAAATGTTATAATTTTGCATGACTGGATCAATTGAGAGTACCAACCCGATATTTCTTGCATCCTCTCCACTTCCATCATTGGCATGAAAATGAATCACTGCCACATGTGCGGGCTCTTCCAAACGCCCATCGGGGTAGGCGTGCTGAAGAACAAAAAATCACTGCAGGAGTCAAAACAAAGGGGCAAAAGAGCATAGGAAAACAGACTATTGGCAAGAGAACTACTAAAGAGTTTATCTTGCGTTCATTGCATGAGTCAAACAACAACTTTTCTATTCCAATTCCAAGGCCATCTGAAAGTCACAATTTCCCAGACACCTTTGACAAACATACCATTCAGCTTTCCTTGTCAAATTTCTACATTGCCTAAGCTGGTACTAGCACTGAATGCAGGAAGTTTGATATTAGAGGTGCTAGTTCAAACTATGACGAATTATTCGCACAACTCTTCATCAGCAGCTATGACGTTGCTGCCTATAATATTTTAAGCACGGTATATTCGAAAATGCCGCTGCATATTAAGTATGACAAAGGTAATAATAGGCAAATATCACTTTGGAGCGCTGGATCAAGATGCAAAAAGGACAGGTAACTAGTCAAGCTTCAGTTGAGAATTCACACATTAAGATGCATATGAGATGACACATTTACATGTGAACCAAAATCGGCATATGTATACCTTGTAAAAACATCGACCACCAAAAGGGCACATGTCCCGTCCAAAGTCGAAGTACCTACAATCAATAGACCTGCAATAAAAATATATGTGGATTAGAAAAATTGTCATCTGCACTGACAGAACGTACAATGGAAATCTCATCTAGGTTACTATTAAGTATTAACTAATCATATACTGGGATAGTATCAACCATTACATCTGTTTTTTAGAGAGAGAAACCATTAGATCTGTTCCTGCTGTTACTAACCTAAGAATTTCCAGACTACCAAAAAATATCTGCTCCCTTTATAGAAAAACATATGAGGATGTGCCTGAGGTAAGACTAAATGAAGAAGGAAGGTATCTTACTTGAGCTTGGCCTTGTAACCGTCAATTATATCCTGTTTTTCCTCCTTCGAGGAGTACCATGTAGCACTAGGAATGACATAGTATGAGACCTTGCGGCATATTGGACAAGCCTTGACTGTAGAGTCAACATCCATGGCAGATGTAACATAGCTGCTGCGCCACTTCCTAATGCATGTGATACAGAAGGCATGATCACATTCCGGTAGAAGTCCAAACCTCTTTTCAGCAGCTGTGGACTTTGAAAGCACACGGTCTAAACACACACTACATTCTATCTCTTCACTCCTTTTCAAGGTCTCAAGACGGTTGTTGTTTCTCTTGCACAACTTGATATGAGCCCTCCTTTCGCCGGGACGATGGGGATGCAAACACTGTTTTCCACAGGTTGTGCATAGATCCCCATGCATCTGAGGACACTCTTCCCCATAGGGGCAAGTTCCAGCGGCTGCGGAAGAGCATATGGGCAGATGAGCAAGCGGATGGGGCGTTTGGTTTTGTTCACTTGGTGTCGATGGCAAGATGTTCACAACCTCGGGCATGCTATCTTCATCATCAAATCTCGAAGGAGGTCGACGCATATATGTCAATCCAGAAGCAGGTTGATACACACATGCCAATCCAGATTCACTCATCTGCAGTGCCTGGATGCAAACATCTGGGCGTCCCTCGCAAAGAGGACATCCAGAAGAACTGAAAATCTGAGAAGAGTTGGATGGTTCGAGCGCTGCAGTAGTTGATGGTGGGATGTATTCAAAAGAAACTTCGGCATGTTCATATCTGCAACGGCTACCATAGGAGCACACACCGTTCTGGTAAAATGTGCAGACCTGCGTGAATAAGCATCATGGTAATGAACACTGTACTGTAAATCCAGGCTGTGAAGGCGAAATGTCCAGAGATCACTAAATACGTAAGTTAGTACATTACATCATTTGGTTGATCATTCCAGTCATGGGAGAATTGGCAGTAGTCTCCTTTAAAGCAAGCACCATTCACGAAGAACTTGCAAATGGACCTGATGGATACACACAAAACAAAACAGACCTGTAAGTGATCTACAGATATTAAAAGGTTCTCATCAAGCAGAAAGAAGCAACAAACAAGAAATGGAGCTGGGAAAACGTTTTACAATTACTTGAAACCGGCTACTTGTAGTGCTAATTGAGAACTACACTTTCACAAGCCATAGGCTTATGACCTGCCCATGTTTCTTATCTGGTATTGATATAGTAGGACCACACAGTACTGATATGCTAAGATAACAGACTCGGTCCTCCTTAATTGAGACGCCTGAGCTACATAAGAATATACCCAGAATAAATTGCTCAGCATTCAGACAAGCATAGTATCCAACAGACTCATGTATTCAGGACTTGCTATTTGCGAAGAACCCAGACTATTCATTTCTCTACTACAGTGTTGTGCCACAGAATTTTGCTTTCACTAATTTATGAAGAATTCAGAAATAATTGTCCTTTGTCAACACCATCATTCTCTTCAGACAAGCATAGTGTCCCACGATCTCATGTATTCAGGACTTGCTGTTTGTGTAGGCCATACTTATTTTTTTCTACTACAACATTTGTACCTTTACAATTTTTCTCTTACTTATTTATAAAGAATTCATACATAATTGTCAACACCATCATCCTCTTCTGTCGATGCTCGTGCTGAAGTATGGGATTATACCCCTGACACGTGTGTCCTGTTTCTACAATAATCACCGCCCCCTTTGTTTTCCCCCAAATAAATTGTATCCAGCTGCTGGAATGTAGGAGGGGTACCAGTGTACCACCACCTGACACCCAACAGAATTTGGGCGGTTAAACACAAAACCAATCGACCCATGATGCACAGTGAGAACCTGATGTCCATCACCATACGAGCCATATGACGCGCATTTAGATGCGTGTTCGAGAAAACAAAATCACCATACGTGCCATACTGCCCCCCACAACCAAAACCATAAGGGATTAGCGATAATCCCTTTGAGGGCCTGTTTGTTTGGGCTGGGGCTTGTGCTTCTACTGCTTTTGGGTCCTAACAAGCTCAAACAAACAGGCACCGAGTTCAATCCAGCTACATCGGTAGCCAGAGAGAGCATAATTGCATCCAGTAGTGTCCTGCTTCTACTTAACTCGCGAACCCCTTCATTTTCGCCAAAATAACTGCATCCAGCTGTCGGATCCTAGGCGCAGTACCAATGTACCACCACCTGAACCCGCAACAAAACTCAGGCGATTGAAGAGAAAACCTAACCAACACATAGTGATGCACAGCGATAAGCTGAGGTCCATCACCACACGACCCTAGCGTTTCCACAACCAAAACCATACTAGGAGTACGATGTCAGCAATGGCCCAATTCAGCTACATCGCTGGCCAGAAACTTCCTGAAACCTCAAACTGCACGCTCTATCGAGGCTGTGCGAGCTTAGTTACCTCAAATCACCAACAACGAGCATCAACCTGACTCAATTCATGACCTCCCAACCGCCCTACGGATACAGCACAAGCTAAATCCAAGCCCAATTCGTCAGGAAAACACGATTCCAGCTCCAAGCTTAACAGCGCCCCTAAAATCAGTCCGAATCGTCCGCGAGGCAGCCGCGCGAGCTAGGGGAAGGGGAGGAACCGCGGTACCTGCTCGCCATGGCCGCCGAGCCGGATCAGGCCCGACGGAATCGAGCCGTGCGACCAGCGCGGCGGAGCCTGCCCGCGCCCTCCCCGCCGGGGCCGTAGCGCGCCGCGGGAAGCCTAGGGTTTGTCCGGTGCCGTGCCTCGCTGCCCTTGCGTCTCCTCGGCGCTTCCGCAGCTCCGCTTTGCTTTGGGTGGTGGTGCCGCTGCGAGGAATGGTTTTTTTTTTTGCTATAAACGGAACGGGAGGGGGGAGACGGGCGGGCGGGCGTGACGGTTCTGCCCCTGGGATATGAAGGTAGTGGGCGCGGCGGTTGAGGGGCAGTATGGTAAAATGTGGCGACGCGGGGAGGCGAGGAGGGCGTGGTGCTATGCTCCCGCCGGATTGCGTGGGCAACCGCTTTTGGCTTTCCCGGAGGCAGCGGCCAAGGTGACGTCGTGAAGATGCCCGCGATAAGGGCGATAAAAGGAAACGTGATTATTTATGGTGGCAGAACACGTGATTACTGGATTACTGATGATCACCAGATGGAGTGCATGTGCTGCCCTTGTAATTTGTTCCTGTTTCTCCATTAGAACACGGCACTAGGTGTTAATGTTTGTGAAAACTTTTTTTTATGCAGGTGCATGAGCTCATAATTTTATTGATTATTAGTACTCCCTCTGTCCAGTTCGTAAGGCTTACACGTATATCTAGGTCGTCATTTTGACCAACATAATATAACTTATATACTACAAAATATATATCACTAAAAAGTTCAAACATTGTACTTTCTAATGGTATAATTTTTATATTGTAAAATTTAGATTATATTTGTCAAAATGACAACCTAGATATACGTGTAAGCCTTAAGAACTGGGACGAAGGGAGTACTAGATGAAGTTGATCGCGATAAGGAAGCACGATTATTTAGGTGGCAGAACACGTGGCTACTGGGTCTCTGATGACAAAGCTACAGCTGGAAGCTCTCATAAACTGCATGTGCAACACTTGTTTCTGTTTCTCTATAGAAACATGACACCGGTATTAATTTATGTGGAAACTTATTTCCTAAAATGCATGCATGAGTTCATAGTTTCATTGATTAGTACTAGATGAAGTTGCCCACGATAAGGAAGCGTGGCTATTTAGGTGGTGGAACACGTGGTAACTGGGTTACTGATGACCAGGCTACAGCTGGACGCTCTCATGGACTGCATGTGCAACACTTGTTTCTGTTTCTCCATAGCAACACGACACCAGGTATTCATTTATGTGGAAACTTTTTTCCTGAAATGCAGATGAATGAGCTCATAGTTTCATTGATTAGTACTAGATGAAGTTGCTCGCGATAAGGAAGTGTATAATTTAGGTGGCGGAACACGTGGTTACTACATTACTGATGACCAGGCTACAGGTGGAAGCTCTCGTGGACTGCATGTGCAACACTTGTTTCTGTTTCTCCATAGGAACACGACACCATGTGTTAATTTATGTGGAATTTTTTTTTCCAAAAATGCAGATGAATGAGTGATGATCCACAAGTATAGGGGATCGCAACAGTCTTCGAGGGAAGTAAAACCCAAATTTATTGATTCGACACAAGGGGAGTCAAAGAATATTTATAAGCCTTAACAGATGAGTTGTCAATTCAGCTGCACCTGGAAACAGACTTGCTCGCAGCGGTTTATCAGTTTTATAGTGGTGATAGTAGTAAAATAGTAGCAACAATAATAAAGCAAAGACATTAATAGTAGCAATACTAAATAGTAGGATTAAGGACTGTAGGCATAGGGATAGATGTACGGGCGTTGCATGGATAAGATAATTCATTAAATCAGTGAGATATGGGCAATTGCAGATAAATAAAGATAAAGCATCCTAGTACTAAACAACCATAGGCATGTGTTTTGTAAATAGTCATACGTGCTCAAAATGAGAAACTTGCACGACATCTTTTGTCCTACCAGCCTATTTGTAGCAGGGCCTCAAGGGAATCTAGTGGTAATTAAGGTACTCTTTTTAATAAAGTACCGGAGCAAAGCATTAACATTCGGTGAACACATGTGATCCTCACATCATAGCCATCCCCTCCGGTTATCCCAATTGCTGTCACTTTGGGGCCTCGGGTTCCAGACAACGATATGTGTAAACAACTTGCAGGTAAGATCATAAACAACAAGTATCATCATAAAACAATAACAAGTTCAGATCTGAGATCATGGCACTCGGGCCTAAAGTGACAAGCATTAAGCACAACAAGTTGCAACAATATCATAAGCACTAATAACAGATACTAGGCACTATGCCCTAACAATCTTATAGCAAATTACATGAATGATCTCATCCAATCCCTACCATCTCCTTCGCCTATAGCGGGAATTACTCACACATGGATGGGGGAGTCATAGATGGTTGATGGAGAGACGTCGGTGATGATGGTGATGAAGATCTCCTCCAAATCCCCATCCCGACAGGGAGCCAGAACGGGGTTCCGAATCGCGGTTTCTGATGGTGGCGGTGCAGCGGAAGTCTATCTGGGAAAAACGCCGAACCCTCGCTCCTTTTAGGTCGGAGGGTATATGTAGGCGGAAGGAGGGGTCGAGACGATGGCCGAGCTGGCCTCACCACAGGTGGGAGCGGCCAGGCCTGAGCCGCGCCCCTGGTGGTGAGCCTGGCTCCCAGCCTCTCTCTGTCTCCTCTTCTGGCTCCGTAGGTCTTCTAGTAAAATAGGAATTTTGCAGTATTTTCTAGGATTTTTCCTAAAAGTCGGATTTCTGCACAAAAACAAGACACCAGGTGACAAGGGTATAGTTAATAGAGCCCGTTAGTTGAGTACCCCTAAGGCCCGTATAGCTATGCCCAATTGTAATAATAGTCGAATACGAGTCTTTACCGTATATCGATATTGTAATCTGTATCGGACCCTACCCGATCCTCGAGACCTGGCCATCTATATATAGGGGCCAGGAGGGGACGGTGTAGGGCAGATTGAAAGCAAGCCAGGTTGAACACCCAAGTTTACTTTCGACACACACCTATTTCGACTAACTTTACCTTCGAGTTCATCCGACGCCCTATCTCCCTGATCCTAAGTCCTTCATCTAGGACATTTGCCGAGTTAACCCTCGTCAATTGGCGCCGACCGTGGGGATCTTGGGCGTTGGAATCATGAATTCGACGGCTTTTTTGCTTTTAGCCAACAGCAGTACAGAAATCGACGAAAATCAAGAGATGGAGTTGACAATCGGAAGCTTAAACATCCTCATCGGACCGTCGGGT
This sequence comes from Dactylis glomerata, assembly GCA_007115705.1. NCBI lineage: Eukaryota > Viridiplantae > Streptophyta > Magnoliopsida > Poales > Poaceae > Dactylis > Dactylis glomerata. Next base: position 509,402 of record QXEO01000082.1, read on the forward strand.
TCATCTCGCCTCTCAGATCCGACGAAACAAGATCTGTCGGCAAGTGAGCTCAAGACAACGGCAGTAATGGAATATTCCGAAGGCTCTTCCAGCGAGGTAAACTCACCGGTCAGCCCAGAGGAAGTGCAAAAAGGAAAGATCGCAGAGGACAACGGAGAAAAGGGAAATTTTGACGTAGGAGTCCAACTCGAAGATATCACGATCTGCCTCGACGATATTGCGAACAATTCAACAGATACATGGAAGACAGGATTAGAGCTTTCTGAGGATAGTAACTCGATCTTCTCAAGCTTTAAAGGTAACATCGGCAAATAATGCCAGGTGCTCGCCATTGTAGGAGATAACTCAGAAGAATTCGACGAAAACGACAATCCAGTACTAAACCCAGCAAATATCGACAGAGGAGCAAATCACCTAGCAGAAGGGCAAACACCAGAATCCCTCGCAAGCAGGGAAAAAATTCGACTATCAGTCGACGAATGGAGGATAATAAGAGAAGCCGTAGAACACGGCACGCCAATACCATCAAATTCCAGCAAAAACCTGCTTTTAGGGTATCACTACGCCCTAAGGCAGCAGGCCAAGCAATTAGCAAAGGAGAAAACAGAGATACAAAGAAGAAAAGATTCAGCCATTGCAGCTAGCGAAGCTGCTCGAAAAGCACGAAGCGACGCATCATACAGCAACGCAAGGAAAAATCGTCGACATGGTTCAAGGTACGAGAACCTCGAGTACTCCGACAGGCAAAGTATTTCTAAAAACCTCGATTCGTCCTTCCTATCGGTCGACGAGCAGGGAAACATCCTACCGAAAACTCCTGAAGCAGCACTAGTGGCAGCACAAGCATATCTACTTACAACTCGACCAAGTCCAGGAGATCCTAGAGAACATATGCATAGAGCAGCACTGAACGGACTCAACATGGTGGGCCACAAGCTATCAGCAAAAGGAGAAGAAGTATATCACCACAAGGAAGTGCACAAAGCAAGGTCACCTCGCCGTCACAATAGTCCCCGGCGCAGAAGCAGCAAGCACCGATCTCGCTCGCCATCACCAAAGCAGCACGGTGGAACTCGAAGATCACGGTCCCCAAATGAAAAACGCGACTATGAAGATGACGAAAAAGAGATGGGGGCATCATGCTTTACCCGCAGGGTTCGCACCACTCCAGTTCCTAAGGGATTCAAGCTACCTCATGATCAGCAAAAATACGATGGATCACAGGAACCACAATCATGGCTCGCAGATTACTTACAAGCAGTTCAAATATTAGGAGGAACCAAAGAAACAGCAATGCAAAGTTTGCAACTACACCTCACCGGCGCAGCAAGGTCATGGTTGAGCAAACTAGAGAAAGAATCTATTGGAAACTGGGAAGACCTCACAAAGCAATTTACAAGCAACTTCAGGTCAACATACAAACGACCTGCATCAATAGAAGAAGTCAAAGCATGTGTGCAACAATGCGACGAAACACTGCGGGCATACATCCAAAGATGGAGCCTTATAAAAAATTCAGCAGTCGAAGTTTCAGACGAAAGAGCAATAGATGCGTTCATCATTGGATTAAGACAAAGAGACCTAGTCGAGGAGATGGGTAGAATCAAGCCGAAAACAGTGTCAGACCTCATGGACACAGCAAACAGATTCGCAGATGGAGAAGATGCGTGCAACAACAAAAGGACGCGATCTCCAGAAGATGATAGAAGAAATAGATATGGAAGTCAAAGAAGACGGTCCAGAAATTTCGACAACTATGGCCCTCATAGCCAAGTCGCCGCAGGGTACAAAGACAACAGCTATCAAGGAAGTGATCGAAGAAGTTCAGGATATCGAAGTTACGGAAAAGAGGACTATAAAAAATTCTGCTGAAAACAGCGTTAGTCCGTGTTAGTTGTATTCAAAACATACAAATTAGCGGAGAAACAATAGCAAAAGTATTCGGGAAAGTAGATACGTTTTGGACATATCAACTCCCCCCAAGCTTAGCTATTTGCTTGTCCTCAAGCAATTCAGTTAACAACTGAGAGCGATAAAATAAACTTTCATGAACACATTTGCATCATAAGATGTATATATTCTCACTATATGATCAAGTACTCAGGCAATTCATAATAAGCAATATGCAACTAATGTTACCTCATAGTCAAGCAAGCTATGAAAGAGTGCCAATGTACTAATAAGAAGCAACATGAACATAAGAAGCTACAAGATTGTAGTGTTCATAAAATAATATGGAAGAGTGGTATCCCGCTTGCCTTTATTTGTGAGCAAAACATAAATGTTGAGGCACCACTGAAGTTCAAGGGAAGACTAGAAGTAAAAAATATCAAAGATACAAGCATCAAAGTTATACCACAATTAACCGTGTTCTGGGACAAGCACATTATACTAAGAATAACAGCTATGCTCTCAAGAAGGTGCTTAAAGTTAGGAGATGAAGACTCAACATAAAAGTAAAAGAAAGGCCCTTCGTAGAGGGAAGCAGTGATTTAACATGTGCTAGAGCTTTTCATTTGTAAAACAGAGATAAAAAAATTATTTTGAGAGGTGGTTGTTTCATGTCAACGACTGGCAATGGGGACTTGCTATCTTCCATACTAAACAAGTGAGAGCGGTTCCGAGTTCTTTGAAAATTTGGCGCATTGGTGCTCTTTTTTATAAAGCTTTAGCACTCCTCCCCACCTTTTTTCCTTTCTCAAACCATGGCTAGCCGATTCCATCGGGTGCCCACCAACTTTCACATACCATGGAGGAGTGCCCCTTTTTTCTCTTTCTTTTTTTTAGATTTAGATTACAACGATCTGACCAGCTCCCTTGCAAAATTAATGACGAGCAGATGAAGCTGCCTAGTCGAGGGGTACTCAATTTAATATGGAAGATAGCAATTCCGACCACTACGTCCTTATGAGCTAAAAACAGTGGCACAAAACGAGAAGCATTTGAAAGTATTGAAAGGTAGAACATGAAAATTTACTTGGAATGGCTTGCAAATACCATGCATAGGAATTTATAGTGGACTCTTTGGGGTTACTTGGTTTTCAGGAGTTGGATGCACGAGAAGTATTCCCTCTCAGTACAAGTGAAGGCTAGCAAAAGACTGGGAAGCGATAATCGAGAGAGCAATAGCTGTCATAATCATGCTTGCGACAAAACAAAATTAATATAGGCATAAAAATGATACAATAACTCTAAGGCAAAGTAAATCATCGAGGCTTAATTGACTTTTTGTTCAGTCATATGCATGCTTGAGCATGTGCCAAGTCGATTCAAATAAAACTTTCAGAGGAGGATACCACAATATCATACCATATTATGAATAAGAGAGTGGATTTGATACTCACCTGGGTAGCTACTCACCCTTTCGAAAACCAACACGTGTCTAACGGTGTTAGTTTCGTGGAATCTTTTAACAACACTAGCCTCCACGGCCCGAGCCACCCTCCTCCAACCTTATCCTCTCATTTCTCTTCCCACCACTCTTCCCACCGCGTCTATCCCCATCTCGATTGGAAGCAGACCCGGAGCATCCAGCGGCCGCGACCTCGGCTGCGTGGGAGACAGTCCGGCTGGCAGGAGGCCACAGAACCACACCGGCGCCCGCAGGTGGAGCAGGGTGCATGCAGTCTCTCGATGGCAGGCTCCTCGACGGCTCTGTCTCGGGCGCTTATATCAACACGAGCCTAATCTGGTCTTTGCCGCTCTTGTCGCAGATCACCACGCGCACGGTCTGGCCGGAGGCGGCCATCGCCGGGTCGACGAGGATGGCGTGGGTGACCCACGCGCGGTGGCCGGGCTTCACGACGAATGGCTTCTCGGTCTCGCCGCTCGTGAGGTCCACGAACCAGCGGCCGTGCAACTCCTTCTCCGCCATGTTCCCGATCGATCGATCGAGGGAGATGAGGTTCCATGCTTTGTGGGGTCGTGGGTGCTGTGCTTATATCGACTACTGATTACTGACTGGCGGTCTTAGCTACGTGGTTTGCAGGGATTCCTAGTTTTTTTTCTTCTTCTTAGTTGGGCTTCGTTCTGCTAGTGTTCTTGGACGCCCATCTTCGTCCCCTTTGTTCTATTGATTTCTGCGTGCTTTTGGGATGTGATCTGTGATTTTGCTTGATGAAGTGTGTGCATCCCCAGTGAGATACTTGTTTCGATTCGCCTATATGAGCTGATTGTAGTGGTTTCAGTTTGGAGCATTTAACATAGTTTATTTCTCTGATTATCTGGTGTTCATCAATGGTTAACAAGAGATGATTTCATGGTTAATTAGCTAGAGTGGAGTTGATTGGAGCATTTAACACAGCTCTCTAATTATCTGGCGAGTATAGAGCACTTAGTTAATTAGCTAGAGCATAATTGATTGGAGAGAGAAAGATAAAGCTAAGCCCAACTCCAACAATAAACGATAAGAGATAGAGAATCTCTCCCTTTTTTTATTCACTCTCTATGAAACGGCGTGTGTGGTAGCCGTTAGTCATGAGAAGAATCCAATGGTGATGTGCAAGATCCAACGGTGAGTAAGGGGTGTGTAGCTACCACGGTGTGTATAGTTTTGTTTTTGTTATGAATAAAACAATACAAGCAAGCGTCTACATGACATGCTACAAACTATTAGTAAATTGGAACTAATCATACGAGAGCAAGAACTACAAAGCATCTAGTAAATAACATATACCTTACATGAACCGACTAAGCATGTCCACATAGATGAGTATATGTACAAAAATGAAAACAAATAGAGTTCATACCAGCCTCTTACCACATCTCGGATTGTCATATGTCGTCATTATTGCCTTTCACTTATGTGGCTTGAATAATATAAAGTAAATACCAAGCTCCAATGGAGTCACGGGAGACCGAACTCTGCAACAAACTTTACAAAACCAAAGAAGAACAACAAATATTTTTGGGTTTTCGAATTTTGAAACAAGAACGAAAGGAAACAGCAAACAAAGCAAAATATTTTTGGATTTTTCAAATATCAAACCGAAAACAGCAAGTAAAGCAAACCAAAGCTAGAAAACTAAAAAGGAAAACAAAGAGAAACAACAGAAATATTTTTGGTCTTTTTGTGTTTTGGAAAGCAGTAATAAGAACAAGAACAATAAAGAAAAGAAAGCGAAACATGGATATACAAAGTACCGACAAAATGTGATATGTAGATGAGTGAATCATCAGCGTACCTCCCCCAAGCTTAGGCTTTTGGCCTAAGTGGAGATCAATCCCAGCTCGGCCATGAAGTAGCATCTCCAAAATATGACGAAGAAGCACCTTCGTTCTGATATGAGCTCGAGGGCGCCCCGGTGTGGTACACGGCGTAGTGATCGGCCGGCGCCTCCTCTTCCTCCTGGTCCACAATGCCATGCTGTACATGGAAGCCGAGCAACCCAAGCTGCTCGTCCAACTCCTCCTTCAAGCGCGACCATGGCCTCCTATGAATACTGAACAAACTGGGCTGCGGCAAGGGAACTTCCCTTTCCTCTCCATCAGTGAATAACATTCTATAGACTAATTTCCCTGCACATGAGTTAGCAGTAACAAAGTGATGGAGCTTCATGGCAGCAAGATCGAGCCTCTGTGGAGCCAACAATATATCATGAGGAGCAATAGAAAGTCCTAGAGCAGCAACAATGCGCGCAGCAATAATGCCCCCATAAATAGGTCCCCTAGCGGCTAGGCGACGAGCAATAAGAGCACTGAGGTTATACTTCTTGCTAACATCAAGAGCGGTAGCTAGAAAATCTAAATGATAGTTAGAGATATTCCCATGTCCTCAAGAACTAAACGAACTACTCACAAGACATCATATGTATCATGATCAGAGGTGAAATAATGATGAATAACAATCTGAACATAAACCTTAATTCAACGGTTTCACTCAATAGCATCAACTACAAGTAGTAATCAATATCGAGAAAGTTTCCCCTATGAACTAGACAAGATTCACCCCAAGATGTTACAGTGAGACGGCATGGTGATGATGGTGATGAAGGTGATGGTGATGATGATGATCCTGATGAAGCCCAGCTCAATGATGGTGATGATGGCGATGATTTCCCCCTCCGGAAGGAATTTCCCCGGCAGATTTCTGCCTGCCGGAGAGCTCTCTCTCTGTGTTTTTCTGCCCTGTGTTTTTCTGCCCTGCAGAGGCGGCGGAGTCTTTTTGCGATCCTCCCCCAGTCTTAGGTTTTCAAGAGGAAGATATACGCGAAGGGGCACTGGCAGAGGTAGGCCAAGGTGGCCACACCACCTAGCGGCGCGGCAAGGGCTGGCCCGTGCCAGGGGGTGGTGTGGGCCCCTGGTGGCTCACCTCGCCCTCTCCTTCTGGTTACTTCTGTCGTCTGGCAAAATAGGAACTTCTAGGTATTTTCTGAGAATTGCTGATCTTCAGAAATATTGTATCTTGACAGTCCTTTTTCCAGCAGAATCCTGACTCCGGCAGTGAATTCTCCAGTAATCATCAAACATGCAAAATAGAGGAAATAACATAAGTATCATATCTAAATATGAAATATATCAATGAATAACAGTAAATTATGATATAAAATAGTGATGCAAAATGGACATATCATTGCGTTGTATGTGTGCATCGCTCGGAGGCGCCGCCCGTTGTGGCGCTTGGATCGGATTGGATGACGAGGAGGAGACGCTAGTACGACTACACCGACCACATTCATCTGAATGTTTCTGTTGTGCGATCTACAAGGGTATATAGATCTAATCTCTCCCGCTCGTTGTTTTGCATCTCGTAGATCAGATCTTGGCTTGTTCTTGTTCTTCTTTGTAGGAAATTCTTTTGTTTTCTATGCTGCGAAACCATTCACCTCTCCCTCCTGCATGGCTCCTTAAAGGGCTACATAGGAACGAAGGCCATCTCCACCGCTGCACGTCATCATGCTGAGGGAATTCTGGATCTGATCCAAACCGATCTACTTCCGCAATCTCGGCTAGATTAGAGATCCGGTGGTCATCGTCGATCACCGTACATGTATGAGTACTACGAGGTGTTGCACATGTGGCACTAGAGTCCTTGCACCAGAGTCGTTACTCTAGGGTCTACACGACCTTAAGGTCGGCTACGTTGATTTTATTGTCAACGCTTGTGCGAGAGCGTACTCCCCGCATTCGGTCTATAAGGGTATGTCACCGAATCCCAGCTAATCATTACAGCATTACTAATAGATAGATCTTGGCCAATTCGGGTTTCACATAGCTATAAATTTTTGTTTTTAGCCTCGATCCCCAATAGTTTGGGCTTGGCCCTATCTGTGTCCGTGTCCGCGTTGGCTTTGGTTGTCGGGGATATAACCCCGGGTATACCAAAGTACCCCTTTATATTATGTCTAATATATGTTATATATGATGAGTTATATATGCAGGATATTAAAAAGCGAGTAAACAGTAGCCTGGGCCGGAATAGAGCTTTCCAGGCCGGCATATAAGAAGCCCAGGCCGGAATATTCATAGCTGGGCCGGGATATATAAGCGCTGGCCGGGATAAAGGCATAACCCGGCTGGGCCGGCGCAGCACTTCCTCCCCTGGGCCGGGACAGCAATTCTCCGGGTGGGCCGAGGCAGCCAGGTCCCGGCGCGGGCCTCTTAGCTCCTTTCCTCGGCTGGGCCGTGCCCCCGCATCCCGGCCTGCCTCCTCCCCCGGCTGGGCCACGTGGCCGGCTGGGCTGCCAGGCCGGCTGCCCCGGCTGGGCCTCTTCCTCCAGCCCCCGGCTGGGCCGCTGCGCGCCCTCCAGGCCGGCTTAGCCAGGCCGACATTCCCAGCCCAGGCCAGGATTTCTTATACCGGTTGGGCTGGCTTTTGTCTACTGTTCCGGCCGGGCCAGGCCGGGATTCCCTGGCCCAGGCCGGATTATTCCTCTACAGGGCCGATATTTACTCCCTCCGGGACATATTCCTCGTCCAGCATCGCCTCCAGCGCATCGTGCCAGTCCTGGGACGCCTCCAGGCTCGGACTGGCATATCCTTTACCATCGTATGCTGGTCTTGGGACGCCCCTTGGCTCAGACCAGCGTATCCCTCTTCTCCTAGTCAGTCTTATCCTCAGGAGGAGGATAAGACTGATGACATGGTGATCCTGAAGACAGCAGCTAGAAGACGAAGCCAAGGACTCCAAGTACAGACATCGATGGGACTAGCCCATGACCGTGACGCAGCGCACAGTACCGAGGACGGTACTGTGCTGATGCAGGCTATAGTGTGACAAGACCCCAGTAGTCATCTCAGCTACAGTGCATGTATAGTGTATTGTGGGGCATCCCTTGTCCCCTGGGCTCCCTATATAAGGGGCACCAGGGGGATCGATCACCCGAAGCCTCCTTTGGAGGCTCATTCTCTCCAGCTCCTGCCCAGTGCAGCCCCAGATAGGCAAGGTATACAGCTCAAGGAGCACCATTGTAGCTCTTATGTGAAGCTCATATAAGCTCATATAGATCAGACATGCAGGAGTAGGGGTGTTACCTCCTCACGAGGGCCCCGAACCTGGGTAGCTCGATGTGTTAGCAGTGAGTTCTGTGCTCGGTCTCTACCGAGCCTTCCCTCTCCCGGATCCACCAGTGTACAGTCGGCCCCCATTTAAGCCATCCTATGGCATATGTTGTTTCACCACGACGACATTTGGCGCCCACCGTGGGGCAGATCAAGGCGCTGGTAGGAGTACATCCGGACGGGATCTTCTTCATCTGCTCAGGGGCTCGACATCAGCAACGCCTCCGAGCATAGCAGGTCTTCTTCAACTCCCGGGCTGACCTCAACTCGCCCGGGCCAGCATACGGCTGTCCCGGATCTACATCGGCATCTCCGGGCCGGCACTCGGCTTCCTCTGGCCAGCATATCCTGCGTCCCGGCCAGCATATCCTGTGTCCCGGCCAGCATATCCTGCGTCCCGGCCAGCATATCCTGCGTCCCGGCCAGCATATCCTGTGTCCCGGCCAGCATATCCTGTGTCCCGGCCAGCATATCCTGCGTCCCGGCCAGCATATCCTATGTCCCGGCCAGCATATCCTGTGTCCTGGCCAGCATATTCTGTGTCCCGGCCAGCATATCATGTGTCCTGGCCAGCATATCCTGTGTCCCAGCCAGCATATCCTGTGTCCCGGCCAGCATATCCTGTGTCCCGGCCAGCATATCCTGCGTCCCGGCCAGCATATTCTGTGTCCCGGCCAGCATATCCTGTGTCCCGGCCAGCATATCCTGTGTCCCGGCCACCATATCATGTGTCCCGGCCAGCATATCCTGTGTCCCGGCCAGCATATCCTGCGTCCCGGCCAGCATATCATGTGTCCCGGCCAGCATATCCTGCGTCCCGGCCAGCATATCCTGTGTCCCGGCCAGCATATCCTGTGTCCCGGCCAGCATATCCTGTGTCCCGGCCAGCATATCCTATGTCCCGGCCAGCATATCCTGTGTCCTGGCCAGCATATCCTGTGTCCTGGCCAGCATATCCTGCGTCCCGGCCAGCATATCCTGCGTCCCGGCCAGCATATCCTGCGTCCCGGCCAGCATATCCTGTGTCCCGGCCAGCATATCCCGTGTCCTGGCCAGCATATCCTGTGTCCTGGCCAGCATATCCTGTGTCCTGGCCAGCATATCCTGCGTTCTGGCCAGCATATCCTGTGTCCTGGCCAGCATATCTTATGTCCCGGCCGGCACATTCTATGTTTGTCGTACCAGGGGACTGTTCAGCCTTCGCCTCGAGCATCTGCTGGTACATCAAGCTTCTTCAACGGTGCAAGTAAGTATTTATGCTGGTTTACTCCATATCCTGGTCAGCTTATCTGAAAATCAGTGTCTCCTTGATAGAAAAAATAGCTCGGGGGCTAGGCTAAAGCCCTGCAAGTTGCTTTTTAAGTACTGTTTCAGTATATATTAGTTTGCATGCTAGCATATCAGCTTTCCAGTTTCCTCCTGTATGTCTGTTTATATGCCAAATTGCTACATATGCCTGCTACAGATAGTATCCTTAGTATCAGTTCTATGTATACAGTCTTATGCAAAGTTTTATCTGGGCATGTTATATGCCGGTTTTATATGCCAACAGCAAGATGTTATGTCGAGTTATATGTCTTTGTATGTGCCAATCTTTATATCTGCTACAGTGCTAGGTTCAGTATGCCAGTTAACATATCAAGTTCAGTATCTACTTATATGCCAAGTGCTTTATCCCATATGCTATGCGTTATATGCCGGCTGTCATATGCCAAGGCTCATATGCCAGTGTTTATATGTTGAATGCCATGTGCTAGCTGTTGCAGGTTTACAGTCAGATCAGTTATATGCCTATCTCAGTACCAGTTTCTGCATACTATAAATCAAATCTCATATGCCAGTTACAGTATACTTGCATTTATATGCCGGCACATGAGTGCCAAATATCTGTTGTGATATGCCAAGTTAGCTTATATGCCAGTTACAGTATACTTGCATTTATATGCCGGCACATGAGTGCCAAATATCTGTTGTGAGATGCCAAGTTTGCTTATATGCCAGTTGCAGTATGTCTACATTTATATGCCGGCACATGAGTGCCTAATCTTTCCTATGAGTTGCCAAGTTAGCTTATATGTCAATCTCAGTCTATATGCCAAGTGCTTTATTTCAAGAGTTATATGCCGAGTGCAATGGGCTATATGCCAAACTCCATATGCTAGATTGCAAATATGCCAAATACTATGACCATCGCTATGTCTTTTAGAATGACTACAGAACAGGTTGGATATTTCATCATATATACCGGCTATGACTCTCCATATTGCCATTACAAGAAGAAATTGCTATTATACCACCAGGGCTTCAGTTTATATCTCAGTGTCTCAGGTATTTCAGTATGCCGGCATATCATGGCAAAGAGCAAAATTTCAGTATACCGGCATATGTTATATTTTGTATCCTGGCCGGCATATTTTATGTCCCAGGCAGCATATCTTTATATCCTGGCCAGCATATCTCAAAGTCTCAGGTCTCAGGTATTTCAGTTTGTTAGTACATCAGGTTATTAAGTGATATCTTGAGTCATATGTGTTTCAGTATGCCGGCATATCATGGCATGAGCAAAGTTCCAATATGCCAACATATCATGGCATGAGAAGAGTTTTAGTATGCCGGCATATCGTGGCAAGAGCAAAGTTTTAGTATGCCGGCATATCATGGCAAAGAGCAAAATGTCAGTATGCCAGCATATCATGGCAAAATGTCAGTATGACAGCATATCATGGCAAAGAGCAAAATGTCAGTATGCCAGCATATCATGGCAAAATGTCAGTATGCCAGCATATCATGGCAAAATGTCAGTATGCCAGCATATCATGGCAAAATGTCAGTATGCCAGCATATCATGGCAAAATGTCAGTATGCCAGCATATCATGGCAAAATGTCAGTATGCCAGCATATCATGGCAAAATGTCAGTATGCCAGCATATCATGGCAAAATGTCAGTATGCCAGCATATCATGGCAAAATGTCAGTATGCCAACATATCATGGCAAGAGCAAAATCTCAGTATGTCGACATATCATGGCATCGACCAAAATCCCCAATCACCGTTTATTTCGGTTTGCCAGCATATCAAGGCATCTATCAATAACTCATATCGTCGTTTATTTCGGCATGCCAGCATATCACGGCATTCTATAATCCTTTCAGTTATCGCCAATTCTGGCACAGTAATATATCGAGACATCGATCTCAAAGTTAACAAGCATCATATCTCTTATCATATCCGCTTTCATAGAGTATCCCGGTTTAGCATATTAACATGTCTTATCATTTTTGCATACTAACAAGTGCCCAGCGATGGCACAGCCCAAGAGGCATATCAGTATACCGGCATTGTCAAAGCAGACAATGTCGATGAGACATAGCCTGAGAGGCAAAGTGTCGATATAAAGCCCAAAGAGGCAAATAGCTCAAAAGGCAAAAGCAGCCTAAAAGGCATATCAGTATACCGGCATTGTCAAAGCAGACAATGTCGATGAGACATAGCCTAAGAGGCAAAGTGTCGATATAAAGCCCAAGAGGCAAAGTAGCCCGAGAGGCAAAAGTAGCCCAAGAGGCAGAGCAGCCCAAGAGGCAAATAGCTCAAGAGGTAAAGTATCGATATGGCCAAAGAAGGCAAAGCAGTATGCCGGCATTGTCGAAGCAGACGATGTCGATGAGACATAGCCCAAGAGGCAAAGTGTCGATATAGCCAAAGAAGGCACAATAGTATTTTGAGATAGCCCGCGAAGGCTAACATATCACGTATATGAGTATATGTCAAACGGGAGATTGCCTATGATGGCATGAGATAGAATCAGGCCTATGCAGGCCAGCATATCAGTTTTTTGTGAATATGTGAGTTTGGGACTTTGGTATATTTCTTGTTGAAGCCTGTGCGCGACTCTACGAGTCCCCCACAGTCACGGGGGCTAATGTCGGGGATATAACCCCGGGTATACCAAAGTACCCCTTTATATTATGTCTAATATATGTTATATATGATGAGTTATATATGCAGGATATTAAAAAGCGAGTAAACAATAGCCTGGGCCGGAATAGAGCTTTCCAGGCCGGCATATAAGAAGCCCAGGCCGGAATATTCATAGCTGGGCCGGGATATATAAGCGCTGGCCGGGATAAAGGCATAACCCGGCTGGGCCGGCGCAGCACTTCCTCCCGTGGGCCGGGACAGCAATTCTCCGGGTGGGCCGAGGCAGCCAGGTCCCGGCGCGGGCCTCTTAGCTCCTTTCCCCGGCTGGGCCGTGCCCCCGCATCCCGGCCTGCCTCCTCCCCCGGCTGGGCCGCGTGGCCGGCTGGGCTGCCAGGCCGGCTGCCCCGGCTGGGCCTCTTCCTCCAGCCCCCGGCTGGGCCGCTGCGCGCCCTCCAGGCCGGCTTAGCCAGGCCGACATTCCCAGCCCAGGCCGGGATTTCTTATACCGGCTGGGCTGGCTTTTGTCTACTGTTCCGGCCGGGCCAGGCCGGGATTCCCTGGCCCAGGCCAGATTATTCCTCTACAGGGCCGATATTTACTCCCTCCGGGACATATTCCTCGTCCAGCATCGCCTCCAGCGCATCGTGCCAGTCCTGGGACGCCTCCAGGCTCGGACTGGCATATCCTTTACCATCGTATGCTGGTCTTGGGACGCCCCTTGGCTCAGACCAGCGTATCCCTCTTCTCCTAGTCAGTCTTATCCTCAGGAAGAGGATAAGACTGATGACATGGTGATCCTGAAGACAGCAGCTAGAAGACGAAGCCAAGGACTCCAAGTACAGACATCGATGGGACTAGCCCATGACCGTGACGCAGCGCACAGTACCGAGGACGGTACTGTGCTGATGCAGGCTATAGTGTGACAAGACCCTAGTAGTCATCTCAGCTACAGTGCATGTATAGTGTATTGTGGGGCATCCCTTGTCCCCTGGGCTCCCTATATAAGGGGCACCAGGGGGATCGATCACCCGAAGCCTCCTTCGGAGGCTCATTCTCTCCAACTCCTGCCCAGTGCAGCCCCAGATAGGCAAGGTATACAGCTCAAGGAGCACCATTGTAGCTCTTATGTGAAGCTCATATAAGCTCATATAGATCAGACATGCAGGAGTAGGGGTGTTACCTCCTCACGAGGGCCCCGAACCTGGGTAGCTCGATGTGTTAGCAGTGAGTTCTGTGCTCGGTCTCTACCGAGCCTTCCCTCTCCCGGATCCACCAGTGTACAGTCGGCCCCCATTTAAGCCATCCTATGGCATATGTTGTTTCACCACGACGACATTGGCCCAGTTGTATTGGTTTTATCCCAGTTTTCCATTAATCAACCGGGCAACTCGCTTCTTCTTAATTAATCGAAAAGGCAAAGCTTTTATCTTGTTTCAAAAAAGTACAAGTTTATGCTAAATTGGCGACAAGTAATATGGATACACTTATTTCCCCTTAAAGAACGTGTATGTGTCCAAAATATCATGGACATAGAATGCCATGCATGTATTTTCCATAATGACGAGAGTAAATTAGAGAAAGAAAGATGTGGAGAAGGTAAATGAAAATCCCAGATGCTAAAGAGTGCTCGGATGCTATGTGACATCCCGAGCATCCCATTGTGGACCGTCGGATGCGACGGAGACGTCCCCGATCCCGCGCGCGCGCCCGCGACCGCTTCCAACATGTTTCCACCTGATCCTGACCGGACCCCACCTGGCAGCGTGTTGTTTACACCGACGATCCAGAGTCCTGTCCAGATTCATTTCATCTGGGCTACGCTTATTGTCTCAGTCCTGTTCCCCATTTCTCCTCCCTCTCCGGCGAGCCAGCTAGGGTTCGGTGATTTCGCCGGCGAGGTCTTCTAATCGGCGAAGGCGGTCTCGCTCGACCGTCGCACGAGGTCTAGCGCACCCACCAGTTGAGTTGGAGAACGGCGAGGGAACTGGCGCATCACTGATTTGCTCGTAGGTGGCAGAGGGAGTACGGGAGAGGGGCGTCGATCTCGTCGTCAGCGGCTTTGTTCGTCGGCGGAGAGGGAGATTCAACAGGGCATACTGTTTCTCGTCAGAGATCCCAGACAGAGGTATGGATGTTCCGTCGCTAATCCCAGATCCTCTTACGTGTGTGGTAATTTTCTCGCATGTTTTTCGGTGTGGTAGGGCCGTTTAGGGTCTGATGGTTCACATAGCGCTTGATTTGTTCTACACAAACACTTGAGCTAGGTTTTGATGTCCCCCATGCATGTTTGCCCTAGGTGTGAGAGAAGACACGCTTAGCAGGTAAGGCACAAGTTCACCTTCAAGCAAGTATTTCGGCCCCTATACTGTCCTCCAGAGTATTGGTTCTTAGCTCTTTTTTCTTCTTGGGATTTGGCTGGAAATACTGTAACAACACACACTCATACACACAGAGTCACATAGAGGCCAGGACTAATCTGTCTTCATGGTCTGGAGGGTATTTTGGATATCGTGGAGGTAACTGACGATGAATTCGTCTCTTGCCTCACCGATCTCAACACGGAGTTTCCGAAGCTACAAGAGTGCTTGGTTAAACGGTGCCATTAAGTCTCCTCGACGGATGAATGAAGCAAGGGCTCCTCAAATCGCCGCCTCCATCCATGGTGGTGGGATTCGCGATCGGGCTGGGTCGGCGGGCGCCGCCCTTGCGAGGAGATGGATGAGGAACTAGAAGGAAAGCGGAGCTGGGTGACCTCGCATGGACGGGATTAGGTGCAGCGCGTCTGGGAGTCAGCACGGCGGCACAGTGACGGGATTAAGGCGTGGCGGCATTGGCAGTTGCAGTATGTACAATAAGTCCACTATGCAGTTTAGGTCTGGCTATTAATATGTATCCATTTTAAGTTGTACAATAAGTCCACTATTTTTGTTTCAGCCAGCCTGGATAAGTTGTATTGCTGGACTTAATTTTAGTTTGCTCTCTGGCAGCATGTCCTACTAGGCTTTTTTGAATGGTTTTTATTTTCATGTATAAATTGGGTATGTAATGCAACAAAGTTGTTTCAGTTCTGTGGTATAGTTGATTACCCAATGCAACATAGTTGCATCTCTGTCAGTATATTTTTAGCATGTATAAATTGGGTACGTAATGCAACAAAGTTGTTTCCATACTTTTGGTCTAGTTGATTACCGAATGTGACATAGTTGCTTCTCTGTCTGTATATATTTTAGTTTCACTGGTTTAGTTTCCCCTAGTGAGTTTCATATGATCTGAAACTAGGTCATGTTTTTCTATCATCCTTGTTCTAAGTTGAATCATGAAACATGATTAGTTGCATTCTAGTAATCATCTAAGTTGCCCCCTGAACATGGTTAAGTTGGTCATCATGTTCTAGCTAACTTTGGTTACTTTTTTGTCAACCATATGTTTTTTAATTGTTTTTTTTTTGCAATCATCATGTTGCAGCAGATCAGAGAATGGTGAAAGACAATGAAAAACGTGCCCGGTTGCGGCTACCAGAAGGTGAAGTAGCTGTTGGGGGTTCTTCATTACCAGATGAGGCAACAAATCCTGCTGTTACTCGGAATGCACAAGTTATGCCACCAGCTAGTTTAGCACACAAGCCTGCCCCCACACGTCGGAATAAGTCTGATACAGCGGGGAACACAACAGGTGGAGCAACTGAAGTGGTTACTACTGGCATACCACCCAAGCCTGCACCTGCACAGCGCAAAACTCAGGTGGGCCATTATAATGTGTTCTGGTTTGATTATATTTTAACAAATTATTTAATTTTTCAGCATTTTTTTCATGATTACATTGAGGAGTATCCCTTTTTAAGAGTATTTTTCATTATCTTTTTACAGCTTGGGAGGAATCGCGCATCTCCTGCCAGATTGGTCAAACTTAACAAGCTTTTAGTGCAAGCCCAGAAGGATTTGGTTCATGATCGGGGATGGGGAGGGATGCTTAAGGTGGAGGCCACAGAGATTCCTGTGGATCTTAGTACGTGGGTGCTTTCTCATTTCGACCCTATTCGATGTGAGATTGCAGTTGCAGGAAGGGGCAGCATCCCAGTGAACGCTGATAGCTACATAAGAGTGTTTGGGATCCGCAATGAGGGCAGTCATGTGTGTTACGAGATGGAGACAGAAGCGATCAAGTTCTTCAATGATGAGTATGGTATAGAGAGTGGCGTAGCACCAGAGTGGGCAGATTGGTGCAAGATCAAAACAGACATGAATGGAGCAGCAGATGTGAGGTTCCTCCGTGCTTATTTTGTCGCCGTACTCAGCTGTTTTGTGAGCCCAACAACAAAGTCTAGTATCAGTCCAAGGTGTTACACGTGCCTAGTAGACCTCGACCAGTTCCGCAGGATGAACATCGCTCAATTTGTAGTTGATCAAATCGTTACTGAAGTGAAGAAGATGGGAGTCAAGAAGAAGTTTGTTTGTTGCTGCTTGCACCACCTTGTGGTAATTTTTCCTACATTTTTGGTGTACCTGTCTACCTAGATTTATCTAACCATAGTTTTTATCTATAGCATCTGTTGTTATCTACATGCTTTTTCTTTTAAAGTAAGTTGCACACAGTAAATACATCCATATACACATTTTTTCCTAAGTTGTGTATCCATAGATCATTTTATATACAACTTGTTTATACAGGTTGCATCCCTTGAATTATAAAGTTGACTTATGAACTTAAACTAGTTGGATCTGCAAGCTTGCTTAAGTTGTAACCCAACCACGATTATATTGTTCATGTCATACTCTCCTTTGTTTTCATTTTCTGAATTCAGACCACAAGTTTGATATCGACTTAGGGCCATATGGTACAAATTCGTCTTCGCCATAAAATTCTGACATCACCTCCATCATGCAACATGCATACAAATTAATTATAAGTTTCTTTTAGTAGTTACCCTAGTTATTTTACTATTTCTAACTGAGTTGTAGACAGTGTTAAAGTAAGTTTGATTACACCCATCATTTTTAGGAAAAATCATACAGAACATTATTAAACATTGCACAGAAAAATTGAAACTACTTGACTTTTGGTTTTTTCCAAAAAAAACTACTTTGCATGTTAGTACCATTATTTTTTATAAATTGCTTACTGACATGAACTAAGTTGCCATTATGAACATGTAACAGTTGTGATCTTATCATGAACTAAGCTGCGCAAACATCATCCAATTTGTTCTAGCATTCAGGTCTAAGCTAAGTTCTGCAATTTACCAAGTTGTTCCACTAACAAAATTAAGTTGGCTTCTTAAAATAGCTAAGTTTATCTCCAAACATGGTTAAGTTGTATACTGATGTCTTATTAAGTTGTATCCCTTGCTAAACATTCTAAACTTTTTAGTTGGCTTCTTAAAATAGCATCTGTTTTTTCTCACCATCATTTTGTTTTTTGTCCTTCTATTTTTTGAATGCAGATTGTTTACCTAGACTCTCTAGATGTTGATGAGGTGGTGCCGTCTGAAGAAGAATGTCCCATCCGGGCCACAGCATGGAACGACAAGCTAATACATGCTGTCATGAAAAAAGACTCCCAAGGCAATGGCGAGTTTGGGAAGCTTAGAGTAAGTTTTCTGTTCTTTTAAAGCGCCATGTTTTCGAGGTTTTTTCAAGTCCACTTTTTATTTTTGTGTATACTAGGCGCCATTTTTTATTGTTAGACTTGTCTGACCTAATTTATTTTATATCACAAATTAGTTCAAAGAAGGCGTTGGTGCAACAATAAGAGACAGCCTTTTCGTTGGGATGACGAGGACTGAAGAGTTTGTGTCTTCCAAGCTGCCACGCAGCTTTTCCAATCAGGTAGTGAAATACACAACATGTCAATATTGATTTTTAGTAGTTATGTGTTTTTTTGGGCATCATAAAGTTGGCTGCCCCTGTAATAGTTAAGTTGCATACCTTTTTATATATAGGGGATATGTTTCCTATTCTAAAATGCCAGTTATTTTCATCAACATGATTTAGTTAGTACTTTATAGAGCAAAGTTGCATTAACGAGTATTATAAAGTTGGTTACCACTAATAGTCAAGTTGCATACCTATTTTTATATGGGGCAGATATGATTCCTGTTTTAAAATGCAAGTTATTTTCATCAACATGTTTTAGTTGGCTAATTTATGTAGTTTAGTTGCATTAAGGAGTATTATCAAGTTGGCTACCAGTAATAGTCAAGCTGCATACCTTCTTTTAATATGGGGAGTTATAATTCCTGTTTTTAAATGCAAGTTTTTCTCATCAACATGATTAAGTTGGCTACTTTATATACCCTAGTTGCATTGAGGAGTATTATAAAGTTGGCTACCAATAATAGTCAAGTTGCATAGTTTTCTGGATGTATAGTTTTTTTCAAATGATGTTATTTCATCAAACATGCTTTAAGTTGGATACATACATAGTATAGGTTGCATTATGGAGTATACTTAGAGTTGCTTAAGTTGTCCATGCTACTTTCCACATAGAAACAAGCTTTTTAAGTTGACTGTTTATTAATAACCAAGTTGCAATTCGGTGAAAATGTATGGTTCGCTCATGTACTACAAGTTTTTCTAAAGCACCATTCCTTTTTGTTCATGATTTTTAAAAGCATAAAATATTTTTCCTTTCTTCATGCTTAAGTTGGATACTTTATCTAGCCTAGTTGATTATGCAGTATAATAGAGTTGCTTTCGACCTTTTTTCTTTAAACAAGCTTAAGTTGGCTGTTTTATTTAATAACCAAGTTGCAACTCAATGAAAAGCTATAGTTTGTTCATATGCTACGAATTCCTAACTACTCAAGAATTTCATGTTTTTTCTACCAGATCCCTTTTTCATGTTTTGCTTTTTTGTTGACAGAGAAAAACAAAGATCGCTGTCATGCTTGGGGAGCTATGCACAGATATATCTAACAGACTAGGGAGCTTTGTTGAATCATTTGGGATATTAGAGGAGCAAGAAAAGAATTGCAGTGCTCATGGAGCAATACGGAAGAGGCAAAGGAAGGCTGCTGGTGTTGAGGATGAAGATGAAGAGGAAGATGATGGCGACTATGATGGGCATTCTGATTCGGAAGATGACAGTGGAGATGATGATAATGAGGATGAAGGGAATGAAGATCAACATCCTGGTCAAGATCAACAAGAAGATTACCCAGAACGTGGCGCGCAACACTTGCCCAGAAGATCTCCTAGGTTGACACCTAAAAAGCCACATGATGGCCCATCAAGCAACTTAAGGAAGAGGAGATTTGGTCATGATTCCCCTGATGATGATTCTGAGGATATGTCAGTGCAGTTCTCCAGAAGATCTCCTAGGTTGACACCCAAAAAGCCACATGATGGACCATCAAGCAACTTAAGGAAGAGGAGAATTGGTCATGACTCCCCTGATGATGATTCTGAGGATATGTCAGTGCAGGGCTTGATTCAGTTCTCAAGAAGGAAGGCAGAGGAAGAACAGAAAGCAAGGTTGCAGGCAGCTCAGGGGAATGAGAAAGCCGATGCACCAGAAGTCTCCGGATGGAGTCCTTTCTTAGAGCTTAGAAAGTTGGTTGGCTCAGAGATTAGACACGAAATAGACCTCCCGTACATTGAACCTCCAGAGTTCATTGACGATGATGGTAGAGCATATGCACAGAAAATTTTTATGGATGTTGCATGTGCGGAAATGCAAGTATCCCCTGGCAGCCAACCACCATTAAATGAGTTCAAAAGCGACAAAGCAATTCAGAAGCTGACACTGGAGTGCTTTAAACTGCAAAACTTGGACATCACAGATCATAAGCAGGAACACAGGGTTACGAAGGATAACAGAAAATAGAAGAAGGACCAGTCTGTCATGAGAAAAAAGTAGCTTGCGCACCATACCCGGTCAGACCAGCCTGAAACAAGAGTATCAATGAACTCGTCACCTAATGTAGAGACAGTTCAAACCAGACCAACAGCACAGAAGCCTGATTCACTGATTTCACCAAGGATTCAAGCTCAAGTGCATCCAACAGTGCAGCTAGGGGATACAGAGATTGCCCCCGAACCAGTTGTCGCTTCCAACACAATTGCTGCGAAACCTGTAACCAACACACCCCACATAGAAGCTCCTGCAACATTGAAGTACCCTGACACAACTCAATCCAATTCAAATGCAACTACAATAGCAAAAGGAGTTGTGGGTTCAAAACCTCAGCAGCTGCCAACATCTAGAGTTACGAGATCATCAAATACACCAGCAAGGGAACATATGCCTCGCACAGCGGGACATAGTAAAGCAAATCTAGTAGGAACTACATGTTTGCCAGACTCTGCAAAGCAGGCTCCACTCCAGTCTGGAGCCCCAGTACTACCAGCAACTGGCCCCACACGGGAAACATGCCCACCTCCTGGTGCTAAGTTGACTCCATCACAGGAGGTTAGAGAGAAGTTTGCTAGGGCGGCACTAGCTTGTGATGCCCCGGGCTTTGACCTTGGTTTTGACAGCCCAAAGAAGCCTGAAACTGAGAGTTCAAGCAAACCTCCCGCAACTTCGACATCAGCTGAGAAAAGGATGGTTTACCCTGTCGAACAAACTTGGGTCAATGATGATGATGAATGGGATGAGGAGACATGGAGAGAAGCCTGTGATGTCCTTGACCGTGTTGAAAGGGAAAAGGGTTACAAAAGTGATGAAACCATAACTGCAAAAAGTGATAAACAAGCAATGGCTACTCAAAGTGGATTCAAAACACCACCTAAGGGGGACACAAGCATTCCAAACAAATCTCCGCAGTCTGGTAGCACCACAGCAGCTGATCGCCCACAAGCTCAGCAACGCAGAATAATCAGGTAGCCAATTAACTTGAAATCGCCATACATCATGTACGAAGATAAAGCCCTTTATACATGCTCAGCTGATGTGAAGGATCTGTACAATGCAGTTATTGCACATGGACGCAGATCACAAAGGGGCCAAGAAACTGATAACACGCCTATTGTTGTGAGCTACAACAAATACTTTGTTTCATTACAAGAACTTGCAAACTCAATGACGCCCCGTGGAGTAGTCAAGAATACTGTCATGGAGCTCGGAATCGAGTCTATAATGCTAAGAACAGACAAGAAGCTCAAGAAGGTTGTCATGTGAAAGGATCGTATGAGCGACTAGAGGGGGGTGAATAGGAGCTACCCAAATTTTTACTTCTTTTCAAGTTAAGGCTAGACAAGAAGGTAAATTCTCTAGATGTGCTACTAAGTGAATTTACCTAGAGTGACAAGCAAGCTAGCAATAACAATATAAGTAAAGGTACGAGTAAAGGATAGAGGTAACCGCAATGGAGACACGAAGACACAAGGATGTATTCCCGTAGTTCCTTCCTTGTTACGGGAAGTACGTCTACGTTAGAGAGGTGTGGTGCCACAAAGGCCACCAACGCCACAAAGGCTCACCCTATTCTCCAGTGAACAAGCCACAAAGGCGAGTCCACGCTCCACTAAGCGATGCCCTTGAAGGCGGCACGACACCTTTACACAAAGTATTGGGGCGAGCTCCACAACTCAATTGGAGGCTCCCAATAGGCCCACCAAGCTCTTACACACAAAGTTAAGCTTGGAGGACGGCTTCTTCCGGCTAGGAATCCGATGAACACACAAGTTACAAGCCCCTCAACAAAACGAGGGGGGAAATCAAATCGCCTTGGTGGAGGTGTAGATCTAGGTCTTCTCCCTCAAATCCCAAAAGGGCTTTGAGTTCTATTGGCTAGGGAGAGAGAACTAGTGCTTTGAAGCTTAGGAACAATGGAGGAGAGAGAGTGGAAGCCGCAGCCTCTTCTTGAGGTAGAAGAAGGCTTTATATAGTCCTCCACAAAATGTAGCCGTTGCTGGACGACTAGGGCCGGAGTCTCTGGCCAGGAGGGCCGGAGTCTCCGCCCTAAGTGACTCCAGGGCCGGAGTCTCCGGCCAGAGACAAAAGTCTCCGGCCCAACTCCGGCCTGGTCTCTGAATCGTCCGAGCCTTTAGCAAACTTGAACCCAACCAGACAGACCGGAGTCTCCGGCCCCTGGGGATCGGAGTCTCCGGCCTCAGCATGCCGACCCGGAGTCTCCGGCCAGAGACATAAAGTCTCCGGCCCAACTCCGGACGGGCATCTGAAGCGTCCGACTTTGGGGATTGCCTGGGCGAGTCCCCTAGGCCGGAGTCTCCGGCCACCAGGGCCGGAGTCTCCGCCCTAGAAGAAGCAACAGCAGCACTTCGTGGATCCCCTCTCCACCATTTCCACCTTCGCGAAGCACCCTACAAGACAACTAAGCCCTAACTCCACTACTGGACTACGGGCTCCGATCTTTTCTTCCTTTTTGGGGTGAACCTCCGCGAGATCCTGAATCAACCTAGAAAATCTGCAGAACTTTAATAGCATGGTTAATTCACCAAATGTTGTTAACAAACACCAAAATACATTTATTAGGGAAATGCTCTTTCAATCTCCCCCTTTTTGGTGTTTGATGACAACATACGGATTTGCAAGATATAAGCACAAAAAATAAAATATATAGCCAAAGCTCCCCCTACTTGTGTGCACAACACCATTTGCATTTGAACATGAGTCCACACAAGTAAGGATCATTACTCCCCCTATATATTTCACAATTATACCAAGAGCAAGTAAATAAAATATGAGACTAACCACAAGCATATAAGTAAGACTAACAAGATAGCACACATTAATAATAGTCTTACTAGCAATAGGAACTTAAGTCTCACAATAATAACGTACCACAACCACGATAGTTCAACACTAAGATAAATGAGACACAACATGAAAGTCCATGAAGTTGTGTCTCGGCCAAAGCAAATGAACGGCAAATCCAAATCCAAATAAACCAACCCAAGGCAAAACCCAACGAAGACATCCTAATAGAGCTACTTCTCCCCCTTTGGCATCGAGACACCAAAAAGGGAAAAGAGCGATGCTACACGCCCATGAGATCACTCATCGTCTTCATCCTCGGGCTCATCCTTGGAACCGTCATCGAAGTCCTCATCCCCTTCTTCAATATCATCAGAAGCCATGGGCTTCTTGCCATGACGCACATTGGAGGTGCCAGAGGTGACCTCCTCAAAGGCTTGCCAGTCAGTCAGACCCTTGCTCCACTTGCCATAGGAGTGAGTGCCGGATGATGAAGAGGAAGGAGGAGATTCCACATAGCCCGGTTGAGACTTCCGAAAAGCCTTGTGAAGAACCTGTTGATTGTCATTTATGTGCTTTTGAGCAATGTAGCTCTCATATTGCTTGTGACGGATGTCCACATTCATGCAAAGCACATTCCTTTGGAACCAATTGAGATTCTTGTATTCTTGACCAAACTCATTGATGGAGCTAGAGCCGTCATTGCTAGCATGCTTCATCCTTGGGCCCCTTCTAGTTGACACACCTTCGGCAAAGGCATCATCATCTTCACCTCTCACCGGTGCAAATGGTTCCTTGGAGTGACCGGTGGGTTCTTTGCGTTGAAGCTTCACAATCTTGTGATTTACAAGGTTTGCCGTGAGAAGAGGAAGGTTGAGTTGTTGAGCATGTATGAGCTTCATGACAAAGGGGGCATAAAGAGGAGTCTTCTTGTTGAGAATGCAATCATTGATTTCCTTGTGAATGAAATCCATCACATCAAGTGGCTCAACGTGTGCGGTCTCCCCTTTGCAATAGACTTCATGTGAGTAGGTCAAGAGATTCACTAAGGCCCCACGAATAGCATCAAAGTTACCGGCTTGAGGGGCAATGGAGGCCCGAAATATGCGGAGCAAGATGTTGGACCATTTGGACAGCCCAAGGGTTCCTCCAATGACAATCTTCTTATCATCCCCGGTGTAGAGAGGAGCAAGCTTCTTCTTCTCATAGTACTCACCATCCACATGTATCCTCATGCCACTAGGAGTAGTAGCACCACGAAACTCATACCCAAGGAGAGCGGCAAAGTCCATGAAGTTGGAGTGACAAACCTCTTCTCCGGTCATCCAAGTCATGGGGATCTCCTCACCATCCCCAAGTACCAAGGTAGCAAAGAACTGATGGACCAATGTGATGTTGTAGGGTTCTTGAATCTTCATGAGTGGATGGAGCCCAAGCTTGCGAGTGACACACATGGCCTCTCCGAAATATGCACTATACTTGGCAAAATGGGAGAAGTCCATGACCGTCTGAGGGCAAACCGGATACTTCTTGAGAGAAGCATAGAATTCCTTCATGATCAGCTCTTGCTCTTTGCGGACAAAGCAACGGTCACGAGAGTTGCGCGGGAGAGTGTACATGTCCCTCTTCCTCATCTCAACATATTCAGATGATGACAGCCCTTCCAAGGTCACAAGGCTATCGAACTTGACCTTCTTAGCTGCCTCAGCACGTTCCTCCTCAGCCATCCTCGTCTTGAGTCTCTTAGCATCCCTAGCTTGCTGAGCAATGACAGACCTCTGAGCAAGAGCCCCGGTGGCGGGATTGACAACCAACTTGTCCTTGCTGTGAGCGGCCGGTTTCCGAGAACCACCTGCACATGTGAATGAGTGAGGAAGATAGCAAGGTTGAGGTGACATGTCCTAGAATCAAAAAGTAAGCAACTATGCTGTGACTAGTGCACCCAGGCCTGATCTAGCCGGAGTCTCCGGGGACTCGGGCTGGAGTCTCCGGCCGAAACCGGAGACTTTGCGTCCAGGCCGGAGTCTCCGGACACAGGGGCCGGAGTCTCCGGTTGGATGCAGGAGCCCGAGCCTAGGAGACCACATTGAACAAATCGAGTGCAAAATCCACAATAGAGTTGCTAAGAAGATGATTGATAGCCACTAGAAGGTAGTACACCATATCAAACTAAGGGAAACAAGCACATCTCATAGATCTAGAGAGAACTAGATGGAGGAGATGGAAGGCAAGTTTACCGGAGTCCATGGCACAAAATAGATCGGTGGGATTGATCCCACACCTCCAAGGAGTTGATTTGCTGGTGGCACGGCGGATCCCGAAGCTTGGAGAGGCTCCGGGGGACGATCTAGGGCAATGGGGGCGGCTGGGGGAGAGCAGGGGCACGGGGGTGGATGGGGAAGAATGAACCGTTCTTCCCCACCCCGTGCCCTAGTTATTGATTTGAAACTGCCCAGCCGAAGTCTCCGGTACTTACCCCGGAGTCTCCGGGCTGTAAGCCCCGGAGTCTCCGGCCCCATTGACAAGATCAGCATTTATGGTGTAATAAGGACATGTCATTTAGAGTTTAAGTATGTTTGAGGATGAGATAGGCTTGGGATGGAAGCAATGTCACTGTGTGGTACAAGATGCTCATGTTTGCAAACATGCAAATAAAATCAAATAAGACCAAACATGAGCATGTTCCCATAGAAAAAGAATAAGACAATAAAATCAAATGGGAAACTCCTCCACTAAGGAGGTCGGTGACCAAAGGCCACCATGTATGAGTATATAGGTATGGCACCGCGAAGATATATCTTGGGCCCAAAACCTAGACTCATTGATTAAGCTCAAAATTGTCACAAATGACAAGATAGAACAATACGCTTACTATTGGCATTATGGGGGGAGGGATAGTCCAATCAATTAGAACCGCACTCCCCCTATTTCCATGCCCACATCTAGAACAACACACAAGTTAGAGTATGGGAGTAAATGCAGCTAGCTCAAGCCACATTGCTTGAATCAATGATATTTAGTTCATGCCTCAATTCCCGGAATCTTGCTTCATCAAGAGGCTTCGTGAATATATCGGCAAGTTGCTCATTAGTGCCAACATAAGATAGATCAATATCTCCACGGTTGACATGATCCCGAATGAAATGATGACGAATCTCAATATGCTTCGTCTTGCTGTGTTGCACCGGGTTATGAGCGATCTTGATTGCACTTTCATTATCACATAAAAGAGGCACTTTGTCAAAAATGACACCGTAATCCTTCAAAGTTTGCCTCATCCATAAGAGTTGTGCACAACAACTAGCCGCGGCTACATATTCGGCTTCGGTGGTAGAGAGAGACACACAATTTTGTTTCTTAGATGACCAACACACCAAAGACCTACCAAGAAATTGGCAAGCCCCGGAGGTTGATTTCCGTTCCACTTTGTCTCCCGCCCAATCCGAATCCGAGTAACCTACAAGATCAAAACTTGCTCCCTTTGGATACCAAAGACCAAAGTTAGGGGTATTCACTAAATATCGAAAGATTCTCTTGACCGCCACCAAGTGGCTTTCTTTTGGTGCGGCTTGAAAACGTGCACAAACTCCCACACTTAACATAATGTCTGGTCTAGATGTACAAAGGTAAAGCAAGGAACCAATCATAGATCTATAAAGTTTTTGATCCACTTCTTTACCATTAGGATCGAGATCAAGATTAACCTTTGTTGGCATGGGAGTCTTTGCACCTTTGACTCCAATCATCTCGAACCTCTTGAGCATGTCTTGGGTATATTTGGCTTGGTTCACAAAAGTCCCTCCCTTCAATTGTTTGACTTCAAATCCAAGGAAGAACTCTAGCTCCCCCATCATAGACATCTCAAACTTGTCGGTCATGAGCTTGGCAAACTCATTATTGAAAGCTTTGTTAGTAGAACCAAATATAATATCATCAACATATAATTGGCAAATGAAAAGCTCCCCATTGACCTTCTTAGTAAAAAGAGTGGGATCGATCACCCCAATTTCAAAACCACGATCAACCAATAACTCTTTAAGGTGCTCGTACCACGCACGTGGGGCTTGTTTGAGGCCATAGAGCGCCTTATTAAGTTTGTAAACATGGTTAGGAAACTTAGGGTTTTCGAAGCCCGGGGGTTGCTTCACAAAGACCAATTCATTTAAGGGACCATTAAGAAATGCACTTTTAACATCCATTTGTTGAAGTTTAAAATTATGATGTGATGCATATGCAAGTAAGATGCGAATGGATTCAAGACGGGCAACGGGAGCGAAAGTTTCACCAAAGTCAATACCCTCAACTTGGGAGAAACCTTGAGCCACCAATCTTGCCTTGTTACGAATGACAATGCCATTTGCATCTTGCTTGTTCTTGAAAATCCACTTGGTCCCAATAACATTACGGCAATCTTTAGGCCTTTCTACTAGAGTCCAAACTTTGTTGCGCTCGAAGTTGTTGAGTTCATCATGCATGGCATCAAGCCAATCCGGATCTTCAAGCGCCTCATAAACTTTCTTGGGTTCTACACAAGAGACAAAAGCATGATGAGAGCTAAAGTTAGAAAGTTGCCTCCTTGTGGAGACACCTTTACGAACACTCCCAACAACATTTTCCAAGGATATGCTTCTTCGTCGAAGAATGGACTCAAGCTTCTTCTCACGGCGAGTGCGAGCCTCAAGAGGAGATTCTTGAGAGACTACTTGATCATCTTCATGATCGCTGTTCTGGTCCTCGCCTTGACCAGTTGGATTGCCTTGATCATCAAGTGGCCAATAGCCACGGAATTCCGAAGGATCTTCATCAAGGCCTTGATCACCCCCGGAGACTCCGGTATCCATACCCGGAGACTCAGGTATAGGCCGGAGAGTCCGGACCGCAGGGGCCGGAGACTCTGGGCAAGATTGCTCAGTGGGATGATCTTGAGGTTGAGGGTGCACAGCTTGTCTTTGGTCAATATCCTGTGGGTGTTCAGCAGGTGAAGGCTCCACTTGTGTAGAGCATTGTCCTTCTCCTTCGGCCAAAAGGTGTCCCTCAATGGGCCGGAAGAATCCGACACCCATTCTTCTTATGGCTTGGGGAGGAATTTCGTCACCTACATCACGAACACCCTTTTGTCCCACAAAGGAACCATTATCTTCATCGAACCTCACATTACAAGTCTCTATAACATGCCCGGTGGACTTGCTATAGATCCTATAGGAATGTGAGTCCGTGGAGTAACCAACAAAGATACCCTCTATAGCTTTAGAATCAAATTTTGATAAATGAACACCTTTCTTGAGATAGAAACACTTACAACCAAATACCCGGAAGTACATGATGTTGGGCTTTTGCCCGGTAAGTATTTCATATGGAGTCTTGTTCAAGTTCTTGCGGAGATAAAGCCGGTTGGTGGCATGGCATGCGGTATTAATAGCTTCGGCCCAAAAGTTGTATGGAGACTTGAACTCCGCCAACATAGTTCTTGCCGCATCCATAAGAGTCCGGTTCTTCCTCTCGGCAACTCCATTTTGTTGCGGGGTATATGCAGTGGAATATTGATGTTTGATACCCGCATCACTAAGAAACTCATTTAGGGAGTAGTTCTTGAACTCGGTGCCATTGTCACTTCTTATAGTCAAAATGGTGGTATTGAATTGATGCTCAACTTCGGTGGCAAAGTCTTTGACGGTTTGTTGGGTCTCACTCTTGAACTCAAAGAAATAAACCCAAGTGTATCTTGAATAGTCATCGACAATCACCAAGCAATACTTCTTGCCACCAAGACTTGCATAAGTGGGAGGTCCAAAGAGATCCATGTGAAGGAGCTCCAAGCACCTCTTGGAAGAGATAATAGTCTTGCTCGGATGACTTGTTTCATGCATCTTCCCTTCAATATATGCCCTACAAACACGATCTTTGGCAAAAGAAACGTCCTTTAGTCCGAGTATGTGGCCGCCGGTGTAGAGATTTTGCAAAGCTCTCATATTGACGTGGGCTAACCGGCGATGCCAAAGCCATCCCACGTCGGCCTTAGCAATTAGGCATATCGCGGCCGTAGTGGGTTTCTCCGAGAAGTCCACCACATACAAGCCATTTTCGACATACCCAACAAAGGCAACCTTGAGAGACTTACTCCACATGACGACCACAATATCAACATCAAAATATGTGGCATAGCCCATTGTAGCAAGTTGATGAACGGAAAGTAAATTATAACCAATGGTTTCGATAAGCATGACATTCACTAGGGACACGTCCGGAGTGATCACCACCTTACCGAAACCAAGTACCTTAGAGGATGACTTATCACCATATGAGACCGTGATATTTGAAGTATTTGGCTTTAGATCTTCCACAATATTTTTGCTTCCGGTCATGTGGCTTGTGGCACCACTGTCAATAATCCATTTTCCTCCTCTGGAAGCAAAGTCCTACAAGAGATCAATTCTTGGTTTTAGGTCCCCATTTTTGGATGGGTCCTCTTTTGTTAGTCACAAGAATCTTAGGTACGCAAATAGCATATTCAAAGTAGCCATCAGAGGGACCAACATATTTAGCATAGACATCACCATAATAATCCCTAAGAAGAACATAATGAGGGTTATATTTTCCTGCAAAATCATTGTGAGTAGGGCCGGAGACTCCGGCCTTTGGGAGCGGAGACTCCGGGCTAGATGAACTAGCCGGAGACTCCGGACCCTTTGACCCGGAGACTCCGGTCACTTCGACCTTCTCCTCCTTCTCCTTTCCCTTGAGCTCCTCCCACTCCTCCTCTGTGTAACAAATATCAAAAGGGACATGAGGAGTAGGAGCAGCAGCAGGCTTTGCCTTCTTCTTGTTCTTCTTGCTCCTCTTCTTCTTCTTTGAGGGCTTGGCCACCAAACCAAGATCCCCTTTCTTTGAGGACTCGGCAACAAATCCGAGGCCCTCCTTACTCCTCATTGAGATTCTTTTCTCCTTGAATGCAAATAGCAAGGCCCTTAGCAAGATCGGCCTTCAACCTATTATTCTCCTCAATGATATCACTATGATCACAAATAAAGTTAGAAGAACAAGGAACTTCAATAACTTGCATTGGTGGGACTTTAGATTGTTCAATAGTTAGTTGAATTTGAAGTTGTTCACGAATCTTGGTGAGATGAGAGAATTTGCCCTCCAAAGCCTTGTGGGCTTCTTCAAGCTTCTCAAACTTCTCACAAAGATCATTATGACCAACGTCAAATTCAACTTTCTCCTTTTTAAGCAACTTGACCATAGCAAGAGCATGGTCACGTTCTTTAGTGAGTTTTGACAAGATTAGATTATGAGACTCTTCTAGTCCCAACAATTTCTCCTCTAAAGAGACTCTCAAGTTTTGCTCTTCTTCGAGCTCAATTGATAGAGAGCCAATATCATCGGCGGCTAATCTTTCCAACTCCTCCTTCTCCTTGATAGTGTCATGGGCATCACTAATTTCACACATTAGTGTCTCAAAGTATATCCTGGTTGGCCCCTTCATGTTAGCAATAAATTCATCACAAGAAACTAGTTCTTTCTTAATCTTAAGACTACTCACATCATCCATAGAAGTAGAATCGGAATGAGATGATGAAGGAGTAGGTGATGAGGTTACCTCCGAGGCCTTGGCCATAAGACACTTGTGGGTGGTGATGATGACGTTCTCATTTTGTGAGTTGAAGAGGGATGTAGGTGGAGTGGAGACAATGGCAATGGCGGCCACTTCTCCATTCTCTTCATCAACGGAGTCATCATCATCGGACCCGGAGTCATACTCCTCATGAACCACCAACACCCTTTCTCCTTTCTTCTTGTTGTCCTTGTTCCCATGCTTCTTGGATGGGTAGAACTTTGATGACCGGCGCTTGGGGATGAGCCGGCCTTCATTGTCCTCCTTGTTCTCATAAGGACATTCGGCGATGAAGTGCTTGATTCCTCCACAATTGTAGCAATGCCTCACTTTAGTGTCACCACCCTTCCTTGGAAAAGACTTGAACTTAGATCCCTTCGTCTTGTGCTTGTTGGCATCCCAAAAAGCATTTGCATTGAGAGCCAAGTGTTCATGGAGTGCAAACTTGAGATCTTCCGGAGACCAACACTCTTCTTCATATATTTCTTCTTCTCCTTCACCTTGCTTGGACACCACCTTGGCCTTGAGAGCAAGATTGTGAACTCCTTGTCCGGCAAGAACACGAGCTCTAGTCTCTTCCGCGTTCTTCTTCAAGATAGACAAGGCGGTGAACTCGCAAAGAACTTCATTTGAGGTCATACTCCCAAAATCCGGTCTTGAACGGATTATCTCGGACCGCATGGGTTCTCTTGGGTTGATGGAGGTAATGAACATACGCTTGATATAGTCATCACCATTGTCTTTGCACCCGAACCTGGTCAAGGCCGTTGCAAGAGCCAAGATCCTTTGATACATCTCATCAGGAGTCTCATTGTCACGCATAATGAAATCCCTCTCTTCACTCTTGAGCTCATCAAACTTGGAGGACCGAATACTCTCATTCCCAATGAAGAGCATAGTGAGATAGTCCCATACTTCCTTGGCGGTGCACAAGTTGTTGATGTGTACCGCATGAGTATCCGGTACGGCTTGTTGAAGGAGATGCTTGGCGGTGGCATTGAGTTGCTCATCAACTTCTTCCCTTCCGGTCAAGTTGAGAGGATCATGAGGTGCAAAGCCATTTTGTATGACCCTCCACAAATGAGTAGAAGAGCTAGAAATATGAGATTTCATTAGACCTTGTCATTTAATAAAATTGCGAGAATCAAGCTTAGGAGGAGAACCCATATTGTTAATGTGTGGCATAGGATAATGGACCGGCGGAGGGGAGTAAGTGTTAGGGGGTGGAATGTAAGTACCCTTTGCCGGACCATCATTTTCCTTAGGAGGGTCACCTTTATTCTCGGCGGAGGTGGAGCCATTGTTAGGTGGCTTCACCTTAGCCAAGGAGAGTTCCACAATAGGTGTGGTGTTTGGGTCGGTGGGCCCGGAAGGTTTTCTTCCAAAATATTCCTCAAACATAGCCTTCATCTCCAACCTCATGGTGGTTTGCATTGTGTCCAAGGACGCCAAATGCTCCGCACGTGAGATTGAAGAGGAAGAGATAGATGGAGGAATATCTTCGGGAGGAGTTTCTTTACTCTTATCCCCATCCATAGTCGCTCAAACTCTTAGGCGGTTAAGCCCGAATAAGAGACCACGCTCTGATACCAATTGAAAGATCGTATGAGCGACTAGAGGGGGGTGAATAGGAGCTACCCAAATTTTTACTTCTTTTCAAGTTAAGGCTAGACAAGAAGGTAAATTCTCTAGATGTGCTACTAAGTGAATTTACCTAGAGTGACAAGCAAGCTAGCAATAACAATATAAGTAAAGGTACGAGTAAAGGATAGAGGTAACCGCAATGGAGACACGAAGACACAAGGATGTATTCCCGTAGTTCCTTCCTTGTTACGGGAAGTACATCTACGTTGGAGAGGTGTGGTGCCACAAAGGCCACCAACGCCACAAAGGCTCACCCTATTCTCCGGTGAACAAGCCACAAAGGCGAGTCCACGCTCCACTAAGCGATGCCCTTGAAGGCGGCACAACACCTTTACACAAAGTATTGGGGCGAGCTCCACAACTCAATTGGAGGCTCCCAATAGGCCCACCAAGCTCTTACACACAAAGTTAAGCTTGGAGGACGGCTTCTTCCGGCTAGGAATCCGATGAACACACAAGTTACAAGCCCCTCAACAAAACGAGGGGGGAAATCAAATCGCCTTGGTGGAGGTGTAGATCTAGGTCTTCTCCCTCAAATCTCAAAAGGGCTTTGAGTTCTATTGGCTAGGGAGAGAGAACTAGTGCTTTGAAGCTTAGGAACAATGGAGGATAGAGAGTGGAAGCCGCAGCCTCTTCTTGAGGTAGAAGAAGGCTTTATATAGTCCTCCACGAAATGTAGCCGTTGCTGGATGACTAGGGCCGGAGTCTCCGGCCAGGAGGGCCAGAGTCTCTGCCCTAAGTGACTCCAGGGCCGGAGTCTCCGACCAGAGACAAAAGTCTCCGGCCCAACTCCGGCCTGGTCTCTGAATCATCCGAGCCTTTAGCAAACTTGAACCCAACCAGACAGACCGGAGTCTCCGGCCCCTGGGGACCGGAGTCTCCAGCCTCAGCATGCCGACCCGGAGTCTCCGGCCAGAGACAGAAAGTCTCTGGCCCAACTCCGGATGGGCATCTAAAGCGTCCGACTTTGGGGATTGCCTGGGCGAGTCCCCTAGGCCGGAGTCTCCGGCCACCAGGGCCGGAGTCTCCGCCCTAGAAGAAGCAACAGCAGCACTTCGTGGATCCCCTCTCCACCATTTCCACCTTCGCGAAGCACCCTACAAGACAACTAAGCCCTAACTCCACTACTGGACTACGGGCTCCGATCTTTTCTTCCTTTTTGGGGTGAACCTCCGCGAGATCCTGAATCAACCTAGAAAATCTGCAGAACTTTAATAGCATGGTTAATTCACCAAATGTTGTTAACAAACACCAAAATACATTTATTAGGGAAATGCTCTTTCATCATGCCTCTCAGAGTTGCGGTAAGATTAACCAAAACAAACTTTTTTTGGTTTGTTCACACACGTTGATGAGAAAAAATTGCATTTTAAAACAGGAACCATATCTCTCCATATATAAGGGAATGCAACTTGACTATTACTGGTAGACAACTTTATAATATTCCTTAATGCAACTAGGGTATATAAAGTAGCCAACTTAATCATGTTGATGACAAAAGCTTGCATTTAAAAACATGAATCATATCTCCCCACATAAAAAAGGTATGCAACTTGACTATTACTGGTAGCCAACTTGGTAATACTCCTTAATGCAACTAGGGTAGATATAGTAGCCAACTTTAATCATGTTGATGAAAAAAATTGGATTTAAAAAATAGGACTCATATCTCCCCATATAAAAAAGGTATGCAACTTGACTATTAGTTGTAACCAACTTTATAATACTCCTCAATGCAACTAGGGTATATAAATTAGCCAAGTGTACTACATGTGTTTTTGGCTTATGTTCTTTGTACAAGTTTCTGGGTCCTCTTCTCCTACCATAACATGGTTTCCAATTCAAGAAGGAGCTTGAAAAGTACTTTGCAAAGAGTAAGGCCCACCTCCACAGGAAAGACAGCGTATGTGCTTCTTTCTACTTCACTTTAGCTTTATTTTTGTGTTTATTCTACATGTTATGTAACACTGGACTCACTCCCATACAGTATCATCAAGTAGTAATACATATTTATCACATACACCTTTTAATCCCTTTCTTTCTTGGTGCAAAATACAGGTTATGCTACCCGTCCTCGAGGACCTTGTAGCAGAAGGTGAATGTGTCAAGGTCAACCATTACTGGCTGTTCGTCATCAATATAAGGGATAGGAGATTTGAGGTGTTGGACTCATTAAGAGCATTGACAGACGCGAAGTTCCGTGGAAGTGTCAACATAATACTTGCCGCCATCAAGACTTTGTGGGAACAATACTATGCAACTTCGAAAATCAACTTTCAGAATTTTGACCCACCGCAAGACATAAAACCTCCAAGGCAACTGACGAAGTGAGTACAGCAACTGGAATCTTTATTTTCCCCAGTATCTTTGTTAGTTGTTTTTGTCTTTGTACAAGTTTCATCAGCCAACTTATCAAGTTGGTTTTTTGGGGTACAATGTTTTTTCACTTGGTCTTCTAGTTAAGTAGGGGTCCTTGTTTCTTTTTGGTACAGTCAAGTTGTTCCTGGAACTTGGTTTAACTCGTCTTTAAAAATGCCCTTTTTAAAGTTGGCCACTCTAAGAGAGAAGTTGCATCTGCAAGCCTACCTAAGTTGCATCAACCGAGCCACCTAGTTGTTTTTAAATAAGGCACAGTGGTTTTCCCTTTGGTTTTTTTTACATAGAAAAAGGTGAAACATGGCAAAGCCGAGTTGTTTTTTGGGAAGAGTCAAATTTGCTCTTTTGCTACAGTCAAGTTGCTCCGCGTACACACCCCAAGTTTGCATATGAAAAAACACCTAAGTTGCATCAATCAAACTAGACCAAAATAGATTGAAACATGGTGCAGCCGAGTTGCCTGCGGGGGAAGAGTCTAGTTTTGCTTTTTTGCAAAGTAATTACTATTCAAATTTCCTCAAACAACTAAGTAGGATGGTTTAAAATGAAGTTGCAACATCAAAAATATTTCTATATGGATAAAAGCTTATGTTGCAACATTAAACTTTCTAATGTGCTTTTTAAGAATAACGCGATCTGTTTTTCATCTGCGTTTTCGTATTTTTAACAAGCTCATAATGAGCGTTTGACATGTTTTCTAAACTTAATCTATGTCATGATCTTTTTTATAATATACAACTGTTTTGTCTAGCTTCATCTTATTTTAACAACTTTTTTCATTCAACCACGCTGCAGCAATGAATGTGGGATTTGCACTTTGTTCAACGCTGAACACTAGAATGGAAGGACACTTCCAAAATACCAAGGGTCTCATGTTGCAAGCATTAGGAAACTGATGACTTATACATGGATCATCTCCACCGACAACAATGCAAAATGGGGGGAAGCGATCAAGCTGAAATGAGGTAGAGAAGAGTACTTGTATTAATAGAAATAGCTACAAAAAAGATGTGTTCTGAGCACCCATAATATATTAAGCTGGTTTTTTGTCACTGTTACATTTTTATTATCATGAATCCATGGAATACATTTCTTGCCATTGCCTTTTTTTTGGCTGAACCTAGTGTTTACCCAACCCAGCAGTGCAAGTCGCAATGTTGTGTCCAGGCTCACCACACGCACTGCACAAACTTGTCTTCTTGGCCTGCAACTCAATACCAGCTGGGATTCGACCCTTTTTATGCCCTTTAGTGTTAGACCTGGGAGGGTTAAGCAAAACAAATTTGCTAGATGCAGCAACACCACCTTCATCTGCCATGTCGGATGTCCCAGGCCCCGATGACTTCCATTTTGGTCTAGTTGATCTTTCTGGCACACTGGTAGCAAATTGTGCTGCAGCTGTTGCAGGTGGTTGTCCTCTTGCTGCCAACTCAGGCCTAGGTAATGGCTGTTTTGCCGAGGAATGCGGACCACTAAAATGGATGTCATGAGTTGTTGCATAAGAATGTCCCCGCTGCACCTCCTGCCTGTCTAGAGGTATCTCTGTTTGCATTGGTTCAGGAACCGAGTGGGAAAACCAATTTTCACCAGCAGTCCGTGAACGCATACTTGTACCAGTAGTTTGCGGCGGCCTTTTAGGCAAAGGTACTGCACCTGTTGAAGGTCGCTCAGCAGTACCTGAAGTTGTTTCGTGATGGACGCTAGGATGTGACATTCATTGCGGAAGTGTAGGAGCTGCTGCCTGTTGCGGCGCAGTACAATCTGCTGTTTGTTGTTGCACATTAGGTGAAGCTCTCTGCCAGGAAACATTAGTAGCTATGTTCTGTCGCGGTGCATTGTGAGCAGCAGTTTGCGCTGACGGATGATTAGTTTCTGCTGGTTGTTGCCTTTGAGTAGAAGTACTGTTTGTCTTGCTACTCTGTTTCTTCTTTCGAACCTTGTTTAGTTGCGCAAACTCCATCCTCATCTCCTTAATGTGTCTATGAGCAATAGCTTCTGCCTATTCAGACTCACTACCCAACTTAGCCATTTGGACGAATGAAGTAGATAAGTTGGCAAACCGTATTTTCTGGCGTGACTGTTCAGGCATGACTTCATTAGGTACTGGACCAGGCTGTGTAGGTACATGTTGTATTGCTTGTTGAGTCCACCTGCGCATGATGTAGCGCTCCGGTATCATGCCAACACCAATGTGCGTAAACAACTTTAAAACATGGCAGCAAAGCAACCCATCACGTTCAAATTTGCAACACTCACAGTTGTAGTTGTTCTCTCCATTTGCATTAACAAGGTAAGTTCTTTCACCATAAGGATAGCATCTTATGTTGTTACGAACCAAGTTGTACATGTTTATGCCTAGATCTTCTATATTGTACCTTCCAATTAGTTCAAACTCCAATCTGAACCTCAACTAGATGTCCCTTGTGTAAACAGATAAGGCATGTTTCTCTATTGGGAACAGTGTCATTGGCCTAACCTCAAGGTGATCAGTTCTGTAGTCATTGTTGTCCTCCTTACTTAAGACCTTCTTTTAAATCTTCTCGTACTGTCTCACGAAGTGCTTGATTGAATTTTGAGGGTTTACGTAGCGCTTTAGCACAGCGTTGAACCCCTCACTTCTTTGAGTAGACTGCAAGAAGGGGAAGAAACATGTTCTAAAGTAACATGGTACCCATGTATGCGCATACTTCTTCAAACAAGCAAATGTTTCATTCCCAGCCAAGTCCCATTTCTGAACTAGTTCTGCCCAACAAGCTTCAAACTCTTCAACCCACATACTCTCGTCAACACATTCGTTGAACTCCTCAGCCAAACCAGGATGTCGACCTAGGAATGATCCAAGTTTCTCATTAGCCTTCTTCATTATGTGCCATCGACAGTTTCGATGAACACTATCGGTGAAAATAGCATTTATTGTAGCCCTCATTGCCTAGTCCTGATTTGTGATAATATTTGTTGGCTGTTTCCCATGCATTGCTTTCAGGAAAGTGCGGAAAGCCCACTTTAAACTCTCCTCCTTTTCATCTCTAAGGAAAGCACAACCTAGCATAAACGACTGCCCATGCCTATTTATACCAATGAACGGAGCGAAAGGCATGTTGAAGCGATTTGTGCAAAAAGTTGTGTCAAAAGACACACAGTCATGATACGCTTCCACATAAGCTTTCCTTGCAACACCATCAACCCAAAATAGGTGTTCCACCCTTTTCTCTGAATCTAGGGAGAAGTCGGAGAAGAAGTCTGGGTCCTGTATCTGCAGCTCCTTGAAATGCTCAAGTGTCTCAGCTATGTCATATTCCTTGTTCTCACTTCTGAATTCTGACCTCAAGTTGGATATTGATTTTGGCCCATAAGGCACCAGTGCATCCTCACCATAGAACTCTGACATCACTTCCACCATGCGCCTTGCAAAACAAATTTAGAACAGAAAAATAGTAACCAAGTTAGCTAGGACTTGGTGACCAACTTAACCATGTTCAGGAGGCAACTTAGACGATTAGTAAAAATCAAGTAAGTGTGAGATGAAAAACAATAAGAAGCATCAAAAAATGGAACTTTAATAAGAAGACAAGTTAGCTAGGTTTTATGGTGACCAACTCTAACAGTGTTCAGGAGCTAACTTAGATGATTAGTAAAAGCAATTAACTATGAGATTAAAAACAAGAAGAAGCATCAAAAAATGGAACTTAATAAGAAGACGAGTTACCTAGGATTTTTCATGACCAACTTAGCCGTGTTCATTGAGCAAACTTAGCTATTAGTAGTAAAGCAACTGACTGTAAGATGGAAAACACGATTAAGACTCAAAAAAAATTCAAGTTGGGTAAAAAACAAGTTAGTTAGATTTTTTTCTGACCAACTTAAACATATTGGAAAACAAACTTAGCTAAAAAAATATTAACATTTTTAAATCACTTTCCATAATGCCCTGCGGAAACAAATTTAGTACACTAAATGGCACCATTTTCAGTAGTCATCCAAGTTGCTTTCATAGTTTAACAGATATGTTTCACCTGTCCTAACTAAATTTGGTTTTAAGTAAAATGTACCTAAGGTTGCTGGTAATCAGATCATGATGTAAACTCAAAATGAACCTAAGTTGCCCCAATGTTCTTACTTGTGTTGTACCTTCCTTTTTTTAAACTAAGCCTACTTCAAACAAAGTATGCAACCAGAGGCTTTTTAAACTAGGTTTGCATGTAATTAAACTAGATTTTTTTGTCAACAAACCTGTTTCTAAATTGCAATTGTGTAGGCATCTCAAGAATTCTCTCTCATCACGTGGGATACCGCTGTGGGATCTCAGGTATTTTGTCAGTGATGGCTTCTCAACCATGGGATGGTTATGCTCTGCAATAAAATAGGTCACCTCCCACTTAGAATCAATCAACTTGACGAACATCCTTGCTGCGCATCCGGTTTGTACAATGGATTCCCTCTTGCGCCTAACAGCAAACCTGCTAGAATTTTTTGAAGGTGTCCCAGCCTCTTCTCCATCACCTCCATCATCTAGTTGAACATGGCTAATGTCTTCAAGCACTGGCATCCTCTCTTTCTGCATCTGCTCCTCTGTTTTTGGTTTGCGGAACTTGTTGCACACAAACTGCTGCTTCTCAAGCTCATTTGTACATGCCTTTCTTTTAGAAGTATGTGACTTCATAGAGAAACCCTTCTTTGTAGCATAAGCATTATAATGTGCTCTTGCTGCTTCAATAGTGTCAAAACGCATCCCAATGAAGGGTTCCTGTGGACTAGAAAGAACTTCCTCTTGATTGCCAACTCCATCAGCAGCGCCTTCATCCAAATCAGGATAAGTCGTCATTTCTGTGGGCATAGTAGTAGTTGGAAGACTGTTTCCCAAACCCCTACTATTGCGTACATCAGAAACACCAACAACTTCTTCTTGGTACTGACCAATTGGGTATGGAGATTCCCCCACCATCTCCGGTGGCGCAGCTTGAGTGCAGAATTGCGGCTCTGTGTCGTAGAATAAGTCATCCTCACCAGGACTAGCATTTAGATCCAAACCTGCATCTGCATCATGGAAGGAAAGTAGGATTAGCAGGATGCATAGTTTGCCAAGTTTAAAAAAGCAATATGTTTACAAATTCAGTGCAAGTTTCCTTTTTCCAGTTTTCATAGAATGAATTACATGATGCAGCCAACTATGGCAAAATTATACCTGAAAGTTTTCAAGTATTTACAGCATAAAAATA
Source organism: Dactylis glomerata (assembly GCA_007115705.1). Lineage (NCBI taxonomy): Eukaryota > Viridiplantae > Streptophyta > Magnoliopsida > Poales > Poaceae > Dactylis > Dactylis glomerata. The sequence goes on from QXEO01000082.1 coordinate 549,328, forward strand.
TCAAGTTTAATCTATTTTTTTGGCTGATGTGTGTTTTCCATGTTTTTTCATATTTACAGTTCGCTTCTGGTGACATGGATCAAATGTATGGTGACAGAGGACCTTGAGCAGCGACTATCACATATAAGGCACAACTGTACAAAAATGCAGATGAATGGAGTTTCGTTTATCGGTGTTCTATAAGACAACCCGTAGTTGCGTCTACACAAATCATCACCCATGGATTTCATTTTGTTTGCACAAAACTCGTTGCGACTACTCTGTCCACTTTTGTTTGCTGAAACTTTTTATGGGGATATTCAGGCATGGTTTACTTTTTTGCTGTTCCTATATACATATATCTGTTGGAAGTATGGGATTTTGTATCTCCAGGTATGCTACTCTTTTTCTAACCTGGAACACAATGCAAATTACTAGTAGTATAGAATGCACCTTACTATTAGTTGGAACACAGTTTTGTGTGTTCTTTGTCCATGTTCTTCTAGTAAAAGGTGTTATTTTTCCTGGGCTAAAAACAACCAGGTTTCAAAAAGGATGTTTTCTGAAAGCAAATCATCCTTGGTTATCAGCCCCCAGTAGGTTTTCATGTTTTGTTTTACATGAAATATGTTGAGTTTTAACACAAAATCATGAGGTGATGGAGAAAGCAAGGGTAGCAGATTAGTTTCAAGGTTTACTTTGTATTACCCTTCATGATCTGCAGGAGGAAGAAAGAGAATCTTCTTCCTATGCAACTTTTTGCTTTTTTGGGTTTCTACTCCTCTGCTTCTTTGATCTAGTAGATTTTCCAGTTTTCCTGTTGTCAAAAATTTGGTATTCAAGGGGAGATCTAGGAAAAGGTGGTGGAAGAAAGGAAGGGGAGCACATGAGTTTACCTTGGGTCACCCTTCAGGATCTGCAGGAGGAAGACAAAAATCTTTATTCCTGTGTACCTTTTTGGTCTTTATTTTCTACTCCTCTACTTCTTTCATGGGGAGATCTAGGAGAAGGGAATCAAAGGTAATCTGTAAGAAGCTGGTGTATGGGGGGAGGGGGTAGATCTAGATGTATAATTGGGGAAGCAAGAAGAGAACCTGTTTTGATTTCTCCTTCAGTACAACTTTTTGTTGCCTTCTGTGTTCTTGGTGTTCTTTAGATCCACAGAAGTTTGTAGTTTTTGTGTCAAACTATGGTGATCTCTGATGGATAGATAGAGGAGGAAGAAGAGCTTCTTGATGAGCAAGATTGGGTGGCGAGAGGAGAACGGCAAGGGAGATAGTGCAGGGGGGAAGTTTTTGTCCCTGTGTGGGCTGGGGTATCAGGGTCGAGGAGAACCAGCACCCGGATGCCAGCGCGCCCGTTAACCAGCAGCCGGATGCCAGCGCGCCCTAACCAGCACCCGGATGCCAGGCACGACTAACCAGCACCGGATGCTGGCTAGCCGCGTCCAATGAAAATAATACTTATTTGGTTATCCCATCTGTTTTAAATTTCATATTTCGCATGTTAAAATATTCTCATCCTATATATACTCATGACACTCCTGTTCCTCTCAAATAACAATATACTCATGACACACTATATTTATTAGACAAATGATCAACCAAAAGGAAAATATAGGATTCAAATAATTAATTAATTGAAAATAGTGATATTTAATTGTCCATTTCTAGAGAGCATCAACATGAATCAATGATCCTCAACTCAAACCCCCTCCTTTGCCAACATCTAGACAACAAAGCCGCCCTCCAAAGTGACGGTTTGTAACATAAATCGCATGCATGCCCCTACATTGTTGCATCAAACCATTGAAGCGCATATCAAGGATTTACACTCAGTTGTGGCTATATAGCCGGTTTATATGTACTTAAGTTATATAACATAATAAAGACTTGATGGCTATATTGCTGGTTTATATGTGCATATCAACTAATTTGATAATTTTTATATTTTTTATGGCTATATTGCACGTCATCTATTCTTGCAAGGATGATAGAAATGGAGCAACTAGATTTCCCTTCATAATTACTCCGTCCGTCCTCAAATAAGTGTACTTTTAGCTCTTGTTCTAGTCAAACATTTTAATATTTAACTAATTTTAAATAGATGACATGACAACTCCACGCTTGACTGCATAAGCAAGTTGTCGAGGGAGAAAATAAATATCATAGGAATTATAGCGTAAATAATGTTTCATAATCGTAATTTGTTATTTTGAGCAAAGTAGTCATATAACGTATAAGCTATAACTTTAGATAGAAATGTATCGTTGTGTTATGTATTTTGCAATAAATGGGTATATGCACCAATCAATGGAGAGGCCGGGGGTTTTATCCCCTTTTTAAAAAATGCATTTTGCAATAAAGAGTGCATGTAGAAATAAATTTGTAAGTATATGTAACACTTGACTTCTAAGCTAGTTTGTTATAATAACATGTCATATTATGGGACAGATCGAGAGAGTACAAACTACTAATGTTCTCGTGGCTTGCTTAAAGAAGTTGGAATATGTTCTTGTCTTCCCAACTAATCATGCGATCTCGCCTGAGGGCCACGGTCCATTGCTTCTCTCTTCCAAACCTTTGTTGTTTGCTCTTCCCGTTTGGAAGTTCATTGGCCTCGTCGGTGGTGATGTAGCCGGAGTGCTCCCGAAACAGTGGATTGTCCAGGAGGTGCTTGTCGTAGCCCTTGCCGAGGAACCGCTTCAGGAAGTTGAGCTGGACCATCCTTGCCCACTTCGAGAGCTTGAGCACGCTCGGCCGGCTTGACGACGTCGGCATCAACTCCTCATCATTCGAGCAGCCACCTCGTTTCATGATGGCAGCGATCTCCTGGAACATGAACCTATGCTTGTTGCGCTTCTCGTTCTCGCCACGGGTGCCGCTTGCGAGGCTGGAGGACACTTTGGTCTCGAGCGCCTGCATGTCCTCGGGCGACGCATGCTGCGTCATCCCGAGCTCGGCGGACACGGCCAGCGCCTCGCCGGTGGCCGTCAGGAGGGCAGGGTCGTCGGTGTCGAGGAGCTTGGCGAGGTCACGGAACGGGATCGTCGCCTCTTTCCCGGCGTATGGGTACGTCCCCAAGTGGCCGAGGGTGGTGAGCAACAATGTCCACAACGATACGGCGGCGGTCGAGACCACATTATCGACTCCGGTATTCTTGACCAAACTCCACATGATCCCGAGGGACGGCTCCACGTCCAGCGGGCGACGCGCGGCGGCGAGAGTGACGGCGGCGAGGCAGTCGAGAGCGGCCACCACCTTAGCGGCGTCGGACGAATCCCGCAGCGTCTTGACGAGGGCGGGGAGGAGGAGCGTGTTGATGAGGATTTCCCTGGAGCAGTCGGCGCTGGCGCCGGTGAGCGCGAGGAGGCCGATCGCGCGGTACGCGAGGAAGGCCTCCCTTGCGGACCCATTGTCGATGGAGGCTCTGCAGCGGGAGAACACCGTAAGGTACCGGTAGTCGATGGTGTCCATTGGCATGAAGCGCTCGAGGAGGACGATGAGCCCCTCTAGGCCCGCCTCGCGCTTGCAGCGCCGCTTCTCGTGGAGGTTGTTGATGCAGATGTCCACCACGTCCAGGTTGCACGAGCCACTACTCCATCCAAATTCTGCACAAATTGCCATCTGAACTATTTAAATCTGACGCTACTGGCAGTTGTGCTAGCTGAGACCTTGATTACAACCGCCGATCGAACAAATTGATCCGCTCTCGAAAAATACTAAAGATCGGCAGCTGCACATAAGAAGATGATCCTTATCAACGGAGTTCGACTTACCACTCCTGGTAGACAAGTCGGCTGGGCCGCGAGCGCAGACGCTAGAGCAGCGGGCGGGCGCCATCCTAGTCCGCGGTGGATGGGGCGGTGCGCGAGGTGGATGTAGAACGTACTACGACGAGAAGTGAGCACTTCGAGTATATCTATCGACGGCCGGGGGTGAGGAGGAGATTATGAATTACGACGGGGTGAGTACGAATTTACGACGGAGTTGGATTTGCAAAAGCAAAGCAGAGGCAAAGATCCGAAGATGAGACGCAGACGGAGTCCAGCTCGACGCGGGTGGCAGCATCTCGTCGTGTTCGTAATGTGCACGTAATCACGAGCTAAACTGGAACGGAATTGCAACTTGGAAGGAAGGAGCAAAATTAGGCCGGGCCAGATTCAGACAAGTTGAGGAAGCGCTGTCCATCTCTCTTGAGCCCATCAGGAGCGCTGTACGGAGAACAAATAGTCAGGTTTAGGCCCTTTGTCTAAAAAAAGGTTTAGGCCCTTCTTCTGTTAACTCCGATTTAGAACAAATAATCAGGTTTAGACCCAAAAATATGGGATCAGATCGGATAATACTCTCTTCATATACTTTACCAATATTTTTCATTGAATCCGAATATGATTTTGAATGTGGATTATATCGGCGTGCGAATTTGGTTTGTAAATGGAGCGGATTCGGAACAAAAAGGAAAAAAATCGGATAAATATGCGCAACAAGACATATGTCCAGAGTGGAAAATCGTTCAAAACTAGATGATCCTAGCGCGCTCTGCCGCGCCAACCTCCGATTCTATCGATGGTTAATGCCCAATAATTTTCAGCATAACCTACTTGTGTTTTTCTGGATGTTGCCAAACCGATGTAACTAACACTGGATGATACTTTAGTTCCAAGCATATTAAAAAGCCCTCTAAATTGAGTGCTTATCAATTACCACACTTACCCATCACAATTCACCATTAGTTGTTACATATAGTTAAATTAACCAAAGGAGATTCGCCATTACACATGTTGAACAAAAGGGGAAGAGGATATTAACTATGGACCATACTATTTTGCTGCAATGTCATAACCTATATCCAGACAACAGTCATTGCATGTAGCGGTGTAGAAATATGTACAGAACATGATTGTCTCAATGGATCTTGGTCAAGCATGAAACTTAACAATTCCCAAGTCCAATAAAAGCTTTGATTGCATTTCAGTTAGTACATGTAAACAAGTAACTGAACCAAAGTTCTGATTATCATGAAGAATCACAGGCAAGAATTAAACCAAGTAGCTTAATAATCCCTAAAATATACTGAAACTTGACTGAAAAATAAGATTAACAGGGGAAATATGTATAAACAACGCACTTCTGTATTCTGCCTCCCACGGTTTTGTAGTGAGCTAAGACAACATAAAATTTTTAAATGGACAAGCAGCCAGATTGCAAACATCAGAAATATCGCCTCATGTAACCAATTTAATCATCAACATCCACTTTCTCTGTCTTTCAGAAATAAATACCAAGTATCAGCACCCAATAAAGTATTCACCTATTCATATGAATTTCTTATCAGCAAGTAAAGCAATCATACATGGCTCTGTACAAGGAATAAGATCCATTTTTTGGAGTATACATTCTCGGTAAAAACTGACACTTCCATATACACACAAAAAATATGCAATCAGACCTTGGAGGATTAGCACCATCTCTCTCATGAGGACAACATGCACTGTCAATCGCCCCCCACGGCCACGCGGTGCTTCCAATCCAAATTGCAGTAGCCGAGCTCATCGCCTTCATTTAATCTTTTACATCCATTTTCTGCGTTGACTCATAGTGCAAAAATATATGTGAAAAATCAAAGCAGTTGAGATTGATTAAAGAATTTAAAATTTTGAATTTGGTGAAACTAACTTGCTCAATCTGTAGCCCTCAGTTAACGCCACAACAATTTGGAGTAGGAAGGACAGCGGAGAGTGAGGGGCCAAAGGGTTGCTAGAATGGCTCTGTACAAGGAATAAGATCCATTTTTTGGAGTATACATTATCGGTAAAAACTGACACTTCCATATACACAAAAAAAATATGCAATCAGACCTTGGAGGATTAGCACCATCTCTCTCGTGAGGACAACATGCACTGTCAATCGCCCCCCACGGCCACGCGGTGCTTACAATCCAAATTGCAGTAGCCGAGCTCATCGCCTTCATTTAATCTTTTACATCCATTTTCTGCGTTGACTCATAGTGCAAAAATATATGTGAAAAATCAAAGCAGTTGAGATTGATTAAAGAATTTAAAATTTTGAATTTGGTGAAACTAACTTGCTCAATCTGTAGCCCTCAGTTAACGCCACAACAATTTGGAGTAGGAAGGACAGCGGAGAGTGAGGGGCCAAAGGGTTGCTAGAATGTTTTACTCGTGGCGCCAGAGTAGGGCACTTGGATTCCTGGATGTAAAACTTCATGGGAATATTCCCATCATTAACTGTGGCTTCATAGTACTCGTAAAGCTCATGTCTCAAAGTCATATCAATCAATTTGGTGAAATATGTAAAACACCCATTAAGAAAGATACAAAGCATGCAAACTAATAACAGAACAAATATGGCAATGAAAAGAAGACAAAGGGGACTTGATAAAAAATGTGAAAAGGTATTTAATGAACATCGAGACTTCAAGAGCTATGTTTCAACCATTAGTGTTGATACGTCTCAAACGTATCTATAATTTTTGATGCTCCATGCTTGTTTTTACACCATTTGCTTAGTGTTTCGTTACACTTCGTGGCATTTTTATGCATTTTCCGGAACTAACCTATTAACAAGATGCCACAGTGCCAGTTCCCTATTTTCTGCTGTTTTTGTGTTTCAGAAAAGTTACACAGGAAATATTCTCAGAATTGGACGAAATAAAAGCCAAACATCCAGATATTAAACGAAGCTTCTAGAAGACCAAAGAGGAAATGGAGCCGAGCCAGAGGCTGGCCTCACCATGGGTGAGACCACCCTGGTCCACCTCTGACGCTGCCCCTTCGCCCATAAAGACCCCCCGACGGGAAAAACCTAAGTACCCGATCAATTTTCCAGAAACACATCGCGATCCGCCGCCGTCGTCGACCCGAGATTGGGAGGGTCCAGAAGCTCTACCCGGCACCCTGCCGGAGAGGGGAATCGCCATCGGAGGTCTTCTTCATCGCCATGCTTGCCTCCGGCGTGATGAGTGAGTAGTCTACCTTGGACTATGGGTCCATAGCAGTAGCTAGATGGTTATCTTCTCCACCATGTGCTTCATGTTTAGATCTCGTGAGCTGCCTTACATGATCGAGATCACCGTTATGTAATTCTACATGTTGTGTTTGTTGGGATCCGATGAATATTGGTGTTATGTTGAGTTGATGTGCTGAATCATATATCTTATGTTATCTCTATGTTATTTATGATCTTGCATGCTCTCCGTTGTTAGTAGCTATCTTGGCCAAGTAGATACTAGTGACTCCAAGAGAGGGTATTTATGCTCGATAGTTGGGTTCATGCCTCTATTTAATCTGGGGGAGTAACAGAAACCTCTAAGGTTGTAGATGTGCTGTTGCCACTAGGGAGAAAACAACATTCTTATATTCAAGGGCATATGCTTTGTTTACATTACACACTTTGCTTAATACAGTTATCTGTTGTTCGCAACTTAATACTCATGGGGTATTCGGACGATATCCCCGTGGGTGGATTATTAGTCATAGATGCAGTTGGATGGCAGTCTATGTATTTTGTTGTAAAGCCCAGAGTAAATCTCATAGTGATCCTCGCGACATATGCACGTTATCTTTATTCTATCAATTGCCCAACTGTAATTTGTTTACCCAGCATGTTGTTATTTATTTTATGGAGAGACACCACTAGTGAATTGTGGACCCCGGTCCAATTTCCTTTATATTGCTATCACCTGTTTACTATTACTCATACTGTTTACTTTCTCGCATACTATTATTGCTTTCCACTCGATACGCTCATACCTTTGTTTACAGTAAACCGATGAGATTGACAACCTCATCGTAAGTTGGGAGCAAAGTATTTGGTTGTGTTGTGTGCAAGTTCCGCGTTGCTACTAGTTGAAGACGCGCTAACAAGAATCGTAAACGGCGCCCTTGTTGGAGTGTCACTAAGCTAGCAAGCATCACCTTCTTAAGTTTGGCTTTCTCCTACTAAACGATAAAACCTTGGTTTCTTACTGAGGGAAAACTGCTGATGTGCTCATCATACCTTCTGCTTGGGGTTCCCAACTGGTCGGTGATCTATATATCCACCGGTGCCATCAAGCTGTTTTCTGGCGCCGTTGCCGGGGAGGAAGAAGACTTCTGCAAGGGAAGTTTTGCACGCACATCCTTTACTTTGTTTATTATTTTGGTTTTACTTTATTTTTGCTTGCATCGTTTTATCAAAAACACACAAAAAATTAGTTTCCTTTATAGTTGTTACTTTATTACTCTTAGTTCATTATGTTATTCCCTAAGTATGTTTTGGAGGACCTCTCAGTATGTAGTGGTTCTATTATTGGGAAAAGTAATATTGAGGAGTTCTTTAATCATATTAGCATGCATAAAGATGTTGAGGAAAAATCTTTGGCTGAGCTTGCTCCTAGTTATGAAGTTGCTTCTGCTTATTTAGTTCACATGTTGGAAGCTAGGTTTGCTAGCCTTAATCCTTTTATGCAATACATGTTCCTTAAGCTTCATGATATTGAAGACTCTGAAAAGAAAGATTTTATCTTAGATATTTTGCCTAGAGAATTTAGAGATGTTGCTATTGAAGCTAAAAAAGTTTTTAAGCATTTTAATAAGCTTGGTTCGCATGTAGAAGTTGTTGGTACAAACAATGTAGAAACCCAAGTACCAATACCTAGCAAACTCTTAGGATTGCATGAGGCTTTTGAAAACAATTTTGATTGGATCTGTCCTGAAAATCTTTTTAGTGATTTGAGTGAACCAAAGCGTGATCACAAGGGGTCTTCAAAAACTTATGTGGATGCAATACAATGCCTTATTGAAAAGACTTCTGCAATGGATCTTAATGCCTCTTTCGAAAATACTTGATTCGCACTTTCTGCGCCTAGCTCAAAGGCATTAAAGAAAAGCACTCTTGGAAGATAACCCATTGTTTTACTTTCAGCTCTTTTTCTTTTATTTGAGTCTTGGAAGTTATTACTACTGTAATAACCGCTCCTTATCATTTTTATTTCGTTGTTGTGTCAAGAGAAGCCACTAATTTGAGTGAGGTAAGATTTGGGGATGTTGTTGTCCTGAAACAGATTTCGGTGCTGCACCATAAAAATTCGTGAAAATTCTCAGTATATCTTTTTGACCTGCGATTTCTTGTGCATATGCCCCAGGTTATATCCAAACTTTCATTAGTTATACACTTTTTTATTTGAACAACTGAAAACCCTCTAAAAATCGACCTTTGTTAGCTGTTCTGTTTTGACAGATTTCTGCCACTATTTGTGTTTGCCTCTCGATCGCTTTCTTTTTAAGTTCTTTTGATCACGGAACTTTTGGGGAAGTTGCTACAGTAGTATATGCTTTATATGTGATGGTTTTGAGTTGAAATCTGAAGCAAAAAGGGGTTGATTCATTATTATGCTTACACTAATATTGCTAATAGAATTGTGTTTAGTTTTGTATGAAGGAAGTTTTCAAGTGTAGGGATTGGAGAATGATGAGATGAGTTGAAGAATGGACAAAAGCTCAAGCTTGAGGATGCCCACACACCCCAAGAAATATCCAAGAGGTACAAGCGTCAAAGCTTGGGGATGCCCCCGAGGCACCCCTTCTTCATCGGCAAAAAACAGGTCACCTTTCAACACACTATATTTTTATTGCTTCATGCATTATGCATTTCTCTTGGAGCGTCAGTTGTTTTTAGTTTTCAGTTTTGTTTAGTTTTGTTTGCTACAATAAAAGGTTGGACCCCAACAAATTTCTTTTGTAGAAGTTGCCTTGCTTTTCATTTGCCAAGAACACTTCGTTTTTCACTCTTATCGTTCAACGAGTGTTCTCTTTTTCTAGAACTGCGTTTAGCTTTCATTTTTCGCCTTGATTTTTTCTAGATCTTGTTATATCTTTATATCAAGGTGTATTTTGACCTGTGGTCCATATTGGTTTTCATCAAAAGAGTTATTTCAAAAAAAAAGGTTCGAATGGTGTTGGAAAACAGAAAAAAAATTATGCAAAAAAGTGGTACAAAAAGGAGCTTGTTTAGACTGCGGCTTAGACTTTTGCATGTCGTGCTTGATATCGTTTTGATAGTATGCTTAGTGGTTTTGTTGTAGCATGACTTGTCTCAAATGACTGAGATTGCTTAATGAGCCTTTAAAAAAATCATGCGTTGTTTTTATTATTTGGAAGCATTATTTTGGTTTTCTCCTTTGATGCTTTATTTGGGTTGACTTGGCGCATGCTCACACATGTTAGACTCATACAAAGTCGCCATAAGCCTTTATGATCATTTAGTTTTTGACTTTTGATGCCATCTTATGCTTCTTTTAATGTTGCTTTTGTCGCTTTGCATGATTATGGCCGTTATTGCACTCTTAGTTGGTCGCTCCCAGTCTTTTGCTAGCTCTCATTTTGTACTGAGTATGAGCTCTACTCGTGCATCCAACTCCTAAAAACCAAGTTGTTCCAATGTGTCCACCATACATACCTATTAGCAATTTGCTATTCCAAAGTACATTTGACTTACTTTTATCTATCCTTCAAATTAAACTCTTTTTGGTGTTATGCGAAAATTGGTCAGTAAAACTCTCACGAACCTGATGGCATACTTTACTTTTCTCGTTCTTAAAATTTTGATATTGTGGCTTTCTTATGTTGAGTTGTTATGCTTGCAAGTTGTAAGTTGGAAATTAGCCCTGCCATGCCGTCATGGGGCAAGCTTTCAACATTGCACTATCTTTTATTTGAGTTGATATCATGATCTTTTGTTTATGGATACTCGCGATGTAAAATAATTTGGGAATCTTGCGGGATCATGGAGTTTATATACGTGTTAGAGAAACGTCTGGGCCGCTAATCTAAGCCATGCATAATTTATAGTGGAAATTTACAGCATGCCCATAGTGAACATTCAACGACGTATATCAAAATAAAAAGCTATACCAATGATAAATAAAAGAGATGCCGAGGTGTTTATTGTCTGTTTGTCCTGTCATTTTGATGTGGGCTTGTTCCATGTCATCGGGCACGGAGGTACCCCGTTGGCGGTTCTCGATAATACGTGTATACTTACAATGACAAGAGCTTGTATGGGACTCTAAGTCGAGTAGCATGAGGTTTGGGTATTCGTACTTCACGGGACACGAGGTTTTCAACTTATGATTTGTCAAGCATATACATCATAATTGTACTCGCATTAACTTTAACCATTCAAGATGCCTATGATGGGGGCAATGAGAGCTCAAAGCTAGTAAGTACCATAATTTTTGAAGGTTTATAAAACTTGCAATCACTGCTTCTCTCTGCGAAGGGCCTTTCTTTTACTTTTATGTTGAGTCACTACCTTCTACCTTTATGCACCGTCTAAGAGAGCATAGTTGTTATTCTGAGTATAATATGCATTGTCTCAAAGTTTTTATTGATTGATTCATGATTTTGGTTTCACTTGTTCTTAAATTATTTGTATCTAGTCGCCCTCTTAAACTTGAAGGTGTCCTATGCATTTATATTTTGCTCTCTCATGAAGGACAAGTTGAGAACCATTTGCTATATTTTCCATATGATTTAAACACACGTTTGACTTTTATTGTTTCATTTTCATGATCTTTCGTTTGTGTTCTTTTTCATGTTATAACATGGTTGCTAAGTTTCTTCTATCAAGATTATATCTTTCATGCCCATGTTTTAAGTACTTTTGATCCCATCACACAATGCTTACATAGATAATCAAGATTGTGTAGGTGCATGTCACCTCAAAAATTATTCTTTGTTATCACTTACCTACTCGAGGACGAGCAGGAGTTAAGCTTGGGGATGCTAATACGTCTCAAACGTATCTATAATTTTAATGCTCCATGCTTGTTTTTACACTATTTGCTTAGTGTTTCGTTACACTTCGTGACATTTTTATGCATTTTCTGGAACTAACCTATTAACAAGATGCCACAGTGCTAGTTCCCTGTTTTCTGCTGTTTTTGTGTTTCAGAAAAGTTACACAGGAAATATTCTCGGAATTGGACGAAACAAAAGCCGAACATCCAGATATTAAACGAAGCTTCCAGAAGATCGAAGAGGAGACAGAGCTGAGCCAGAGGCTGGCCTCACCATACACTACTAGGAAAAAGGTTTTTAACGACAAAATATGTGGTCGTTAAAACTCAGATTTTGGTCGTAGAAAGTCATTAACAACCACAATCTGGTGGTCGTTAGTTGTCGTTATAGGCTCCGTCGTTAAAAGTATAACGACCACACACTTCTTTTGGTCGTTAGTTTTCTAACGACCATATAGAGTGTCGTCGTCAATACTAAGACAATAACGACCATAATTTTACTATTAATGACCACTTCCGTTGTCGCTAATAATATTCCAATGGTCACCGAAGTATCATTGATGACCACAATTTCCTTTACTGACCACTTTTAGTTGGTACAAATAAAAGTCGAGCCACCTGAAGATTCTGGCATGCAACATTTCGAGAACAATAACATAGAAACAAACAGCCCGAACAAAAGACGTCCTCTTGTACTCTTTTTATTTATGAAAATCATATAGATTGAGAAAGTCATGACATACAGTAATAGTATTTAAATACCATTCAAAAATATGAATCAAAAGAACTCTCTCTCTCTCTCTCTCTCTCTCTCTCTCTTCTCTATCCAGAAACTGAAACTAGAGAATGCAATATTATTCTGCAGTCTAGGGACACCCATCAGAAGTGCTGATTTTTGAATCCATATCAATCTTCGGCAGCAAGTACAGTGCCCCTCACGCTTCTAGGTAGTATGGACTCCCCTCACGCTTCTAGGTATTACGGACTATCAGTCCTACAAAAACATGAATCATTTATTAGAGTCTGTACATATAAATAAAGTGGCACAATGTATAATAACGCACAAAATTATTACGTAAATTAGCTTACTTGATCATCCTGGGTTTTATGAGCAATGTTACATAGAGATCTTCTAGACATAAGATGCTTAATTTCTGCCACTTCGTCCACCACACAATCCAATTTTACTGTGAGTACTTTGTTTCTCTTCCTTAGACTTTCCACATTATCATTACCTGCTAATTTATCTACACCATTTGCAGTGTTTGAGAACGTATAAAAATATAGTAAGCAGGGTGGATCAATGAAAAAATATGACATTTTCCATACCAGCACTTCTATCACTTCAGATGTCACTGTCATCGTTAGCATCAACTCCATTGCTGATGGCTGCAATATATTGGGAGTAACATAACAATTATATGCAAAAGAAAAAATTCTGAGTTACTACAACCTATTTAGAATTCTCACTTTTCTAACTATCCCATCCCATATTGTACTAAACCAGCCTTGTGTAATATTCCACACCGCTTCATTCCCATCTATGAAAAGAAGCTACTAACAGACATTACGAGGCATTAAGTACTCATTTGTATGGTGAACAGATTGCTTGAATAAGAAATTGTTTTGGGTAATACCTTTTACTCCTATTCCGTAATCTTTCTGCTGTTCTTGGTCTTCCATACCAGGTATTCAGGTGTGTGTAAAGCCATATTCCGTTTGTCGTCTTACCTTCTCTTTGATCCCTATATAATAGCAGAATAGCAGTCAACTTCCGTCTTGAATACTGGAGTACTTTCCTGATATATGGTTGAACTTCATCGCAGTTTCTGAAAACATAAATATGAACTTGCACTGATTGAAGATGATTCAGATCTTATTTTTACGACCACCATAATTAGCCTGCATTTATGTTTAACAATGTAAGGTATAGCAGATTATAATAAGGATCGTATTGTATAAGAGCACTAGATATATGGATTGTTAAACATGCATCAGGAAATCCCAAATCACAATAAAGCTAACAAAATTGCACAACCTATTTGGTCATCGGGAACTAGATAAGGATCACCAAGAGCGGGGAAAACCTGGCAAAATACAAATGTATTAGAGGAAGGAGGTATACCAATAGACATGTAGGAGAACAGTATTGCTGCTGGCGACCGGCGAGGTGGAGCACTGGTGCGCCGACCGCCTGGTCGGTTGGTGGTGGTGACCGGCGAGGTGCAGCAGGGGGGCGCCGGGCCTGTAGGTGGCGGCGAACGGCGAGGTGCGGCCCGAGCGCGTTCGGTCAGGCGGTGGCGACCGACGGGGATATGGGCTGGCGATCAAGAATAGTTGACTCGCCTCCTCGATCGGTAAAAGACGTGCTATTCTGTGACTCTATTTCAAGAGAAAAGGGGAGAGGATAGAGGCGTATCATGAGGACGAGTTGTTTAAGGAAGAGAGAGAAAGAAGATTAAGTTTGTTATATCAGGATGTACGCTAAAAATAGATCAGAATATAAGAAATAACGACCGCAGCTTTGCTCGCGATAGCGACGGCCAAACCCGGTGGTGGTTAAAAGTGATGGGTTCCTGATTTCCATCCCGCGGGGGGCTCCTCCGGGGTTTCAACGACCAAACGTTTTTCATCTATTGTCGTTAATGTTTAGTTTTCTAGTAGTGATAGGGCGGCGCGGCCATCCCCTGGCCCGCGCCCCCTATGGGTGAGACCACGCTGGTCCACCTCTGACGCTGCCCCTTCGCCTATAAAGACCCCCCGACGGGAAAAACCTAAGTACCCGATCAATTTTCCAGAAACACATTGCGATCCACCGCCGTCGTCAACCCGAGATCGGGAGGGTCCAGAAGCTCTTCCCGGCACCCTGCCGGAGAGGAGAATCGCCACTGGAGGTCTTCTTCATCGCCATGCTTGCCTCCGGCGCGATGAGTGAGTAGTCTACCTTGGACTATGGGTCCATAGCAGTAGCTAGATGATTGTCTTCTCCATCATGTGCTTCATGTTTAGATCTCGTGAGCTGCCTTATATGATCGAGATCACCGTTATATAATTCTACATGTTGTGTTTGTTGGGATCCGATGAATATTGGTGCTATGTTGAGTTGATGTGCTGAATCATATATCTTATATTATCTCTATGTTGTTTATGATCTTGCATGCTCTCCGTTGTTAGTAGCTATCTTGGCCAAGTAGATACTAGTGACTTCAAGAGGGGGTATTTATGCTCGATAGTTGGGTTCATGTCTCTATTTAATCTGGGGGAGTGACAGAAACCTCTAAGGTTGTAGATGTGTTGTTGCCACTAGGGAGAAAACAACATTATTATGTCCAGGGGCATATGCTTTGTTTATATTACACACTTCGCTTAATGCAGTTATCTGTTGTTCACAACTTAATACTCATGGGGTGTTCGGACGATATCCCCGTGGGTGGATTATTAGTCATAGATGTAGTTGGATGGCGGTCTATGTATTTTGTTGTAATGCCCAGAGTAAATCTCATAGTGATCCTCGCGACATATGCATGTTATCTTTATTCTATCAATTGCCCAACTGTAATTTGTTTACCCAGCATGTTGTTATTTATTTTATGGAGAGACACCACTAGTGAATTGTGGACCCCGGTCCAATTTCCTTTATATTGCTATCACCTGTTTACTATTACGCGCACTGTTTACTATTTCGCATACTACTATTGCTTTCCACTCGATACGCTCATACCTTTGTTTACAGCAAACCGGTGAGATTGACAACCTCATCGTAAGTTGGGAGCAAAGTATTTGGTTGTGTTGTGTGTAGATTCCGCGTTGCTACTAGTTGAAGACGCGCTAACAAGAATCGTAAACGACGCCCTTGTTGGAGTGTCACTAAGCTAGCAAGCATCACCTTCTTAAGTTTGGCTTTCTCCTACTAGACGATAAAACCTTGGTTTCTTACTAAGGGAAAACTATTGTTGTGCTCATCATACCTTCCGCTTGGGGTTCCCAACTGGTCGGTGATCTATATATCCACCGGCGCCATCAGTCGTTAAGAACAAAAGCAAGCTAACTCACCTTAATTATAGGAACCTAGCGAGCTTGATTCTTTGCCATACAATAGTAATGGAAAGAGGGTCCAAAAAAAAGGCTAGCATCTTATTCATGTGCAGTTGTGCACCTCCTTGTATGAAGAACAGCAACTTAAATTACCTTAGTTGAGACAAAAAAAATCCAAGATTTAGGGGCAGAAAATCGCTTACTTGGTATTGGCTATGGTATTTAACCAAAAAAACAAGCAAAACCGAAGTGCCATGATCAAATGCACAACGAAATGACCCAAAGATTGTACCTGATTATTAGTATGTTCAACCCCTACTGTAGAAAGGAACAACAATAAATACTACTCTCTGTCAAGCCAAAATACCAAATTCAAAAGCAGGTTGGTTTTATCATTTTGTGTTCAGCACATGCAGGAGCAACTAAACTGGACCGGTACTTTACAGATTCAAAAAGTACATTACAAAAATTAGCTATTGCTAGGACATGCAAAGCATAACCTCCGTGGGCGCAAAATCAGGAAACTACACTACTAGAGATTATCCTATTAACGACCAGGCCTAAAAAACATTTCGTCGTTACTGGTAATCCCACGTCCAACTTTGGCCCAAAAGACCCCTTGGCGACCAGGGATATAGACCGTCGTTAGCTTATCTATGTACGTGGTCGTTGTTAATTAATCGGCCTCTTTTTCGGGACTAGTTAACAATTTTTCCTGGAGCAATCAGAGGATAACTGGATAAGTAGTCGATTTGTTACGTCTAGGTTTCTACTCCTACCTAATATAAGCACGTTTAAGAGAACCAGCGACGGCGCGGCCCTTCTCAACTCCGCGATCTACAGGAGGCATCGCCATGGGGCGGCCATGGAGCCTCGTCTCGATCTCCTGGAGGCATCGCCGCAGTGGAAGACCAATCTACAGCCGGGTACGTCCTGCTTCCGAGTCTCAAATTCTCAATACAACTATTTCATTCTTGTCATCTTGTGTTTGCAACGTTGTACCATCGCCCATCACACACCCTATTGACTTGGTTCGTATTGTCCAGGTGAGGTTTTGATTGTCCAGGTGAAAGACAACAACCTCGTTTCGAAAAACGAAAGACAACAACCGCCTTTCTCTAATAATTTTTCTCTGTTTAATCGTGCGTTATTTTTCAGTTCGATGATCCATGCCAAACAAAAGTCAGAATCCTCAAGTTCATACTTTGTATTTTATATTGGGATTGTACTTGGGCAAACACAGGTATAGAATGCTGGATTTCTTATTTTATATTGAGATTGTACTTGGGCAAACACAGGTCAGATCTGCAACCTCGTCAGCTATGTCGTCTCTGTTGAAGTTGATCTTCGATGAAATTTCTGAGCCGTGCAAGTTTGATGTGTAATTATATTTTCATTCAGTTAGCACTTGTGACTTTAGTGCTTTTTATTTTGTATTGGACAAATATGACAGTGATTTATCCCCCTAATAAATGAGTCCTGGCCTTTTGTTCTTGTCTTTTTCAGGCTGAGTGTCAACGCACTGAATAAGTCATTTAGCAGGCTGTGATGCTAAGGTTGAGGATGTACGCATGAGCCATGATACTAGGTCAATATAAGGACTTCATGATGGTGCAACTTGACTACGGACAAAACATATCTTTTGTAGTTATAGATAATCGGCTACAAATGAGGGTTGATTGGAGATGGATTTTGTTTCATATTTTTTGGATTATATACTCCATTGTTGTATTGTATGTGATGGTTTTGATTAATAGAAGAGGATGTGTTTCATAGGTTGCTTAAGTTTTATTTTTTCTTAGTTCGTATGCTCATTAATCTTCAAAAGTTGCATGCAACATAAAGTACTGGTCGCTATAGCCTATGGGCACTCGAAATGGTGAAATGGACGGCCGTTGATAATACAAATTGGTCACCGGTCATATTTTACTGTCCATGAAAATACTTTTCGCGACGCCAAATGTGGTCGTTGATATCTGAATTGTGGTCGTTGTTTCCTCAGAATTAACGACAACCCATTGTCTAGTCGTTAGAAAAATAACGACCAAAATGAGTATGTGGTCGTTATTACTTTTAACGACGGAGCCTATAACGATAACTAATGACCACCGGATTGTGGTCATTAATGACTTTCAACAACCAAAATTTATCTTTTAACGACCACATGTTCTATCGTTAAAAACATTTTTTCTTGTAGTGCTATAAACAGGAGAATTACACTCAGTGTGTAACTATTTTGTAAGCATATAACCACAACTCGGCTCATTTTGGGAAAAAATATTCTTCCCATTATGTAATTGAATGGCTCATTTGGTGATATAAACTCAAACAAGTGGTACATGAAATTCCACAATCCCACATTCTTTTTCTGATTAAGAACACCAACCTATTAGTCTTTGGAGCTTGAAAGCCACAGTAATTAAAGCTATCATAGCTGAAAAAACAAGGTAAGGATTTCTCAATAGCCACACTTGATGAACTTTTTTTGAACAATATAAACAATACATCAGCCTAGTGCATACCAAAAACGACCTAGTTTATAGTATTTCAGCCATACTTCAGCAAGACTCAGAAACTTGAAACAAGAGCACAAATTTCCATCTTGTTAAAATAATATATATGCCCGTCAATCATTCACTTGACATGAGACAAAATAGAATAAAAAAAGACTGATATCAGTGATGGGAGTGTTAGAAAACTTAAGGTTAAAAAATCATAGCAAAGATAGAAGGAAAGACCAAGACATAAAAGCAACTGGATAGTTCCATTGCCAGAAGAAACACACTTGCACTGACCACCCATCAAGCCTACCTCCTAAAGTTCTGGAATCACGACATCCTGATGACGTTGAAGAGGAGGAAGAGAGTAGAGTGAAACAGATGGCGTTGAGAACACTCGGACAGTCAGACGACATGTCTGAAAGCGGCTTGGCATCCAGCGAGCTTGAATGCTGGCTGCACCTTGTAATTTCCCAACAAAAGGAATCAACTTATTCATGCACCATATTCCAAAAAAAAATAGCAGAGGGGGTGGCATGGGGTTGGGGAGGAAAGGGGAACCTGAAGACAGAACAAAGCCACAAAGTAGCTGGACAAATAGATGGCTCATATTGACAGAAGCAAACATGTCTGTCACAAGGAGTCGTCGGAGCCGCACAGCTCCCCTATCCTCTGACCACATGGTCCTTCCTGGCCATCATAGTCCACCGCACTGGTGGCGCGGTGATGATGATGCTAGAAAGCTTGATTGCGTTTGTTGATGAAGTAAAATAATCGGCCAGTTGGAAACCCCAATAGAAGGTTTGATGAATATAGCAGCAAGTTTTCCCTCAGTTATCAAACCAAGGTAGTCAATCCAGTAGGAAAAAGACAATACTCCAGAAGGTGATGCCCGCTAGCTTAGTGCACTCCAACAAGGGCGCCGTTAACGATATCTTGTTAGCGCGTCTTCAACTAGTAGCAACGTGGAACCTGCACACAACACAACCAAATACTTTGTTCCCAACTTACGATGAGGTTGTCAATCTCACCGGTTTGCTTGAAACAAAGAAATGGGCGTATCGAGTGGAAAGCAATAGTAGTATGCGAGTAAAGTAAACAGTGCGAGTAAAGTAAACATGTGATAGCAATATAAAGGAAATAGGACTGGGGTCCACAGTTCACTAGTGGTGTCTCTCCATAAGATAAAATAACACATGCTCGGTAAACAAATTACAGTTGGGCAATTGATAGAATAAAGACAATATGCATATGTCGAGAGGATCACTATGAGATTTACTCTGGGCATTACAACAAGATACATAGACCGTCATCCAACTGCATCTATGACTAATAATCCACTTGTGGCGAATCAATCCGAGAACTCCACAAGTATTAAGTTGCGAACAACAGATAACTGCATTAAGCAAAGTGTGTAATGTAAACAAAGCATATGCCCTTGAGCATATGAATGTTGTTTTCTCCCTAGTGGCAACAGCACATCTACAACCTTAGAGGTTTCTGTCACTCCCCCAGATTAAATAGAGGCATGAACCCAACTATCGAGCATAAATACCCCCTCTTGGAGTCACTAGCAACTACTCGACCAAGATAGCTACTAACAACGGAGAGCATGCAAGATCATAAACAACATAGAGATAATATAAGATAATATTCAGCATATCAACTCAATCATAACACCAATATTCATCAGATCCCAACAAACACAACATGTATAATTATATAACGGTGATCTCGATCATGTAAGGCAGCTCACGAGATCTAAACATGAAGCACATGGTGGAGAAGACAACCAACTAGCTATTGCTATGGACCCATAGTACAAGGTAGACTACTCACTCATCGCGCCGGAGGCAAGCATGGCGATGAAGAAGACCTCCGGTGGCGATTCCCCTCTTTGGCGGGATGCCGAGAAGAGCTTCTGGACCCTCCCGATCTCGGGTCGACGACGGCGGCGGATCGCGATGTATTATGGAAAAGTGATCGGGTTTAGGTTTTTCCCGTCGGAGGGTCTTTATAGGCGAAGGGGCGGCGCCAGAGGTGGGCCAGGGTGGCCTCACCACCAGGGGGCGCGGGCCAGGGGCAGGCCGCACCACCCTGTGGTCTGGCTGCCCTGTGGCCCTTCTCCGTCTCCTCTTCGGTTCTCTGGAAGCTTCGGTGAATTTTTGGATGTTCGGCTTTTGTTTCGTACAATTCCAAGAATATTTCCTGTGTAACTTTTCTGAAACACAAAAACAGCAGAAAATAGGGAACTGACACTGTGGCATCTTGTTAATAGGTTAGTTCTAGAAAATGCATAAAAATGCCACAAAGTGTAATGAAACACTAAGCAAATGGTGTAAAAACAAGCATGGAGCATCAAAAATTATAGATATGTTAGAGACGTATCAGCATCCCCAAGCTTAACTCCTGCTCGTCCTCGAGTAGGTAAGTGATAACAAAAGAAATAATTTTTGAGGTGACATGCACCTACACAATCTTGATCATATATGTAAGCGTTGTGCGCTGGGATCAAAAGAACTTAAAACATGGGCATGAAAGATATAATCTTGATAGAAGAAACTTAGCAACCATGTTATAACATGAAAAAGAACACAAACAAAAGATCATGAAAATGAAACAATGAAAGTCAAACGTATGTTCAAATCATATGGAAAAACATAACAAATGGTTTTCAGCTTGTCCTTCATGAAAGAGCAAAACATAAATGCATAGGACACCTTCAAGTTTAAGAGGGCGACTAGATACAAATAATTTAAGAACAAGTGAAACCAACATCATGAATCAATCAATGAAAACTTTGGGACAATGCACATTATACTCAGAATGATAACTATGCTCTCTTAGACGGTGCATAAAGGTAGAAGGTGAAGACTCAACATAAAAAGTAAAAGAAAGGCCTTTCGCAGAGGGAAGCAGTGATTAAACATGTGCTAGAGCTTTTCATTTGTAAAACAGAGATAAAAATTGGGTTTTGAGAGGTGGTTGTTTCATGTCAACGACTGGCAATGGGGTCTTACTATCTTCCATAATAAACAAGTGAGAGCGGTTCCGAGTTCTTTGAAAAACTGGCACATTGGTGCTCTTTTATAAAGCTTTAGCACTCCTCCCCACCTTTTTTCCTTTCTCAAACTATGGCTAACTGATTCCATCGGGTGCCCACCAACATTCACATACCATGGAGGAGTGTCTTTTTTTTCTTTTTTTAGAATTAGATTGCAATGGTCTGAGCAGCTCTCATGCAAAATTAATGACGAGCAGATGAAGCTGCCTAGTCGAGGGGTACTTAATTTAATATGGAAGATAGCAATTCCGACCACTACGTCCCCATGAGCTAAAAACAGTGGCACAAAACGAGAAGTAGTTGAATTTTTTTGAAAGGTAGCACATGAAAATTTACTTGGAATGGCTTACAAATACCATGCATAGGAATTTATAGTGGACACAATGGCAAACTTGGTTTTCAGGAGTTGGATGCACGAGTAGAGCTCATACTCAGTACAAAATGAGGGCTAGCAAAAGACTGGGAGCGACCAACTAAGAGAGCAATAATGGCCATAATCATGCAAAGCGACAAAGCGACATTAAAAGAAGCATAAGATGGCATCAAAAGTCAAAAACTAAATGATCATAGAGGCAATGGTGACTTTGTATGAGTCTAACATGTGTGAGCATGCGCCAAGTCAACCCAAATAAAGCATCAAAGGAGAAAACCAAAATAATGCTTCCAAATAATTAAAACAACGCATGATTTTTTCAAAGGCTCATTAAGCAATCTCAGTCATTTGAGACAAGTCATGCTACAGCAAAACCACTAAGCATACTATCAAAAAGACATCAAGCATGACATGCAAAAGCCTAGGCCGCAGTCTACACAAGCTCCTTCTTGTACCACTTTTTTGCATAAAGCTTTTTCTCTTTTCCAACACCATTCGAACTTTTTTGAAACAACTCTTTTGATGAAAACCAACATGGACCATAGCTCAAAATACACCTTGATGCAAAGATATAACAAGATCTGAACAAAAATCAAGGCGAAAAACAAAAGCTAAACGCAGTTCTAGAAAAAGAAAAACACCCGTTGAACGATAAGAGTGAAAAACGGAGTGTTCTTAGCAAATGAAAAGCAAGGCAACTTCTACAAAAGGAATTTGTTGGGGTCCAACCATTTATTGCAGCAAACAAAACTAAACAAAACTGAAAACTAAAAACAACTGACGCTCTAAGAAAAACACATAATGCATGAAGCAATAAAAATATAGTGTGTTGAAAGCTGACCTGATTTTTGCCGATGAAGAAGGGGTGCCTCGGGGGCATCCCCAAGCTTTGACGCTTGTACCTCTTGGATATTTCTTGGGGTGCATGGGCATCCCCAAGCTTGAGCTTTTTTCCATTCTTCAACTCATCTCATCATTCTCCAATCCCTACACTTGAAAACTTCCTTCATACAAAACTAAACACAATTCTATTAGCAACATTAGTGTAAGCATAGCAATGAATCAACCCTTTTTGCTTCAGGTTTTAACTCAAAACACCACATATAAAGAATATACTACTGTAGCAACTTTCCCAAAAGTTTTGTGATCAAAAGAACTAAAAAAGAAAGCGATAAAGCGGCAAACACGAATATTGGCAGAAATCTGTCAAAACAGAATAGCTGACAAAGGTCGAATTTTTAGAGGGTTTTATGTTACTCAAATCAAAAAGTGTTCAACTAATGAAAGTTTGGATATAACCTGGGGCATATGCACAAGAAATCGCAGGTCAAAAAGATATTCTGAGAATTTTCACGAATTTTTACGGTGCAGCACCGAAATCTGTTTCAGGACAGCAACATCCCCAAATCTTTCCTTACTCAAATTAGAGGCTTCTCTTGGCACAACAATGAAATAAAAATGATAAGGAGCGGTTATTACAGTAGTAATAACTTCCAAGACTCAAATAAAATAAAAAGATTTGAAAGTAAAACAATAGGTTATCTCCCAAAAGTGCTTTTCTTTAACGCATTTGAGCTAGGCTCAGTAATTTGAGAAGATGCTCACATAAGAAATATGAATTGAAGCAAAAGAGAGCATTAAGGAGCAAATATAAAACACATTTAAGTCTAACCCACTTCCAATGCATAGGAATCTTGTAAGAAAATAAATCAAAGAAGTACATAGTAACAAGTATGGATAGATAAAACAAGCGCAACTTCGGAATTTTCAATATAAAGAGAGGTGTTTTAGTAACATGAGAATTCCAACAACCATATTTTCCTCTCTCATAATAATTTTCAGTAGCATCATGAACAAACTCAACAATATAAATATCACATTCATCCTCCTTTGTTAAGCATGGAGGGCTATCAAATAAGGTATTAGTTAAAGAGTTACTCTTATTGGGAGGTAGACATGGGTAGCTCCATTCTTCCTCCTCTTGATCATCACTCTCCTCCTCTTTTTCATCCAATGAGCTTCCTGTTTCAGCAATTTCTTCTTCCATAGACTCCTTCAAGGCAGTAGTCTCTTCCGTTGGAGAGCATCTATTAAGATATTTAAGAATATAGCCATTTTCTTTCTTGTAATTATCAAAGCAAAATTTAAGTATATCATAAACCTTATATTTATAAGGTGCATCATCAGTATTTTCAAGCAAATAAGCAAGTTTGAATGCACCCTTCCAAGCAATAAATTCTTCAATTTGTTCCACATCATAAAAGTCATAATTTCCATTAATATAAGAAGATATGGTAACATCATTGTTATACTCACATTGAAAAGGGAGGTGTTTATACCTCTAACAGCAACAAGATTTATCAAAGCAATAAGTAACATTATAAGTAGAGCACACATTTCCAGTAATGATATACAATGTATCAATTTGTTCCCATAAGTGTTTCCCTTTTTGTGACAAGCGGTGTTCCTCATAATATTTTTGTTGATCTTCTGTGAACCCACCTTGCCAAAAAGATTTAGTTTCAAAGAAACCAACCATTGATAGAAAGCATGATAAAGCAAGACAATAACAAACCAACAAAAATAACAACTATAGTAGGAACTAATATTTTTGTGTTTTTGATAAAACGATGCAAGTAAAAATAAAGTAAAGCAAAACTTAAAACAAAGTAAAGGATGTGCGTGCGAAACTCCCCTTGCAAAAGTCTTCTTTTTCCCCGGCAACGGCGCCAGAAAACTTGTTGGTGGCGCGGTGATGATGATGCTAGAAAGCTTCATTGCGTTTGTTGATGAAGTAAAATAACCGGCCATTTGGAAACCCCAAGAGAAGGTTTGATGAATATAGCAGCAAGTTTTCCCTCAGTTATGAAACCAAGGTAGTCAATCCAGTAGGAAATAGACAATACTCCAGAAGGTGATGCCCGCTAGCTTAGTGACACTCCAACAAGGGCGCCGTTAACGATATCTTGTTGGTGCGTCTTCAACTAGTAGTGATACGTCTCCAACGTATCCATAATTTTTGATGCTCCATGCTTGTTTTTACACTAGTTGTCTAATGTTTCATTACACTTCGTGGCACTTTTATGCATTTTCCGGAACTAACCTATTAACAAGTCGCCACAGAGTCAGTTCCCTGTTTTCTGCTGTTTTTGTGTTTTAGAAAAGCTACACAGGAAATATTCTCGGAATTGGACGAAACAAAGGCCAAACATCCAGAAATCCACCGGAGCTTCCAGATGACCGAAGAGGAGACAGAGTGGGGACATGAGGGCCCCACACACCAGAGCGGCGCGGCCCAGCCCCTGGTCGTGCCTCCTATGTGTGAGGACGCCTCAGTCCACTTCTGACGATGCCCCTTCGCCTATAAAGACCCCCCGATGGGAAAAACCTAAGTACCTGATCAATTTTCCAGAAACACATCGCGATCCGCCGCCGTCGTCGACCCGAGATCGGGAGGGTCCAGAAGCTCTTCCCAGCACCCTGCCGGAGAGTGGAATCACCACCGGAGGTCTTCTTCATCGCCATGCTTGCCTCCGGAGCGATGAGTGAGTAGTCTACCTTGGACTATGGGTCCATAGCAGTAGCTAGATGGTTGTCCTCTCCACCATGTGCTTCATGTTTCGATCTCATGAGCTGCCCTACATGATTGAGATCACCGTTATGTAATTCTACATGTTTGGTTTGTTGGGATCCTATGAATATTGGTGTTATGATTGAGTTGCTATACTGAAATATATCTTATGTTATCTCTATGTTGTTTATGATCTTGCATGCTCTCCGTTGTTAGTAGCTATCTTGGCCGAGTAGTTGCTAGTGACTCCAAGAGGGGGTATTTATGCTCGATAGTGGGTTCATGCTTATATTTAATCTGGGGGATTGACAGAAACCTCTAAGGTTGTAGATGTGTTGTTGCCACTAGGGAGAAAACAACATTCATATGCTCGAGGGCATATGCTTTGTTTACATTACACACTTTGCTTAATGCAATTATCTATTGTTCGCAACTTAATACTCATGGGGTGTTTGGATGATATCCCCGAGAGTGGATTATTAGTCATAGATGCAGTTGGATGACGGTCTATGTATTTTGTTGTAATGCCCAGAGTAAATCGCATAGTGATCTTCTTGACATATCACGTTATCTTTATTCTATCAATTGCCCAACTGTAATTTGTTTACCCAGCATGTGCTATTTATCTTATGGAGAGACACCACTAGTGAACTGCAGACCCCGGTCCTATTTCCATCATATTGCTATCACCTGTTTACTTTACTCGCACTGTTTACTTTACTCGCATACTTTTACTGTTTTCCACTCGATACGCTCATACCCTTTGTTTCAAGCAAACCGGTGAGATTGAAAACCTCATCGCAAGTTGGGAACAAAGTACTTGGTTGTGTTGTGTGTAGGTTCCACGTTGCTGCTCGCAAAGCAAACTTGGACGAGGTGCCTTATAAATTGTCCGGAGCTGTCGCGAAGCTTGCAAGCATCACCTTCAGTCGTTTGTCTCTCCTCTCCTGATCGATAAATTTTGGTTTCTAACTGAGGGAAAAACTTGCTGCTGTGCTCATCACGCCTTCCTCTTGGGGTTCCCAACTGCCTGGCTATAATCATCATCAACTACAAGCCAGCCATCAAGCCTTTTTCTGGCACCGTTGTTGGGGAGGAAGTAGAAGACCTCTGCAAGGGGAGTTTTTCGCACGCACATCCTTTACTTTGTTTTATTGTTTTGCTTTACTTTATTTTTACTTGCATCATTTATCAAAAACCCAAAAAAAATAGTTTACTTTACAGTTGCTTTTATCTACTTGTTTTTAGTTCATCATGTTGTTCCCTAAGTATGTTTTGGAGGACCTCTCAGTAGGTAGTGGTTCAATTATTGGGAAAGATAACATTGAGGAGTTCTTTAATCACATTAGTATGCATAAGGAAGTTGAGGAAAAGTCTTTGGTTGAGCTAGCTCCTAGTATTGAAGTTGCTTCTGCTTATTTAGTTCACATGTTAGAAGCTAGGTTTGCTAGCCTTAATCCCTTTTTGCAATACATGTTCCTTAAGCTTCATGAAATTGAAGATCCTGAAAAGAAAGCTTTCATTTTGGAAACTTTGCGCTTAGAATTTAAAGATGTTGCCAATGAGGCTAGAAAAGTTTTTAAGAAATTTAATAAGCTTGGCTCGCCTGTTGAAGTTATTGGTACACCCAATAAAGATTCTAGAATGCCAATACCTTGTAAACTTGTAGGAATTCATGATGCCTTGGAAAATAATTTTAGTTGGATTTGTCCTGAAAATCTTTTTGATGAAAATAGTGTACCAAGGCATGACTACAAGGGGTACTCAAAACCTCATTTGGACAGTATTCATTTCTTTGTTCCTACAATGGATCTTAATGCTTCTTCTGATGTTACTTGATTCGCAATTTTCTGCGCCTAGCTCAAAGGCGTTAAAAAAAAGCACTCTTGGGAGATAACCCAATATTTTCTTTTCAGTACTTTTTCTTTTATTTGAGTCTTGGAAGTCATTACTACTGTAATGACCTCTCCTTATCCTTTTTATTTCATTGTTGTGCCAAGAGAAGCCTCTAATTTGAGTGAGGTAAAGATTTGGGGATGTTGCTGTCCTGAAACTGTTTTCGGTGCTGCATCGTAAAAATTCGTGAAAATTCTCTGTATATCTTTTGGACCTGCGATTTCTTGTGCATATGCCCCAGGTTATATCCAAACTTTCATTAGTGAACACTATTTGATTTGAGCAACAGAAAACCCCTTAAAAATTCGACCTTTATTAGCTGTTCTGTTTTGACAGATTTCTACCAATATTTGTGTTTGCCGCTTTATCGCTTTCTTTTTGAGTTCTTTTGATCACGGAACTTTTGGGGAAGTTGCTACAGTAGTATATACTTTATATGTGGTGGTTTTGGGTTGAAACTTGAAGCAAAAGAGGTTGATTATATATTATGCCTACACTAATGTTGCTAATAGATTTGTGTTTAGTTTTGTATGAAGGAAGTTTTCAAGTATAGGGATTGGAGAATGATGAGATAAGTTGAAGAATGGACAAAATATCAAGCTTGGGGATGCCCATGCATCACCCCAAGAAATATCCAAGAAGTACAAGCGTCAAAGCTTGCGGATGCCCCCGAGGCACCCCTTCTTCATCGGCAAAAACCAGGTCACCTTTCAAGACACTATATTTTGTTGCTTCATGCACTATGCGTTTTTCTTGGAGCGTCAGTTGTTTTAGTTTTCATTATTAGTTTTGTTTTGTTTTCTGTAATAAATGGTTGGACCTCAACAAATTTCTTTTGGAGAAGTTGCCTTGCTTTTCATTTGCCAAGAACGCTCTAGTTTTCACTCTTATTAAAAACCGAGTGTTCTTCTTTTTCTGCTACTGCTTTTGGTTTTCGTTTTCGCCTTGATTTGCATTCAGATCTTCTTATATTTACTTATCAAGGTGTATTTTTGCCTCTGGACCATGTTGGTTTTCCTCAAAAGAGTTGGATTAAAAAAGTTGAATGGTGTTGGAAGAGAGAAAAAGCTTTATGCAAAAAAGTGGTACAAGAAGGAGCTTGTGTAGACTGCGGCTTAGGCTTTTTCATGTCGTGCTTGATGTCTTTTTGATAGTATGCTTAGTGGTTTTGCTGTAGCATGACTTGTCTCAAATAACTGAGATTGCCTAATGAGCCTTTGAAAAAATCATGCGTTGTTTTTATTGTTTGGAAGCATTATTTTGGTTTTCTCCTTGATGCTTTATTTGGGTTGACTTGGCGCATGCTCACACATGTTAGACTCATACAAAGTCACCAATAGCCTCTATGATCATTTAGTTTTAAACTTTTGACGCTATCTTATGCTTCTTTTAATGTCACTTTGTCGCTTTGCATGATTATGGCCATTATTGCTCTCTTAGTTGGTCGCTCCCAGTCTTTTGCTAGCCCTCGCCTTGTACTAAGTATGAGCTCTACTTGTGCATCCAACTCCTAAAAACCAAGTTTGCCATTGTGTCCACCATATATACCTACTAGCAATTTGCTATTCCAAGTAAATTTTACTTGCTTTTATTTACTCTTCAAATTAAACTCTTACCAGTGTTATGCGAAAATTGGTCAGTAAAGCTCTCACGAACCGGAAGGCACACTTTACTTTTTCTTGTTCTTAAAAATTTGACATTGTGGTCTCTTATGTTGAGTTGTTATGCTTGCAAGTTGTAAGTTGGATACTAGCCCAACCATGCCGTCATGGGCAAGCTTTCAATATTGCACTTCTTATTTGAGTTGATATCGTGATCTTTTGTTTATGGATGCCCGCGGTGTGAAATGAATTGGGAATCTTGCGGGATCATGGAGTTTGTATATGTGTTAGGGAAACGCCTGAGCCACCAATCTAAGCCATGCATAATTCATGGTGGAAATTTGCAGCATACCCATTGACAAGGGTATAGCTAATAGAGCCCGTTAGTTGTGTACCCCTGAGGCCCGTTTGGCTAGGCCCAATTGTAATGATAGTCGAATACGAGTTATTACCGTATGTCGATATTTGTAATCTGTATCGGACCCTACCCGATCCTCGAGACCTGGCCACCTATATATAGGGGCCAGGAGAGGACGGTGGGGGCCAGATTGAAAGCAAGCCAGGTTGAACACCCAAGTTTACTTTCGATACACACCTATTTCGACTAACTTTACCTTCGAGTTCATCCGGCGCCCTATCTCCCCGATCCTAAGTCCTTCATCTAGGACATTTGTCGAGTTAACCCTCGTCAATTGGCGCCGACCGTGGGGACTTTGGGCGTTGGAATCATGAATTCGACGGCTTTTTCGCTTTTAGCCAACAACAGTTCAGAAGTCGACGGAAGTCAAGAGACGGAACTAACCATTGGAAGTTTGAGCATCTTCATCGGGCCATCGGGTTCCTCTCGCCTTTCGGATCCGACGAAACTAGATCAAGATCCGTCGGCAAAAGAGCCCGAAACAACAGTAATGATGGAATATTCTGAAGGCTCTTCCAGCGAAGTAAACTCGCCGGTCAGCCCAGAAGAAATGCAAAAAGAAAAGATCACAGAAGACAACGAAGAAAAGGAAAATTTTTACGTGGAGGTCCAACTCGAAGATCTTACGATCTGCCTCGACGATACCACAGACAAGTCAACAGATACATGGAAGACAGGATTAGAGTTTTCTGAGGATAGTAACTCGATCTTCTCAAGCTTTAAGGGTAACATCGGCAAACAATGCCAGGTGCTCGCCATTATAGGAGATAATTCAGAAGAATTCGATGAAAACGACAATCCAGTATTAAACCCAGCAAATATCGACAGAGGAGCAAATCACTTAGCAGAAGGGCAAACACCAGAATCCCTCGCAGGCAGGGAAAAATTCGACTATCAGTCGACGAATGGAGGATAATAAGAGAAGCCGTAGAACACGGCACACCAATACCATCAAATTCTAGCAAAGATATGCTTTTGGGGTATCACTACGCCCTAAGGCAGCAGGCCAAGCAATTAGCAAAGGAGAAAACAGAGATACAAAGAAGAAAAGATTCAGCCATTGCAGCTAGCGAGGCTGCTCGAAAAGCACGGAGCGACGCATCACACAGCAACGCAAGGAAAAATCGTCGACACGGTTCAAGGTACGATAACCTCGAGTATTCTGACAGGCAAAGCATTTCCAAAAACCTCGACTCGTCCTTCCTATCGGTCGACGAGCAGGGAAACATCGTACCAAAAACTCCTGAAGCAGCACTAGTGGCAGCACAAGCATATCTACTTACAACTCGACCAAGTCCAGGAGACCCTAGGGAGCACATGCATAGAGCAGCATTGAACGGACTCAACATGGTAGGCCACAAGCTATCAGCAAAAGGAGAAGAAGCACATCATCTCAAGGAAGTACACAAAGCAAGGTCACCTCACCGTCACAACAGTCCTCGACATAGAAGCAGCAAACACCGATCTCGATCGCCGTCACCAAAACAGCATGGTGGAACTCGAAGATCGCGATCCCCAAACGAAAGGCGCGACTATGAAGACGACGAAAAAGAGATGGGGGCATCGTGCTTTACCCGCAGGGTTCGCACCACTCCAGTTCCTAAAGGATTCAAGCTACCTCATGATCAGCAAAAATACGACGGATCACAGGAACCACAGTCATGGCTCGCAGATTACTTACAAGCAGTTCAAATACTAGGAGGAACCAAAGAAATAGCAATGCAAAGTTTACAACTACACCTCACCGGCGCAGCAAGGTCATGGTTGAGCAAACTAGAGAAAGAATCCATTGGAAGCTGGGAAGACCTCACAAAACAATTTACAAGCAACTTCAGGTCGACATACAAACGGCCAGCATCAATAGAAGAAGTTAAAGCGTGCGTGCAGCAACGCGACGAAACACTGCGGGCGTACATCCAAAGATGGAGTCTCATCAAAAATTCAGCAGTCGAAGTTTCAGACGAAAGAGCAATAGACGCGTTCATCATTGGATTAAGGCGAAGAGACCTAGTCGAAGAGATGGGTAGAATCAAGCCAAAAACAGTGTCAGATCTCATGGACACAGCAAACAGATTTGCAGATGGAGAAGATGCGTGCAACAACAAACGGACACGATCTCCAGAGGACGACAGAAGAAATAGATATGGAAGTCAAAGGAGACGATCCCAAAACTACGATACCTACGGCTCTCACAGTCAAGTCGCCGCAGGATATAAAGACAACAGTTATCAAGGAAATGATCGCAGAAGCTCGGGATATCGAACCTACGGAAAAGAGGACTATAAGAAGTTCCCACCAAGAGAATCCAGAGAGTATAACCCATCACCAGAAGATATGCTCAATGGGCCTTGTCATATACACTCAGCGTTCGTCGACGGGAAGCGAGTATCAAGGCATGCAATGAAAGACTGCACGACATTCCTAAAACTACAAGAAGCAGCAATAAACAAACAAACCGAAGTAAGGCGACAAGGATTCGAAGGAAGTAACAATCCCCCGAAAAGCCCGCAAGGAAACAACGGAGCTCCTCAGGGACAAGACCAGCAAAACAAGGGACACGACGACGATGGCGAAGGGTATGTCCCATCAAAAGGACACATCACAGCAATGATACAACCTGTGCCCAAGTCGAACAAAGAAGAAAAGAGTATAACTCGACAAGTCAATCTAGCAGTCCTGTCGCCTCTAGCTACAACAGAATATCTGCATTGGTCAGAGCAACCAATAGAGTTCAACAGAGAAGATCACCCTATAACAGTACCTCGGCCGGGAAACGCGCCTTTGGTACTCAAAGCTCAAATCGGCGCGTATGATGTCGACAGAATATTCATGGATGCAGGGAGTGGAATTAATTTGATATACGCGAAAACACTCCGAACAATGCATATATCACTAGAGTTCCTGAAGCCAACAGATTGTTCCTTTCATGGAATCGTACCAGGAAGTGCCAATTACCCGCTGGGTCGAATAGCACTCAATGTTTGCTTCGGCAACCGACAAAACTATAGAAGAGAAAAGCTAGACTTCGAAGTCATGGATTGGCCATCACAGTATCACGCGATCCTCGGACGACCCGCGTTTTCGCGATTCATGGCAGTGCCTCACTATACATATTTGGTACTTAAAATGCCAGGACCAAGAGGAATAATTACAGTGAAAGGAAGTTTTGAAGTTTCAGATCTCTGCGACAGGGAATTCCACAAGATGGCGCAAAATTTTGGCGTAATAGCCAACCATGCAGAAAAGGCAAAAAGCGCGACTACAGAAGGCGTCAAGCTACTCGAAGGATGCGTCGCGGAGCCCGAAACAAAGAAACCACGAGTAGGAGCATCAGGAGAAGAAACAGGCGCAGAGGAAAAAGAGAAAGCCACGACGACATAAGCTTCACAAGACAATAGAGTAGAACAATAAAGGCTGTAAAAGCCGCGAGTTATACCATGGGCAATGCCCTCTAGACCCAGAACACAGGTCACAGGCCGGATCTCTTGGGTCACCCCATGTATCTTACATTACAGAGTATAATAAAGACAAAACGTTCCTCATATTCGAGTTTACGAGTCTTTCAAAGGAAAAATGCGGCAAACGCACGAGTCATACGATAACGCCCTGAGAACAAATTTTCGTTACGAAATAACATACTCTCGCGTTACACACACACAAAAGTATATTACAACATCGGGTTATCAGAATCATCTACACCTAAAGGGTCCAAGTAGTGAAACTTGCGGAAAAACGCGGAGTCTTCTTGCAGCAACCTGGCTATAATTCGTCGGGCAGGCTGCAAGGTACTCTCTAAATGTACTCAAAGGCTTGCCCCACCAGGAGGATAGCTCAGCGACATAGAACTGTAATTGAGTCTTGGATGCCACTTGCGTATCCACCCAAGAGCAAAGTTGGCACCCGCCACTAGGTTCAATTCTATCAACCGATGGATTCGCTGGCTGGATCCAAAAACGTCAAGGAGCAATGGAAAAGTAGCAGGCAGAGGATTGCGAGGAAGCATCACCGAGTGCATAGTTACGAGAGCTCTCCTACAGCCATCCACTGCCTCGCCAATATGCTGGGCACGGTCCTGAAGCAACACAATAGCGCTCCGGCGTCGAGGATCAGACCACAAATTTTCAACACCTGCGGACATATTCTCCAGAGCTGCGCTTCGTTCGGTAACCCGACGATCTTCAGCAGCGAAGTCCAAGCAAGTGCCTATAAGGGCAAAGGATATCACAAGAGTAACAGTACAAAGAGAAGAAAATAAGTCGAGAGGAAACTTACATCGCAACATTTCACAGGCAGATTCGATGATACCAAGAGTGAAAGAGTTGCACTCTTCGTGATGCAAAATCCTTGCCATCAAGCTGGACACTTCATCGCTAAGAATCGACACCTGCTTCGTCAGAGCAGAAGTTTTGCTAGCCTTGTCAAACGCCATCTGAGCTTGGCGTTTGGCTGAAGTCAAGCGAACCTCAAGGTCAGAGATCCTCGAAGAATACTCTGCGCATTGATTGCATCGACTAGGAGTCGACGAAATCTGAGGATCGAATCCAAGGGCGGAGGAAGGAGCAGAACCATGAGTCCAAGGATAAGGAACATGCATCGACTACAGAAGATAAGAAAGGAGAAACAATTTAAGAAAGGCAGCATAAAACTTCATATGAAGAGGATATATTTACATAAGAACACAACCCTATGGCTAAGGTTCTCGGGCTGCATCTAATTGAAGTCTTTACATTCAAAAGGAGAAAACTAAAAAAGCTACAAAGAAGCTGAGTCTACGCCACCTCAGCATTGTGCTCCGTGGAAGAAGGGGGCGCTGCCAGTTCCTCGCTAGAAGTCGACGGTGGCATTGGATCTTTCGCCGCTGGAGGTGGTGCAGCGGGCACAGCAGAGGCCGCCGAAGGAGAAATCGTCGTCAGCAATGCAGGTGCCAACTTCTTCGCCCTCTCGAAGAACACCTTCATTTCGTCACGGGTGTGGCCATGAGGGGAGCTAACCCTCTCCCAGTCGAAGTTTGTACCGTGCGCAAGAGAAAGCGCAATGGCACCCTCGGCGCCGCACTTAATGGACAGCCCCTTCAGCTGGAGAGTGGGGTCTTCAGTGGTATCGAAGGACTTGGCAAGTTCAGTCAGGTTATCCTTCGGGGGTGCCGCCCTTTTCTTCGGCCACAACCCTGCAAATAGCCGTAACAGAACGCGGCCAACCAACTCGAAAGTCTCCTGGATAGATATCCAGTTTTCCTCGAGTAGGTTCACCGCATTCATCAGAGGATCATCATCTGTTTGCAAAGCCGACGGAGATACCCCGGTAAATTCTGCGCGAATAGAAAAGAAAAGCAGAGATAAGTGATAGTAGGAATATTAGTGCAACAGAAGTCGAAAACAGAAAGACAAGTCGAAGAATTTACTTTCAGCGGCAGTAGACATGGTATGAAGACGCTCTGCCATGGCCTGTTCCCGCTGGGCATGTTCCTTGTTGGCGTCAGCCAAAGCCCTTTCAGCTTTTTTCGCCTTGGCAAGCGCAGATTTCTGCGACTTCTCAGAAATTGCCTTGGCAGTGGTCGCAACGTCATAAGCTTTCTGCGAAGCTTTGAGTTCCGCCTCCAACGAAGCAATTCGAGCATTGGCGGTTGCTAAAGCAGCTGCATAAGAAGTCGACAGGGAGTCAGATAGGTAACAAAGGACAAAGTGCAGAAGACAAGTGGTGATTGGACGTCAAAGTCATACCTTCGGAAGCTTTCGCAACCTTTAGGTACCCTGCACACTCCGTGCCTAGGGCAATAAATCTCTTGACTAAAGCCTAAGAAAAGAAGTGTGTAAGAGCAGGAGTGCATAAAAAGAAAGCAAGCAAAGAAGAAACACTCACATCATCAGAAGAAACCGTAGAAACATGGGCCTCCAGAGAAACCTCGGTTTCTTTGGCCTTTTTCGCGCGTTTGAGGTTTCGGGCTTGAGTTTGAGAAACCTTCTTTACAGAGGCCCTGGTAGTCCTCGGAGCAACATCTGGCTCAGCTGGCTCGTCAGGGGCCGCAGGAGAGGCAGCCGTAGCACATACCGGCGGCTCTTCATCATCACTACATGACAAAAACAAATTATGAGAATGAGACAAGGAAAGTACAATCGAAAGATATGGTTACAATACTTACGATGCTAGCATGTCGAAGTATTCGAGATCTTCCACAATAACGGGGGCTTTACTAGCCGCCGCAGAGCTCGAGGAAGCAATTTCGTCGACACGCTTCCTTTTCTTATCGACACCAACTTCGTCAGCAAGTGCGGGAGGAAGCGACGTCGACGAGCTAGTCTCATTTTCTGATTCTTCGATATCCTCTTCGTCCTGACTTTCGTCAGCCTCGGGGGCTTCAGATGCAGGAGAGGCAAGATCAGTTGGTAGGGGCCCTGCCTCCGGAAGAGGAGGACGAGAAACAATGAATTGGTGACCCTGCATATTAATAAATCAGCAGAGTGCAGAGGCAAATAATAACGCAAGTCGAAACTAAGAAAAGTCTGACAACAAATGGATATAGGGATGTATACCTCAGGAAGAGGGTGCATGGAGTCGAAGAAATTTGCAGTCAAATCAGCAACTGAATGTTCTTTGGTGAGCTTGGTGAGATTCCTGACTCGCTTGTCGATATCTTCTTTCGACATCAAATCCTCAGATATGCGAGTAGGATCCTCCAAGCCAGAGTAAAACCCAAAGCTTGGTGAGGCGGTGCTGCAGGGGTTGAACTCGACGTTGTATGAAAAACGCCATGAGTTGGATACCCGACAACGCACCTCCTAGGCCTGTTTTCAGAGCTTGAATGCGGGATAGAAGAGGAAGAATTTGTTCCACTTCCGCATCTGAGGGAAGCGAGTCCCATGACCTCAATTTCTTCACCTCCTGAGAAGCGTCAAAGGGAGGTAAGCCGAATTCATCTTCAGGAGAGGATTTGCGATCCTTGATATAGAACCACTTGGTCCTCCACCCTTGGACAGATGCGGCCATGGAAAACTCAAGATATTGCGCTTCAGGGCGCACAGAAATAACGGCTCCGCCCAGCTCAGGTTTCCTAGCCAAAGCAACGTTGGGGCGGAGCCGAAAGATTGACCTCCAAAGAAGGAAGTGGGGCTCAATGCCCAAGAAGGACTCGCAAAGAGTCACGAAACAAGCAATGTGGAGAAGGGAATTTGGTGTGAGCTGATGGAGCTGCACACTGTAGACAAATAGCAGCCCACGGAGAAACTCATGGGCAGGAAGGGACAAACCGCGGAAGAGGAAAGCAAGGAACATTACCCGGTAACCGCTCGGGGGCTTCGGGATCCGTTCGGTACTGGGAAATTTAATAGAATCTTCGGCAGCGATGAGGCCGTCTGCCGTGGCCTTCTCCACCTCCTTCTTGGTGATGGTGGAGCGAACCCAGTTGGTAGCAGAAGACTTGGCCATAGCGCTCTTGGTGGCCAGATGTTTCACGCGCATCCAGCACAAAAGTGCGCTTGGGGGCTCCGCAAGAGAGGAAGAGGCAGAGGAGATCAGCAATGGAGGCGGCGGAGGTAACGAGCTGGTAAACAGTACGATTCCCCACTATGCCATTTATATATCTTCTGGGAGAAAAAGCGTGGGCTGAGACGTGGCGCAAAGATCGGAAACGTCAGCCCACCAACGGTCAAAAATCGTGCAGCCCACTAAACGGTCAAAAAATCGTGGAAGTTACAGTGTTACCCATACAACGGTTCGCACTGAGGAAGAGTTACGTCTTCGTTGACGTCATAAAATATATATGTGAAGGAAACAGGATGGCGCCGACGAATGCTGAATTTATAAAAAGGATCATCTATGAAGGATTTCTGGTTATAGCCTTGAAGGCTGTTACTTTCAAAAAAGTCGAATGGAACTCTTCATTAAAGTACTGGACTAGTACTCGATGACAAGGTGTTCTTGAAAGTATCTCGAGTAGAAGAACCTCGAAGTTGAAGTGTTTCGAGTTGAAGTATGACGAGTCACATTATCTCTTGAGCCTATACTCGAAAAACCCTTTTTTCGACTATAGCCTCGGGGGCTACTCCCATCGGGAGCGCTGAGCGCGCACCCGACGATATTCATTGGTAAAGCATTGGAGATTGGAGAAGTGTTACTCCCATCGGGAGCGAGTTTTATGGTTGTAGAAACCCGAAATATTTTCAGTCAAAATTTGACTGCGACATAAGATTCTCGAGTTGCGTTATCGCAACGAAACTCGAATGCCGTGACTTGTCACGAAGGTAAGACCCCGGGATCCGTCCTGTGTGGCCTGGTATACGCACATGGATGCGCTCTGCTGGTATGTATCCGTGTCTACGACGCGAAGAAAATCCTGGTGGACGCACTGGGTACCCTGAGAACCACTGGGATTCATTCTTTGTAAGTCCTAAATGCGGCAAAAGAGTGGGTTTGACCGGTATCCCGAATTCAAGTCCAAGGGGATTGAATTTGAAGTAGGTGACAAGTATCTGTTCCGGCAGTTAACTGGCCTCTTGATCCGTCAGAGTTGTCAGGCTTGTTCATCAAAACCCCTTGCAAGCAAATTACCATGAAACATAAGTCGAAAGACCAAGTCGAAGATTTGAAGACATGAAGAAGATGAAGAGTTGATCAAAGTCGAAGATTTAAAGATTAGAGATTCAACCTGAATCTACAATTCTGGTAGAATCTCAGGGGCTACTGACAAGGGTATAGCTAATAGAGCCCGTTAGTTGTGTACCCCTGAGGCCCGTTTGGCTAGGCCCAATTGTAATGATAGTCGAATACGAGTTATTACCGTATGTCGATATTTGTAATCTGTATCGGACCCTACCCGATCCTCGAGACCTGGCCACCTATATATAGGGGCCAGGAGAGGACAGTGGGGGCCAGATTGAAAGCAAGCCAGGTTGAACACCCAAGTTTACTTTCGATACACACCTATTTCGACTAACTTTACCTTCGAGTTCATCCGGCGCCCTATCTCCCCGATCCTAAGTCCTTCATCTAGGACATTTGTCGAGTTAACCCTCGTCACCCATAGTGGACATTCGACGGTGCATCTCAAAATAAAAAAGCTAAACAAATGGTAAATAAAAGAGATGTCGAGGTGTTCATTGTCTGCTTGTCCTGTCATTTTGATGTGGGCTTGTTCCATGTCATCGGGCACGGAGGTACCCCATTGGCGGTTCTTGATGATACGCATATACTTACAATGACAAGAGCCTTGCTTGGGACTCTAAGTAAAGTAGCATGAGGTTTGGATACTCATATTCACGGGACACGAGGTTTTCAACTTATGATTTGTCAAGCATATGCATCATAATTGTTCTCGCATTAACTTTAACCATTCAAGATGCTTATGATGGGGGCAATCAGAGCTCAAAGCCGGTAAGTACCATAATTTTTTAGGTTATAAAACTTGCAATCACTGCTTCCCTCCGCGAAGGGCCTTTCTTTTACTTTTATGTTGAGTCACCACCTTCTATCTTTATGCACCATTAAGAGAGCATAGTTGTCATTCTTAGTATAATGAGCATTGTCCGAAAGTTTTCATTGATTGATTCATATTGTTGGTATCACTTGTTCTCAAATTATTTGTATCTAGTCGCCCTCTTAAACTTGAAGGTGTCCTATGCATTTATGTTTTGCTCTCTATGAAGGACAAGCTGAAAACCATTTGTATGTTTTTCCTTATGATTTGAACACATGTTTGACTTTCATTGTTTCATTTTCATGATCTTTTGTTTGTGTTCCTTTTCATGTTATAACATGGTTGCTAAGTTTATATTGTCAAGACTATATCTTTCATGCCCATGTTTTAAGTTCTTTTGATCCCAGCTCACAATGCTTACATAGATGATCAAGATTTTGTAGGTGCATGTCACCTCAAAAATTATTTCTTTTGTTATCACTTACCTACTCGAGGACAAGCAGGAGTTAAGCTTGGGGATGCTGATACGTCTCCAATGTATCCATAATTTTTGATGCTCTATGCTTGTTTTTACACAATTTGCCTAATGTTTCGTTACACTTCGTGGCACTTTTATGCATTTTCCAGAACTAACCTATTAACAAGTCGCCACAGTGCTAGTTCCCTATTTTTTGCTGTTTTTGTGTTTCAGAAAAGCTACACAGGAAATATTCTCGGAATTGGACGAAACAAAGGCCAAACATCCAGAAATCCACCAGAGCTTCCAGATAACTGAAGAAGAGACGGAGTGGGGCCACAAGGGCCCCACACACCAGGGCAGCGCGGTCCAGCCCCTGGCCGCGCCCCCTATGTGTGAGGACGCCTCGGTCCACTTCTGACGATGCCCCTTCGCCTATAAAGATCCCCCGACGGGAAAAACCTAAGTACCCGATCAACTTTCCAGAAACACATCGCGATCCGCCGCCGTCGTCGACCCGAGATCGGGAGGGTCCAGAAGCTCATCCCGGCACCCTGCCGGAGAGTGGAATCACCACCGGAGTCTTCTTCATCGCCATGCTTGCCTCCGGAGCGATGAGTGAGTAGTCTACCTTGGACTATGGGTCCATAGCCGTAGCTAGATGGTTGTCCTCTCCACCATGTGCTTCATGTTTCGATCTCATGAGCTGCCCTACATGATTGAGATCACCGTTATGTAATTCTACATGTTTGGTTTGTTGGGATCCGATGAATATTGGTGTTATGATTGAGTTGCTATACTGAAATATATCTTATGTTATCTCTATGTTGTTTATGATCTTGCATGCTCTCCGTTGTTAGTAGCTATCTTGGCCGAGTAGTTGCTAGTGACTCCAAGAGGGGGTATTTATGCTCGATAGTGAGTTCATGCCTCTATTTAATCCGGGGGAGTGACAGAAACCTCTAAGGTTGTAGATGTGTTGTTGCCACTAGGGAGAAAGCAACATTCATATGCTCGAGGGCATATGCTTTGTTTACATTACACACTTTGCTTAATGCAATTATCTGTTGTTCGCAACTTAATACTCATGGGGTGTTCGGATGATATCCCCGAGAGTGGATTATTAGTCATAGATGCAGTTGGATGGCGGTCTATGTATTTTGTTGTAATGCCCAGAGTAAATCGCATAGTGATCTTCTTGACATATCACGTTATCTTTATTCTATCAATTGCCCAACTGTAATTTGTTTACCCAGCATGTGCTATTTATCTTATGGAGAGACACCACTAGTGAACTGTGGACCCCGGTCCTATTTCCATCATATTGCTATCACCTGTTTACTTTACTCGCACTGTTTAATTTACTCGCATACTTTTATTGTTTTCCACTCGATACGCTCATACCCTTTGTTTCAAGCAAACCGGTGAGATTGATAACCTCATCGCAAGTTGGGAACAAAGTACTTGGTTGTGTTGTGTGCAGGTTCCATGTTGCTGCTTGCAAAGCAAAGCTTGGACGAGGCGCCTTATAAATTGTCCGGAGCTTTCGCGAAGCTTGCAAGCATCACCTTCAGTCGTTTGTCTCTCCTCTCCTGATCGATAAACTTTGGTTTCTAACTGAGGGAAAAACTTGCTGCTGTGCTCAAAACGCCTTCCTCTTGGGGTTGCCAACTGCCTGGCTATAATCATCATCAACTACAAGACAACCATCAAGTAGCAACGTGGAACCTGCACACAACACAACCAAATACTTTGTTCCCAACTTACGATGAGGTTGTCAATCTCACCGGTTTGCTTGAAACAAAGGAATGAGCGTATCGAGTGAAACGCAATAGTAGTATGCGAGTAAAGTAAACAGTGCGAGTAAAGTAAACAGGTGATAGCAATATAAAGGAAATAGGACCGGGGTCCACAGTTCACTAGTAGTGTCTCTCTATAAGATAAAATAACACATGCTGGGTAAACAAATTACAGTTGTGCAATTGATAGAATAAAGACAACGTGCATATGTCGAGAGGATCACTATGAGATTTACTCTGGGCATTACAACAAGATACATAGACCGTTATCCAACTGCATCTATGACTAATAATCCACTTGTGGCGAGTCAATCCGAGAACTCCACAAGTATTAAGTTGCGAACAACAGATAACTGCATTAAGCAAAGTGTGTAATGTAAACAAAGCATATGCCCTTGAGCATATGAATGTTGTTTTCTCCCTAGTGGCAACAGCACATCTACAACCTTAGAGGTTTCTGTCACTCCCCCAGATTAAATAGAGGCATGAACCCAACTATCGAGCATAAATACCCCCTCTTGGAGTCACTAGCAACTACTCGACCAAGATAGCTACTAACAACGGAGAGCATGCAAGATCATAAACAACATAGAGATAACATAAGATAATATTCAGCACATCAACTTAATCATAACACCAATATTCATCGGATCCCAACAAACACAACATGTAGAATTACATAACGGTGATCTCGATCATGTAAGGCAGCTCACGAGATCTAAACATGAAGCACATGGTGGAGAAGACAACCAACTAGCTACTGCTATGGACCCATAGTACAAGGTAGACTACTCAATCATCGCGCCGGAGGCAAGCATGGCGATGAAGAAGACCTCCGGTGGCGATTCCCCTCTTCGGCAGGATGCCGGGAAGAGCTTCTGGACCCTCCTGATCTCGGGTCGACGACGGCGGCAAATCGCGATGTATTCTGGAAAAGTGATCGGGTTTAGGTTTTTCCCGTCGGGGGGTCTTTATAGGCGAAGGAGCGGCGCCAGAGGTGGGCCAGGGTGGCCTCACCACCAGGGGCGTGGGCCAGGGGAAGGCCGCACCGCCCTATGGTGTGGCCGCCCTGTGGCCCTTCTCCGTCTCCTCTTCGGTTCTCTGGAAGCTTCGGTGATTTTCCGGATGTTTGGCTTTTGTTTCGTCCAATTCCAAGAATATTTCCTGTGTAACTTTTCTGAAACACAAAAATAACAGAAAACAGGGAACTGGCACTGTGGTATCTTGTTAATAGGTTAGTTCCGGAAAATGCATAAAAATGCCACAAAGTGTAACAAAACACTAAGCAAATGGTGTAAAAACAAGCATGGAGCATAAAAAATTATAGATACGTTAGAGACGTATCACGCACCGACACACACAAGAGATTAGAAACCATTGCGATTTGAGTTCTCTGTATTTTCTCACTGGCTATATATACTAGTTACATCTGAACTATAGAGGGGAGACAAAGATAGTCATTTGAATTACCTCCAACATGCCAAAGATTTGCAATGGAATAACTCTAAATCCTAAAGAGAAGGACTGGAGCGGTTGTACTACCGGCAGGACTATTCAGAACTAAATTCTGAATGCAAAACTAATTAACATGTAGTAAAATTAGAATCAAACCCACCATGTCTATGCTTATAAACAATAAATGCAGAAACCTTACTGTTAGATGAAAACTGTAACCAAGGAATATGTAAATCTACTCCAACATGACAAAATCTGAATAGGAATATACATAAATAAATTAGGGAATCAACCATTGTCACCATGCCCATTTTTTGCTTCTCATATCCAAAAAAGGGAACAATACACAGGGATGATGGAGTTAGTTTTGAGATTTGTTTTGGAGGTGGAGAATGGGGATTTACCTTACCAAGGTCTACGGATCTGGTTCCTAGCAGCTAGGTCCCCTTGTTCCAGCTTCTTTGAGGAATTCCTCGTGGCCTTGATCTCGGACTGAGATAGGAGGCGAGCAGCTCAAGGAGTCAAGGACGAAACCCACCAAGGCCTTGACGACGACGGGAATATGGTGGATGGGATCCTACAGACAAGCAGAGAAAATGAGGGTAAGAGCTCGCATGTGGATCTGGTGCTCCATCTTCTCTAGGTCGCTGCTTCTCTGGAGGTTTGCTGGAGGCCCGTTGAGGAGGAGGAGGCGGCGCTGTAGGGAGCCGGTGGAGAAGAAGAGGAGAGGAGTCAGTGCTGCAGTTCGAGAACATGAACGAAGAGACCACAAAGAGAAAGAAGAAAGAGTTAGCGAGTCGGTTCGGCTCAAGTCAGTTCCCACGAGCACAAACTCACACAGTGGAAAAAAGGCAATATCACGCTGACACGTACGACTAACACCAACGATTACAATTGGCACAACCACAACTCGTTGTTTCCAGGGAGCTTAGAGCTCTTGAAAGATATCACCAATATGAAGATCGTAATACTTAATAGCATTATGCTATTAACCCTAGATGAAAGTCATATTTAAATAATACTTGTGTAAAGTTTTGTTGCACTTTCTTATAAATAAATAAATTTAAGCTACCACTCAGTAGGAGAAAACGAGGAGGATAGAATACGTACAAGCATATGATAAATATGTGATCGCTAGGGTTATATTCATATATAAACATGGTCATTTGGCTACTAATTGAATACCTGAGCTGATTTTGGGCAAACTAAATTGAATTATCCAAATTGAGAAGGTCAGATAATCCACAAAAAATGGTGGATAATCTGTATCCGTCGGATAATAGCAATATCATATCCGCTACCATATTTGTCAGATATCCGCATGAACAAAATCTGTATCCACGTCCATATCCGTCGGATTGGAACAATTGCATACCATATCCTTCAAAACGGATACGGATTCAGAGCAAAAAATATCCATACCATTTACACACCTAGTTACATTCTACTATTCAATTCCATAACCAAACACAAAATTAAACCATCTCGTTCTAACTATTTGTCCCAACCAAACATGAGGATAGAACAATTCCATTAAACTATAATGGAGCCATTTCATTTTACTTCATCCTAAAACTAAAACACACTCTAAGTCACTGGCCACATGGTTTGGACTTGAATCATGCACAGTGTTGTACTACCTCGGATCCGAAATATAAGCCCTTTCCGAAAGTTAACAAACAGATGGTCTGTCTATAGCTGAATTCTACATACTTTTCAAGAAAATCATTGTTGTAGAACACATACTGAATGATTTTCCGTATTTAGTTTATTCTGGTTGGTTACTACAATAGCTTTTGTTTGACAACACGTGTTCTATATGGAATACTCCCTGGTGCAACTCCTGGAACAACATTTATGAATCCTTGATTATACAACCCAGTAGCTTTCATTACCCGGCCCTTGTTAAGGACCTTTGGTTGCCAGGAATAATCAGCTTATTGAAACTCTCTTCACAGAACCTATGGCCCATGATATAAAGCAGACTCCTATCATTAACTCTGAAGATCAAGATCTTCTTTGCTGGAAACCAACATCCAATGGTAAATGTTCTTCAAAATTTTCTTATTTTACTTGTTTACAGTAAATGTATGATGCAGGAGAACCAAAGCCAAGACAAGTCTCACAACAAACGAAATGGATTCCTAAGCAGGTATGGAAAAATAAATCAATCATTCCTCGAATCAAAGCTTTTGCTTGGCGTTTTCTTAGCAGGGCAATCCCAACAGGAGCAAGAGCATGGAAATACTCGCAACACATAAGCAAATACTGCTGCAGGTGTGGCCTTGATGAAGATGGTATACATCTTTTCTTTACCTGTCCTTTTGTCAAGATTGCTTGGTTCTCTTCACCATGGTTTATCCGCACTGATATGATCATTCAAAACTGTGACTCCCTATTACAAATAATTCTAAATTTGCTTAATCATAATCATCCACATGCCACCTTGAATAACATCTTCACCTTCATGTGGTGTATATGGAAGTCTAGGAATGAACAATTTTTTGATACTCCCTCCGATCCATAATACTCTTTGCTAATATAGATGTATCTAGACATATTTTAGTGGTAGATACATCCATATTAGCAAAGA
Organism: Dactylis glomerata; assembly: GCA_007115705.1. Classification (NCBI taxonomy): domain Eukaryota; kingdom Viridiplantae; phylum Streptophyta; class Magnoliopsida; order Poales; family Poaceae; genus Dactylis; species Dactylis glomerata. The sequence goes on from QXEO01000082.1 coordinate 594,275, forward strand.
GTAATATGGGTCGGAGGGAGTAGAAAAAAAGGAGAGCCATATCAAAATGCACAAGCTTTACATAACAACCTTGAAACTACTATCCATGCTGCTTCAATGCAGTAAACCAAGACTTGGCCACCGAGAAGAAAGGCCAACTCCAGAATCAAGATGCCACTATTAGTACTGATAATTTTTTTGCGGAAACAACTATTTACTCATATGCCTCATGGAAATGCAAAAGAATTCCAGGAGCTACGGGATGTTTGGGTACAGGATTGGGAGTCTATGCAACTTACAAGAAAGATGACCATCAATTTCACATAATGATCCAAGCATCTACTTCTCTCACCTCATCAGTCTTTGAAGCTGAAGCGCAGGCCCTTTCATTTGCAGCAAAGATTGCAAATCTGCTCAACATAGATAGGCCAACTTTTTTAACTGATAATCAGGTGCTGGCCAAAGTTGCTGCAAGCAGAAGACTAGACAATCCACTCCTTAACTGGGAGAGCAGGAACACCCTTGCTACTTTCTTCCAAGATTCAACGGCTATCCAACAGGTGTATCATATTAGAAGGAATTCTAATGAAGTTGCCCACAACTGTGCAAATCAGGAACTTAGGCGTAGCTAGAGTCAACCTATCTTTAGTTGCTTACATTCAGCTCATTCCTCTCTTCTTTGGTGTTGGCGCTGGTGTTGGCTCAGCCATAGTCCAATCATCATAATTCTGGCTTATTTTAGCCATTAATTCTTCAGCTTCACTTGGAGTCCTTTTCCTAAAAACACCACCAGCACAACTATCCAAGTATGTCTTAGATTCAACAGTTAGTCCATTATAAAATATATCAAGGAGTTTATTTTTAGGCAATGGCTCTCTAGGCAGTACTCTGATTAAAGAGCAAAACCTTCCCCATGATTCAGGCAGTTTTTCTCCTTTTACCTGCTCAAAGTCAGAGATTTTCTGCAAAGCAGCATGTTGAGCACTAGCAGGAAAATATTTCTGAAAGAAAGCGTTAACCAAAGCAATAGGACTATCAATAGATCCAGGAGACAAATTATTAAACCAAGCTTTAGCTGCGCTTTTTAATGAAAAAGGGAAAATCTTAGCAACAAAGTAAGTACGCAGCTTAGTATCATCAGAAAACAAATTACTCAAAGAAGAAAGCTCATTTCATGTGCTCCATAGCACTCTTATTTTCAGTACCACAAAAGGCTCTTTCTCAACAATATATATGTAAGATAAATCCAAAGAGAAATCATAATCCTTATCACTAATATTTATGAGAGAAGCAGCAAATTTAGCATCAGGAGATAACTTATATCTAACAGCACGTCTTGCAAGAAGATCTCTAATAGCGCCAGCATCACTAGTAGCATGAAATTCATCAATAAAATCATCATCTAGCTCAATATAAGCATCATCAAAACCATCACTAGGGTGTTCCCTAGACTCAGGTGAACTAACAGGTGTAACAGTAGCGTTCCCCATTTGCTTAGTTCTAGCAATTGTAGCCTCTAAAAAGGAACCTAACGAACAACTCTCATCAAGCACAGTAGAAGCATCATCAAAACTATCGGTAGCATTTTGAAACTCATCAGAAGAAGTAGCATGTGCATGCGGTGGTGTAAGCAGCTTACTCATAACAGATGGCGAACCAAGAGCAACAGAGGTGCTCAGAGTCGTACCTCTTATTGTAGTGGATGGCAATATAGGAAACTTTCCATCATGAGGTTTACCCATGATGAATGGATTGCAGTGAACAATATAAATTTCAAGTGAACTTACAAATAAAGCTATGCTCCCCAGCAACGGCGTCAGAAAATAGTCTTGATGACCCACAAGTATAGGGGATCGCAATAGTCTTCGAGGGAAGTAAAACCCAAATTTATTGATTCGACACAAGGGGAGCCAAAGGATATTTATAAGCCTTAACAGATGAGTTATCAATTCAGCTGCACCTGGAAATAGACTTGTTCATAGTGGTTTATCAGTAGCAACAGTTTTATAGTGGTGACAGTAGTAAAATAGTAGCAACAATAATAAAGTAAAGACGGTAATAATAGTAGTAGTAAACAGTAGGATTAAATACTGTAGGCATAGGGATGGATGAACGGGCGTTGCATGGACAAGATAATTCATGTAATAATCAAGACATGAGTAATTGCAGATAAATAATGATAAAGTATCCTAATACTAAACAACCATAGGCATGTATTCCGTATATAGTTGTGCATGCTCGCAATGAGAAACTTGCACGACATCTTCTGTCCTACCAGCCTGTTTGCAGCAGGGCCTTAAGGGAATCTACTGGTAATTAAGGTATTCCTTTTAATAAAGTACCGGAGCAAAGCATTAACACTCGGTGAACACATGTGATCCTCACATCACAGCCATCCCCTCCGGTTATCCCAATTGCTGTCACTTTGGGGCCTCGGGTTCCGGACAACGATATGTGCATACAACTTGCAGGTAAGATCATAGACAACAACTATTGATATGTCTCCAACGTATCTATAATTTTTTATGCTCCATGCTTGTTTTTTACACCATTTGCCTTGTGTTTCGTTACACTTCGTGGCGTTTTTATGCGATTTCCGGAACTAACCTATTGACAAGATGCCACAGTGCCAGTTCCCTGTTTTCTGTTGTTTTTGTGTTTCAGAAAAGCTACACGGGAAATATTCTCAGAATTGGACGAAACAAGTTCCAGAAGTCTTATTTTTCCTGGAAGCTTCCCGAAGACCGAAAGAGAGCCGGAGGGGGGCCAGAGGCCGCCCTCACACATAGGTGGCGCGACCCAGGCCCTGGCCGCGCCACCCTGGTGTGAGGAGCCCCTGGCTGCCCTCTGATGACGTCCCTTCGCCTATATAAAGCCTCGGGATGGAAAACCCTAGAGGAGTCGGCGAAATTTCTAGAACAGTTTCGTAGCTCCGCCGCCGCCGTCGACGAATTTCGGGGGACAGAAGTCTCTGTTCCGGCACCCTGCCGGGACGGGGAAGTGCCCCCGGAGCCAACTCCATCGGTCTCCATCGCCGTCTCCGCCGTCTCCATCGACCTCACCGCCATCTCCATCAACCTTGCTGTCTCCTATGATGAGGAGGGAGTAGTTCATCCCCAGGGCTGAGGGCTCTACCGATAGCTATGTGGTTCACCTCTCTCTCCCATGATGTGATATTTATGTGATCGTGAGCTTTGTATCATGTTGAACAAGTAGATGTTATTATTCAGATATTATGTGTACTCTAGTGATGTTATTAAAGTAATCTATTCCTCCTGCCATGGTGTAACGGTGACAGTGCGTGCATCATGGTGGTACTTGGTCTAGGCTACGATTGTGATCTTTTATGGATTATGAGAATAATTATCGCTATGATAGTATTGAAGTGATCTATTCCTCCTTTCATGGTGTAATGTTGACAGTGTGTGCACCGTGTTAGTACTTGGTCTAAGTTGCAATAATATCTATCTTGAGTTGTGATCTGATTTGGATATCTCTATGTGACAAGGGTATAGTTAATAGAGCCCGTTAGTTGAGTACCCCTAAGGCCCGTATAGCTAGGCCCAATTGTAATAATAGTCAAATACGAGTCTTTACCGCATATCGATATTGTAATCTGTATCGGACCCTACCCGATCCTCGAGACCTGGCCATCTATATATAGGGGCCAGGAGGGGACGGTGTAGGGCAGATTGAAAGCAAGCCAGGTTGAACACCCAAGTTTACTTTCGACACACACCTATTTCGACTAACGTTACCTTCGAGTTCATCCGACGCCCTATCTCCCCGATCCTAAGTCCTTCATCTAGGACATTTGCCGAGTTAACCCTCGTCAATTGGCGCCGACCATGGGGATCTTGGGCGTTGGAATCATGAATTCGGCGGCTTTTTCGCTTTTAGCCAACAACAGTACAGAAATCGACGAAAATCAAGAGATGGAGTTGACAATCGGAAGCTTAAACATCCTCATCGGACCGTCGGGTTCATCTCGCCTCTCAGATCCGACGAAACAAGATCTGTCGGCAAGTGAGCTCAAGACAACAGCAGTAATGGAATATTCCGAAGGCTCTTCCAGCGAGGTAAACTCGCCGGTCAGCCCAGAGGAAGTGCAAAAAGGAAAGATCGCAGAGGACAACGGAGAAAAGGGAAATTTTGACGTAGGAGTCCAACTCGAAGATATCACGATGTACCTCGACGATATTGCGAACAAGTCAACAGATACATGGAAGACAGGATTAGAGCTTTCTGAGGATAGTAACTCGATCTTCTCAAGCTTTAAGGGTAACATCGGCAAACAATGCCAGGTGCTCGCCATTGTAGGAGATAACTCAGAAGAATTCAACGAAAACGACAATCCAGTACTAAACCCAGCAAATATCGACAGAGGAGCAAATCACCTAGCAGAAGGGCAAACACCAGAATCCCTCGCAAGCAGGGAAAAAATTCGACTATCAGTCGACGAATGGAGGATAATAAGAGAAGCCGTAGAACACGACACGCCAATACCATCAAATTCCAGCAAAAACCTGCTTTTAGGGTATCACTACGCCCTAAGGCAGCAGGCCAAGCAATTAGCAAAGGAGAAAACAGAGATACAAAGAAGAAAAGATTCAGCCATTGCAGCTAGCGAAGCTGCTCGAAAAACACGAAGCGACGCATCATACAACAACACAAGGAAAAATCGTCGACATGGTTCAAGGTACGATAACCTCGAGTACTCCGACAGGCAAAGTATTTCTAAAAACCTCGATTCGTCCTTCCTATCGGTCGACGAGCAGGGAAACATCCTACCGAAAACTCCTGAAGCAGCACTAGTGGCAGCACAAGCATATCTACTTACAACTCGACCAAGTCCAGGAGATCCTAGAGAACATATGCATAGAGCAGCACTGAACGGACTCAACATGGTGGGCCACAAGCTATCAGCAAAAGGAGAAGAAGTATATAACCACAAGGAAGTGCACAAAGCAAGGTCACCTCGCCGTCACAATAGTCCTCGGCGCAGAAGCAGCAAGCACCGATCTCGCTCGCCATCACCAAAGCAGCACGGTGGAACTCGAAGATCACGGTCCCCAAATGAAAAACGCGACTATGAAGATGACGAAAAAGAGATGGGGGCATCATGCTTTACCCGCAGGGTTCGCACCACTCCAGTTCCTAAGGGATTCAAGCTACCTCATGATCAGCAAAAATACAATGGATCACAGGAACCACAATCATGGCTCGCAGATTACTTACAAGCAGTTCAAATATTAGGAGGAACCAAAGAAACAGCAATGCAAAGTTTGCAACTACACCTCACCGGCGCAGCAAGGTCATGGTTGAGCAAACTAGAGAAAGAATCTATTGGAAGCTGGGAAGACCTCACAAAGCAATTTACAAGCAACTTCAGGTCGACATACAAACGACCAGCATCAATAGAAGAAGTCAAAGCATGTGTGCAACAACGCGACGAACCACTGCGGGCATACATCCAAAGATGGAGCCTTATCAAAAATTCAGCAGTCGAAGTTTCAGACGAAAGAGCAATAGATGCGTTCATCATTGGATTAAGACGAAGAGACCTAGTCGAGGAGATGGGTAGAATCAAGCCGAAAACAGTGTCAGACCTCATGGACACAGCAAACAGATTCGCAGATGGAGAAGATGCGTGCAACAACAAAAGGACGCGATCTCCAGAAGATGATACAAGAAATAGATATGGAAGTCAAAGAAGACGGTCCAGAAATTTTGACAACTATGGCCCTCATAGCCAAGTCGCCGCAGGGTACAAAGACAACAGCTATCAAGGAAGTGATCGATGAAGTTCAGGATATCGAAGTTACGGAAAAGAGGACTATAAAAAATTCCCCGTAAGAGAATCCAGAGAATACAACCCCTCGCCAGAAGACATGCTCAATGGACCTTGTCATATACACTCAGCGTTCGTCGATGGGAAGCGAGTATCAAGGCATGCAATGAAAGATTGCACAACATTCTTAAAACTTCAAGAGGCGGCAGCAAACAAGCAAATCGAAGCAAGGCGACAAGGATTCGAAGGAAGCAACAACCCTCCGGCAAAGCAGCAAGGAAACAATGGAGCTCCTCAAGGACAAGACCAGCAAAATCAGGGACACGACGACGACGAAGGGTATGTTCCATCAAAAGGACACATCACAGCAATGATACAACCTGTACCCAAGTCGAACAAAGAAGAGAAGAGCATAACTTGACAAGTCAACCTAGCAGTCATATCACCTCCAGCTACAACGGAGTATCTGCACTGGTCAGAACAACCAATAGAGTTCAACAGAGAAGATCACCCTATAACAGTACCTCGGCCGGGAAACGCGCCTTTGGTACTCAAAGCTCAAATCGGCGCGTATGATGTCGACAGAATATTCATGGATGCAGGGAGTGGAATTAACCTGATATACGCGAAAACACTCCGAGCAATGCACATATCACTAGAGTTCCTGAAGCCAACAGATTGTTCCTTCCATGGAATCGTGCCAGGAAGTGCCAATTACCCATTGGGTCGAATAGCACTCAACGTTTGCTTCGGCAACCGACAAAACTACAGAAGAGAAAAGCTAGATTTTGAAGTTATGGACTGGCCATCTCAATATCACGCGATCCTCGGACGACCCGCGTTTTCGCGATTCATGGCAGTACCTCACTATACATATCTGGTACTTAAGATGCCAGGACCAAGAGGAATAATTACAGTGAAAGGAAGTTTTGAAGTTTCAGATCTCTGCGACAGGGAGTTCCACAAAATGGCGCAAAACTTCAGCATGATAGCCAACTACGCAGAGAAGGCGAAAAGCATGACAACAGAAGGCGTCAAACCACTCGAAGGACACGCTGCGGAGCCAGAGATGAAGAAACCGCGAATAGGAGCATCAGAAGAGGACAAAAATACAGGAGAAGAGGAGAAAGCTACAATAGCATAAGCATCAAAAGCACAATAGAGTAGAAGAATAAGGCTATAAAAGCCACGAGTTATACCAGGGGCAATGCCCTCTAGATCCAGAACACGGGCCATAGGCCGGATCTCTTGGGTCACCTCATGTATCTTACATTGCAAATATAATGAAGACAAAACGTTCCTCATATTCGAGTTTACGAGTCTTTCAAAGAAAAAATGCGGCAAACGCACGAGTCATACAATAACGCTCTGAGAACAAATTTTCGTCATAAAGTCACGAAATACAATACTCTCGCGTTACACACACACAAAAGTATATTACAACATCGGGTTGTCAGAATCATCTACACCTAAAGGGTCTAAGTAGTGAAACTCGCGGAAAAATGCGGAGTCTTCTTGCAACAACCTGGCTATAATTCGTCGGGCAGGCTGCAAGGTACTCCCTAAGTGTACTCGAAGGCTTGCCCCACCAGGAGGATAGCTCAGCGACATAGAACTATAATTGAGTCTTGACTGCCACTTGCGTATCCATCCAAGAGCAAAGTTGGCACCCGCTACTAGGTTCAGTTCTATCAACCGATGGACTCGCTGGCTGGATTTAAAAACATCAAGGAGCAATGGAAAAGTAGAAGGCAGAGGATTGCGAGGAAGCATCACCGAGTGCATAGTTACGAGAGCTCTCCTACAGCCATCCACTGCCTCGCCAATATGCTGGGCACGGTCCTGAAGCAGTACAATAGCGCTTCGGCGTCGAGGATCAGACCATAAATTTTCAACACCTGCGAACATCTTTTCCAGAGCTGCACTTCGTTCGGTAACCCGACGATCTTCAGCAGCGAAGTCCAAGCAAGTGCCTATAAGGGCAAAGGATATCACAAAAGTAACAGTACAAAGAGAAGAAAATAAGTCGAGAGGAAGCTCACATCGCAACATTTCACAGGCGGATTCGACGATACCAAGAATGAAAGAGTTGCATTCTTCGTGATGCAAAATATTTGCCGTCAAGCTGGACACTTCATCACTAAGAATCGACACTTGCTTCGTCAGAGCAGAAGTTTTGCTAGCCTTATCAAATGCCATCTGAGCTTGGCGTTTGGCTGAAGTCAAGCGAACCTCAAGGTCAGAAATCCTTGCCGAATATTCTGTGCACTGATTGCATCGACTAGGAGTCGACGAAGTCTGAGAACCAAACACACGGGTAGAAGAAGGAGCAGGACCGTGAGTCAAAGGATCATTGGCGCACATCGACTGCAAGCCAAAGGGGAAAGAAAGGAGAAACATTTCAGAGAGACAGCATAGTACTTCATACGCCAGAAATATATTTACATAAGTGCAACACCCTATGACTAAGGTTCTCGGGTTGCACCCAACTAAAGTTTTTGCATCCAAAAGGAGAAAACTAAAAGCTACAAAGAAAGCCGAGTCTACGCCACCTCAGCATTGTGTTCCGTGGCAGAAGAGGGCATGACAATTTCCTCGCCGGAAGTCGACGGTGGCACTGGACCTTCCGTTGCTGGAGATGGTGCGGCAGGCACCGCAGAGGCTGCCGAAGGGGAAATAGTTGTCAACAACGCAGGCGCCAACTTCTTCGCCTTCTCAAAGAAAGCCTTCATCTCATCCCGGGTGTGTCCATGAGGGGAGCTAACCCTCTCCCAGTTGAAATTAGTACCGTGCGCAAGAGAAAGTGCAATAGCACCCTCGGCGCCACGCTTAATTGAAAGTCCCTTCAGCTGGAGAGTAGGGTCTTCAGTTGTGTCGAAGGACTTGGCAAGTTCACTCAAGTTGTCCTTCGGAACTGCTGCCCTTTTCTTCGGCCATAACCCGACAAAGAGTCGTGAAAGGACGCGGCTAACTAACTCGAAAGTTTCCTGGATAGATATCCAGTTTTCCTCGAGTAAGTTAACCGCAGTCATTAGAGGGTCACCGTCCGGTTGCAGGGCCGATGGAGATACCCCAGTAAAACCTGCACGACACAAAGGAGGTAGAAAAGAAAAGAAGGAGGAGGATGTCAACACAAGCAGCAGTGCAATAGAAGTCGAAAATAGGAGACAAGGCGAAACACTTACTTTCAGCAGCAGTGGATATTGTGTGGAGACGCTCCGCCACGGCTTGCTCTCGCTGGGCATGATCCTTGTTGGCATCAGCTAAAGTTTTTTCAGCTTTCTTCGCCTTACCAAGCGCAGATTTCTGCGACTTCTCAGCATTTGCTTTGGCAGTAGCCGCAGCATCGTAAGCTTTCTCAGAAGCACGGAGCTCTGCTTCCAGCGACGCAATCCGGGCATTGGCTGTGGCTAGAGCAGCTAAAATGGAAGAAGAAAGGGAGTCAGAAAAATAGCACAAGATATGCAAGGAGGAAAAACCATGAATGGATGTCGAACATACCTTCGGAAGCTTTCGCAACCTTTAGGTACTCAGCACATTCAGTGCCCAGGGCGATGAATCTCTTCAATAATGCCTGAGAAAAGGAGTGTGTAAGAGCAGAAGTGCATGAAAGGAAAGCAAGTAAAAAAGAATTGCTCACATCGTCAGAAGAAACCGTAGACGCATGGGCTTCTAGAGAAACTTTGGGTTCTTTGGCCTTCTTTGAGCGTTTGGGGTATCGGGCTTGAGGAACCTTCTTCACAGAAGACCTGGTAGCCCTCGGCGCAACATCTGGCTCAATAGGCTCATTAGTGGCCGCAGGAGAAGTGGGGGGAGCAGCTGTCGCATATACTGGTGGCTCTTCATCATCACTGCATGAAGAATATAAATTATGGAAACAAGGCAAGAACAATGCAATTGAAGAACTCGAATAAAATACTTACGATGCTAGCATGTCGAAGTACTCCATATCTTTTGCAAGAATGGGGGCTTTACCAGCTGCTGCAGAACTTGATGAAGCAATTTCGTCGACACGCTTCCTTTTCTTGTCGACATTAACATCTTCAGCAAGTGCAGGAGGAGGCGATGTCGACGAGCTAGTTTCCTCTTCTGATTCTTCGACATCATCTCCGTCCTGACTTTCGTCAGTCTCGGGGGCTTCAGATGCAGGAGAGGCTAGATCAGCCGGTAGGGGCCCTGCCTCTAGAAGAGGAGGACGAGAGACAAGGAATTGGTGACCCTGCATATAAATAAGTCAGCAGAATGCAAAGGCACAGAATAATGCAAATTGAATCAAAGCAAAGTTTGACAACAAGTGAACGCGAAGATACATACCTCCGGCAGAGGGTGCATGGAGTCGAAAAAATCAGCGGTTAAATCCGCAACTGCATGTTCCTTGGTGAGCTTGGTAAGATTCCTGACTCGCTTGTCGACGTTTTCTTTCGATATCAGATCTTCAGATATGCGAGTAGGATCTTCCAAGCAGGAGTAATTCCAAAGTTTGGTAAGGCGGTGTTGTAGGGGTTGAACTCGACGTTGAATGAAAAACGCCATGAGTTGCATACCCGACAGAGCACCTCCTTGACCTCCTTTCAAAGCCTTGATGCGGGAAAGAAGAGGAAGAATTTCTTCTACTTCTGCATCTGAGGGGAGCGCATCCCACGATGCCAATTTCTTTATCTCTTGGGAAGCGTCAAAGGGAGGAAGGCCATATTCATCTTCAGGAGAGGATTTGCGGTCTTTGATATAGAACCACTTTGTCCTCCACCCTTGGACAGATGCGGCCATGGAAAATTCAAAGTATTGCGCCTCAGGGCGCACAGAAACGACGGCTCCACCCAGTTCGGGTTTCCTAACCAAAGCAACGTTGGGGCGGAGCCGAAAGATTGACCTCCAAAGAAGGAAGTGGGGCTCAATGCCCAAGAATGACTCGCAGAGGGTCACGAAACAGGCGATGTGCAGAAGGGAATTCGGTGTGAGCTGATGGAGCTGCACACCGTAGACAAATAGAAGCCCACGGAGAAACTCGTGGGCAGGAAGAGAGAAACCGCGGAGGAGGAAAGCAAGAAACATTACCCGATAACCACTCGGGGGCTTCGGGATCCGCTCAGTGCTCGGAAATTTGATGGAATCCTCGGCGGCGATGAGGCCGTCCGCCCTGGCCTTCTCCACCTCCTTCTTGGTGATGGCGGAGCGCACCCAGTTGGTGGCAGAAGTCTTGGCCATGGTGTTCTTGGTGGCCAGGTGTTTCACGCGCATCCAGTCCGAAGTGCGCTCGGGGGCTATGCACGAGAGGAGGAGACAGAGGAGATCAGCAATGGAGGCGGCGGAGAGAAAGAGCTGGTAAACAGTAAGACTCCCCACGATCCCCTTTATATATCTTCTGGGAGAAGGAACATGGGTTGAGACGTGGCGCAAAGATAGGAAACGGTAAGCCCACTAACGGTCAAAAAAATGAGAAATTTACAGTATTGCCCATGCAACGGTTCGCAATGGTACAGAATGACGTATTCATTGATATCATAAAGAAGATAATATAAGAAAGAGGAAAAGATGGCGCCGACAAGTGCAAAATAGGTGCACAAGACTATAAATGAAAGAGTTTCGATTATAGCCATGGGGGCTACTATTTTCAAAGATGGTAAATACAACTTCTATCTGAAGTGGTGGATTAGTATTCGACGACAGTATGTCCTTAAAGTATCTCGAAGTTGAAGTATCTCGAAGATGACGTATCTAGCAGTTAAAGTATCTCGAGTTGAAGTATGATGGACTACACTATATTTTGAGCCTATACTCGAAAAAAGCCTTTTTTCGACTATAGCCTCGGGGGCTACTCCCATCGGGAGCGCTGAGCGCGCACCCGACGATATTTCTTGGCAAAGCATTATAATTGGAAAAGTGCAGGAGTGTTACTCCCATCGGGAGCGAGTTTTATGGTTGAAGAAACCCGAATATTTTCAGTCAAAATTTGACTGCGACATGAGATTCTCGAGTTGCGTTATCGCAACACAACTCGAATGCCGTGACTTGTCACGAAGGTAAGACCCCGGGATCCGTCCTGTGTGGCCTGATATACGCACATGGATGCGCTCTGCTGGTATGTATCCGTGTCTACGACGCGAAGAAAATCCTGGTGGACGCACTGGGTACCCTGAGAACCACTGGGATTCATTCTTTGTAAGTCCTAAATGCGGCAGAAGAATGGGTTTGACCGGTATCCCGAATTCAAGTCCAAGGGGATTGAATTTGAAGTAGGTGACAAGTATCTGTTCCGGCAGTTAACTGACCTCTTGATCCGTCAGAGTTGTCAGGCTTGTTCATCAAGACCCCTTGCGAACAAATTATTATAAATATAAGTCGAAAGACCAAGTCGAAGATTTGAAGATAAGAAGAAGTCGAAGAATTGATCAAGTCGAAGATTTGAAGATTAGAGATTCAACCCGAATCTACAATTCTGGTAGAATTTCAGGGGCTACTGACAAGGGTATAGTTAATAGAGCCCGTTAGTTGAGTACCCCTAAGGCCCGTATAGCTAGGCCCAATTGTAATAATAGTCGAATACGAGTCTTTACCGCATATCGATATTGTAATCTGTATCGGACCCTACCCGATCCTCGAGACCTGGCCATCTATATATAGGGGCCAGGAGGGGACGGTGTAGGGCAGATTGAAAGCAAGCCAGGTTGAACACCCAAGTTTACTTTCGACACACACCTATTTTGACTAACGTTACCTTTGAGTTCATCCGACGCCCTATCTCCCCGATCCTAAGTCCTTCATCTAGGACATTTGCCGAGTTAACCCTCGTCACTATGAGTGGTGTTCGTCAAGTACTTGATGAACTTCAAGGGGTGCTTCTGTAGCCACTACGCAATGATTAGTGTTATTCAATAGGAGAGTAATTCAGAGTATCATAGTGAAGAGAAGTTGTTTATTTGTTCAATTATGTTATATTTGTTGGGAGTGTGTCCACTAGTGAAAGTATGATCCCTAGGCCTTGTTTCCAAGCATTGCACATCGTTTACTTCCTATTTTATTACATGTTTGCTCGCAGCGATATTTATTTCAAACCACATTTGCTACTTATAATCATCACTACTACTTGTATTTCACTATCTCTTCGCCGAACTAGTGCACCTATACATCTGACAAGTGTATTGGGTGTGTTGGGGACACAAGAGACTTTCTGTATCGTAATTGCAGGGTTGCTTGAGAGGGATAGCTTTGACCTCTTCCTCCCTGAGTTCGATAAACCTTGGGTTATCCACTTAAGGGAAACTTGCTGCTGTTCTACAAACCTCTGCACTTGGAGGCCCAACACTCTCTACAAGAACAGAAGCATGTGTAGACATCAAGCTCTTTTCTGGCGCCGTTGCCGGGGAGGTAAGGTAAAAGGTACTCACATCCTTTGGCTACTAAGTCTTTTAGTTGCTAGTGAGTGCTCGAAGTTATTTCCTTTAGATTCTGTAATTACATCTTTTTGTTTCTTGTTTTTATTTTCACTAGTTAGGCTTAATGGAAAACAAAGAGTTCGTTAGTCTTTTTCCTGAGTTTAGATATGAAGTGTTTGAAGAGAAAATTGAAAAACCTTTGGAGCTTAATTTGCATGCTAATAGTGTTGTTAGTATGAATGCTTTGAATACCGTTAATGCTAATGCTATAGAAAAGTCTAAGCTTGGGGAAGCTGGTTTTGTTAAGCATGATATTTTTAGTTCCCCAGCTTTAGTGGAGAAAATTTTCTCTGATGATATTTTATCTCCCCTATGTGATGTTCCTTCTTATGATGATATGTTTGAAGAATATGCTTTGCAAAATAGCTGTTCTTTAGCTTGTGATGATACTAAACCTCTAGTTTATGATGGTTATGATGATGGGTATAATATTTTTAGTTCACCTACTATTGAGGATAAAATTAGTTATGATTACAATATGCCTCATGTCTTTGATGATTATGGTGATGAGAATAATTATTCTGTTGAATCTGCTCCTACTACTATTGTTCATGTGGGAAGTATTAATCTTTTTATGCATGTGGCTCATGATAGGGATGCTTTATGTGATAGTTATATTGTTAGTTCTATTCATGATGCTACTGAAAGTTACTATGAGAGAGGGAAACATGGTTTGATGGATCTCAACAATATTGAGTTTCCCCTCTTTATGTTGCAATTCTTGAAGTTGTACTTGTTTTGCCTTCCTATGCTTTTTGCTTTGCGCTTTTATGACTTGCCTCTTTACAAGACTATTTTTCATAGGAAGTGGTTTAGATTTAAATGTGTTCCATACTTGCTTTTTGATGCTCTCTATTGCTTTAAGTTCCTATATGGCGCCTTTGCCTCAAGCTCTTATATGGCGCCCACGTGAGCATCTTTGCAAATTACTGCGCCTAGCTCAAAGGCGTTAAAGAAAAGCACTCTTGGGAGATAACCCATTGTTTATTTTCAGTACTTTTTCTTTTATTTGAGTCTTGGAAGTTATTACTACTGTAATAACCGCTCCTTATCCTTTTTATTTCATTGTTGTGCCAAGAGAAGCCTCTAATTTGAGTGAGGTAAAGATTTGGGGATGTTGCTGTCCTGAAACTGTTTTTGGTGCTGCACCGTAAAAATTCGTATAAATTATCTCTGTATCTTTTAGACCTGCGATTTCTTGTGCATATGCCCCAGGTTATATCCAAACTTTCATTAGTTGAACGCTTTTTGATTTGAGCAACAGAAAACCCCTAAACAATTCGACCTTTGTCAGCTGTTCTGTTTTGACAGATTTCTGCCAATATTTGTGTTTGCCGCTTTATCGCTTTCTTTTTGAGTTCTTGTGATCACGGAACTTTTGGGGAAGTTGCTACAGTAGTATATACTTTATATGTGGTGGTTTTGGGTTGAAACCTGATGCAAAAAGAGGTTGATTATATGATATGCTTACACTAATGTTGCTAATAGATTTGTGTTTAGTTTTGTATGAAGGAAGTTTTCAAGTGTAGGGATCGGAGAGTGATGAGATGAGTTGAAGAATGGACAAAAGCTCAAGCTTGGGGATGCCCATGCATCACCCCAAGAAATATCCAAGAAGTACAAGCGTCAAAGCTTGGGGATGCCCCCAAGGCACCCCTTCTTCATCGGCAAAAATCAGGTCACCTTTCAAGACACTATATTTTTATTGCTTCATGCATTATGCGTTTTTCTTGGAGCGTCAGTTGTTTTAGTTTTCAGTATTAGTTTAGTTTAGTTTGCTGCAATAAATGGTTAGATCACATCATGTTTCTTTTGGAGGAGATGAACTCGTTTTCATTGCCAAGAACACTCTAGTTTTCACTCTTATCGTTCAATGAGTGTTCTCTTTTTTTGCTACTGTATTTAGCCTTTGTTTTTCGCCTTGATTTTTGTTCAGATCTTATTTTATCTTTTCATCAAGGTGTATTTTTGCCTCTGGTCTTTATTGGTTTTCATCAAAAGAGGTGTTTATAAAAAGTTCGAATGGTGTTGGAAAAGAGAAAAAGCCTTATGCAAAAAAGTGGTACAAGAAGGAGCTTGTGTAGACTGCGGCCTAGGCTTTTGCATGTCGTGCTTGATGTCTTTTTGATAGTATGATTAGTGGTTTTGCTGTAGCATGACTTGTCTCAAATAACTGAGATTGCTTAATGAGCCTTTGAAAAAAAATCATGCGTTGTTTTAATTATTTGGAAGCATTATTTTGGTTTTCTCCTTGATGCTTTATTTGGGTTGACTTGGCGCATGCTCACACATGTTTGACTCATACAAAGTCGCCATTGCCTCTATGATCATTTAGTTTTTGACTTTTGATACCATCTTATGCTTCTTTTAATGTTGCTTTGTCGTTTTGCATGATTATGGCCATTATTGCTCTCTTAGTTGGTCGCTCCCAGTCTTTTGCTAGCCCTCATTTTGTACTGAGTATGAGCTCTACTCGTGCATCCAACTCCCAAAAACCAAGTTTGTCATTGTGTCCACTATAAATTCCTATGCATGGTATTTCAAAGCCATTCCAAGTAAATTTTCATGTGCTACCTTTCAAAAAAAACCTTCAAAACACTTCTCGTTTTGTGACACTGTTTTCAGCTCATGGGGACGTAGTGGTCGGATTTGCTATCTTCCATATTGCTTATTCCAAAAAGAAAAAAAAAGAAAAAAGAAAGAAAAAAGGCACTCCTCCATGGTATGTGAATGTTGGTGGGCACCCGATGGAATCAGTTAGCCATGGTTTGAGAAAGGAAAAAAGGTGGGGAGGAGTGCCAAGCTTTATAAAAGAGCACAAAAAGTGCCAATCTCTCTCTCAAAAACTTGCTTCATTTTTGTATGGAAGATAGTAAGAACCCCATTGCCAGTCGTTGACAAAGACAACCACCTCTCAAAACCAATTTTTATCTCTCTGTTTTATAAATGAAAAGCTCTAGCACATGTTTAATCACTACTTCCCTCTGCGAAGGGCCTTTCTTTTACTTTATGTTGAGTCTCCACCTTCTACCTTTATGCACCATTAAGAGTGCATAGTTGTCATTCTGAGTATAATGTGCATTGTCCCAAAGTTTTCATTGATTGATTCATGATCATGGTTTCACTTGTTCTCAAATTATTTGTATCTAGTCGCCCTCTTAAACTTGAAGGTGTCCTATGCATTTATGTTTTGCTCTCCATGAAGGACAAGCTGAAAACCATTTGTATATTTTTCCTTATGATTTGAACACACGTTTGACTTTCATTGTTTCATTTTCATGATCTTTTGTTTGTGTTCATTTTCATGTTATAACATGGTTGCTAAGTTTTTATTGTCAAAGATTATATCTTTCATGCCCATGTTTTAAGTTCTTATGATCCCAGCTCACAATGCTTACATTTATGATCAAGATTGTGTAGGTGCATGTCACCTCAAAAATTATTTCTTTTGTTATCACTTACCTACTCGAGGACGAGCAGGAGTTAAGCTTGGGGATGTTGATACGTCTCCAACGTATCTATAATTTTTGATGCTCCATGCTTGTTTTTTACACCATTTGCCTTATGTTTCGTTACACTTCGTGGCGTTTTTATGCGATTTCCGGAACTAACCTATTGACAAGATGCCACAGTGCCAGTTCCCTGTTTTCTGTTGTTTTTGTGTTTCAGAAAAGCTACACAGGAAATATTCTCAGAATTGGACGAAACAAGTTCCAGAAGTCTTATTTTTCCCGGAAGCTTCCCGAAGACCGAAAGAGAGCCGGAGGGGGGCCAGAGGCCGCCCTCACACATAGGTGGCGCGGCCCAGGCCCTGGCCGCGCCACCCTGGTGTGAGGAGCCCCTGGCTGCCCTCTGACGACGTCCCTTCGCCTATATAAAGCCTCGGGACGGAAAACCCTAGAGGAGTCGGCAAAATTTCCAGAACAGTTCCGTAGCTCCACCGCCGCCATCGACGAATTTCGGGGGACAGAAGTCTCTGTTCCGGCACCCTGCCAGGACGGGGAAGTGCCCCCGGAGCCATCTCCATCGGTCTCCATCGCCGTCTCCGCCGTCTCCATCGACCTCACCGCCATCTCCATCAACCTTGCTGTCTCCTATGATGAGGAGGGAGTAGTTCATCCCCGGGGCTGAGGGCTCTATCGATAGCTATGTGGTTCACCTCTCTCTCCCATGATGTGATCTTTATGTGATCGTGAGCTTTGTATCATGTTGAACAAGTAGATATTATTATTCAGATATTATGTGTACTCTAGTGATGTTATTAAAGTAATCTATTCCTCCTGCCATGGTGTAACGGTGACAATGCGTGCATCATGGTGGTACTTGGTCTAGGCTACGATTGTGATCTTTTATGGATTATGAGAATAATTATCGCTATGATAGTATTGAAGTGATCTATTCCTCCTTTCATGGTGTAATGTTGACAGTGTGTGCACCGTGTTAGTACTTGGTCTAAGTTGCAATAATATCTATCTTGAGTTGTGATCTGATTTGGATATCTCTATGAGTGGTGTTTGTCAAGTACTTGATGAACTTCAAGGGGTGCTTCTGTAGCCACTACGCAATGATTAGTGTTATTCAATAGGAGAGTAATTCAGAGTACCATAGTGAAGAGAAGTTGTTTATTTGTTCAATTATGTTATATTTGTTGGGAGTGTGTCCACTAGTGAAAGTATGATCCCTAGGCCTTGTTTCCAAGCATTGCACACCGTTTACTTCCTATTTTGTTACATGTTTGCTCGCAGCGATATTTATTTCAAACCACATTTGCTACTTATAATCATCACTACTACTTGTATTTCACTATCTCTTCGCCGAACTAGTGCACCTATACATCTGACAAGTGTATTGGGTGTGTTGGGGACACAAGAGACTTTCTGTATCGTAATTGCAGGGTTGCTTGAGAGGGATAGCTTTGACCTCTTCCTCTCTGAGTTCGATAAACCTTAGGTGATCCACTTAAGAGAAACTTGCTGCTGTTCTACAAACCTCTGCACTTGGAGGCCCAACACTCTCTACAAGAACAGAAGCATGTGTAGACATCAACTATCATCATAAAACAATAACAAATTCAGATCTGAGATCATGGCACTTGGGCCGAAAGTGACAAGCATTAAGCACAACAAGTTGCAACAATGTCATAAGCGCTAACAATAGATACTAGGCACCATGCCCTAACAATCTCATCAAATTACATGAATGATCTCATTCAATCCCTACCATCCCCTTCGCCTACAGCGGGAATTACTCACACATGGATGGGGGAGTCATGGATTGTTGATGGAGAGACATCGGTGATGATGATGAAGATCTCCTCCAAATCCCCGTCCCGGCAGGGTGCCAGAACGGAGTTTCTTGTTCCGAGTCGCGGTTTCTGATGGTGGCGGCGCAGCGGAACTCTATCTGGGAAAAACGCCAAACCCCCGATAGTTTCAGGTCGAAGGGTATTTGTAGGCGGAAGGAGGGCTCGAGGAGACGGCTGGGGTGGCCTCACCACACCCTGGCGCAGCCAAGCCTGGGCCACGCCACCTGGTGGTGTGGTGGCCTCCCAGCCCCTCACCATCTCTTATTCTGGCTCTGTGGGTCTTCTGGTAGAATAGGATTTTTGCAGCATTTTCTGGGATTTTTCCTGAAAGTTGGATTTCTGCACAAAAAATAAGACACCAGGGCAATTCTGCTGAAAACAGTGTTAGTCCGTGTTAGTTGTATTCAAAACACACAAATTAGAGAAGAAACAACAGCAAAAGTGTTCAGAAAAGTAGATACGTTTTGGACGTATCACCTACTCCCATCCTCTTTATGTCCATTTTAAGTTCCTTCCCCCTTTTCATAGTTGGACCTAAAGATGAAGTGTTTTATAACCCCTGCTCTCACCAAGCTACTTTGAATTTTCCTCTCTACAAGCAAGCCATATAAAAGATTATGAGCTGTACCATTGTTAGCTCCAAAAGTGATTTATCTCCCCTTTTATCCACTAAGATATTAGACTTCTCATCTAAATCAAAATAGAAGCAAATATAACATTATCCAATTTGGAAGACCATGAGTAGTATCAATAAGGACTCTAAATCTCTTCATAGCAAGCATCAGCCAAAAGTTCATTCTTCGACTATTTAAAAGCTAGAACGGTACCCGTACAATGAGCAGTAACTTTAGGATCCCCAAATTTTGTGATAAAGGCAGATTTAAGGTTGGACCAAGAATTGTCTCTATGCCATTTAATAACCCAATCTTTAGCATCTCCAAGTAAGTTGTCAGGAAATAACTTAGCTTTGTAATATCCTTATTAACATTTGCAAACACTCAACCCCTCACACCTTTTAACAAACTTATACACATTCCAAAGAGGATCATATGCAGCTTTTCCACTAAACAAGTCCATACAAATAGCTTTTACTTGATGGTAATGTAGCTGAAGGGACTAGACAAAGGTGCATGAGGTGTGACAATAACATTCTTATTAACGCTTGCAAGCAAACACAAATTATACAACTATTGTTTAAGTGTTTTAGTAAAAAAAAAAAACTAAAAAGAAAACTATTGCAAAGTCTAAGTGACAGAGAAGGCGCACAACCAGGCTAAGCGCAACAAGAAGATCTCTCCAAGATTTATCCTTAGCCGAGCTACAAGATGCAGTCACCACTTTCCCAGCAACGACGTCGGAAATTATCTCTTCATGGCAACAATTCTACTTTTCAAATTTGCCACTTATTGGGACTCCAAGCGCAAAGTGATGCAGCAAGCAGGGGCAGACGCACAGGGTGGGCCTAGTGGGTCGTGGCCTACCCCGAAATTTGAGAAAAAACATTTTTACCCCTAATTTTAAAAATATTTGCTACATATATTACTCATTTGGCAGTTTTTTTATCATAATTGGGAGCACAATTTTTTTCCGGAGGTGTGCCCACCCTCCAAATGTTGTCTGCGTCCAGCACTTGCAGCAAGAGAAGTTTTCCCCATAAGGATGACTCGAGGGTTTATATCGAACTCTCGGAGAAAATGGTAGTTCTTCCTCATGTATATTTTTCAAGCAACCTGCAACAGTAAACAACTGTTTTGTGGAATATGATAGAGTTGCCCTCAGGTCGCGTCGACGTGTTTTTCAACCACGTACGGTGGCAAATTTATTATATTGTACATGCCTTTTCATATAAAAAAAATTCACCAGCGCCATCTCCATGTCCCCAGTTATTTTTTTAATGCATATTAGTAGTCAACACAATAAAAATGACGGGTCAGATACAACTCTATTTTGCAACCACGACCTCCAATTTACAAATTCAATCCACCCTTCCACAGGAGCCACCCTTGGTGCAAAAGTGCCCTTTGAGGCCAACAATGGACGGTCGAGACCGGCACCACAAGAACGGGTATACCGATCGATCTAACCAAGAGAGGTGGAATCAAAGTATGCTCACACTTTCTTCTCAGGAAGAAAAGTAAAAGTATATACGGAGTACGATCGTATAAACAAACGGCATGATTGAGGTGCACGCAGCGGTACAGCCTAGCTGACCATCCAAAAGGGGCAGAAAAGAAGAAGAGGCGAAATATTCCAAGTTTTTTCCAACCCACTTGCACGCTGCGCACGCACCGCCCATGTTCCCACACCGCCGGGCGCCACCGGCCCCAAATTCGCGCTCGCCCGATCTGACCAGCACGACTATTCCGTCATTTTTTCCCCTCTCTCTTCCCGGACGACCAACCAGCGCACGCCACGTCAGCATTTCCACCCCTCCATTGGACGTGCCCGCTGTTCGGTGTATCGCTCCGCAGGGGATCCGCCGAATCGAACGACCCGGAATGGAACGAGCTGTGCGCGGCGCGCCCCACCACACCCACGTGCCCCGCCGCCGCCGATCCACCAACCGCGGCCAGATCGACGGCCCAGATCGGTCACCCGCCCCCCACCGCGCGTACCCTACCCTACCGGCCAGAGAGAGGAAATGGCCGGGAGATCCCACAGATGGCCAGCACAGCGGCGTAACGGCCACCCGCCCGCGAGCGAGAGTGACCCGACCCGCTAGGCGAAGATAAAAAGGCACGCATCCCAGAAACCCTAGTCCTCTCTCATATATCCCCCTCCCCAGCTCCGCCTCTCTCTCTCTCTCTCTGCAAGACCGGAAGGAGCGGAGCCGCCGAGCTTGGGAAGGAGCCCCACCTCACCGCCGAGCCTCCGCTTCCGAAGGGTGAGTTCTTCCGTCCGCCACCCATGGCCGCCTCCGTTCTCGATCTGCCTATTTGTAGCCGCGCTATTGTTGTTTTCTCGCGGTCTGCGGTAGTTTATATATAGATCTGCGTCTGTGTTCGCCTCGTAGATCCATTTCCGTCGTTGCGTTCGTTCCTGCGGTGCTAGTAGACGGTGGTAGTCCTCAGATCCGTGTCTGTTTCTTCTTCTGGTAAGGAGGATCTGATGCTAGTCTACTCGTTTGTTCTTTTGTTCGTCAGATCTCGTTCATTTCTGCGCAGATGCGCGTTTTTTCTTGCGATGCTCGTTGCACGCCATGGTTTATAGTGTTTAGATCGCGTCGTTGGATGGAGATCTGTAGATCGGGAATAAATTTTCTACTTACTGGATGTTCTAGTATGGTGATTTAAGGAGATCGTGTTGGGCTGTTGGATCTGGTATTGTTTTGTGCCGTCTAGTTGTGATCTGGCGGCACTTCATTCCGTCCAAAAATATGGGGAAGTTATTTTACCTTAGATCGGTCTGGAAACAGAAACGATTCTGGTGTGCGTTCACTCTGGAATTCCGTCCTTGTAAATATTTTAGATACTGTTAGGCACTACTATTAGAATTATGATTGGACGTTTCCCACCTTCTAGGAGTACTCACAATTTTGTTTTCCTTGCACTGTTCCACTAATATAGTACTTTACATCCGATGGGCTATGCATTTCTGGAGAATTAGGGGATCAGTTTAGTCACAGATTACTTCTGTTTAACGGTGCTCTTCTAAATTAGCTGTTTGTGCTCGTCAGTTTGTTGGTTTAATGTTTATTTACCACTGCCTGTGCTGATTCTGTATGGTGCCATTGTTATATATCCTATTTCAGTAATGTTACCTGTTCCCAGGTCTCATAGCAAGATTTTTATACTGAAAGGTGTTCATTTTCCTACTTATTCATGACTACTAGTGCTTGTATTGGTAATTTGGTTGAAATATATCATTGGCTTATTCATCTACCATGAACTCTTTAGTTGTGCTTGTTCGAATGCTATTACTGTGAGTAAGAACAAAATAATCATGGTCAGTTAGGATGTTTCGTTGAATATTCTCTGTGTCTGTACAAGTTTACTTGGTACTTGATTAGGGAATCTGTCTTTGGTTAATTGTTCACATATATTCTCCCTGGCTATCAAATATATGCGATTTAGTTTTTATCTGATTTACTCCATGCTTATGATGCTGTGGAAGATCTATTTATTTCTCTTTCTTGTATCAGTCATGCTTACTGATTTGAGTATTGACATGGTTGTTTCTGCAGGACTGTACGATGGCGGACCAGGCTAACCAGCCATCTGTTGTTCAGAAGTTTGGTGGACAGTTCCACCTCGGCTCTAGCTTCTCTGGAGTTGTCCGTGCCCGCAACATGTGCCCTTCTGTGTCAGCCTATGATAGGCGTTTCACCACAAGCAGCTACATCACCCAGAACCTGTATGCTCCAACAATGTCTTTCAATGGTAGCAGCATGGTGTCGTCCTCTCCTATCTTTGCCAATGCACCAGCTGAGAAGAAAGGTGTCAAGAACTTCGCCATTGACTTCCTCATGGGCGGAGTGTCAGCTGCAGTTTCAAAGACTGCTGCTGCACCCATTGAGCGTGTTAAGCTGCTTATTCAGAACCAGGATGAGATGCTCAAGTCTGGCAGGCTCGCTGAGCCATACAAGGGTATTGGTGAGTGCTTTGGCCGCACAATCAAGGATGAAGGTTTTGGCTCACTGTGGAGAGGAAACACTGCTAATGTTATCCGTTACTTCCCCACTCAGGTGTGTATCTCTGTTTTTGAGTAGATTTTGCATTTTCCTGTTAAGATGCATTATGATATATAACAGAATACTAAGTACCCTAAGTTTTAACAACCTGTATAATAGTGTTATGTAATTATATGTACATAGTGCCTACCTTTTGTTCCTTGTAAAGCTAATGTTTTGATTAAGGATCACCTTGACTGTATGTACTTTTTGTACCTCGAAATGCTCTGATTATAACATCTACTCATGAAATTTAGTCATTACAAGTGTTAATCTTTTATCGTGTTTGTATCAGTTTTTAGATGACTTCATTCTTGTATGCTAAAATGAATTTATATTACCTTGTTCAAAATATTTATAATAATGCGATTCCTTGTTCTGTTTTGTAGGCCCTGAACTTTGCATTCAAGGATTACTTCAAGGCCCTGTTCAACTTCAAGAAGGACAGAGATGGTTACTGGAAGTGGTTTGCTGGCAACCTTGCTTCTGGTGGGTGTGCTGGTGCTTCCTCGCTGTTCTTCGTGTACTCCCTTGACTATGCTAGGACAAGGCTGGCCAATGACGCAAAGGCATCCAAGGGAGGAGGTGAGAGGCAGTTCAATGGCCTTGTTGATGTCTACCGCAAGACTCTCAAGTCAGATGGTATTGCTGGGCTCTACCGTGGATTCAACATCTCTTGTGTTGGAATCATTGTCTACCGTGGTCTGTACTTTGGACTGTACGATTCCCTGAAGCCAGTTCTCCTCACTGGCACTCTCCAGGTTTGTTCTAGCATCTCTCAACATTCAGTTCTACTTTGGCATGGCTCTTATGAATTCATCCTTATCCATCTTCACCTGTTTGCAGGACAACTTCTTTGCCAGCTTTGCTCTTGGTTGGTTGATCACCAACGGTGCAGGTCTTGCATCTTACCCCATTGACACCGTCCGCAGAAGAATGATGATGACCTCTGGAGAAGCCGTCAAGTACAAGAGCTCCTTCGATGCTTTCCAGCAGATCCTGAAGAAGGAGGGTGCCAAGTCCCTCTTCAAGGGTGCTGGTGCTAACATCCTCCGTGCCATTGCTGGTGCTGGTGTGCTGTCCGGTTACGACCAGCTCCAGATCCTCTTCTTCGGGAAGAAGTACGGCTCAGGCGGTGCCTAAACGGGAAGAAATGATGACGAACAAGAGAACTCTGTTCCCAGTCCTGCCCTTTCAGGATCTGGTGAACATTATCGTTTTAACGTTGAAAGGCAATAATTTCTGTAGAGGGTGGATTTTCCCAACATTCGTTTTTGGTGGAGGCATCGAACTCCAATGGTTGTCGTAGGTTGGCGGCAGCAGTTCCCAGACATTTGCTATCATAGGGTTGAGTTTGAGTTCGAGTATGTGCCCTGAACCGTTATTGGGCAATTTTCCTTCCATACATTGTCCTCGAATCGAATGAGTTAAGACAAGTTTAAGCTGTCGGTGTTACCTCAACTATTACTGCTTGCATTGTGTTTTGTTGATTTAATCTGATGCTTATTTGAATTTTATTAGAAGATTATGCTCTATCTGGCTATGTTTTTCTTTTAGCTTTTCCATGTTCAGTTCCTGTTTGAACTTGTTGATTTCTCTTTTTTTATAGATAGGTCGTCGATTCGGCATTGGATAAAAAAGGGCAGGATGCCCTTTTTTCTAGTAAATAGTTCAAACCATTTTATCGATATGAGTGTTCTATATCAGATAAATTCTACATTAGCTATTTCCCGTTTAAAGCATTTCGGTACTAATACTAATATAGTTGTAGAAAGAGTACCCCCCTTTTTGCCTGGACTTCAAGCAGTTTAGCTTTAACCGTATCATTTGCTCTGAAATAGATGTAGGATTCAGTCAGTCCTCGCTTTCTGTATGACCTGTTGCAATTTTCGTTTGTTGGCTGTCCTCTGTTTTTCCTTTGTTTGTTCTGATGCTTATTCACTAGCTTTGTGTGCTCTTAATTTGGAATGTGCGGTTATGTTTATCTGGGGAATGTTCTTGTAGATGAAATGTCGGGGTATGTTGCATGTGTATCACCTACATCCACCTTAAAATTCATCTCCATCCCATCGTGCTCGGAACCTATTTTGTATTAAAACCATAGTGGTTGTATCAGACACAAAAGGAGGTCTAATAGACCTCGTGGTTCATCAAGCCGTGCATTTTTTACCAGGGCATGTGCAATGACAGTAACCCTCTTTTAGAGTTGCCATTGAGTTTCTAGAAAATAAAGAAAGAGAAAATTACAATTCTTTTAGCTTAGAGATGATCTATTAGAAAATAAGACCTACATCCACGTTAAAATCCATCTCCATCCCATCGTGCTCGGAACATATTTTTTAGTACTAGTAAACATGCACGTGCAACGCACGTTTTAACTAATATAATTTTTTAATCCTAAAAATTTCAAATAATAACAAATATGCATCATTTTTATGATCTTACTTTTAGTGGAAACCACTCATGTTAGCTCAGCGGTAGCATTAAGTTCCAAATGCTTGGTTGATCTATCTAGTTACCATTGTGTAAGCTACAACACTGTGTATAAGCAACGCTATGTATATAAGCTTTTGTAACCCACTAAGATAACATTGTGCATAAAAAAAAATGCATTTTTCAGTAGTGGAGAACGCATTAGTTGTGGAATTTTGTCAAGCAATTGGGACAAAGGACAAGAAGAGAGTACACGTGGATAGAATCTGCAAATAAAACATATAGAGACTCCCAACAATTAACTTCATCGTACAAATAATCCATTTCTAAGTATCATAGTGCAAAACGAAGTTCCATGGTGAATGTAATCCTGCATATATCATTACTCTCCTTATACGAAAGGCATGAACATGAACAAACAGAAAAATCTGTTGGTAGGTTGGACGATTGGAGAGCCCAACTGAATGTGGTCGCTGGGACATTTCTTCGAGCATTTGAAAGCACAGAAACAGACATCCTCTACGTGCTGCAGTTGATCTATGAGTTCCGATCACCGGATAGGAAAGTGAAGGATTTGTGCGCTCTGGTTGCCGGACTTGAGTGAGCTTGCAGATTCATTAAAAAGTCGTCCACCTCGGCAAAGCGTCGCCCCACCTGTAGAGGATTTCCTCATGACTATGCCTTTCTAAGCCGTCAGCCATCCGCCGATCTCCGTCTGCATCTCAGCTAGGAGAAACAGAGAGGTCTGTATATGAGGAATCTGAGAGAACCACAAAAAATGGTATAGCCAATCCTGATATTGCGACATTAGAGAGATGTGTTTCTTCCTGCACGACGCGAGTCGCGATGTGGACTGGAGCAGGGTGAGGCGGGGACGGCGTCTAGGCGAGTTGCTCTTACCAGCGGCAGAAGCAGAACGGCCGTGAGTCGAGAAGAGACGGGCGAGGACGTGTAGGTGCGGGAAATAGGGAATTTGTTATCATGTCGAGCTGGATTAGGCGATACGGGATTAATTAGCATAAATTTTGTTTTGCTACGTGATTACCGCCGATGTGGATGGGCCGGTTATGTTGGGACGCGGGATTCAAAATTTTGTTGAGCTGTGCTCAACATCGGAACGATTTGGATCATTGGATCAGCAGCTTCGGATGGCTAAGATTAATTGTATCAAAACAAGTTTGTGCCTTTATAAGTAGTAGAGAAAACCGTGGTTGTATCAGACACAAAAGGAGGTCTAATGGACCTTGTGGTTCATCGAGCCCTCTTTTAGAGTTGTCATCGAGTTTCTGTGCAAGAAAGTCCACTTTTA
This sequence comes from Dactylis glomerata, assembly GCA_007115705.1. Classification (NCBI taxonomy): domain Eukaryota; kingdom Viridiplantae; phylum Streptophyta; class Magnoliopsida; order Poales; family Poaceae; genus Dactylis; species Dactylis glomerata. The sequence goes on from QXEO01000082.1 coordinate 621,194, forward strand.
GTCCACTTTTAGAGTTTTCATTGAGTTTATGTGCAAGAAAGTCCACTTTTAGTCCTCTAACTTTGCTCAAAGTTCACATTTTGTTCTAATACTTTTTTTTTCAGTTCAAAATAGACCTTGAACTTTCTAAATCGATAACTATCATAGTTTTCTAAGATATTATGCTGATGTAGACACCCGGTTATCATAAACCAAGGTTAGTGTTAGATGGTCGAACCGAATATCCAAGCAACCCTTTTGTTATTCTCAAGAAGTGGACAGCGCCATCGTGTCTTGCGTGATTGAATGCCGCTGTCATCCTAGAGCAGACTGAACCGTAGGTCAGCAGTTGGCCATGTTACAGTACAATAGCGGGAGTCACTATGGTGTCCTCGACAAGCAGCGGGTGCGAGTACCTGGACTTCATCAAATGGACTTCATCAAATGCAGAGTCACAACAACCAGACGGGAAAGAGGGGTTTAACCATGGGATCAGGGATTTTGACAAGTGGGGTCGAATGGGTTCTGCTTGGTTCGGTCCAAATTGGATTAGTAAATGGTTTTATTAACTAGGTATGGACATAAAATCTTGAAAACCATGAGAGTAGTCAATTTGAAATGTTTAAGGTCTATTTTGAACCCAGAAAAAGTACTAGGACAAACAGTAAACTTTGAGCAAAGTAGGAGGACTAAAAGTGAATTTTTCTTTGTAGAAAGTAAAGAAAGAGAAAATTACATTCTTTTAGCTTAGAGATGAACTATTAGAAAATAAGAGGAGTATCGTATATCTTTCCATGATAAATAAACTGGTTTGGACTAATTGTTAGAGATGGAATTAAAAGATTATCCATTGAACAACTTCTATGCAGGGGACCCAAGTGTAGCTGAGTGGGGCCATGGCCCCCACTCAAAATTTCAAAATCTTGTGATATTTCCTCATATTTGAAAGAAATTTCTCCATATTTTTACAAGTTTATACAAAGAATGCCCCTGTCATTTGATTTGCCCCCACTCATAAATATTTCTGGGTCCGCCAGTGCTTCTATGTATTGCTTTCTCTCCATGGTATGGCTATCTTTTTACCACCACAGATGCCCTAAGGGCTTCTTTGGATCGTATGATTACAAAACACAGAAACTTGATAGGATTACACATACAAAACAACGATTTTGAAACATAGGAAAACTGCCGGAATAGTCTTTTGGATGCAAAAACGAATAATTGGAAAAAGGAGATTAAAATAGATGCTGAAACTCCTTTGGGATTGATGAGTGGAAATGCAATTCACAGCAATTTTGGAGATGTCATTTCTTTGATCCAGAAGGCTTAGGACAAATTCCCATGGGTTAAATTACTTCAAAATTTGTCCTTCAATCCAATCCAAAGGGGCCTAAAAGAAAAGGAACGCTTTGACGCGGGTGTAAACAGTAAGTTGAGGAACGGCGGCTCCATCTAGACGATGAGAGGATATCCAACGACCAACGGGCCAAAGGGCAGAACGCCCGCCACACGCTCCCCCCGGACCTCGCCGCCGCCTCAATGGCGACTCTCTCCGTTCCCTTGCTCCGTTCTCTCCTCCCCCTACGCTCCTCGCTGCGCCGCTTTCCGGCCGCGGCTCTCCCGCACAGCTTCTCTACTCTCAATTCCATCTTCTCCTCTAGGCCCTCGCGCACCGCCGTCCGCTCCTCATCCACCGCGTCAACCGCACTGGAAGCGGACGAGGCGGCGGGAGAGGCGGCCCAGACCGCCGCAAGCGAGGAGGAGGCACGGGTGGTGCTCCCCACCAACGAGTCTTCCGAGAACCTGCTTCGCATCCGCCACACCGTACTGCTCCTACTCTCCGTTCCACCGTCATTGTCGTTGCTTTAATCTATCAATTTGGTACCCTCGGATACGCCTATCGCCGGCTGCTGTTGGCTAATTTCATGTTCATTTTACCAGTATTGTTACTGTCCTGAACTGTCAGTAGTGCTGGTTAATTTCTGTTGCAGTGCGCCCATGTCATGGCCATGGCTGTCCAGAAGCTGTTCCCCAACTCTAAAGTGACCATAGGACCCTGGATAGAAAATGGCTTCTACTACGACTTCGACATGGAGCCTCTGACGGATAAGGACCTCAAGAAGATCAAGAAGGAGATGGTGAGCAATTGAGCATTCATTGGTTATGTTCGATCACAAGTGGATTGGATTGAGGTGTTGAGGGAGGGATTTGACTTGTTTACCATGTATGCTTGTAGGACCGGATCATCCGAAAAAACCTCCCATTGGTGAGGGAGGAGGTGTCTAGGGAAGAGGCTCAGAAGAGGATTGAGGCGCTTAATGAGCCATATAAGTTGGAGATTTTGGAGAGAATTAAGGAAGAACCCATCACAATTTATCACATTGGTAAATGTTATTGCCTGTTATTAGTTGTTACTGAATACTGGTAGATGGATTCTATGTTCTGACTGCCGAATTTGTTGGGTCATGCAGGAGAAGAGTGGTGGGATCTGTGTGCTGGCCCTCATGTTGAGACAACTGGCAAAATACAGAGAAAGGCTGTTGAGCTTGAGTCTGTTGCTGGCGCTTACTGGAGAGGTGATGAGAATAATCAAATGCTACAAAGAATTTATGGGACTGCATGGGAGAGTGAAGAACAATTAAAGGCCTACATCCACTTCAAGGAGGAGGCTAAGCGCAGAGATCATCGTCGTCTTGGTCAGGACCTTGATCTATTCTCTATAGAGGTATGTATCTTCTAAATTTCCTTAAGAAACCAAGCATAGCCTTAATTTTTTCCGTTCGGCTATTGTCCGACAATACCAGGCTTCATATTTTCATAGTAATGATAGACTGATGCCAAATTCTAGAATGTCGTGTTGCACCATGGGATATGAATATTGGCCTAGGACTGGTCTGTTTGACTGCACATCTGCAACAACCAATATTTGTCGAAGTCTCATCTCAATTTAATGTAACTGTTGATTTTAGCAAAATATCCGGCATTGGTTAAACTCTTATACTCTGACATTGGTATCCATAACTGACTGTTGTATGTACCATGTATGTTTGTGTCCGTGAGTATTTTTTTAAACTAATAGTGACACATATGAACATTTAATAGGAAGATGCTGGTGGAGGTTTAGTATTCTGGCATCCAAAAGGTGCCATTATCAGGCACGTCTTAGAAGATTCGTGGAAACAAATTCACCTGCAACGTGGTTATGATTTATTGTACACTCCACATGTTGCAAAGGCTGATCTCTGGAAGACTAGTGGACATATAGATTTCTACAAAGAGAACATGTACAACCAAATGGATGTAGAAGATGAGCCATATCAACTTCGTCCCATGAATTGCCCTTACCACATCTTGGTATACAAGAGAAAGCTACACTCATACAGGGATTTACCCATCAGAGTGGCAGAGCTTGGAACTGTCTACAGATATGAGCTGTCTGGTGCTCTGCATGGGCTGTTCCGTGTAAGAGGGTTTACACAGGTATTTCCTTGATTCTGAATTATGGTTCTCTTATATTTTTCTGTTTGACTACCCTTTTGTCTGCAATCACCACATAAATATTGAACATCATGGAAGGTTCAGTTTTTCTTCTGAGATGGCATGTGCTTTGTCATATTTGGGCATTTGTTATTATCTATAAGCGTCATGCATTTGTTCTTTTTCTTTGGACTATTTTCCACATCTTTTATGTATAGTATGAATTCTTAAGCAAAGCCACTGGCCATTAACTTACATTCCAGAGGAGACCTTTCCTCATGTCCTACAAAAAAAATGTGGAGGTCTGGACACCGAGTTCTATATTCGTTCTAGACATGGTTTTTGTAAAATTGGCCTAGTAGACAATTTTACTAACAAGTGCTGCACTAGGTGGATGCAACAGTTTTAGAACATTTAATACCTTATTAACATTTTTTATCTTGGAAAATGTTAATTATGCAGGATGATGCCCACATATTCTGTCTCGAGGACCAGATAAAAGATGAAATTAGAGGGGTTCTTGATTTAACTGAAGAGATACTGGGGCAGTTTGGCTTCCGGCGTTACGAGGTAAACCTTTCGACCAGGCCAGAAAAATCTGTTGGCAGTGATGACATATGGGAAAAGGCTACAATTGCTCTGAAAGACGCGCTGGATGACAAAGGTTGGGGGTACACGATCGATGAAGGGGGAGGTGCTTTTTATGGTCCGAAAATTGATTTGAAGATTGAGGATGCTCTTGGAAGAAAATGGCAATGTTCCACTGTGCAGGTAAGAAATATTTTTCTACAAATAAAAAGTATATTCTTGGATTCCTTGAGGAAAATGCATATAACCCTATTCAATTTTCATATATTCTAGGTTGATTTCAATTTGCCTGAACGGTTTGACATCACCTATGTTGACTCAAATACTGAGAAGAAACGGCCTATCATGATTCATAGAGCTGTCCTTGGGTCTTTGGAGCGCTTTTTTGGCATCCTGATTGAGAACTATGCTGGTGATTTTCCACTTTGGCTTGCTCCAACCCAAGCCCGTATTCTACCCGTAACAAATAATGAGGTTTGTTGCATTTTCTTTATGTTACTTTCACGTGCTGTTGAATTAATATTGTTACTTTCTTACTAGATTTATGCAAAACATAGAGAAAATAATACTCCCTCTGCCCCAAAAGGATGTCACTTACATAACTCACAAATATCAGATGTTGCCTTTTTAGTATGCTTACAAAGCCATGACATGATTGCTTGATATTTCCAGTTGCAATACTGCAAGGAGGTGGCTTCAGAGCTGAAATCAAGAGGTATCCGTGCCGAGGTATGTCACGGCGAGCGTCTACCAAAGTTAATCAGGAACGCCGAGACACAAAAGGTGCCCCTGATGGCGGTCGTTGGTCCCAAAGAAGTTGAAGCCAGGACGCTCACCATCAGGTCCAGGCATAGCGGGGAGTTGGGCACCATGCCCGTCGACGACTTCATCAGCAAAGTTCAGTCTGCTATCGCCGACAAATCTTCCCTGTAGATACTTCAGTTCATATTTGTAGAGCAATAGGTCTTCTGCACATACTCCATACTCCCGCCCACCGGTGCTTCAGATGAAGCTTAGCAACTGAAGTCTGCACGAGAAGATCCAGCGATTTTTTGCACAACTGCCATCGCCACGTTTTGATTCCGGAACAGAAGCCCAGATTCTTCATTGTAGATACTTAGTTAAACTACCACATTTCATTGCAACTTTCTACTAGACCTTTTTATAGATACTCACATAATTACAATGGTTATTCAAATGATATGATTGGCATGTGATGAATCTCCATGCAGCAAAGAGATTGATTTGTAGGAGTGCCCCGACCGGGCCCTGTTACTGGGGCGTATTTGTTGCGACCATTTGCCTGGTCGCAAGGCAAATTGTAATGGCTGGAGAGGCGGCCACTTGCTGCTACAGAGCGAGCAATTGCGCACTGCCCGCTCGTTAAGGCGAAATGAAATGCTCTGAACCTGTGGGGCGGGGCCAGGGACCCAAGTTTGATTGGGCATCACTCGCTCCGCGTGGAACGGCATCATGGTGGTGCAGATCTACGCATGATTGGGCCGCGATGGACGGACCCAATTTTACCGGGCAAGTCGACAACACCTGGGACAAAAACCTGCAGGCTCGAGTACACTGGGATAGGGTAGGAGAGGACACATCTGAAGTTCCCTCTCTCAGATCTTCACCTGCCCCGTCAGTAAAAATTCCAGCTGCAGCACATCAGATCCTCCAGTTCCAGTGACTGGAATTTCTACCAACATTTTTCTAGATAAAAGTACCATATGCCCATAGATGAACAAGTTTGCCAGTCCCCTCGTCGATTCTTCGACAGGGTCGGAGGGAAAACGGGCACCTCTACCGTGTGCTCCAGTGAAACAGCTGCTAGTAGAACAGCTGTACTAGAACAGTTAAAAATGGACTCTCTCGTCTTGTCGTGGGGATGACTTAGGGGGCGCACCACGAGCCAGGCAATATGCCGGCAGGCGTCCCAGGAATCCCCGAGGCTTCGGCGCTAGGAGACCGGCTCCACTCGAGGAGGGCCGGCTGCGCCAGCAGCCGGCTGACGACTCTGCCGAGGAGAGCGAGAGCCGGGCGATGGAGACAAAACTCCTCCAACGGCCGTCTCGCCAAAAGCAGAACGGCCCCGACAAGAGCGACAGAGGCGCAGACAGGAGTGACGAGTGCCACGACCACGACCAACCAATGAGCGGGCGAGGATCCTTCCCCACAGCAGGATCCGAGGCAAAGGAGAGGGGATATGCTCTCCAGATGCCGGCCTGGGGAAAAGGCACTTTATAAAGTGCCTTCGCCAGAGCGTGGCCAGGGGAGATAAGGCCAAGGACGCCACCGCCAAGGAGCCGGCAGCCGGCCGAAGCGTTACCAAAACCTGTAACCAGGCCCCCGTCTATATAAGGGGGCCTGGACCCTTAGCATAGGGGACCGGATCTTCTTCTTCCTCCTCTAGCCGAACAGCTCGAGGAGCACTGTAATCGTTACAATCCAATCAATACGAAGCAGGCAGGAAGTAGGGGTTTACCTCCAACCGGGAGGGCCCTGAACCTGGGTAAATCGTGGTGTCTCTGTAGGCACAATCCCGAGCCGGACCCATCGTCACCAACGTCGAGCCCCTCCGATAAGCCTCCCCATGGCTACTGTCTCCAAATTCCTACGACAGTTGGCGCCCACCGTGGGGCAAAGCGTGGTGGCGAGCGGAGTCAAGTTCCGGCCGGGACCCTCCGGCGAGAAGGTCGCCTCCGGCCTCGTCTGGAGGTTCGGCACCTTCGACTTCGTCGACGACAACTTGGCCCACTTCGAGAACGGCTTCGGCAACGGCGGTTCCTTCCTCGACGTCGGCGGCCACCGCTTCTACGTCGCCAAGCCCTTCCCGGAAGAGGTAACCGATGTGCTTGACCCACTCTGTGACACAGACTCCGACGACGGCGAAAGCGGCGACTTTTGCAACATGGTCGAGGTGCGGGCCCTGGAGGAGGACGGTGGCGGCGGCCTACCGCGCTCCGCGCGCCCGCCGCTCGAACGCCCACTTCCACCGGAACAAGATCTTCCACCTCCAGAGCGGGACGTGCTGGATGCGGCCATCACGGACCTGCGCGCTCCGCTCGACATCTCTGCGGATCCGGTCAAAGCCTCCGAGGATCTGGAGCGGACGCGCCTCAACCTCCTCAAGGAAGCGGTCGACGTCGACGACACCCGCCGGCGTGTCCTCTCCACGATCAACGAGTACAACGTCGCCCACGGCTTCACCCCAGCCGGAGATGGCCCGAGCCGGGCAGGGCAAGTTCGTCAGCGAGGTCGCGAGTTGGGAGCAGAGCTGAACCAGGCGGCGCCCTCGGCAAAGCTACCTCCGATCATCAACAAGCCCACCTATAGCACGCCTACGAAGAACCTCCGCGCCGCGCGCTACATCACCTCCGAGCTGGATGGACTACAAGGCGAGGACTTGCGGGAGAAGCAAGCCCGGATCCAGGAACTCCTGGACGCTGCTGATCTACAGCAGCAGGCGATGGAACCACGCGGAGAGGCGAGCGTCACTCGAGGCGAGAACCGTCTCGTCGTGGCCGGCCAGAACAAGTCACATGGAGAAGCCTCGTCGCCAAACCATGGCCCGGCGGAGCACAACCGGAGCAATCGAGCTCCAGGCAAAAGCGGTGGAAACCACCGCACCCAGCACTCCGGCCACCACAGCCGGCAGCCTCGAGAACCCGCCGCAGTCACCAGCAAGCCTCGCCACCCTCCTCGGGTGGACGTGGCGGACCCGACGCGCGGCAAGACTGTGGCGCCGGCCCAGCCGGCTCAGGGAGCTGGCCAGGGCGCTCAGGGACATCATCCGGCTCGCTCGCATGTGAGCCAGAGGATTGGAGAACGCGTTGATCCGCCGAAGGACGACGCGCGCCATCGGCTCAACCTGTTGGCGAATTCCAAGTTCGACGAAGAGGAATCCTCGGCGGGACCGGTTTGTTTCGGCCCTCGCATCCGCAACGAGCCTTTCCCGGCCAAGTTCGCGCTCCCACGAGACATGCCCAAATACACCGGGGCGATGAAGCCGGAGGATTGGCTGTCGGACTACGTCACAGCCGTCGACATCGCGGGCGGCAACAAGAGGACAGCAGTGCGCTACGCGCCGCTCATGCTGACAGGATCGGCCCGGACATGGCTCAACAGCCTGCCGGCTCTGCAGATCAACTCCTGGCATGATTTCCAAGAGGCGTTCATCAAGAATTTCACGGGGACATACAAGCGACCGCCCCGCCCACGACAGCTGGCCCTCTGCAAGCAAGGCCCCGACGAACCAGATCGTGACTACCTCACGAGATGGTCCGAGCTGCGCAACTCATGCGAAGGGGTGGGCGAGGAGCAAGCCATTGGCTACTTCACGGACGGATGCAGAGAAGGGACCCTGCTAAAGCACAAGCTCCACAGAGCCGAGCCGAAGTCAATGGCGGACTTCATGGCGATAGCGGACAAGTACGCTTCTGCTGATTCCGCAGCAAGAGTGCAATGTGTTGAGCCCGCGCCGGCTGGAAACCAGTCTCAGCCGGCCGCCGGCTCAGGGGGACATCACAACCGTGATCGACATGGCAAGAGGAAAGACGAATGCCGTGACAACAAGTATGGCTCCCAGCAAGTAGCCGCCGTTCAGGGAAGCCCGGGGGCTACGGGTGGAAGCCAGAAGCGCAAAGGAGACAAATTCAGCAAGGACAAGTACACCATCGAAGTGATGCTGGATCAACCTTGCAAGTTCCATAGCGTCTCTGGCAAGCCGGCAGCGCATACCACACGCCAATGCAGCTTCACCAGGGATCTGGGGCAGGAAAACCACCAACTGCCCGGGCCACCGCCGGGCTCGCCGGCTGAAGCGCATGGAAACAAGAATCGGTAGCCGGCCAAGGCAGCAGGGGACTACCCCGAGGAAGCGAATGTGGAGCAATACCATGTATTCACTTCCCAGGTGGAGGAGCCAAAGGATGAACCGTGGTTTGGTGTCGAGGTAAATGCAATCATGCAAGTTGGACCTCAGTACATGCATTGGTCTGACGCGTCGATCACATGGGGGCGTGAAGACCACCCGCCGCTCATGCCGAGGCCCGGGGGCTATGCGCTAGTCTTGAATCCAATCGTGTTCTCTGAGACGCGCACCTGTCGATTCTCGCGCGTACTTATTGATGGAGGCAGCAGCATCAACCTTCTCTATCGCACTTCGATGGAGAAGCTTGGAATCCCAGAGATCCAACTGAAGCCAACCAAGCTCACCTTCCATGGGATTGTGCCAGGGCACTCGTGTACGCCGATGGGAAGGATTGAGTTGGAGGTGCTGTTTGGCGAGAAGGACAATCATCGTCGCGAGCCAATCTGGTTCGAGGTGGTGGACCTCAACAGCCCCTACCACGCGCTGCTGGGACGACCAGCCCTGGCAAAGTTCATGGCAGTCCCACACTACGCTTACTTGAAGATGAAGCTCCCAGGCCCTCGCGGGGTGATCACTGTCACTGGATGCTACAAGAAGTCAATAGAGTGCGCAAGAGCCAGCTCCAAACTGGCGGAGGCTTTGGTCATTGCTGAAGAGAAGCGACAACTGCTGCAAAGGGTGGCGGCAGTCCAGCCGGGCAGCCTGGTGACGGGACTGCCGGCTCCACTCCTCAAGCCGGCGAGCCTGTCCAAGGAAGTTCCGCCTGAAGCGGGCAAGAAGTCAGAGGCTCTTGTCTCGGGGGCTGGCTCCTCCTCGAGGTAGGGGGAAGCATTTCGCAGCTTCGCCTGAGACAAGTCCAAAACCGCTTAAGACCTTCGGCTAAGCCAAGGCAAAAATCTTGTATCTCGAACAAGTGTCGTTGAATAAAAGAAAGTTGGGTGGCATACGGCCGATCCCAGGAAAAAGTGCTCCGAAGTGCCTTTTACCTTTCTAAGCGTTATTCATGGGGGCTGGAAGTCGCCTCCAGTCGGGAGCCGGCAGCCCCAACAAAACGATCCTCTTGTCAGCCGGACGAGTACTGTGTGCGGACCGGACCCCGAGCCTAACCTCTGCCCCGCGCTGTGTGGGATGGAGCCGGCTGGTCACCCACCCAGGAAAACCGCTTAGAGGAAACACTCGCGACCCGACGAATCGAATCCCTTGTCAGACGAACGAGTACCGTGTGCGAACCAGACCCCGAGCCTAACCTCCAGTCCAAGTCGAGGGCGACGGAGCCGGCAGGTCATTCACACTGGGAAATCGCTAAGAGGACAGAACGAGCGCTCACCCCTAACCCATGCGCATTGGTTAAAAGTTATGCGTAAGCTGGACCAAGCCAGACCCCTTATACGCCGAAGTACTACTCCCCATCCCGCGGCGCGCTCCCACCCTAGACCGGCATTCGGCTGTCGGTCCAAGGGAGACCAGCTGGCACCAGGCTGCCGGCTGGGGGTAGAAGGGCCGAAGGATGGGGGGATAAAGGAAAAAGCTGAAAGGGGTCAGGTCAAGTTCGGTTCACAAACAACTGGAGATCAATGCGTAAGAAATTTAGGGAAAAGCGTCACTGGTACACATGAACGAAATGTTGCTAGGCATGACACGAATTCAGTGTGCGTAAAAACAAATAAGAAAACCCTGACACGCTCAGGGGACGCTTGGCGAGCCAGCCGGCTCCAGTGAAGAAATGTCGCCAGCTCGAGACGCCAGGACAAAGTCGTCGCCGCTGGGGGACGGCGGAATGGAGTGACCAACGGGATCCTCGGGGGCCTTCTGAGGTCTTTCCGCCGAATCGAGCTCTTCGAAGTCCACGCCATCCAAGGATTCGTCACTATCCCCGGCATCGAAAAGCGCCTCGGTCTCGGCACATTCAGCAATGGCGCAGGCGCGCCGGCGAAGCTTAGTTTCGTCAAGGCCTGCCAGTCCGCCTTCACGAAGATTCTCCAGCTAGTCCAGGTTGACGCCTGGATACCAGGAGAGCACAAACTCCAGAGCCTGCTGAGCACCGGCCCGAGCCGCGGACTCCTTCCAGACCTCAAGCCGGTCGGACGCGAGAAGGACCCACTGGAGGAGCGCCCGGATCCCGCCAGGCGCTGCCCTCCCCGGCCACAAGGCTCCAAAGACGGAAACGAGGGCTTCACGCAGATCCTTGCCCAGCTTGGCAGCCGGGTGGAGCCGGCCTTTGGCCAACGCAACCAACTCCCCTGAGGAAAGCTCGGCCTTAGGGTCACTGCGAGGGGCGATCCCCTGTTCCGCCCTAAATTCCTTCAGCGCCGCCGCGGCAGACTCGTCGGAGTCAGGGAAGGCTCCTGCAAGGGCAGTCAGAGGGTGAGAGGACGGCAGGAAAGGGCAAAAGCCGAGAAAGAGGACAGGAAGTATACCACGAAGAGCTTCCTCCAGTCCCAGCAGGCCGGATTGAACCTTACGATCGCGGGCGCGCCAAACGCCGATCTTCTTGTCAAAACGCTCGCTGTCGAGCCCCCGAAGAGTCTGCAGCTCGGCGATCTGGGCGTCGCGGTTCTCGACCTCGCTCCCCAAAGTTGCGTGAAGCTCTTTCACCTTGCTGTCAAACTCCGCGGAGAGGATTTTCTTCTCTTCGGCCAGCCGACGATCAAACTCTAGCTGCAGCGACGACTCCGCCTCCCGAGCTTTCGCCAGATCAGCTTCCAGCCCCTGAGCCCGGACGGCCTGGGTTTGCAGACCCTGAAGCTCCTCGGCATGCTCCCGCTTGAGCGACTCAACAGTGGCGGCCGACACCGAGTCGGCCAACTGGGACTCAAGCGAGGCTATGAGCGAGGCAGAATCTAAAAGTGGAGGAGTAAGAGTAGGAAGGACAGCAACAGTGTTTTCGAAATAAGGGGACCCGAGCTCACCTGATAGTTTCTCCAGTTCTTTCTTCAAGTCCTGGTACTGGACCTTGCCGGCACGATACTTTGCCAGCAGCTTCTGAAAGACACTGGCACGCAGCGCGTTCAGTTCCTGCGAAGAACGGAAAGACGACGACTCTTAGCAAAATCCATTTTCAAGCTAGCTGTCTCTACAGCTACCTCGAAACTCGGGGGCTAGGATGTATAGCAGGAGTCAGGGCTAAAGGCGCAGTGCTCACGTTGGTCGCTTGTATAGCGTCAAGGAGTTGGAGGCCGGCGTTCTGAAGCGACCCCTTGGCAGCAGTAAACTGCCTATCCAACTCCGCCAGAGTTGGCTTGCTGCCCTGCACCTTGAGCTTCTCTCCGACGTCAGCACTCGAAGCGGTATCTGCCCATTCCTGCTGAAGCCGGCTGGCGGAGCTCAAACTCCCGACGCTGGACTCGGCCATGGCGATAAGAGCCTTCCCACTGGGCACGCCCTTGGCCACCGCAGCAGGAGCCGGCAAGCCATCTCCACGTTCACTCCTTGCCACCAGAGTGGTGAGGAGCTCTCGCGAAGCTTCGCCAGAGCCGGTGACCAGCCCAAGGAGCAGGGAACCGGCGGCCACATCGGTTCTCATCCCGGCTGTTGGCACCGCGTCTCGCGCAATCGGCACGGGCCCAAGGCTGGGAGGAGTCTGGGCAGCTGGCATCGGAAGCTCCGAAGACCTCGCGCGTACCAAAGCCTCTTCCGCGGCCCCTGCCACGTGGCTAGCGGCGCCGTCCCCCGCCGTGGTGTCTTCGGCGGCAGGAAGCGGGGACATGTCAACCCCAACCGGAGTAGTCCCCGCGGCGTGCGCGGAATCGTCCTCAGGTGCGGCGGCCGGATGGGGAGCAGCGCTCGCAGACACCTCCGGATGCGCTGAGTCTTCTAGCCTAGCGTCGCCTGCCACAAGCTTTAACCGCGGGGAGCGGCGAACGTCCTCAGCGCGACCCGAGTCGCCGCCCGCTTCTTCCCCGCGCGCCCTCTTGCGGCGGGAGAACTCGGGAGCCGGGGTCACGATTTCCTCAGAAGCAACGATGGGAGGAGTTTGGGCAGCCGGATCGACAGAAAGAGGCGACCTGCGAAGAAAGCATCCCACGACCGAGTCAATTGGGACCGCAACGGCAAAATAAGGGCGAGAAGCGAGGAAACGGGAGGCTCACCCGGCTACGGCGGTAGCCCGCCGTTTGGCCACCTTCTTCATCTTGGGACAGCGCAGATCCCGCGCTGCCGGCTCCGATCTCTTGCGCTTGTCAGCCGGCTCGGAGGAAGCCGGCTGGGCTTTTCTCTTGGCGCTGGCTAAATCGTCTCCAGCCTCTTCTGGGTCTGCCGGCTCCGGGGCGGCAAAGCTTCGCTCTGGAGACCCCGGCAGATCCACGATTGGGGGAGCCAGAGCTCCGGCAGCAGCAACGGCGGCTACGTGGAGAGCTACACCCTCGAGGATAGCAGTCGGTCCTGTGTCACCACCGTCATCGTCGGACCAATCTCTTAGGTGGGAAGGACCGGGAAACTTACTGGATTGGACGAGGGGTTCGCCCGAGTCCGCGGGCTCGTCGTTCCCTTCATCACCTTGAGTGGTGCTCGAACTCTCGACGGCGGCCAGAGAGCTTGCGTCCTCTGCCTCCTCAGCTTCGTCCCAGACAACCTTGTCATCCGATTCGGCTCTATCGGCGACGAAGCCAGCCTGGCGCTGAGTCAAATTCTCCGCCGCCTGCAGAGCGAACAAGTTCTGCCCGGACCAAGCGACCAGAGGTCAGTAGACCAGAGTTGCAAAGGAGGGAAAGGTTTGAAGCTAGGACCGGCAAGCTCACCTCAGCAATTGGGTTGTCCCGGTCGTGAGGTTCCAGTCCCCATGTCCACGAGGCTTGAAGCTTTACGTCGGCGATGCGGTTCGCCTTCCGAGCCACTTCCAGTGCTGACAACGCCTTGGAGGAATGTCGAGTAGGATCCCTAGCAGATCCCAGGAAGCACATCTTGTGTGGGCGGCGCTGAAGCGGGGATACGCGGGCGACCAGGAAGGCGAGGAGAAGGTCAGTCGGCTCCAGGCCGCCCTCCGCTTGCAGCGTGGCAACCCGCTGAAGGATCTTCTGAAGGGTTTCGCAGCACAGTAAATCAAAAAAATTTCCTACGGATGCGAACAAGAAAGCCAAGATCTAATCTAGGAGATGTAATCAACGAGAGAGGTAGATGAGATCTTCATACCCTTGAAGATTCGCACAGCGGAAACGTTCAATAGAACGTGGTTGACGTAGTCGTACTCGCCGTCTCCTCCTCGCGATCCGATCTGATCCTACGCCGCAAGTGGCGGCGCCTCCGAGAGTTGCACACGTGCGGTGCAGCGACGTCTCCTCCTTCCTTGGTCCAGCAAGTATGGTGGAGAGATAGATTGGATCAGCAGCACGACGGCGTGGTGCTTATGGTGGAGAGTTTCTGCGGCAGGGCTTCGCCTACGCGCAGTCGCGAGAGAGAAAGAGGGAGGGCAGCAGTTGGCGGCTAGGGTTTGGGTTAGGGGGTGAGAGAGGGCTGCGCCCTTGCCCCCCTATATATAGAGGGGTGGCCGGCCAAGGCCAGCTTGGCCTCTCCCCAAACCCTAGCCGACTTGGAGTAGGAAGAGTGGGGGGCAAGTTTTCCCCCCCTTCCTTCTTTGAAGACTCCCTTAGGGTTTCCCCTTGGGCTGGCCGGCTGGGCCTTAGGGGCCTTGTGCGCCTGGCCCAGGGCGGCCAGGGCACTTCCCCTTAGGCCCACGCAGGCCTCCGTCAAGTGGGCCCACGTTGGTCCCACTCCGGAACCTTCTAGAACCTTCCGGTACAATACCGATAAACTCCGAAACCTTTCCGGAATCCAAAAACTGCTTTCCTTTATATGAATCTTATTCTCCGGACCATTCCGGAACCTCTCGTGACGTCCTGGATCTCATCCGAGACTCTGAACTAAAACTCATAAACCAATTATCCATTCTATCCTAGCGTCGATGCACGTTAAGTGTGTGACCCTACGGGTTCGAGAATATGCAGACATGATCTTCTATCAATAATCAATAGCGGGATCTGGAAACCCATATTGACTCCCACATATTCATCGATGATCATATCGAATGAACCACGATGTCAGGATTCAATTAATCCCGTATATGTATTCCCTTCGTCACACGATATTTTACTCGCCCGAGATTTGATCGTCGGTATCGCCATACCTAGTTCAATCTCGTTCACAGCAAGTACTTTACTCGTTCCGTAATCCGATATCACTTTGTGATTAACTCCTTAACCACATGCTTGCAAGCGGTATTGATATCGATTACCGAGTGGGCCCGAAGTATATCTCTCCGACTCGGGAGGGACAAATTCCATCTCGATACATACAACCCAACAAGTACTTTCCGATCACCTGAGAGACACCTTTATTATCACCCTCACATAGGATGACGTTTGATGACTTCAAAGCTTTCTTCCGATACTAGGGAGTTGTATTATCTCATGGTCTAAGGAATACAATACTTGACATAGGAAAAGCTTCGCAAAGATGAACACGATGACACGATCTAATTGCTCTGCTTTATTTGGGTCTGTCCATCACATCATTCTCCTAATGATATGATCTCATTATTAATTGACAACTCATGTCTATGGTTAGGAAACCTTAACCATCATTAATCAATGAGCTAGTCCATAGAGGCATACTAGGGACACGGTGTTGTTCATAAACCACACAAGTATTAAAGTTTCCGCTTAATACAATTCTAGCATGGAATATAAACATTATCATGAACAAGAAATATGATAATAACATCTTTATTATTGCCTCTAGGGCATATTTCCTTCAGTCTCCCACTTGCACTAGAGTCAATAATCTAGTTAATACTTGCGCATTCAACACCTATGGCATTCCGGTGTTACTCATACGCGTTGCACGTGGTAAACCTTATCTACGGGTCTGACACTTTCAGGTCCGTTTGTATTTGCATATCTTTTGCGTCATCACGCATTACTCATCTTGACATGAGATGGCATCGTATAAATTTGGTCTTCTGGTGAGACCTTTGTATCTTGGCCGAGACTATGTTGTCACTATTGTCATACAATAGAACTACATAGTACTAGCACACTTTTAAAAATAGCGATATCCACCGTGCGTCAAAATACTCATTGGTCCGCACACATCGGTATGTATGATTTCCAATAAGTCCGTTGCTCGCTCCATTATTCCGGAGAACGGGTTTTTGATCATCTTGCCCATGAGGCATGGCTTGCACGTGTCAAATGATTCAAAATCAAGAGACTACAAAAGTCCATCAGAATGGAGTTTCTTTATGCATTTTATGCCAATATGACCTGGACGACAGTGCCACAAATAAGTTGGATTATCACTATCCACTTCGCATCTTTTATGCCGCTTCTTAAAACGATTATATACTTAGCCCTCGTTGCAGTGTCCGCCACAATATTAACATTGGAACTCATCCAAGTCATCATGGAACTTTCTTCCATCTTATTGTGCCACCTTCTAATCTCAAAACAAATAGCTTAAAAATTGAGATAAAATTTTACTTGTATGTGTGACAAAGCCAATGTAACTCATTGCAATGAACCATTTGTCACTTCTGCATACAGAACATATTCTTACTTCTTCGAAAGTGCATAAGAATATCTTTTACTATTGTCCAACGATCATCATATGAATGCTATAACCTTTAGAGCATTGGACACATCTGGATCTACATATCATGGTATACAAGATTGATAAAATCATTCTTGTGGTTTTACTCATCAAGTGTCAAAACAATTGATTCTTGCTCCAACCTCTTCCATGCAACAAGAACCGTTCTTATTGTTTCCATATTGAATAAATTCAATATTTCATCTATGTACTCTGGCAAAACTATATTAGTGCCTCAATCTATCTGTATAGACATTGATGCTTAATATTCTGGTTTTACCTAAGTCTTTCATCAAAAACTAATTATAATGAAAAACTTAACAATAACAAGAAAAACACATAATTTCCAATGAACGATATGTCATCTACATAAAGCATTAGAAATATGTCTTCGCGCTCCCACTTACTTTCTTGTAAACACAAGCATCTTCAAATATCTTGATGAAATTAACACTTTAACATTTTCATCATTGAAGATTCCAACTTCGCTATGCTTACTTCTACCATAGAAGTTTGCATACATATCTAGCAACCTTTGAATTAACAAAACCCATTGGGTCGTGTCAGGTACACGTCCTTGGTGTGCATTCCGGTAGAGGAATGTTGTTTCGTTTATTCAACTAACATATCTCTATATGTAATTGTTGCTAGAATAATTCATATGACGAAGTCAGGGCCCATCACCGCTTCTTTGTATATTGTTGGTTACTATTATCTAATAATATCTCGTCCTCAAATCTTGCTATTTGATTACGACCAACTTGGTTAAATAGCAACTTCGATGCCATGACTACAACATATTGTAGACGCGTGAGCTATGAATGCAGTTGCCGCTTCCAGAACATATTCTGGTGCTGCGCTACTCCAATCATCTTGCTCAGATTCAATAACCTCATCAAGTTCTATCTTCCTCCCACTTAAACCTTTCGCGAAAAACTCCTTCATAAGAAGTTCACTTCTTTCAGTGACTATCACCTTTAATTGGGTTTATGGCAGAAGGAACACCCATCGACATTCTTTGGGATAACCTACAAAGACTTACTAATCCAATTTTGGTTGTAAACATTTTACACATATGCCTTGCATACCAAAATTCAAGAAAAGACAACTATAACTTGTATGGTGTCATTTCGGCAGATTATGATGGCACTCTATTCAGTGAAAAGCGGTAGTCTCTAAAGCATAATCCACAAATTATATTGGTAGTTTTATTTCATCATTGATCTAACCATGTCAAACAAGGTTTGATTACATACATCGAAAACTCCATACTCCTATGGTGTTTATCATGATGCAAGTTTGTGGAACTATTCCTCTAACTCTTAGATGTTTGCTAAACTTGTAACTCAAATATTCTTCTTTATGATCCAATCATAAAAACTTGAATTTTTCTTGTTACAATAATTTCCACTTCATAAATTGAACAATTTCAATTGTTTCATACTTCTATCTCATCAAGTAGATATACCATACATCTATTCGAGTCATTGATAAAATAGAAAATACACCACGCTCGACTTCACACATGAACTACATACATCAACATGTACGATCTCCATGTAGTTAGTCGCTTGTTCTTTCTATGGCCTAAGAACGGAGTTTAATCATCTTTAGGAAAAATCTCACAAGCGTCAATTAATTCAAAATCAAATGACTCGAAAATCTATCAATATAGAATTTCTTTCATGTTTTGTTTCCAATATGACTTAAACGGCGGTGTCACATATAAGTGAAATTTGTTTTGTCTTGCGACCTTTAGCATCAGTGTTATAAATGTCTATTTCACCAACAAGATTTATAATAATCTATCCATCGATTATGGAAGACGGTAATGACATGAACAACAATTGTTCTCATAATACCAGAACAAGATAACAATTATTAAGTTCATGAAATATCTTGAAGGCTAGGTTTGATGTCGACGAGAAGCACAATAACACTTTTATTTGTATCTCGACATGCATCATTACCATATTCTTTTACTAGTTACTTAGGCCATTGTACTTCTTGTATTGTGTTGCTTTGTATGACATTTCATACCAACAAATCAGTATCGAATACCCAAGAATTACATTGTTAACGAGCAAAAGAATTCATCTATAACATGTATATCATTTATATACCTGAGCTGGACAATTCCAGTCTTTTTCCTTTTTCTACCAAATAATTTTGCAGATCCTATTTAGCATTTCCTCTCCTTTTTAGAAGAATCTATCGACATCAATAGTGGCATCAATCATTTGACACATAGTCCAAAGGATGTTAGTCAAATACTAATAGCCTTGGATTTTGCACTTTGAAGTGGATCGCCATCATCATATGATTGGTATTCTTCCCGATTCCATTCTTTAGTATTCTTTTGGTATAGCAAAACAATTTAGCCGATACCTTTTATTCGTCCTATCATGACATCTTTCATGATGAAACTACTATAGCTCTTAAGGACAAATGCAAGTATAATATTAGTTTCCCAAACTTTTGGGTGATCGGGATGCCTAGCATCTTCAATCTTCACATATAGTCATACAATATGAGCATATGTTCTTTTACTAAATTATACTTCATCATTTTTGCAAACAATCAAAGTTTTAGATATCAAATATCTTTTACTTCTTGATTATTTCTGAAACAATTCTTTCAGCTCGATGATCACTTTGATTCTCAAACAATTTTGAAGATCAATTTATCATGAAGGCAAACATATGATCTTTAGATACTAAACTTGAATCGTTGCTCTTAGATTAATACAATTTATTAAATCGTATGGAGCAAGCAAGGTTTGCTAAAGTTTGCAATAGGACTTAATCTTTAGTCTTGACATTAAACGGCACTAGACCGAAAAGTGACTATCCAGAATTCTATAGTTCTTTTAACTCAATTAAAACTAAGTGTCGGTGGAAAACGGTTGCCAAAGACTACAACGACTTATATAAATACACTAAGATTTAGTTCAAGATAATTAGTTCAAGTTAATCAAATTATTAATGAACTCCCACTAAATTCAACATTCCTCAAAGTTGTTTAGTGAAGCATGATCCAAATTCACTACACCGAGACCGATCATCACGTGAATGATGTAGCTTTAATGGTGAACATCAACATGTTGATCATATCATCCATATGACTCATGCTTGACCTTTCGGTCCGTGTGTTCCGAGGCCATGTCTGTACATGCTAGGCTCGTCAAGTCAAACCCAAGTATTTCCGCGTGTGCAAAACTGGCTTGCACCCGTTGTATGTGAACGTAGAGTTTATAGCACCCGATCATCACGAGATGCTTCAAAACGACGAACTTTCGCAACGGTGCATACATGGGGAGAACACAATTTTATCTTGATCTTTAAGTGAGGAATCATCTTAAAATGCTACCGTCGCGATCTAAGCATAATAAGATACATAAAAAGATAAACATCACATGCATATAATTTTATGTGACATGGTATAGCCAATCTCCGCGCCATGATCTCCATCTTGTGCGCGCCGGCATGATCTCCATCACTCCACCATGATTGCCTCCACCACGAATAGCAACTACAACTATTGCTAACTACTTAGCGATAAAGTAAAGCTATTACATGGCGTATAAGAAGTTGACATGCAGGTCATACATAATTATAAAGACAACCATATGGCTCCTGCCGGTTGTGAACTCATCGACATGCAAGTCGTGAAAGATTACAAAACATGATCATTGCATACAACTCAATTCATACTCATCATGTCTTGGGCCATACCATATCACAAAACACTCCCTGCAAAAACAAGTTAGACGCCTCTACTTTGTTGTTGCATGTTTTACGTGGCTTATGGGAGTAGCAAGCTAAGAACGATTCTTACCTACGGAAAGCCACAACGGTGATATTATGGTTGCTAACATCCGATGTAAGTCCCATGACTACTATAGTGAGAGAAACTGGCATCCACCAGCCGCATGTGTGGAACAAGCCACACGTCAAGTGCGGAGCCGGTCTCGCGAACGCGGTCGCGTAAAGTTGGCCTGGACCGCTTCGATCTCACTATACCGCGCCATAAGAAATACACAACAAGAGGTTTGCAACAGAAAACATCAACGCCCGCAACAAGCATGTTGCGTTCTACTCGTGAAACACATCTACGCATAGATCTAGCTCTGATACCACTGAAGGGTTTCGCAGCACAGTAAATCAAAAAAATTTCCTACGGATGCGAACAAGAAAGCCAAGATCTAATCTAGGAGATGTAATCAACGAGAGAGGTAGATGAGATCTTCATACCCTTGAAGATTCGCACAGCGGAAACGTTCAATAGAACGTGGTTGACGTAGTCGTACTCGCCGTCTCCTCCTCGCGATCCGATCCGATCCTACGCCGCAAGTGGCGGCGCCTCCGAGAGTTGCACACGTGCGGTGCAGCGACGTCTCCTCCTTCCTTGGCCCAGCAAGTATGGTGGAGAGATAGATTGGATCAGCAGCACGACGGCGTGGTGCTTATGGTGGAGAGTTTCTGCGGCAGGGTTTCGCCTACGCGCAGTCGCGAGAGAGAAAGAGGGAGGGCAGCAGTTGGCGGCTAGGGTTTGGGTTAGGGGGTGAGAGAGGGCTGCGCCCTTGCCCCCCTATATATAGAGGGGTGGCCGGCCAAGGCCAGCTTGGCCTCTCCCCAAACCCTAGCCGACTTGGAGTAGGAAGAGTGGGGGGCAAGTTTTCCCCCCCTTCCTTCTTTGAAGACTCCCTTAGGGTTTCCCCTTGGGCTGGCCGGCTGGGCCTTAGGGGCCTTGTGCGCCTGGCCCAGGGCGGCCAGGGCACTTCCCCTTAGGCCCACGCAGGCCTCCGTCAAGTGGGCCCACGTTGGTCCCACTCCGGAACCTTCTAGAACCTTCCGGTACAATACCGATAAACTCCGAAACCTTTCCGGAATCCAAAAACTGCTTTCCTTTATATGAATCTTATTCTCCGGACCATTCCGGAACCTCTCGTGACGTCCTGGATCTCATCCGAGACTCTGAACTAAAACTCATAAACCAATTATCCATTCTATCCTAGCGTCGATGCACGTTAAGTGTGTGACCCTACGGGTTCGAGAATATGCAGACATGATCTTCTATCAATAATCAATAGCGGGATCTGGAAACCCATATTGACTCCCACATATTCATCGATGATCATATCGAATGAACCACGATGTCAGGATTCAATTAATCCCGTATATGTATTCCCTTCGTCACACGATATTTTACTCGCCCGAGATTTGATCGTCGGTATCGCCATACCTAGTTCAATCTCGTTCACAGCAAGTACTTTACTCGTTCCGTAATCCGATATCACTTTGTGATTAACTCCTTAACCACATGCTTGCAAGCGGTATTGATATCGATTACCGAGTGGGCCCGAAGTATATCTCTCCGACTCGGGAGGGACAAATTCCATCTCGATACATACAACCCAACAAGTACTTTCCGATCACCTGAGAGACACCTTTATTATCACCCTCACATAGGATGACGTTTGATGACTTCAAAGCTTTCTTCCGATACTAGGGAGTTGTATTATCTCATGGTCTAAGGAATACAATACTTGACATAGGAAAAGCTTCGCAAAGATGAACACGATGACACGATCTAATTGCTCTGCTTTATTTGGGTCTGTCCATCACATCATTCTCCTAATGATATGATCTCATTATTAATTGACAACTCATGTCTATGGTTAGGAAACCTTAACCATCATTAATCAATGAGCTAGTCCATAGAGGCGTACTAGGGACACGGTGTTGTTCATAAACCACACAAGTATTAAAGTTTCCGCTTAATACAATTCTAGCATGGAATATAAACATTATCATGAACAAGAAATATGATAATAACATCTTTATTATTGCCTCTAGGGCATATTTCCTTCATCTTCTCCATGTTCGGCGACGGGCGAGGAGGAGCGGCGCTCCAGTTCTCCCGCTCAGGCCCGCCTGCCTCAAAGAGCGGCAAGTTGACATGATCCTCACCTCCCTTCAAGTTCTTCACATAGAAGAAGGAGCGCTGCCACTTCTTGCAGGACTCTTTCCCCTTTATGCCGGGGAAGCTTGCAGACTTGCGGGCGTAGAAGGAGGTCGTGCCACATATCACCGGAACAGTGTCTGCCGTCTGGGTTTTGAAGAAGATCAGCCGGCGGAACAGCTTGATGTTGGGCCAGATGCCCAAGTACGCCTCGCAAAGGGTTGCGAAAGCGGACAGCACCATCATCGCATTCGCTCCGATGTGATGCGGTTGCAAGTGGAAGTAGTCCAGGAATTGGCGCATGAAGCTGCTCACGGGCAGCGCGAAACCCCGGGGGAAATGGTCATAGAAGACCACCGTCTCCCCAGGCGCGGGAGCAGGGACCAGTTCATCGCCGGCGGAGCGGCAGCCCACGAGATCCGCGGGTGGGAGCACTCGGCCCCAGCGCAGTAGCTCGATCTCTTTGTCCTTAACCCAAGAGCCTTCCCAGGATCCCTTTGGCAAGGCGGATGGAGTGGCGCTCTTACCCGCCGCCGAGCCCTTCCCTTTCGGCAGGGAAGCTTTGGGAGCCATCCGGGTGCGGATCTGGATGAACGGAATGACGGCGGAGCAAACAAGGAACCCTAATCCCCTGAAGGCGAAGCTCGGCAGCCGAGGATTCTAAGTGGGGCGAATGCGGAAGGAAGAGGAGGAGCGGGCAACCGATGCTCTGCTTTCGAAACGGTCCCTGGTTTAAAAGTGAAGGGACGAGTCAGTTGCTTATTTCAGCCACGATGGGACGGCAACTGACTCTTCTCGTCACGACCCACGATCGTGTAAAGATTGGGCAACCACCGTGGTAGCCGCAAAGGATCGTGGGCCGGGGTCGATTGGGTATGACGCGACAACGGGCGGCCAGGTGGAGCCTCGGTCCAGCCCTCGAGGGAACAAGTTCCCAGGAAGCGGCGGCCGGGGAATAGCCGTCAGCCGGACCATCACCGGAGCCGGTTCGTCCCGAGACGGCCGGGAAAACTCCGCATGGCCTAGCCTCGATGACTCGATCGACCGAGCCGGACAAGAGATCCTGGGACTTCGACGAGGACGAGCAAGACTTCGGCGAAAAGAAGAACCCGCCGAAGCCCCATGCTAGCCCATGAGACTTCGCCAGTTTCGGGGGCTAGTGTCGTGGGGATGACTTAGGGGGCGCACCACGAGCCAGGCAATATGCCGGCAGGCGTCCCAGGAATCCCCGAGGCTTCGGCGCTAGGAGACCGGCTCCACTCGAGGAGGGCTGGCTGCGCCAGCAGCCGGCTGACGACTCTGCTGAGGAGAGCGAGAGCCGGGCGATGGAGACAAAACTCCTCCAACGGCCGTCTCGCCAAAAGCAGAACGGCCCCGACAAGAGCGACAGAGGCGCAGACAGGAGTGACGAGTGCCACGACCACGACCAACCAATGAGCGGGCGAGGATCCTTCCCCACGGCAGGATCCGAGGCAAAGGAGAGGGGATATGCTCTCCAGATGCCGGCCTGGGGAAAAGGCACTTTATAAAGTGCCTTCGCCAGAGCGTGGCCAGGGGAGATAAGGCCAAGGACGCCACCGCCAAGGAGCCGGCAGCCGGCCGAAGCGTTACCAAAACCTGTAACCAGGCCCCCGTCTATATAAGGGGGCCTGGACCCTTAGCATAGGGGACCGGATCTTCTTCTTCCTCCTCTAGCCGAACAGCTCGAGGAGCACTGTAATCGTTACAATCCAATCAATACGAAACAGGCAAGAAGTAGGGGTTTACCTCCAACCGGGAGGGCCCTGAACCTGGGTAAATCGTGGTGTCTCTGTAGGCACAATCCCGAGCCGGACCCATCGTCACCAACGTCGAGCCCCTCCGATAAGCCTCCCCATGGCTACTGTCTCCAAATTCCTACGACACGTCTTCACCAATGAAACAACTGCTCATGGTCCGCTGTTGCCCGATCGATCCAAAACAAAATAGTAAACGCCAATTGGAACCATTGTTTAGTTGCTTTCGGATTGACAGCAATGATTTGCGAGAAAGAGAAGGATACTCAATCTGCACTAACTGGACTCTACGAGCAACATTAGAACGCGCCCAACTAACGCTAGAGTTGCCGCGCGAGTCGTGGCCCTCACGTCGTCTCCACTCCCCTCCTCCCTCCTTCCCCTGCAGGTCTCCTCCTCCTCCTCCTCCTCGCGCAGAGAATTAAAAGCTCCTTATCCTCTCTGGCGCGCTGCTGCCATTGCCATTGCCATTGCTGCTGGATCCAGCCATCCGTCCATTCCCTCTCTGGTCTTCTCTATCTCTCTCTGTTCCGGGGGCGTGTGTGCGCGCTCTCTCTTTTTGGAGCCTTGCGCCGCGTTCCTTTCCCTCTGTCCCATTCCGCTTCGACGTTTCTCTAGCGGCGCCTTCCGCTTTGCTCTCTCTCCTTTTGGTGCACCGAGCTCTCGGTACCCGTGCCGTGCCACCCCTCCAAGCCTTTTGCCACGCTCTCCTCTTTTTGTCTCCACGTTCTTGGCCACCCGTTGAGCAAGCCATCGAAGTGGGAGCTGCAGGGCGGTTAGGATGTCGTCGGCGGTCGAAGCCATCTCTTGCTCCAAGGCCGTCGACATCGCGGCGACAGTGCCAGAGGAGACCGCGAAGGAGCGCCTGGTGGTGGCGGCGGAGCACGGCAATGGCGACTGTGCCGGCGCCGCGACGACGAACGGGAAGAAGTGCGTTGAGGCGGCGCCGAAATGCCGCAAGGAGGATGAGGACGACGATGAGGAGGACGGGGAGAAGGTCCCCGAGCACATCGACCTCGGCCCCATCCTCAGCATCAAGGACCAGCTCGAGAAGGACAAGGTATGCATACTGAATTCTTCTCGCTCTAATCGAATACTACCGTTGCTACCGATCGATCGATGAATGCGTTCTACGCGTGCTCGATTTGCAGGACGACGAGAGCCTGAGGAGGTGGAAGGAGCAGCTCCTCGGCAGCGTGGATTTGAACTCCGTGGGAGGTAAACCCAAGAACACAACTTCAGTTTCAAACCTTCGATCAGTGCTGCCGTTTAATTGGCTCTCGTCCTTGCGATCCTGGTTAATGGCCGGCACCGGTAGCAATAAGTATGACAACCGGCAGGCGCTTGCATCAGTTTCGCATGTGAGCACCGCCGTGTTGTCAACGTACAATCCCGTGAACCGCCCGTAGCTTTCCGCGATTAATCTGAAAGTGTATCTATCTCTGCACCGGCCGGCCGGCCGGCCGTGCCACAGTAAACAGAGAAATTGTAAAAGATGGTGGGGCTCCGCTGGACTGGCCGGCCGGACCCGGACGGCCAGCCGGCTTTTCGTGCTAATCATTTCCGTAAGGAAAAGACCGGAGCCCTCTTTTTTGTTGAATGCACTGGTTTGGTCGGTCCCCGAACATTGCCGTGCATCGTTATCTCGTCTTCGCCAATGATTCAGATCCAGGTACTGTGATGAGCACTGTCTTCGTCCTACCCTGAGAGCGATGTATCAGGGGAATAATCTGATTGCGGTGGTGACAGTTTAAGTTTCTTTGCATAACAGAATAAACCGTGTTCCTGCCTTCCTTCGAGCAGAATTTAGAAGAAGTCAATTCTTTGCCAAACGTAACCATCACATTTTAGTCCCGTTTGGATGCAAGGTTATTCAAATTTTCATCTTATTGAATCGACGCAGACACTGAACTAAATTTTGATCCGAAGATTTGAATCGACGACAGACACTCAATTGAATTTGCTGCAGAGATGCTGGAGCCTGACGTGAAGATCATGAGCCTGTCCATCCAGTCCCCCGGCCGGCCGGACATCGTCCTGCCGCTGCCGGTGGAGCCCAATGCCAAGGGCGTCTGGTTCACGCTCAAGGAAGGCTCCATGTACAAGCTCAAGTTCACCTTCTCCGTCAGCAACAACATCGTCTCCGGCCTCCGCTACACCAACCGCGTCTGGAAAACCGGCATCAAAGGTGAGAGATTCATTGAAAAAGCTGGCTGAAACCACGATTCTCTGCATATGCAGCAGATGACACCCTCAGACAAATTAACTGGATTTTGCTGGCGCAGTGGACAGCACCAAGGAGATGCTCGGCACGTTCAGCCCGCAGCCGGAGGAGTACACGTACGTCACGCCGGAGGAGACCACGCCGTCGGGGATGTTTGCCCGGGGATCCTACTCTGCCAGGACGAAGGTAAATTAACTGACGGATGCTTGCTCACACGAGCATGCATTATTCAGATTTGCAGCCTATGTTGCTTCTTCAGGGTTCAGAGGCCATACTCAAAGTGCTTCTTGGTTTTGGCAGTTCCTCGACGACGACCGGAAGTGCTACCTGCAGATCGACTACACATTCGACATACGCCGGGACTGGCCGTCGTCGAGCTGAGCCTCTCCGTGGACCAGCTCGTAGCCTGCCTGGGTTACAGTTACCGTTGAAGCAGATGGTCATTGTCTTTGTTTCGTTTGCATTTTACCTTTCTTCCCTTCTTATGTTTCGCTCTTAGGGTTATCGTCTAGTGTGCCTGCGTGTATATTATCTCCTTTCTTCTGCTGTTCTGTGTTAACAAAGTCGTAGAATTCGTGGCAGGACAGTCAATCCGTGAGCAACACCCAGCTGCATACACCTCGTCTTCGTGTAACGCTCAAAACAGTGTCTGTCACTCACTTTCTGAATGTTGTTGGAATTTTCATCTTCTGACCTTGGTCCTCGTGTGTCACTGGAATTGTTTTGGCTTCGCACTTCCGGGCATGAAAAAAAAGGGAAAAGCTTTCATTGGTAAAATATCCATGATAGGGACTTAGAAGTAAATAATAACTAGATGATACTCCGCGCGTTGCTACGGAAATACGTTGATACATCTTTAAATAATTGGTTACGTTAAATTTGGCAGTGTAAAATAAGTAATTTTAGTTATGCTAAGAGTATGTTATACTGCTGAGTAGCTTGCAAAAAATCTGTAATGAATCCAATATATTTACACGGACCATTGGCAAAATCTAACCCACAAAGACTCAATTTGGCCGATACTATACATTTATTTCAGATAAGCGATGTGCCAACCAAATCACTCTTGTTACAAAGAAACATACTACATGGATAAAAGAGATATTATCAATAGAGATACTATTTTATAATAAAATAACAAAATGTAATAATTATTTATAAATGATGAAAATAAATCTAACTAATTTCAGTAGCACAGGCATATATAAAAACTTAGCGCAGTGTACAACAGCTAGCAATAAAAATTATGGTTGCTTCCTGTTATACATTTAGTTAGCACCTACAAAATATAGGATATGATAAATGCCTAAATCTCTATATGGATGAATCGTGAGGCGAGGTCACACAATCGAGGAACCATAAATGGGCAAGTGTATAATATAATTAAAAAGAGGGATCTCAGGTAAGTAAGATGAATAACTCAAATATTACACAAGAAATAGTTGAACTACCTCACTGAGCAAATATATTTGTTCACTTCTACCGGCTAAGTCATTGTTTACTCATTCGTCTATATTAGCCATTGTTTCATACTTTAAACAATGACGAGGCACAATACAAAAGAACAATATACCCGCAAAAAATAACAGAAGAAACAATATGAAGCAAGGAAACAGACATTTCAGAAAATTACTTCAGGTTAGTTTATCTCACCTGTCCAACTTGCAGAACTACTTGAAACAAAGATAATCCCATGTTCTGTTCGCAGATCAGACTGAGCATTTGGAAGTTACATATTAAATGGTTAGACCACATCAACGAACAAAATAACGAAATTCAAAGCCGATGGGCCCGATCTGGGTTTCGGGCTGCGGCCGTGCGTCTCTGGCGTGGTCCTGGCGCAGTTCTGGCGTGGTCCTAGCGCGGTCCTGGCGTGGCGCAGAGCGGCGATGCTGGCCTCGCCCTTCTGTCGTCGGCGCCGGGTGCACGCGGGCCAGGTGGGCCAGCGCTCCTTTCTGCTCTCGTCTTCCTCAGGGTCGGTGGTGGCTGGAGACCGCGATATGCCTGCTCTGCTTTGGCGTGACCATCTCGGTCTCTCCTTGGCGTGCTGGGTACTCCCGCGGTGGTGGTCGACGCACTCCTCCCGTCGACAAGCTGCCTTCTACGGTTCTGGATGCATGCGACTGCTCCTCTCCGTTTCGCCGGGGTGCGATCTCCTGCCCGGGTGAAAACCCTGCTCGGCGTTGCCGATGCGGATCACGGTGACACCTGCGGGTGCCACTCCCTCCTTGGAGGCGTGCTCTTGGGTCGGATCGTCTCTCCCCTTTGTGCCAGGGGAAACCCTAGGTCCGCTTTGTCGGACCGGCCAGCGGCGGCATTTTCAGCGTCATCCCCTTCTTGAAGGCGCTGTGTCTGGCTGAGAGGGTTTTGTGGCTCTCGGAGTTGGTGGCCTCGTCGGTCTTCGGCAAGGCTGGGCTGTGCTGTGTCAAGATGTGAGGCTCTGGGGCGCTTTCTACGCCACCGTCCGCACTCTACAGTTGACTCCTTTCCAAGTTCGGCTTGGCCCTGCCATTTGTTGAAAATATAAGCAATTTACCATAAGATTTAATCCGAAATAACCAATAATAAAGCATGATGATAATTGCAGAAATTAACCTAATCATGCATACTAGCAGAATAGACGAACAGATCACATCTAACACAGATAAATAGATCACATCTATTCCAAACGCTAGTACAAGAAATTGTAACATAAACTGTAAAAGATGGGTACAGATTGCATACGGTGCTGCAGGAGGATTCACGTTCATGTTCAGATTCGCGTTGGCGTTGAGGTTCGCGTTGACGTTGAGGTTCGCGTTGGCGTTGGCACCAGCGTCGTCAGCCATGTCGTCGATGTAGAGGCTGCTGATGTCCGGGAAGAAGTCCTCGTCGGGGAAGGAGTCGTCGGTCGACTTGATGCCTTCAGTAGTCGCGCAGAAGCGCTCCCCAAAAACCTGATCGCCCCTCACCCGTATAGGTTCACAAGAGGCGGGGTTCCGGAGGCCTACTGTCCCGTCGTCCGGTGCACGCCGGAAGAGGGGATGGAGAAGGTGTAGCGGCGGCGCAAAGGCTCTGGAGGCGAGAGACGGGATGTGATACGGTGTAATTAGGGTTTGCGCCTAAGCCTGCTTATATAGCGCCGCTCGGGTAAGACGTGGGGCGCAGCCCACGTCCGAGTTAGTAACAGCCCACGATCCGGAAAAACCGGAAACGGCTGATAGAAAAATAACTCGCACAGTAATTTTCCCGAACAGCAAAAAGATAAGTAAGCTCGGCACCGAGGCACAATTCCGCAAACCGCGGCGCGCGCGCGCGTCGTGTCGTGACGAGGCGAGGCGAGGCGTGGCGAGGCGGGCGGCGGAGGAGGAGGAGCGCGTGTGTAAGTCTCTCCTCTTCTCTCACTTTAGGAGGTAGTAGAACACCCCACTATATATATTGGTGCAACTCCCCTCAAACTAGCAAGGTGGGACTAAACTTTGGTGCCATCCCCTGCTAGGCATGAATGGGCCAAGAGAATTTCAGAATTTGTATTGGGCCATGGACCAAAGCCCACAGCCAAATTCCAACAATCCCCCACAAAGTCTTATTGGCACATCTCATCACATCACATCAAATATTTCTAGAACATTGTTTATATACCGGTGCGAAGTGGAGACTGTTAAGTTGAACTTCCACTCAGAACTTTATGCTACACTAGATTGCAACTTGAATAGTGGACTATGCCTTGAACTACAAGTTTGGTGCGCATTAGTTTCACACAAAGCCTAGACCGATACTAGGCTGCCGCAAGGCTTCCCCGCGGTTTGGAACTTATGCGTCATACTCCATGGCCTTTCATGAGTTTATTAGAGAGCACCCAACTTCCATAGACTGCGACGTTTGACAGTCAGACTCATATAGGTGTGTTCTTCAAAAGATGTTCTGCAGGGCAACATCTTTGCTATAAACAAGCCAGTTAGAACACATTAAGATAAATATCAACCTGCCATGCAGATTAGGAGAGTATTGCATCTATATGGAGTGGTAGTATAATGTAAGGATACTCTCCTCTCAGCTGACCAACAGCTTGTCTCCCAACTCTAATTCACGGGATCTCCGATCACATAGAGTGGGTTACCACTGTGGACAACTCAAAGTGTGGGTCTCAAACCCATCTCCCTCGATGCATTATCTATCATATTGCGTGATAGACCCTTTGTGAAGGGATCTGCCAGATTTTTAGATGTTTGGATATAATCCAACGCAATAACTCCGGAGTTTCTCATTTTCCTGACAGATTTCAGTCTCCTCTTCACATGTCTTGATGACTTCATATTGTCCTTAGAACTGTTTACTTTGATGATCACAGTTTGATTATCACAGTTCATAGGAATTGCGGGTATAGGTTTTTCAACCACAGGCAAGTCCATCAAGAGCTCTCGAAGCCACTCTGCTTCAACAGTGGCTGTGTCTAATGTTGTGAGTTCTGCTTCCATAGTTGACCTCGTTAAGATGGTCTGCTTGCAAGACTTCCAGGAAACAGCACCACCACCAAGTGTAAACACATAACCACTTGTGGCCTTAGTCTCATCAGCATCAGAAATCCAATTCGAGTCACTATACCCTTCAAGTACCCTTGGATACCCAGAGTAGTGAACTCCATAGCTCGCAGTGCCACTCAAATAACGCAAAACCCTTTCAAGGGCCTGCCAATGAACATCTCCAGGATTTGACACAAACCGACTCAACTTGCTAATAGCAAAAGAGATGTCAGGCCTCGTAGCGCTGGCCAAATACATAAGCGAGCCAATAATTTGAGAATATCTCAGCTGATCTTTAGCATCCTTAGGATCTCCCTGATTCTTTCGAACCAACATGCTAGGATCATATGGCGTAGGAGAAGACTTGCAGTCGCTATACCCAAAACGACTCAAGATCTTTTCCACATAGTGAGATTGAAGCAGTGTTATCCCACCATCGTCATCTCTCAGTGGCTTGATGTTCAAGATCACATCAGCCACTCCTAGATCTTTCATCTCAAAACAATGAGATAGAAAGTCTTTGACCTCCTTGATAACATCAAGACTGGTCCCGAATATCAGTATATCATCAACATACAGACATAAGATGACTCCTTGGCCCCCACCATGGCGATAGTACACACACTTGTCAGCTTCATTAACAACAAAGCCTACATCAGTTAAAGTTCTTTCAAACTTCTCATGCCACTGCTTAGGTGCTTGCTTAAGACCATACAAAGACTTCAGCAACTTACACACCTTTCCTTCTTGACCACCGACCACAAATCTATCCGGCTGATCCATATAAATCTCCTCATCTAACTCTCCATTTTGGAAAGCCGTCTTAACGTCCATTTGATGAACGAGAAGACCATGCGAGGCAGCCAGGGATAGTAGTACTCTGATAGTGGTCAATCTGGCCACATGTGAATAAGTATCAAAGAAGTCTTCCCCTTCTTTCTGGGTATAACCCTTAGCAACAAGGCGTGCCTTGTACTTCTCAATAGTACCATCAGGTCTAAGCTTCTTCTTGAACACCCACTTACATCCTACAGGTTTGCACCCATAAGGACGATCAGTAATTTCCCAAGTTCCATTTGCCAGGATGGAATCCATCTCACTGCGAACGGCTTCTTTCCAGTAGTCAGCATCTTGAGATGCATAGGCTTCTGAAATAGAAGTGGGAGTGTCATCCAAGAGGTATACAATAAAATCATCACCAAAGGTCTTTTCAGTCCTCCGTCTCTTACTCCTAGTAGGAGCTTTATTGTTATCCTCCACAGGATTATCAGAGTGTTCTATCGAAATGGTGGGTTCAGGAATTGTAAATAATTCTTGACTAGATGAACTAGGCATCTCCTGATTTGATGAACTAGATGAACCTTTCATTGGAAAGATGTCCTCAAAGAAAGTTGCATCATTCGACTCCATAATAGTACCAACACGCATGTCAGATACTTCAGATTTTACTATCAAAAATCTATAGCCAATGCTGTGAAACGCATATCTCAGAAGAACACAGTCCACAGTTTTTGGTCCAAGCTTTCGCTTCTTGGGTACTGGCAAGTTTACCTTTGCCAAACAACCCCAAGTCTGTAAGTAAGAGAGTTTTAACCTTTTCTTTTCCCATTCCTCAAATGGTGTAATTTCTTTGTTCTTTGTGGGAACCCGATTTAGGACATGACACGTAGTCAAGATCGCCTCCCCCCACCATGCCTTGGAGAGACCCGAAGTGTCTAACATGGCGTTAACCAAATCAGTTAGAGTACGGTTCTTTCTTTCAGCCACCCCGTTAGATTGGGGCGAGTAGGGAGGCGTCCTCTCATGGATTATACCATGTTCCGCACAAAAAGAATCAAATTCATTGGAAAAGAACTCTCCACCACGATCGGACCTAAGCCGCTTAATCTTTCGATCAAGTTGATTTTCTGCTTCAGCTTTATAGATTTTGAAATAGTTCAAAGCTTCATCTTTAGATTTCAGAAGATACACATAACAGTATCTGGTGGAGTCATCAATTAATGTCATGAAATATTTCTTTCTACCTTTTGTCAACTCACCATTCATCTCACAAAGATCTGAATGTATGAGCTCTAGTGGTGCCAAATCTCTTGCCTCCGCAATCTTATGAGACTTGCGAGGTTGCTTTGCTTGCACGCACACTTGGCACTTAGAGCCCTTGACATTAGTAAATTTCGGAATTAAACTCATGTTGGCTAGCCGCGTCATGCAACCAAAGTTAATATGACAAAGTCGTGAATGCCAAATATTGGACTCATTATCATTGCAAACATGATTAATAACTTTAGTGCATAAGTCTGACAAAGAAAGGCGGAACAAGCCTCCGCACTCATAACCTTTCCCAACAAATTGTCCATACTTAGATATTACAACTTTATTGGACTCAAAAACCAACTTAAAACCATCTCGACACAAAAGAGATCCGCTGACGAGATTTTTATTGATGGAGGGAACATGCTGCACATTCTTCAGCTGTACGGTCTTCCCCGAAGTGAACTTTAGATTTACCGTACCAACACCTTGAACAAAAGCACGTGAGCCGTTTCCCATCAGCACGGAGCCAGCCCGTGCGACCTGATAAGAAGAAAACATGGAAATATTAGCACATACATGTATATTGGCACCTATGTCTATCCACCATTCAGGTGAATGACAAACTGAAAGGATAGTAGGAAATATACCGTACCCAGCATCCTTCATATCGGTATCACCAACAACAACATTGGCCGAATTGCCACTGTTTCCATGTGAACGCTTATCAAAGCGTTTAGGGCAGCTAGGAGCCCAATGATTCGGATCACCACACACATGGCAGGATCCTTTCTTCTTATACTCAGTCTTCTTCTTGAAGTTGGTAGTCTGCGAGGCCTTGTTCTTGCCATCAAACTTTCCCTTGCCCTCAAACTTGTTCTTATTCTTTGACTTGTGGGACTGGAAGTTATTTTTCTGCACCACATGTGCACTAGAACTTCCATCAAAGCCTCGAACACGTGTATCCTTTGCTCTCGCCTTTTCCTCAACATGAAGAGAACCAATGAGATCCGAAACGGAAAACTCCTGTCTCTTATGTTTTAGAGAAGTAGCAAAGTTCCTCCATGAAGGAGGAAGCTTGGCAATAATGCCACCGGCCACGAACTTGTCCGGTAAGGTACACTTGAACTGCTCGAGTTCTTTGGCAAGAGACTGTATCTCATGAGCCTGCTCCACAATGGGACGGTCATCAGTCATCTTATAATCATAGAATTGCTCCATGATATACAGCTCAGTGCCAGCGTCAGAAACACCAAACTTGGCTTCCAACGCATCCCACGCATCCTTGCCATTATCAAATGACATATAGGTGTCAACAATGTTGTCACCAAGAATGTTGAACAAAGCCCCCATAAACATGGTGTCGACTTTCTGAAAAGCTTCCTCCTGAGCAGGAGAAAGATCTCCCTCAGGTCTGCCAAGAGTGGCGCTATAGCAGCCTAGGTTTTTCAACCATAGAACTGCTCTCGTGCGCCATCTCTTATAATGGACACCATCAAAGGGAGGCGGCCTGGTAGCTGCGGCCAAACCAGTTGGACTCAGTTGCCTATAATCAGGTTTTTGGATTGTTGAAAATATAAGCAATTTACCATAAGATTTAATCCGAAATAACCAATAATAAAGCATGATGATAATTGCAGAAATTAACCTAATCATGCATACTAGCAGAATAGATGAACATATCACATCTAACACAGATAAAGAGATCACATCTATTCCAAATGCTAGTACAAGAAATTGTAACATAAACTGTAAAAGATGGGTACAGATTGCATACGGTGCTGCAGGAGGATTCACGTTCGCGTTCAGATTCGCGTTGGCGTTGAGGTTCGCGTTGACGTTGAGGTTCGCGTTGGCGTTGGCACCAGCGTCGTCAGCCATGTCGTCGATGTAGAGGCTGCTGATGTCCGGGAAGAAGTCCTCGTCGGGGAAGGAGTCGTCGGTCGACGTGATGCCTTCAGTAGTCACGCAGAAGCGCTCCCCAAAAACCTGATCGCCCCTCAGCCGTACAGGTTCACAAGAGGCGGGGTTCTGGAGGCCTACTGTCCCGTCGTCCGGTGCACGCCGGAAGAGGGGATGGAGAAGGTGTAGCGGCGGCGCAAAGGCTCTGGAGGCGAGAGACGGGATGTGATACGGTGTAATTAGGGTTTGCGCCTAAGCCTACTTATATAGCGCCGCTCGGGGTAAGACGTGGGGCGCAGCCCACGTCCGAGTTAGTAATAGCCCATGATCCGGAAAAACCGGAAACGGCTGATAGAAAAATAACTCGCACAGTAATTTTCCCGAACAGCAAAAAGATAAGTAAGCTCGGCACCGAGGCACAATTCCGCAAACCGTGGCGCGCGCGCGCGTTGTGACGAGGCGAGGCGAGGCGGGCGGCGGAGGAGGAGGAGCGCGCGTGTAAGTCTCTCATCTTCTCTCACTTTAGGAGGTAGTAGAACACCCCACTATATATATTGGTGCAACTCCCCTCAAACTAGCAAGGTGGGACTAAACTTTGGTGCCATCCCCTGCTAGACATGAATGGGCCAAGAGAATTTCAGAATTTGTATTGGGCCATGGACCAAAGCCCACAGCCAAATTCCAACACCATTCGCTCGCTTTGCGCCGCCTCTTCTTGGCGCATGAGTAGTGGTACGTCGGTCTAGGCGACCTCGGAGTTTCGGTCGTGCTTGTGTGTGCGGTGTTGGTTGTGGCGCGGTCTAGAGGCTCGGTGCCTGCCTTCTAACTATTTTTGGCTAGAGGTTGGGTTAGGCGAGCTTGTCGTTTGTGTTGTAGGAGTGTGTTGTAAGCCGAAAGGCTAGTGTGGTGTTGTAGCCATTCTTTGGCGTTCTCTTTAAACTTAATACAAAGATGCGCACGTCTGTTGCGGGTTCTCAAAAAAAGTAAATTCAAAGCATCGAGCTCACTTCTTGAATCTGATTCATTTTGGATGAGTTAGAAACCGGCAGATCTATTGATCAATGTTGACAGTCTGCTAAAGAATGAAACAAACAAAAATGGTGGAATATTATATTATGGGCCATTAAATTCAGCATTCTAGTTCACTGGAGTGTCAGCTAAAAGAGGGAAAACATAACTGACCACAGAGTATCAAAGATATGTGAATGTCAAATAATGCTCAGACTTTGGAGGGCTTCCTCTGTTTTGTTTGACACACATGATAACACGTAAAAAAGGGGGTATACACATGTTCCTGCCACCACATGCACGATTAGAGGCACATCCGATCGACAGAAAGATGTCTGACATGAGTTAATCAAAGGTCCAGTGAAATAGTTGGTCATATATTTTCTACTACATGATAAAGACATATGCAATAAATCTGCAGCTATAACACGAGGAGGGGGGAGGAGATAACTTGCAAGTTCAATTTACTGGAGCGTTAGATGCTTGGAGCGCTGCTTCTAACATCCAGCATTAGCTTGGGCTTCAGTGCTCAAAGAATCTTGAAAGAGTACAGTAACCTATTTCAGTGTCAACAGAAATAGCACTATTTCAACGCGAACAAAGCAGAGATGTACTCACCTATCCATACTTCAGTGCTCAAAGAACCTTGAAAGAGTACAGTATTCTGTATCGATTCATACAACACGAATAATTAACAGGGAGTGGAAAACTAAGAATTTAGAGAGGAATCTGATATGGGCATTGAGTACTTGTGGCCGATCCTTCATGGCAATTGGCAAAGCCTCCAGCCCAGTTTGTCAGGATCTGGCATGGCAAAGGCTGGATCAATGGATGTGAAGGGAACCGAACCAAAAGCTGGGCTCCTCTTACACCAAATGTAATAAGCCAAAACAACGGCCATGACTTCTGTTCGATGGTCAGGAGTGGTGGCTCAGTTGACATGTGGTGCGCTGATGAATGGGAAGAAGAGCGGAAGAAACTGCTTCTGCCAAGCACGACGGTGAATTTATAGGATTGAATCCAGAAGCAGATGACTGTACGTCTCTAATGCATTCATCAATACACATTGACGGAGATAATGGAGGATAAGAAGAGATCTGGGACCAAATATTTCTTATTCAGTTGTTTCTAGCTTTGGAAGATCACGGATGGAAGCATGGAGCTTAACCTTCTTGTATGCCCATCAGGGAGATTAATTGAGAAGATTAAGCGTCAAAGGCCGATGTTTGTGGCTGTTGGTGGCTCCACAGCAGAGCGGAAAAATAGAGATGTGGTTGAAACAACGTGCTGCATGGTTAGTGTCCATAATAACAAAACATAACGCAGAAATGGAAACTGAATGCTAACATGGACGGGAGTTGGAAGATATGGTGGGACCGCTGAGGTGGCATAGCTGCATGTTAGAGAAATAGATTAGTGGGGGTGAACTTCTTAGTTATATAGGATTACAGCATAAGCTTCATTAGAGTTGGTCACATCGGACTTTGGGTAGATGATCCAAGGCTGCTGAACTTTTTGGGGGTAAATAACCAGTTTTATCTGAAAAAATGCTAGTAAAAATTGCTTAAATCTGAATAATCTGAGTCGGGCGGGCCGAGCGCCCTACTGATCGGCTGCTTCCGCGCAATCCAATTTCTAAAACGCTCGCGTAACCCATTTGCAACATTGGTGGAACATTCTTTACACATGTGACAAAATAATGCAATAGACGCTGCAACATTTCAAAAGAAAAATAATGTATGCAACAAATTCCTTAGATGGAGCGATTTCCCTTCGATCGCAGCAAATTCCCTAGAAAGATCACCACATGTATGCAACATGGAGGACAATGCATACATCACCCTACAAGAATATTTGCAATAGACATCCAAAGTCATCGCAACATCTCGCTTGTGTGTTTGCAACAAAATACACATAAGTTTGCAACATGTAAAAAAAATACATGCAACAACCCAAAGAGAACAATAAAAGCAAAGGAAGGTGACACAGGGGTAGTGTTAGAATACATGGAGAACAAGCCGAGAAGGTACCAGAAGATGTGTTTCACAAAAAAGGTCCCAGAAGATGTCAATTTCTTCTATTCAATTAGAAAGATGAGGATGATTTGATAACTAGTATTTTTTGGGGTTGACTAAAAAATGGCCAGTAATAGCTAAAATCAGTCTATACATTATTTGAAAACCCGACACAAATTTCTGCTCGTTTGTTACAATTGTGGTTTAACAAATGCTGAAAGCAACAACAGGTTCCATAGCATTTAACTTCATAGTGTGTTAGATGTTCAAGTATATTAAATTATTAAGATGTTTTTAGCCAAGAGAATGAAAGGGTTTCGTTTGACACAAAAACCGTTCGCTCTGTCCACCCCGCGAGTGGAAGGGTGAACCCAAGATCAAGCCGCTGCCATCCCCTCCCCACCTCTGCGCCTCCTCCTCGCTGCCGCCAGAGGGCACCACCGAGTGAAGCTCCGGAGGCGGCGAGGCCTCTTTCCCCCCTCGTGCAGTGGTGGAGGAGCAGCAGCTGCGGTTGTCGGGGGCACAACGCTGGTCATGGGGCACAACGGCGTGGCGGC
This sequence comes from Dactylis glomerata, assembly GCA_007115705.1. Taxonomy (NCBI): domain Eukaryota; kingdom Viridiplantae; phylum Streptophyta; class Magnoliopsida; order Poales; family Poaceae; genus Dactylis; species Dactylis glomerata. Next base: position 659,664 of record QXEO01000082.1, read on the forward strand.
TACGTGTGTTGGGAAATCTCGCCGCATCTGAAGCTTGGGCGAAGAAGTATCCCATACCTGAACGACCGGATTGGCGACTGATACGTTGCAAACGTACCTATAATTTTTGACACTCCATGCTAGTTTTACACCAATTGCTATATGTTTTGTTTATACTTTGTGGCACTTTTATGATTTATTTGGACTAACCTACTAATAGTTGCAAAAGTGCACAATGTTCTTGTTTTACACTTTGATGTGTAGGAATCACCAAGAATACAAGTGGAAACCTTGTTGGAGTCAAATTGGGACTTTCCAGAAATCTATGCCAGAACTCTTTTCGAAGATGGTCACGTTACGGGTCGAAGACAGCATCAAACGGAAAACTCTTCAACTACAAAGTTGTAGGGAATTTCACGGTAAACGTTCTGGACATAAAATTCACCTGATTCCGAGTCCGGATGGCCGAGTTAGGCCCAATCAAGTGCGGCCCAAGATGGAGAGACGAGAATCCGAGAGACTATATAAAGGGAGGAACCCTAGCTCGTCGGGGACACCTCCACCCACGAATTTGCAGCCACCAGAGCCACGTTTTCGCCTCCCCCATGGATCCCATCTCCATGAAGCCATGAAGGAAGGGGCCTAAGGGGCGACGCTCCCCCATGATGCCGGCGGCGGGGGAGTCCCCCGCACCGCCGTCGGCGCCGCCGGCGCCGCCGCCCGCGCCCCTCGCTGCTCATCTCCGCCATCTTCACCGCTATCTCCATCACCAACTCTTCCTATTATGCAGTCGTTCATCCTCCCACACACCTCTGTACCATCCTATATAAACATGGTGTTTGATGCTATAATATTTATCCTATGATCTATGTCATGTTTATGTAGTTTATTTGTCTTTTGATTGCTTGGTTTAATATCTTTGGTTCATTAGAGTTGTATGTTGATATGGTACAGTCCTTTGGTATCCATTATATTTGTGCGCGCATGGATTAAACATCATAGGGTTTGTAGTATGTGTAAGAGTAAGGGGGAAGTTCTGTCGGAGTGATAGAAACCTGAGGACGCAAACTGGAACGTTGCACGTATGGGAGTAAGAGGACCATTAACTTAAGACTATGGTTAGGGAAACCTTAATATATTGTTAGTATTTGCGGATGCTTGCTAACAATCTAATCATATAGTACTTGTAATTCCAAGTAGTGAAGTGCATGTATATTTAGCCTCTCCCATATAGAAAACTGCATCGAAGACAATGAACCCGATTTATTCACTAATTAAACTTAGACAAAGCCACCACTATTACCACCACTTTTCCATACTCATGGTACTGTTAGTTTATGGTTACTTAGTATATTTTATTGCTACAGCACTAACAATTACTTTCTTGTATTTATTATCTTGCAAAGCCATCTCTCATACCCGTATTATTGCTCTAGTTTTATTTCCTAGATGATGCAAACATTTAGTGTGCGTAGAGTTGTATCAGCGGTTGATAGAACTTGAGAGAATGTTTATCCTACCTTTAGCTCCTCGTTGGGTTCAACACTCTTACTTATCAAAAGGGTTACACACGATCCCCTATACTTGTGGGATATCAAGACCTTTTCTGGCGCCGTTGCCAGGGAGCAATAGCGTGTGGGTGAATATTCTTGTGTGCACTTGTTTGCTTTATCTCTAAGTAGTTTTTACTTCCAGTTTTAAGTTGTTCTCTATCTTAGTATGGATAGGGAATGCGAATTACAAAAAATATTAGTTGTACTTGTTACCTAGAAAAGTTTTCAAAAAGGAAAATAATTAGAAAGATGAGTAATGGTTACATGGGGGTCGACCTTGAACACTTGTGTTCATGCCTATGAAACCAAAACAAATCTTTCCATGGAAGCTTTTCAATTAAAAACTTGTACATATTGTATATATCGTACATATTCTTCTGTACCATAAAAGTAAAGTGATAATTGTAGTTCCTAGTTACTTGGAAGTTGATAGTTTTGCTTTGCTGTCCAAAAACAGATTTTCTGTGCTTCACCGTATAAAATGTTTAAAATCACTAGAACGTGATATTGACCTGAAATTTCTTAAGTGCAAAGTAATGCTTATTATCTTTTTTTTTCATTAGACTAACTTTTTCTGATTTGAGTTACGTAGCTGTCTCAAAAAATTCGATTTTCACCGACTCTTCTGTTTAGACAGATTTCTGTGCTTCACTATAAAAAATTGTGAAAAATCTCAGAATAGTGTTTTGATCTGAAATTGTTTGTGCATAAACCTGAGATTATGATCTATCTTTATTTAGTTTGGAGTTTTTTGATTTGAGCTACCTAACTATCTCGTTGAGTGTCATCCTTACAGACTGTTCAGTTTTGGCAGATTATCATGCTTATTTAGTATTGTGCTTATACTCAATGTTTATAATCTTTATTTGATCGATAAATGTTATAGATTTGTTAGTATACAGTAGGTAATCTCAAATTAAACTTGTCAAAGCTTGAACATGAGTGGATTTTATTTAATGAGTACTAACCAAACTAATGAGTTTTGTGAAGTTTTATGTGGATGTAGCTTATAAGTTTTAATCAATATGGTGATATGAGATAAACAAGAAGACACAAGAGCTCAAGCTTGGGGATGTTTAGGTGCATCCTAAGAATATGTCCAAGAAGATACAATCATCTAAGCTTGGAGATGCCCGAGTCATCCCCCTATTCATCAACTAACATGAGGTTGTCTCCTTCATACTCTATATTACGCATCCACATGATATGTATTGTGTTAACTTGTATTACAATTGCTTTTATATGTCTTGGTTTTATCTTCTTTAATTTTATTAGGCTCTTTATTTTGTTTTTATTGCTTCTTTACTTTCACATATAAATTGAAAACAACAAAAATATTTCCTTTTGTTTTGCTTCTTTGTTTGGTTCTCTATTTTGTGCCTAGCTGAAAGGCGTTTAAAAAAAGCAGTCTTGGGAGATAACCCATGTTTTCTTTCAGTATTTTTTCTTTTATTTGAGTCTTGGAAGTTATTACTACTGTAATGACCTCTCCTTATCATTTTTATTTCGTTGTTGTGCCAAGAAGAACCTCTAATTTGAGGGAGGTAAGATTTGGGGAAGTTGTTGTCCTGAAACAGATTTCTGCGCTGCACCATAAAAATTCATGAAAATTCTCAGGATATATTTTTGATCTAAAATTTCTTGAGCATATGGCCCAGGTTATATCCAGACTTTCATTAGTTTTGCACTTTTCGATTTGAGCAACAGAAGGTCCTCGAAAAAATCGACCTTTGTCAGCTGTTCTGTTTTGACAGATTTCTGCTACTATTTGTGTTTGCCTCTCGATCGCTTTCTTTTTTAGTTTTTTTGATCATGGATCTTTTGAGGAAGTTGCTAAAGTAGTATATGCTTTATATGTGATGATTTTGAGTTAAAACCTAAACCAAAAGGGTCGATTTACTATTATGCTTATGCTAACGTTGCTAATAGAATTGTGTGAAGTTTTGTATGAATGAAGTTTTCAAGTGTAGGGATTGGAGAATGATGAGATGAGATGAAGAATGGAAAAAAGCTCAAGCTTGAGGATGCCCATGTCACCCCAAGAAATATCTAAGAGGTACAAGCGTCAAAGCTTGGGGATGCCCCCGAGGCACCCCTTCTTCATCGACAAAAATCAGGTCACCTTTCAACACACGATATTTTTATTGCTTCATGCACTATGCGTTTTTCTTGGAGCGTCTTTACTTTTTGCTTTCAGTTTTGTTTTGTTTGCTGCAATAAATGGTTGGACCTCAACAAATTTCTTTTGGAGGAGATGTACTCGCTTTTCATTTGCCAAGAACACTTTAGTTTTCACTCTTATCGTACAACGAGTGTTCTCTTTTTTTAGAACTGCGTTTTGCTTTCGTTTTTCACCTTGATTTTTTTTCAGATCTTGTTATATCTTTGCATCAAGGTGTATTTGGACCTCTGGTCTATGTTGGTATTTATCAAAAGAGTTGTTTTAAAAAGGTTCGAATGGTGTTGGAAAAGAGAAAAAGTTTCATGCAAAAAAGTGGTACAAAAAGGAGCTTGTTTAGACCGCGGCTTAGACTTTTTTATGCCATGCTTGATGTCATTTTGATAGTATACTTAGTGATTTTTGCTGTAGCATGACTTGTCTCAAATGACTGAGATTGCTTAGTGAGCCTTTGAAAAAATCATGCATTGTTTTTATTATATGGAAGTATTTATTTGGTTTTCTCCTTGATGCTTTATTTGGATTGACTTGGCGCATGCTTACAACATGTTTGACTCTTACAAAGTCGCCATAAGCCTCTATGATCATTTGGTTTTTGACTTATGATTCTATTTTATGCTTCTCTTAATGATGTTTTGTCGCTATGCATCATTATGGCCGTTATTGCTCTCTTAGTTGGTCGCTCACAGTCTTTTGCTAGCCTTCATTTTGTACTGAGTATGAGCTCTACTCATGCATCCAACTCCCCAAAACCAAGTTATTCCAAGTGTCCACTATAAATTCCTATGCATGATATTTGCAAGCCATTCCAAATAAATTTTTATGTGCTACCTTTTAAAAAAACTTTCAAAATACTTCTCATTTGTCGGATTTGCTATCTTCCATATTGTTTCATTCCAAAAAGAAAAAAAAGGAAAAAAGAAAAGAAAAAAGGCACTCCTTCATGGTATGTGAATGTTGGTGGGCACCCAATGGAATCGGTTAGCCATGGTTTGTGAAAGGAAAAAGGTGTGGAGGAGTGCCAAGCTTTATAAAAGAGCACAAAAGTGCCAGTCTCTCTCTCTCTCAAAAACTTGCTCATTTTTGTATGGAAGATAGTAAGAACCCCATTGCTAGTCGTTGACAAAGACAACCACCTCTCAAAACCAAATTTTTATCTCTCTGTTTTACAAATGAAAAGCTCTAGCACATGTTTAATCACTGCTTCCCTCTGTGAAGGGCCTTTCTTTACTTTTATGTTGAGTCTCCACCTTCTACCTTTATGCACCATCTAAGAGAGCATAGTTGCCATTCTAAGTTTAATGTGCATAGTTCTAAAGTTTATCATTGATTGATTTATGATTATGGTTTCACTTGCTCTTAAATTATTTGTATCTAGTCGCCCTTTTAAACTTGAAGGTGTCCTATGCATTTATGTTTTCCTATTCCATGAAGGACAAGCTGAAAACCACTTGTTATGTTTTTCCATATGACTTGAACACATGTTTGACTTTCATTGTTTCATTATTCATGATCTTTCGTTTGTGTTTCTTTTCATGTTATAACATGGTTGCTAAGTTTTTATTGTCAAGATTATGTCTCTTATGCCCATGTTTTAAGTTCTTTGATCCCAGCACTCAATGCTTTACTTAGATGATCAATATTGTGATGGTGTATGTCACCTCAAAAATTATTCTTTTGTTATCACTTACCTACTCGAGGACGAGCAGGAGTTAAGCTTGGGGATGTTGATACGTTGCAAACGTATCTATAATTTTTTATGCTCCATGCTTGTTTTACACCAATTGCTATATGTTTTGTTTACACTTTGTGGCACTTTTATGATTTATTTGGACTAACCTACTAATAGTTGCAAAAGTGCACAATATTCTTGTTTTACACTTTGATGTGTAGGAATCACCAAGAATACAAGTGGAAACCTTGTTGGAGTCAAATTGGGACTTTCCAAAAATCTGTGCCAGAACTCTTTTTGAAGATGGTCACGTTACGGGTCGAAGACAGCATCAAACGGAAAACTCTTCAACTACAAAGTTGTAGGAAATTTCACGGCAAATGTTGTGGACATAAAATTCACCTGATTCTGAGTCCGGATGGCCGAGTTAGGCCCGATATAGTGCGGCCCAAGATGGGGAGACAGGAATTCGAGAGACTATATAAAGGGAGGAACCCTAGCTCGTGGGGGACACCTCCACCCACGAATTTGAAGGCACCAGAGCCACGTTTTCGCCTTCCCCATGGATCCCATCTCCATGGGCGATGGCTCCCATGAAGCCATGAAGGAAGGGGGGCTAAGGGGCGGCGCTCCCCCATGATGCCGGCGGCGGGGGAGTCCCCCGTGCCGCCGCCGGCGCCGCCGGCGCTGCCGCCCACGCCCCTCGCTGCTCATCTCCGTCATCTTCACCGCTATCTCCATCACCAACTTCTCCTATTATGCAGTGGTTCATCCTCTCACACACCTCTGTACCGTCCTATGTAAACATGGTGTTTGATGCTATAATATTTATCCTATGATCTATGTCATGTTTATGTAGTTTATTTGTCTTTTGATTGCTTGGTTGAATGTCTTTGGTTCATTAGAGTTGTATGTTGATATGGTACAGTCCTTTGGTGTCCATTATATTTGTGCATGCATGGATTAAACATCATAGGGTTTGTAGTATGTGTAAGAGAAAGGGGGAAGTTCTGTCGGAGTGATAGAAACCTGAGGACGCGTGGTGGCGCGGTGTTGGTGATGTAAATGACCGGCCAGTTGGGAACCCCAAGAGAAGGTGTCATGAGTACATCAACAAGTTTTCCCTCAGTTATGAAACCAAGGTATATCAATCCAGTAGGAAAAAGCCAAACTCAAGAAGGTGATGCTTGCTAGCTTCGTGACACTCTAGCAAGGGCGCCGTTTACGACACTTGTTGGTGCGTCTTCAACTAGTAGCAACGCGGAACCTGCACACAACACAACCAAGAACTTTGCTCCCAACTTACGATGAGGTTGTCAATCTCACCGGTTTGCTGTAAACAAAGGAATGAGCGTATCGAGTGGAAAGCAATAGTAGTATGCGAGAAAGTAAACAGTGTGAGTAAAGTAAACAGATGATAGCAATGTAAAGGAAATTGGTCCAGGGTCCACAGTTCACTAGTGGTGTCTCTCCATAAGATAAATAACAACATGCTGGGTAAACAAATGACAGTTGGGCAATTGATAGAATAAAGATAACGTGCATATGTCAAGAGGATCACTATGAGATTTACTCTGGGCATTACAACAAGATACATAGACCGCCATCCAACTGCATCTATGACTAATAATCCACCCATGGGGAATCATCCGAGGACCCCGTGAATATTAAGTTGCGAACAACAGATAACTACATTAAGCAAAGTGTGTAATGTAAACAAAGCATATGTCCTTGGACATAAGAATGTTGTTTTCTCCCTAGTGGCAACAGCACATCTACAACCTTAGAGGTTTCTGTCACTCCCCCAGATTAAATAGAGGCATGAACCCAACTATCGAGCATAAATACCCCCTCTTGGAGTCACTAGTATCTACTTGGCCAAGATAGCTACTAACAACGGAGAACATGCAAGATCATAAACAACATAGACATAACATAAGATAATATTCAGCACATCAACTCAATCATAACACCAATATTCATCGGATCCCAACAAACACAATATGTAAAATTACATAACGGTGATCTCGATCATGTAAGGCAGCTCACGAGATCTACACATGAAGCACATGGTGGAGAAGACAACCATCTAGCTACTGCTATGGACCCATAGTCCAAGGTAGACTACTCACTCATCGCGCCGGAGGCAAGCATGGCGATGAAGAAGATCTCCAGTGGCGATTCCCCTCTCCGGCAGGGTGCCAAGAAGACCTTCTGGACCCTCCCGATCTCGGGTCGACGACGACGGCGGATCGCGATGTGTTTCTGGAAAATTGATCGGGTACTTAGGTTTTTCCCATCGCGGGGGGGGGGGGGGGTCTTTATAGGCAAAGGGGCAGCGTCAGAAGTGGACCAGGGCGGTCACACACATAGGGGGCACGGCCAGGGGCTGGGCCGCGCCGCCCTGTTGTGTGGCCGGCCCGTGGCCCCTCTCCGTCTCCTCTTCGGACTTCTGGACGCTTCGGTAAATTTCTGGATGTTTGGCTTTTGTTTCGTCTAATTCTGAGAATATTTCCGGTGTAACTTTTCTGAAACATAAAAACAGTCGAAAATAGGGAACTGGCACTGTGGCATCTTATTAACAGGTTAGTTCCAAAAAATGCATAAAAATGCCACGAAGTGTAACAAAACACTAAGCAAATGGTGTAAGAACAAGCATGGAGCATCAAAAATTATAGATACGTTTGAGATGTATCAGCGTGAACCGAAAAGTTGCACGTATGAGAGTAAGAGGACCATTAACTTAAGACTATGGTTGGGGAAACTTTAATGCATTGTTAGTATTTGCGGATGCTTGCTAACAATCCAATCATATAGTACTTGTAATTCCAAGTAGTGAAGTGCATGTATATTTAGCCTCTCCCACATAGAAAACTGCATCGAAGACAATGAACCCGATTTATTCACTATTTGAACTTAGACAAAGCCACCACTATTACCACCACTTTTCCACACTCATGATACTGTTAGTTTATGGTTACTTAGTATATTTTATTGCTACAACACTAACAATTACTTTCTTGTATTTATTATCTTGCAAAGCTATCTCTCATACCCGTATTGTTGCTCTAGTTTTATTTCCTAGATGCTGCAAACGTTTAGTATGCGTAGAGTTGTATCAGCGGTTGGTAGAACTTGAGAGAATGTTTATCCTACCTTTAGCTCCTCGTTGGGTTCGACGCTCTTACTTATCGAAAGGGCTACACATGATCCCCTATACTTGTGGAATATCAGCGACCTCCAGGTTGGCGGTTCTGCTTGGATCTAGCCCTAGAAGCTCTTGAGCGGGGAGCTATGGCTCGGAGGACGGCGTAGGGGTGCTGGATCCTCCTGGGAGTTGGTTGAGAGGGGTCTTCCTCCTTTTGCTCTGCTTGTGTGGTTCTTGGATCCACACCCCACGGGATGATGCTCGCAAGTGGCGCTACCCTTGGGGTTTTCGGCTGCTTCGGACACTTTGGGGCACTTGGTTTGTTTCGAGGTGACGGCGTGGGTGTGGTTGGAAGCTAGGGCGACGACCCTCCGAACAATGGATCAACTCCAGCTTTTGTTCCACTTCGTTTTCAGATTGGGGAAGGAGAAGGATACATAAGAGAATCATATAGAAGTTGTATTTGTATGGTTTTAAATGTATACACAACATAGGATACAGACGGGGCTGTGCTCTCTATTTTTAATATTAACGAAAAGTTGTGCTGGGGGTGCGGGAGTCCCAGCCGGTAGATGCAATCAACGCGTCTTGTCGCACCGATGGTCGCACTTAATGGTGTTATGCGTGGATACACCATAGTGATTGACCGGCAGGTCCATAAATGTACATACACCATGTTCAAATATAGCCTAGCCCTTTCTTCAGTTCATACTTTTGTTAAACTTAGCTAGTAGATTAATTCAATATAGTATCAGAGCGGCTAGTCTCATAACATTGATGATAGTTTCTTTCACAACTTTAGCATCAAGCCACCCCCGGGAGAGTAATCTCCTCTCACCAAGGGTGGGGCACTCGATCAATGATCAGTATTTATATTCTATTTTTCATATTCCAATTTCCTAATTTCATTTAGTAGATCCGTTTCTTTTCGGCCACAAATAAATCTAGTGATCTCGTTTCTAGTACGATGAGAAAAAGTTGTTAAAATCACTACTCCACGATCTGATCTACAATCCGGTGTCTCCACTCGGTGGCGGAATCCATGGAATGGAAGGCTCCAACGAGTTCGATCCGATCAGCCTACATCATTACTTCATGTGCATGATCGCCTCCTATCGAGAACACATATCAGCATTGATTACCACGCACAACGACGGCCCTGGAAGCAAACTAGCTATCAAATGTATCGTACTGTAAGTTGGCTATGAGTTGTGAATAATACTACTCCTAGAAGTGCATGAGAAGATACCACCGTGTGGATAAATCTTCATATGGAGAAACTAATGGATCAACGGAATCTCAGTTCAAATTTAAATTTTATCTGCAGTACACGCACATACATACGAAATTAGATTCTGAGATAATATTAAGCATACCAACGAACGAATCTACCCATCACCCGATTCGTGGCCTTACGCATGTACACATCCCTCTAATCTAAGAGCATCTCTAGCAGTAACTGAAAAATGTGAGTTCAGGCCACTGGCATTTTTCAGTTCGTCGAACCTGATCTTGCAAACTGAAAAAGTCAAAATTCAAATTTTACCGGGAGATCATAGCTACGATTAGTAGTTGTTCGTCAGTTCTTGCGCGGATCGATTGCGTACATACAAAATTACAACAATAAAAGAGAAAATATTTAGTGGACGAGCTCCCCTAGGGCTTCATGCGCGTGTGCGAATCGCCGACGGGCCAAAATGGAGCTCATGGTGGGTCCGGTGGCCGTCGCGGCGCCGCCTAGTCGTCGAGGACGACCACGTCAATGTCCACCGGCGAGGGACGCGGGAGGCCGCTGCCCGTGGTTCGTCCACCGGCGCGCCGCGCGGCGCTTGGCGCCGAGGCTGCGCACCGCCTTCTTCCGAGCTTCGTCGCCGCACGGATGCGGCGAGCGGCCCGACGGTGGGCGCCTCCCACCGCCACCGCCCATGCGGCCGCCGCCAAGGCCGCAGCTCCTCCCTACGATTGTCATCGGCGCAGATCCGACGGTGTGGGCGCTCTAATTGCTCGCCGGAGTTGAGGTGTGTTCGCGGTGGCGGCGTCGGCGGCTAGGGTTTTCGCGGCGGAGGAGAACGGGTTCGGACCCGAACTCGCGTCTCCGCGCGGTATATGTAGGGGCCGGATGGGCCGGAGTTCGGGGGCCTGAGAAAATGGTTTTCGGGCTGGGCCGTTTACGGGCTCCGTTAGCTCGCAGGTCCAGCACCGAAACCGTAAATCCGCCGGAATTTTTCAGTTCCCGGCGATTTACGGTTACTGCTAGAGATGCTCTAACAAGATCACGATCTACTCTTGATCCTCCCCCACAAATCAGAATATAGGTAAAAAATTAGGCACTCACGGTCACGGGATGTTCTTCTTGTTGACATGGACGAGCTGGATCACGCAGTGGTGTGCCTCTACTAGGATCCCCTAAAAAAAATCCCATCTAAAGTTTATTTTATAATTTCTTGTTCAAAATCTGGCCACAAAATTTGAAAGACAAAGTAAACTCGAAGTGAAAGTTTGGCGAGATCTGCCTTGATACCTTAGCGTCCGTACTTGGTACACGGCAAATCCTATGCTCCGCCCGTTAGCGGAGCGAAACCTTGCTCCGCTAACGTGGCGCGACGTTGGGCCGGTCCATTAGCATGATTATAGTTTGTTTATCGTTTTTTTAGATTTTTCTGGTTTGACCTGTTTTTTTCTTTTACGTTTCTTCTCAGGTTTCTAGTTTGAATTTGAACAATTTTTAAATTTTGAACATTTTTTTATTTGAACAATTTTTTACTTTTGAACATTTTTGGAAATTGAACAATTTTTTAATTTGAACAAATTTCGGATTTGAACAAATTTTAATTTTGTTCATATCTCAAATTTGTTCAAATTCAAATTTTGTTCAAATCAAAATTTGTTCAAATTTGAGATATGAACAAAATTAAAATTTGTTCAAATTCAAAAAAAATTCAAATACGAATTTTGAACAAATTCGAAATTTGTTCATATCTCAAATTTGTCCGAATTTTGTTCAAAATAAAAATTTGTTTTAAAATAAAAATTTGTTTCTATTCCTAAATCTGAATAAATTTCGAAATTTAAATTGTTTAAATTTCAAAAAAGAAAACAGGAAAAAATAGAAAAGGAAAAAAACAGAGAAAAGCAGTACCTGGGCCGGCGCGCTAACGCGCGGGGACTAGACCCCCCTGGATACACCCAGGAATTGCAGCGCTTCCTTGATATTTATATTGGAGGCCGACGATCGAGCCCAGGCCGAGCCTTGGCGGCCTTGGCTGGGACCTGGGGCAATTGGCTGTCGCCAGCAGAAGGGTCCACCATGTCGCACGGTGAGGTTTGAAGCAGAACGGCGGATGCGAGGCCATCGTTGGCCGGTGAGGTTTGAGATGGAAAATAGAAAATGACTGTGGCAATGGCAGACATGCAAACAAGGGTTTCATCTATGGTTAGCGTAGAAGATGGTAAATTAGTCCACAAAGCACAAATTGACCTAGATTTGACCTACGGATTGCGAAAAGTAGACCACATTGCAGATGTTAACAGGGGGTCAAAGTAGATTGAGTACATTTTTTTTAGGATGTCGCCATATGCTAGATCTAGATAGGCAGGCCCGCGTGGATGGTATTGCGCTACCGCGGCCTAGCATACACGCTTGCTGTCGGCCCGTTATGGGTGAGACATGTGCATGTACGCGTAAATAGGCCCAGCAATCCATTCTCGCGCAAAAAAGGCCCAAATAGTATTTTCCGGAAGGAGACGTGGCTTCAGGGGGCCGAAAAGCAGCGACCTCCTCCTCTCGTTCCTTCAAAAGGAAAAGTCGCACAGGACCACGTTTTTTTTTCTCCCTTTTCTGAGAACATCGCGAGCACGTTGAGGCATGTAGTCGGTCGCACGTGACCGAGCGAGCGTTCGACCAAACTAATGCAAAGCGATCTTGGCACCGCTCGTGTCACATGCCCAACATAATTCTGTTCTGCTGGATCCACGGAGTTTAATACTATGCCAAGAACGGGTGCCTAGGCGATCCATTCAGATTCAGCCCTGCCGGTGGGCGCCAGAGCGCAGGCACTCGGTCTGTGCTCTCATATCCGTCTTCCATTCGTCCTGCTCCTGCTCCCCGCCGCCGGCGTCTTGTTTGGCGCCGCGCAAGCCTGGCGATCTGCAGTTCTTATGGGTCTGCCGGCGATCGCCGGACGGTAGAACAGCTTTTTTTTTTTAGAATGGCACAAAGAACAAATCATTCCTTCGAGACAGAGACAGTGCTCAATTTCGTCATAACGAATCCACTGCAGTCTTAAGAATTTGAGCTATTGCCTAGATTTCTTTCCCATATTAATATGAAGATGATATTAATTACATCTAGCTTCTACAACAACACAATACGCGAACAGTAATACAAATGCGTATAGCTAAAAAATATAAAAAAGAAACTAAGAAAAAAAAAAGACCCACTACGATGTTCCAGCCCTAACAGCAATAATACAACCACCACCAATATAACACATGAACTCTTCAAAAATAATGTCTCCAAGAAAGAAACAGTGCACAAGCGTTGTCGTCGTCCGATCAAAGATCTTAGGTTTCACCCTGAAGATAGTTCCCGCTCTCAGAATAATGCCTTTAACAAGGCCATTGCCATGCACACCCAATTAAGGCTAGACCCTGGATTTTCACCCTAAAATGTAAGACTCTAAATTAAGGATGTCAATGGGTAGGGTATGGGTAGGGTAGAGCAATACCATACCCATACCCGTATGGTCGATGGGTATAAAATTCTACCCATACCCGTACCCATGTGTATGAAATTTTATCCGTGCCCATACTCGGCGGGTACCCGTACCCGTTGGGTACCCAGTGGGTAGACCAATACTAAACAAGTTACTCACTATTTAATTTTATATTTAGTACATTGGGGAAAAACACAGGATTTCAATCTTCTTAATTTGTGGAGACATGTGGATTATGGCCAATGCTTTAAGTAGTGGACTAATTTGGGTGTGGGATGCCTAACTCTATAATTATACCACTATCGACCAATGTTATTGGGATACTCTAGATATACATATTAGTATAAATGGGTAGGGTATGAATATACCTGCGGGTAGAAAGCTATACCCGTGCCCTTCCCATGACTTAACGGGTAGGATATGAGTACTACCCATGGGTATAAAACTGTGCCCATACCCTGCCTATATGGGTACGGTACCCGTACCCGTGGGTAAAATTGCCATCCTTACTCTAAATTGTGCATGTGCTGCCGTCCCCACTTTTATACCGCTATTATGAAACCCAGAATATCAAATAAGTCCCTCAACAATGCAGAGACTTTAACCTCCATAACTAGTCTTTCAATCCGGCCTTTATAATATTATCCGTCTCTGCTTTTACTATCGACTACTACTACTAAAATTCACTTAATGGCAACAAAAAACGGAGCTAATGCCGACGATTATTCCTTCGAGATAGGGACGGTACTAAAAAACCTGAAGATTTTGAGCAGTTTGCCAGATAAATGTAACGGTGCCGTACGTGTGCGCGCCGACGAGCCGAGCGTGTCCCTGTGAGCGTGACGTGTGCATGGGCTGGCGGACATGTGTTTGCACAGGGCCGCATGTTGGCCTGTTCGGTTGGTCCGGTGCGAACCGTAGCAACACGCCAAGCCAAGGCCGGTGCCGCCGAATCGCCGATCACGCTTTCCGCACAACGCAAAGGACTGAGAAAATAATAACATGGCAAATACGCGTCGTGGACCAACATGCACGCTGCTACTATGTGTGATGGCGATATGTCGTGTTTTTTATCTGTTTGTGTTTTTTTTTTTGAAACAGTGCTTACGATAAAATTGATCTGGTAACAAAATAAACCGGTTTTCTCTTGTGAAGAAGAAAGCATGTGTTGTTTGTTTTACATCGTTTTCTTGGAGTGATTTGTACTGTTCGTTGTTTCTTCTAATGCCAGAGTCCTATTCACAAAAAAAGAGGTCGTTTGAAAACAATTTGGCCAAAAGTGTTACAAAGATGACAAAACCTCAAAACAGCTACGTGAAATGAGCTAAAAAAATTGGTTTAATTACCACATGTCATTCAAACTTGTTAAGAATCTAGGCAATTTTCCGATTAAATTAATCCATGAATAAAACATGAGCATGATGTGGACATACTGATATTTGATCATATAACTATGCAATACTAGGCAAATCGTAGAGCCACCTACAGAAATCGCTAGTACTATGCACATAGAAGTAAGCAGGAGAGGGATAAGCATATAGTACCCTCCAGTAGGCCAGTTGGCCGAAGCAGCAGCAGCAGCGGCGGCGGCAGCCTCTGAAGCAGCAGCGGCGGCAGCCTCATCGGCCACCCTCTTGGCGGCAGCAGCTTGTTCAGCTTCAGTAGACATGATGATGACGAGGACGACACGGAAGAAGAGGAAGCAGACAATCGAAGTTGAGCAGTCGCGTACAAGACGCTCCCCAAAAACCTAATCGCCCCTCTCCCGTACAGGATCTCGAGAGGGCGGGGTTTCGGAGGCCTGCTCTCCCGCACACCGTGTACGCGGTGGACGGAATGGGATCACCGGAGGCAGCAACAGTGAAGGAAACGACTAGGCAGGCGCGCAGGGATTGTGTTCTATGTATCAGAGAGGAGCGACCCCTCCAATATATAGGCACGGACACAGGGGCGGATGGAAAAGAAACGCACGTAATAAAGGCCATAATCGCCCGCAATGAAGGACTCGAAACGCCCGTACTTAAGAGCACTTAATACAGACGTTTCAGCTCGTATTCATTCTCATTAACGGCCCGTAATTATCGTTTCATTCGCAACAGTTTGTGTCTGTTTCTGCGCGACAAAAAGAAACTCGGCTCGGCGAGATTCCCGCAACCCGCGGCGCGCGCGTCGTGACGAGGCGAGGCGTGGCGAGGCGGGCGTGCGTGCGTCGTCGGAGGAGGAGCGCACGTGTGGAGCTCCTCTTCCTTCTCACACTTCCACATACTAGTGGTGGAAGAGCTCACCTTATATGTTGGTGCTCATCTCTCCCAACTAGCAATGTGGGACTAAACTCCCACCACTTCTCTTACCAAGCATGAATGGGCCCTTAGGGATTTTCTGAAATTGTTAAGTGGGCCTAAAGCCCACCCTATATTTCAACAATCCCCCACCAGATCCCAAAGGCCCATAATATTGTCCTCTGTTCCCAACATTGTTTTGATATACCGGTATTTTCAGTGGAGACCTGTTAGGGTTGAACATCCACCTAGAACAGATAGCTACACTCCTTTACAACGAACAATGGACTATGCCTTGAATTGTCAGTTTGGCGTAAAGTAGTTTCACCAAATGTCTTACCAGTACTAGGCTGCCGAAGGATGACCCCTCGGGTGGAGCATATTAGTCATACTCCTGGCCTATTCATGAGCTTACTAGAGACCACCCTAATCTCATAGACTGTGACCAGCAGTCGGGCTCATATAGGTGTGTTCCTCCAAAGATCGCTCTGTAGGATAGCGTCTTGCTTATACAAGCTTTGGAACACATTAAGACAAAAGTCATCCTGCCATACAGTTTCTGAGAGTACTGCATCTCCAACGGAGTGGGTTAGTAAACTACTCTCCTCTGTTCACCTCTAGCTTGTTTTCCCAGATCCTACTTCACGGGATCTCCGATCACGTAGGTTGGGTTACTACCATGGCAACTCATGTGGGTCTCATACCCATCTCCCTCGATGCATTTTCTATCACAACACGTGATAGCCC
The DNA here is from genome assembly GCA_007115705.1 of Dactylis glomerata. NCBI lineage: Eukaryota > Viridiplantae > Streptophyta > Magnoliopsida > Poales > Poaceae > Dactylis > Dactylis glomerata. The sequence continues at coordinate 675,936 of QXEO01000082.1, forward strand.
TTTGGTAAAGGGATCTGCCAGATTCTTAGCCGACTGGATATAATCCAATGCTATCACTCCGGAGTTTCTTAAATGTCTGACAGCTTTTAATCTCATTCTTATGAATTTGTTGGACTGCTTGTTGTTCTTTGAACTCTTTACCTTGACAATTACAGTTTGATTGTCACAGTTCATAAGAATAGCCGGTACTGGCTTTTCAACCACCGGCAAGTCCATCAAAAGATCTCGAAGCCATCCTGCTTCGACACTAGATGTGTCTAATGCTGTTAATTCTGCTTCCATTGTCGATCTTGTTAGGATCGTTTGCTTGCAAGACTTCCAGGAAACAGCACCACCTCCAAGGGTAAACACATAACCCGTTGTGGCTTTCATCTCATCAGCATCAGAGATCCAATTTGCATCACAATACCCTTCAAGTACTGACGGTTGTCCGGTATAGTGAAGTCCATAGTTCACAGTACCTTTCAAGTAGCGCATAATCCTCTCCACAGCACACCAATGCTCATCACCCGGATTAGAAACAAACCGGCTTAGTTTGCACACAGCAAACATGATGTCAGGTCTTGTGGCGCTAGCTAGATACATGAGTGAACCAATAATTTGAGAATATCTCAGCTGATCCTTAGCTGTGCCTTCATTCTTTCGAATCCGCACACTAGGATCATATGGGGTTGGAGAAATTTTGCAGTCTGAATATCCAAAACGACTCAGAATTTTCTCAACATAATGGGATTGCAGAAGCGTAATCCCATCCACGTTATCTCTCAGTAGCTTGATATTCAAGATAACATCAGCCACACCAAGATCCTTCATCTCGAAATTCTGAGATAGAAAAGACTTAGTCTCCTCGATGACTTTGAGGTTAGTCCCAAGTATCAGTATGTCATCAACATACAAGCATAGTATAACTCCTTCGCCCCCACCATAGCGATAGTATACACATTTGTCAGCTTCGTTGACAACAAAGCCAGCAGATGTTAAAGTTGTATTGAACTTCTCATGCCACTGCTTAGGCGCCTGTTTCAGGCCATATAAAGATTTCAGTAACTTACACACCTTTCCTTCCTGACCATCTATCACAAAGCCATCGGGCTGTTGCATATAGATTTCCTCGTCTAGCTCTCCATTTAGAAAAGCCGTCTTAACATCCATTTGATGGACAAGAAGACCATGCGAGGCCGCCAATGAGAGTAACACTCGAATGGTGGTCAGTCTGGCCACAGGCGAATAAGTGTCAAAGAAATCTTCCTCTTCTTTCTGAGAATAGCCCTTGGCCACCAGTCTAGCCTTGTACTTTTCAATAGTACCATCAGGCCTAAGCTTCTTTTTAAACACCCACTTACATCCCAATGGTTTACAGCCATAGGGACGTTCGGTAATTTCCCATGTCCCGTTAGCCATGATCGAATCCATCTCGCTACGGACCGCTTCTTTCCAGTAGTCAGCATCTGAAGATGCATAGGCTTCTGAAATAGAAGTGGGAGTATCATCCACGAGGTACACAAGGAAATCATCACCAAAAGACTTTGCAGTCCTCTGTCTCTTACCCCTACCAAGGGTTTCCTCGTCATCCTCCTCAGGATTTTCATCAGGTGATTGTTCATAATATTCCATAGGAATGGCAGGCTCAGGAGTCTCCTCTGATTCCTGTCTAGAAGTGCTTGGCATATCTCTCATAGGAAAAATATCCTCAAAGAATGTAGCATCTTTAGACTCTATAATTGTACCGACCGTCACATCAGGTACCTCAGATTTCACTACTAGAAATCTATAGCCGACGCTATTCATAGCGTAGCCCAGATTAACGCAATCCACCGTCTTTGGTCCAAGCTTACGCTTTTTGGGGATCGGCACATTGACTTTCGCCAAACAGCCCCATGTACGTAAGTATGAGAGTGTTGTTCTTCTCTTCTCCCACTGCTCGTAAGGAGTAATCTCATTGTCCTTTGTCGGAACTTTATTCAGGACATGACATGATGTCAGTATAGCCTCCCCCCACCATGCCTTGGATAAACCCGCTGTATCTAACATGGCGTTAACCAAGTCTGTTAGAGTACGATTTTTCCGTTCGGCAACCCCATTTGACTGAGGAGAATAGGGAGGCGTCCTCTCATGAATAATACCATGTTCCGCACAAAAAGAATCAAACTCATTAGAGAAATACTCTCCACCACGATCTGACCGGATTCGTTTAATCTTCTTTTCAAGTTGGTTCTCAACTTCTGCTTTATAGATTTTAAAGTAGTGTAGAGCCTCACTTTTAGTGTTTAACAGATATACATAGCAAAATCTAGTGGAATCATCTATCAGCGTCATGAAGTATCTTTTTCCACCTTTAGTCAACACACCATTCATCTCACACAGATCAGAATGTATGAGTTCTAATGGTGCCAAGTGTCTCTCCTCCGCAGCTTTATGAGGCTTGCGAGGTTGCTTTGCTTGCACACACGAATGGCACTTAGAACCTTTGGCTAAAGTGAAATTTGGGATTAAATTTAGTTTTGCTAACCGTGTCATAGAACCGAAACCAATGTGACAAAGACGTGAATGCCAAACTTCTGTTTCATTAACATTCGAATGAATATTGTTCACGACTTTATTACAGAAATCAGCAAGGGAGAAGCGGAACAGACCTCCGCATTCATAACCTTTTCCAACAAACAGTCCATATTTCGTAACAACTACTTTATTAGACTCAAAGACCAACTTAAATCCTTCTCTGCAAAGAAGGGAGCCACTAACTAGGTTCTTCTTGATTGCAGGGACATGCTGCACATTCTTGAGCTGCACGATCCTTCCCGAAGTAAACTTCAGATCGACCGTGCCAACACCATGAACAGAAGCACTCGCGCCGTTCCCCATCAGTACGGAGCCTTTCCTTGTGGCCTGATAAGAAGAAAACAATGAGATGTCAGCACATACATGAATATTTGCACCCGTGTCAATCCACCAATCGGTAGATTGACTTACTGAAAATACTGTAAATAGATTACCGTACCCAGATGCCCCACTTTCATTGTTGCTCACAATCATGTTGGCAGTCTTGGAGTCCTGCCCTGGCTTCTTAAACTTGTTTGGGCACTTGTTAGCCCAATGTTCATCCGAACCACAAGTGAAACAGCCACTCTTCTTCTTATCCTTCTTGAAGGTCTTGTTGCCCTTCTTCTTGAAGTCGGTATTCTGTTGGACACCCATCTTCCCTTTGGACTTGTGGGAGTTGAAGTTCTTCTGTACCACATTGGCAACTGAAGTCCCTTCTCCTTTTCCATGCGAGTCCTTTGCTCTCGAATTCTGCTCAACACTCAGATGACCGATGACATCCTCCACTGAGAATTCACGCCTCTGATGTTTCAGAGTGGTGGCAAAGTTCCTCCAGGAATTTGGCAGCTTAGCGATTATGCATCCCGCGACAAATTTGCCCGGTAATTCACACTTCAGGAGCTCAAGCTCCTTGGCGATGCATTGTATTTCGTGAGCCTGTTCCAAAACAGAACGGTTTTCAACCATTCTGTAATCGTGGAACTGCTCAATAATATACATCTCGCTTCCAGCATCAGTTGCACCGAATTTAGATTCGAGTGCTTCCCACAAATCCTTGGCAACCCGCACATGTAAATATGCATCGACCAACTTATCTCCGATCACGCTCAGAACTGCTCCAACAAAGACGACAGTGGCCTCCCTGAACGCCTTCTCCTGATCAGGAGCAATCGTTCCAGTGGGAGTGACACTGGCGACCCAGAACACGTTCATCGCCGTGAGCCATAAGATGGTTTTGGTCTGCCAACGCTTAAAGTATGTCCCCGTAAACGGGGCAGGTTTCAGTGTAGCAGCAAAACCTTGAATCGAAAATTGCCTACACAAATTAGGTTTTTGGATTGTTAAGAATCTAGGCAATTTTCCGATTAAATTAATCCATGAATAAAACATGAGCATGATGTGGACATACTGATATTTGATCATATAACTATGCAATACTAGGCAAATCGTAGAGCCACCTACAGAAATCGCTAGTACTATGCACATAGAAGTAAGCAGGAGAGGGATAAGCATATAGTACCCTCCAGTAGGCCAGTTGGCCGAAGCAGCAGCAGCAGCAGCGGCAGCCTCTGAAGCAGCAGCGGCGGCAGCCTCATCGGCCACCCTCTTGGCGGCAGCAGCTTGTTCAGCTTCAGTAGACATGATGATGACGAGGACGACGCGGAAGAAGAGGAAGCAGACAATCGAAGTTGATCAGTCGCGTACAAGACGCTCCCCAAAAACCTAATCGCCCCTCTCCCGTACAGGATCTCGAGAGGGCGGGGTTTCGGAGGCCTGCTCTCCCGCACACCGTGTACGCGGTGGACGGAATGGGATCACCGGAGGCAGCAACAGTGAAGGAAACGACTAGGCAGGCGCGCAGGGATTGTGTTCTATGTATCAGAGAGGAGCGACCCCTCCAATATATAGGCACGGACACAGGGGCGGATGGAAAAGAAACGCACGTAATAAAGGCCATAATCGCCCGCAATGAAGGACTGGAAACGCCCGTACTTAAGAGCACTTAATACAGACGTTTCAGCTCGTATTCATTCTCATTAACGGCCCGTAATTATCGTTTCATTCGCAACAGTTTGTGTCTGTTTCTGCGCGACAAAAAGAAACTCGGCTCGGCGAGATTCCCGCAACCCGCAACCCGCAACCCGCAACCCGCGGCGCGCGTGCGTCGTCGGAGGAGGAGCGCGCGTGTGGAGCTCCTCTTCCTTCTCACACTTCCACATACTAGTGGTGGAAGAGCTCACCTTATATGTTGGTGCTCATCTCTCCCAACTAGCAATGTGGGACTAAACTCCCACCACTTTTCTTGCCAAGCATGAATGGGCCCTTAGGGATTTTCTGAAATTGTTAAGTGGGCCTAAAGCCCACCCTATATTTCAACAAAACTTATGTACTAAATATTTTTATTTTCCAAAAGTTCTTGTTTGAATTAATTTTCTAAGAAAGTATAGATAGTGAAAACTTTAAAATAGTTTGATTCAAGTTTGGTCTAGTATGCAAGAAAACCCGGCCACCTTTGCCACATGGACATGACTAGTTGCAGCATACTGTCGAACACACCGTCAAATGGACTAAATCATACCATAGGCTCTTTGAAAAACCTTACCACAAGACTTGTGATATTCAAAAAAATGCTGTCAAACCTTAGCCTCAATAGTTGTGATTTGCGATTTTTGAAGCTTGCTCATTATTTAATTATTTCATGATGGTTAATTTTTCCAAGCAAAATAGCTCCAAGTACTACTCCACTTTATCATTTTCAGCTAAAAAAAGCAAACAAAAAATCCATGTTACTCCATTTTCTCCCTTTTTATTTTTTAATTATTGATCCCCATGTTGCTTACTTTTTCCATGTCTTAGCCACGAGGAAACCTAAATCAAAGAGCCAAACAAAGAATAAACAACAGAAAAACAGACCCCACCCGTACCACCTCCTCTCCTCGTCTCCGCCACTTCCCCCTGCCCTCCCGCCCCCACGAAATCTGGAACTTCCCGGACGCCATTGCCAACCTTTCCCTGGAGCACAAGGAAAGCACGTCAGGGCGGAGGGGGTGGCAGAATTACCGTGACAAATTCGGAAGGTATCTTCGCATCCTTAACCTTCCCCCCATCAATCCATGCCGACGGCGCGCGCGATCTATCCGCTATTTTCCGGGGTTCCAACTCGCGACCTTCCTGATCTGAAATTTTTGCGGCAGCCGCGCCGTAGGCGGGTAGAATCGGGCCGTACCGGGAGGAAATGTCCGGTTTCGTGGGGGTCGTCGTCTCCGATCCCTCGCTGCAGGGGCAGTTCACGCAGGTCGAGCTCCGATCGCTCAAGGCCAAGGTGACGCCCAAATCCATACGGTTTCCTCTGCACGAAAAAAACCACAATTCTCTATCAGCTCCGCTCCAATTCGATGCTTATGTTTCGTTGGGTTGCAGTTCGTGTCTCTGAAGAGGGAATCAGGCCATGTCACCACCAAGAACCTCCCGGCGCTGATGAAGAAGCTGAGGGGACTCAATGAAGTGGTCTCCGAGGAGGAGATCGCCGCTTTCCTGTCGGAGTCGTTCCCCGACAGCGACCAGGAGATTGAGTTCGAGTCGTTCCTCCGGGTAATTCTCCGACTTCTTGGCTACTGCTGTAGAGGGGAAGATCGTGTCATTGTCTGACAGAGCTTGGTTCGAATGGGGAATTTGGTGTGGTGTTCTTGCAGGAGTACCTGAATCTGCAGGCAAGGGTGAGCGCCAAGGAAGGAAGCGCCGCCGGCACCGCTGCTGGGGCTGGTCGCGGCAAGAACAACTCGTCGTTCCTCAAATCCACCATTACTACGCTGCTGCACAATCTCAACCAGGCGGAGAAGTCTTCATATGTGGCGCATATTAACACATACCTGCGTGAAGACCCATTCCTGAAGAAGTACTTGCCAATCGACCCATCCGGCAACGAGCTATTTGATCTTATTAGGGATGGTGTTCTGCTCTGGTGAGATATGGCTTTCTAGTTAGCTGCAGGGCACATGCCCATTTATCTCTTTGAACCGACATTGCCTGCTGATGTTAATTCATTGGTTGATCTTTTGTCAGTAAGTTGATCAATGTGGCTGTACCTGGGACCATTGATGAGAGGGCAATAAATAAGAAAAGAGTTCTTAACCCATGGGAGAGGAATGAAAACCACACGCTGTGCCTCAACTCTGCCAAGGCCATTGGATGTACTGTTGTCAACATTGGTACCCAGGATTTAGTGGAAGGAAGGGTATGTCATGTATCCCACACTTGATATCATTTCTTGTTGCTCATGATGCAGTCAGGGGGGTGTGATTGATCTAAAAATGTTGCTGGTATCTAAATAATCTTTTTTACTTTATGATGATCTGAATTATTCGTCTTCCTTTAATTCTCGCATGTCCTTTGTGGTGTTTGATAATTTTTATTTGATGAACTGATAGGTAAATACTAAATATAGGTATAAATTCTCTTGTCAATACTAAATTCTGTGTGTCCTTTGTGCTTCATCAGTATATTACTTATTGGTATGCTCTTCCTGTACTTCTTTGCTCACTTGTTGATTGCTGCATGTGCTCTTCTCGTATCCAGATGTTTTAGCAACCTTCCCTTAGGGACAAATGTTCCTAAGTTCTATACCAGTTCTATAAATTCACTTATAAAATCAATGGTGACTTACAACATACTTATATTGTTTTTGGCAGCCCCATTTAGTCCTTGGATTGATATCTCAAATCATAAAGGTAAATATTGAGTTAAATTTTGCATTTGAACGCAATTAAATGGACAAGTAATGGTTGAAGTCTGGCTTCATCACATAAAGAGTTGCTTACACTTTTTCATCAGATTCAACTTTTGGCTGATCTTAATCTCAAGAAGACACCGCAGTTGGTGGAATTGTTTGATGATAGCAAGGTAAATAAAAGCATCTACCTTTGTTTCATCTCCTTGTGTACACCATTGCTCAAACAAACTATGTTTTAATGCATGTTGTGCAGGATATAGATGAAGTTTTGAGCTTGTCACCAGAAAAAATGCTACTAAAATGGATGAACCATCATCTGAAAAAAGCTGGCTACAAGAAAACTGTGAACAATTTCTCTTCAGATGTGAAGGTGAGTATGACAGAATATGTCACAGCACTTACTAATCACTTAATTATGTGCAATTTTGATACACCTGCTGATACACCTGTAATGATACCAGCATCTGCCTAAACCTGTTGGTAGATGTTATTGTTCATTTGAGTTTTGTCGGCAAAGCAACAGCCAGCTTTCCAGTATTATCTATAAACCATTTTTTCCACGGTTGATTGCTTTTTTCTTCATTATCTATAAAACATTTATTCCACAGTTGAATGTTTTTTCATTCTGTTTAATATACCTTAATTTTGTTGGCATGTGCTTTGATCCACTACACTGTTTCTATTCATGCTCCTCTTCTTACTCTGTTCAACTTGAGTGGTGACATGAGCTAGTTCTGTACAGGATGGTGAAGCCTATGCTTATCTTCTGAAAGCTCTTGCTCCAGAGACCTCCCCTGAAACAACAATGGAAACTAAGGATCCTGACGAGAGGGCAAAAATGATACTAGAACAAGCAGAGAAGTTGGACTGCAAAAGATACCTTACACCAAAGGATATCACTGAGGGTTCTGCCAACTTGAATCTTGCATTTGTTGCACAAATATTCCAGCATCGGTGAGTGCTGTCTTGTTTCTGACAAGGTTCTATATAGAACTCTAATATATGAGTTAAGTCGTATGTACTATTTTCGCTAATGATTTTTTTACTGTTATAAACATTTATCACTTGAATTCTTCCATTCGATGGCGCGCAGGAATGGTCTAACTAGTGATGTTAAACAAGTTACACTCACGCAGACAGCAACACGTGATGATATTTTAGTATCCAGAGAAGAAAGGGCCTTCAGGATGTGGATCAACAGCCTTGGCGTTGAATCATATGTGAATAATGTTTTTGAAGATGTTCGCAATGGGTAACAAGATCATTGTCATGGTGTCTTGTGTTTATCAATTAGCGAGGTGATAATTAGTATATATAATTTTGTCATGGTGTCTTGTTTTTTGTTTGCAGATGGGTACTTCTTGAAGTACTTGACAAAGTTTCTCCAGGATCTGTCAATTGGAAGTTAGCATCAAAACCTCCAATTAAAATGCCATTTAGGAAACTGGAGAATTGCAATCAAGTTATAAAGATCGGGAAGGAGTTAAAATTTTCATTAGTAAATTTAGCTGGGAATGATATTGTTCAGGGAAATAAGAAATTGATAGTTGGTGAGTTTGAATGCATGTAAACTTCTGTAGATACTACTGCACTGGCCTTTATAACTTGTTCAATATATAGTTTGACCTTTTTTGTGATGCCTTTCAGCACTTCTGTGGCAATTGATGAGATTTAATATCCTTCAACTACTAAACAGACTGAGATCCCACTCCCAAGGATCCCAAGGAAAACAAATTACTGATTCGGATATACTAAACTGGGCCAACAACAAAGTGAAAGCATCAGGAAGAACATCTCGAATCGAAAGCTTCAAGGTGATTTTAATTTTCATATCCTTTACTGGACCATATCAGAAACTCCAGGTGTTCATTTTTTTCTGCCTGTTTTTCCCTTCAGGATAAGAGCTTATCAAATGGAGTGTTCTTCCTCGAACTTCTTAGTGCAGTTCAGCCGAGGGTTGTGAACTGGAAAGTAGTTACAAAGGGGGAAGCCGGTCCGTTCTTGGTTCATATGTGCTATTTTATGAATTGGTTCACATTAATGATGCTGCTTGCTATAAAGAAAATTAAGCACCGCAATATTGGCTGATAGACAATTTCTTTTGATTTTACAGACGATGAAAAGAAGCTAAATGCTACATACATCATCAGTGTTGCAAGAAAGCTCGGATGCTCTGTCTTCCTACTGCCAGAGGACATTATAGAGGTATAAAGGGCTAAATGCTATAGTATCTTCATCTCTGACTGTCGTATATCCTTTTCTTTTCTGAAGGCTGATGATGGTTGTTGACTGAGAATAAAAACTGAGTTGTGCTATTTATATTGTTGGTTTCATATTCGTTCGTTCTTGTTGTTTGAACAGGTGAACCAGAAGATGATCCTAACTCTTACTGCTAGCATTATGTACTGGAGTCTACAGAGAACGCCACTATCGCAATCTGATATGACTGAACAATCTGAGCCATCTAGTATGGCTTCTGATGCTGCTTCTGATATTGGTTCGGAGGATGGCACCTCAACAGCAGCACCATCTGAGTGTGAAGAGGTGAACTCGTTGTCTGATGGTATGTCCAACCTGACCACAGATGATGCTACTTCAAATGCCCCACCTGCAGAAAATGGAAATGATGAAGCTGGATCCTGATGATTATATGTTTGCCGTCGTTGTAGTGCTGTCCATCATTAGTTCTATACAAGGATTTGGTTGGTACTTCCTGGTGTCCAAAGTTGCTGCTGCCAGAAGTGATTTTTTCTCCTGCTTTCCAGGTAGCATAATAGGTATACATACAGATAGATGTAGCCGCCGTTTGTTCATTAAATTTTGCTTAATAGTACTATACGGGAGTAAGAAATACACACAAGAAACATAGACATGGGCCACCGGCTGGGTGGCCATTTCCTGTACACTCTTTAATACACTTTGATGTCAAAGCTCCTTTACCCAACCTGTGTCTTGTCGGTCCATGTGCTCGGTTTTTCTCCGTTTGTACTGCTTTGGCCATTACCGTTTGTACTAAACTGTCGCTGCTGTGGACCATGCGTGAGCTGTACAACATGTTGAAGGAATTTCTGGTATGTCAAGGAATTATTGTACACATTGTAGTATCTTTGTTCATTTGAGTCAAGTGCAATGTGACATGTCTGATGCTCACTGGAGACTTTTTAGGTCTGGCACAACTAGTGATATACTCCCTCGGTCAAGATCTAAAATTTTAGCACATGGTTTGAATGACACTCCCACGGTTCCATTTTATTAGAATACAGTCAACAGTATGTCAGAGAGCCACGAAAATACAGCAGATATTTTCTCAGACTGTCATACATGTGAAAGGGATCAATAATACATACTACCTCCATGCTGAAATGTAACCCTTTATAGTGAGCTAATTTAACGTTTTAAAAAAAACTTATATTTTGAAACCGAGGTAGTATCTGCATGAAACCTAGCATGTGCGCATCACACCGGAACTTCCACATGCACCATTGTGGCGCATGAAAATTATCATATGTTTACACGTGACCTAGTTGTCTTCGATTTGGGTTCTGGTAAGCTGGCCAGCTGGGTGGGCCAGACGACCGGCGGTTTCATAAGGAGGCATTGTTTAGGAAACCAGAAATGCTCAAGCTTTCATCTATAAAAAAGTAAAAAAAATACTCGAGCTACATGTAACTCGATTATTAAAATTTAAAAATAGCATTTAAAAGTTTTTAAAAATATGAAAATAAATCTAAATTTAGACAATCTTGGGTTATGTAAAGTTTAAAATTTCAACTCAAAATACCTTATAGTCTGGGTTGTGCAAAAATAATAAAATATAACATGTATAATAGTAAACAGTATAGACTTTTAAAACCTTAATATGTTAGATTTTGTTTTGTGGAACCGCGAATATAAGTTATTTTGAGATGAAGTTTGCATGTTTGTAGAAGACAACATTACCTATATCTTGATTTTTTTACATTTTTTTTGAAACTTTAAAATGGTATTTTTGATTTTTTTAAAGCTATGTATAGCTCGGGCTACATAAATCCACACTCGGCACTGTTACATCTTTAGTCGGTCAGCTTCTTATGTTTTTCGTTCTTTTATCTTTGATCTACTCCATAAGAGAGCCATCTCATCGCTTTGTATCGGTTTTGATCGTGTGATTTTATTTATAAAGGAGAGCAAAAGCCTGAAATTATCATCTCTTTTCTCTTTCTCTAGATATGAGCTGCGGAACATGACACCGAGATGACGAGTCGCCCAACAGGGTGTGCGTCTTCCGATGACCCTGCTGCTTCTCGCAGGCTGCTTAAATTCGCAGGCATACAGACAGTTACAGGGCCAAGGTCACCACCACACCACCGGAGCGCCAGGAGGCATAAAACCAAACATGGCTGGGCTCCATGCCATTTCCTCTCCTCCTTAATACGCATTGCTCCCGGAAGTCAAGTATCAAGTAAAGGCACCCGCAAGCCACTACCACCCTCCACCGCGCGTCTCCTCCCTCCTTGAAAATTCTCCACTCTCCCCTGCACATGCAAGCCAAGCCGGAACAAGCTGATGCTTCCTCCGCTCCTCTTGGTCGTCAAGCTAGTCGTTTCCCGGTGGTTTCGGTTCTCGACATTCGCCATTGGCGGTGATGGAGGATAGCTGACATGGAATGGACGGGCCATTACTATCCGTATCATCCATCGGCGGCGGCATACATGGGGCAGACCAGGCATTTCATCTCCTATGATAGTGTTCTTCTCTTAGCTAGCTAGTTAGTAATTTCTTGCTCTTCGTTTAGCTTTTCTATATGCACTGCAGCCGACATTGTCGTCGTTGCAAATGTAGAGTAGTGTGAATGGCCATGGGTTATTGATCTGTATCTTTTGAATTAGTGGGAATGAAGTCAAGCGATGGTTTCCAAGTGAACTGGCCAGTGTGATGATTGATTTGTTTTTTGTTTCGCTGATCTGTTTGTGTGCTTCGTGAAATCTTCTCTTCATGCTTATTGTAGCTGTACTGTACTTGCATCGCACATCGATCTAAAGCAGCTAGCGAACTGAGTTCTGGTGCTTGTTTGATACGCGCGCCCGCTGCGGGAAACAGTAGGGCGGCACAGTGCCCGTCACTGCGGCCATCAGACGACCTACAGTGCGCGCTTTGGGTAGCAGGCAGCCATGGACGAAGAACCAGGGAACATGTTTGCGGACAGAGCGAACCTTGCTCCTCCTATGTCTAGCTCGCTCCATCCTTTTTTTCTGTCACAAAAAGGGAACGGATGCACTGACATAGTAAGAACAAATAACATCGCATCCCGAGCGGCATGTATCACCACAGGAAGCGACACTCTTTGCCGGTTAATTTATCTATTTGCTGTAGTACGATTTGATCACACCTGGCGTCAAATCTGTAATGCGGATGCTACTGAACCATGTGGATGTCATTTTGATAATTTGATCATACGCATAGCGTGTGTAAGTCTCCTGAGGAATCACACTTGCTGCATGCCACTGAAACGGCAAGTGCGTTTTCTGCCTGGTTCTAGTTTAGCTGAAGACTAGCAGAAAACCAAGTTACGGGTAGCTTACTGATCGGAATGAGTCCCACCAACCAAGTGTGTGTATCTCGTGCTCAGTAGCAACAGGTTGCCTGCTTCATATCATCCCACATAAATCATGGTCGCCTTGATACTTACTAGTCCTTGCGCGGACAGGGCTAGGACCAGCTCCGGCCAGCAGCGCTCTCTGCACTGCATGCCATGCCATGCCAACGCCATGCCCACAGTTAACAGTGCAGACTAGACAGGAGGAGACTCTAAGCTAGGCCGGGGACGGGGAGACGACGAGGAGCGCGCGCACATCCTCCGATGCCAAGGGCCACACTTTGTCCGATTCCGCCTGCATTGCACCTTAAAATCTGGGTGTCGTTTCGTTTAGGAGAAATTGCAAAGATCTGTGTCGTCGTAAGTGCGGCGAGTTTAGGCCGGGAACTGAAACTCGAAATTCACTAGCTAACGGAGTAGCCGGTGACTCGTCTCTACTTGTCTCGCGCTCGGTGTCTATCAAGTCGAACCAAGTTCGGATTTGAGCTCGTTTGTGACCAAGCTAAACAAGCCGAGTAACAAATTATTCGGTTAGCTTGTTAAATTCGTTCAAAAGAGTAAAAAAATTCCGTAGATGAGTGCCAAACGACTATGTTTGCTGCACTAATGTAGAGCCACTATATTTTTCATTGATCTTGCATTCAAGGAATTATGGAAGGACTATCATTGTTCTCGTTCTGAATTAGTCGGAGAATTACTAGTTTTGCTCATATATGCTTATACTCGCATAGTAGGCTAAACGAGCTACTTGCAAGTTTACCCAATTAAACCACGAGCTTGAAACGACTCGACTCGAGCCTAATTCCAGCCTAAGAGTTTCCATGATGTGGCTCTGCACTACCGATCATTCATGCTAACCATGTGAGACATGGTGTGGCTAAGGGCATCTCCAGCCACGAGCCCGGCGAGGCCCCCGGCAGCCGTTTTTTTATCCGGACGGCGAAAAACGGTTCAGTTGCGTTCCCGGTTCCTCGTTTTCCTCCGGATTTGGGCCTTAATCTATCTGGCGAGCCCAGGCCATCCCCGGTCCCCCAGGACGTGCTCGGGGACTCCGGACGAGAGAAAAGCGGGAACGGCCCCGCTCTGTCGGCGAGAGAACACGTAAATCCTACAATCTGGTCGCAAATCCCCCACTCCCTCCACTTGTTGCTCTATCGCCGCCGGCGGCACCCCTCGCCAATCGGCCGGCCGGTTGCCTGAACCCCGCCGTCCCTCCTCCCACCAGCCCCCACCAGCCTATATTCCGCCGTCTGACGTGCCGTCTGGCTATATTTCGTCGTTGGGGAACTCCTCCCGCCGCGCCTCGTCGACACGCCCGGCAGGTGTTCATCCATTTGCCTGGCCGGACATGGACTCGGACGACGAGGAGGAGCAGATGTTCGCCAAGATTTTTGAAGAAGAGATGGCAACCGCCGCCCAAGACGAGGAGCATATGTTGATTCTAGCTTGCCTGTCGGGCTTGTACGCGGAGACGACCATTGGTCGCCGTGGTGGGTCGGCACCAGGTCGCCGGAAGTGCAAGCCAAGGCAGCGAATGGAGGGCTACTGCATACTCTACGCCGACTACTTCGCCGACAATCCATTGCACGGTGAGACTGTTTTTAGGCGTCGTTTCAGGATGAGTCAGAAGCTTTTTCTGAAAATTGTCTATGCCCTTCGAGACTACGACTCCTATTTCAGATGCAAGTTAGATTGCACCGGCATGGCAGGGTTTTCCGCCCTCCAAAAATGCACGGTGGCTATGCGAATGCTGGCATATAGAGCTCCTGGTGATTCTATAGATGACTATCTTCGGATGGCGGAGTCCACCGCCTTTGAATGTTTCTACCGGTTCTGCAGGGCGGTGATAGCAGTGTTTGGGGACACCTACTTGAGATCACTCACTGTCCAAGTCACTGCTCAGATCCTCACTTTCAATGAAGCTCGAGGATTTCCGGGGATGCTTGGAAGCATTGACTGCATGCATTGGAAATGGAAGAACTGTCCGTTTTCCTGGCAGAAAATGTACAAGGGTCACAAAAAAGGCTGCACTGTGATACTTGAGGCAGTGGCTACACATGATCACTGGATTTGGCACTCCTTCTTTGGTATGCCGGGATCTAACAACGACATCAACGTCTTGCAGTGCTCGTCGATCTTCTCTAAGCTTGTTGAGGGTCATGCTCCACCGGTTGACTTTGTGATCAATGGCCGATACTACAACAAGGGATACTATCTTGCAGACGGTATCTATCCAAAGTGGACAACATTTGTGAAGACTATCTCAAGTCCCATTCTCCCGAAGAAGATGGAGTTTGTGAAGCCACAAGAAAGTTGTCGAAAGGACGTCGAGCGTACATTTGGTGTCCTCCAGCAGAGATTTGCTGTAGTCCGGTTCCCCTCTTTGAGTTGGTCCAAAGATCAGATGTGGAAGGTGATGAACTGTTGTGTGTGCTTACACAACATGATTATTGAGGATGAGCGAAAGTATCCGATTCCTCTGAGCGAACAAGCTGCACCATATGAGAGAGAGAGTCCTCTTGCACAGCCTAATCACCAGGTGCCGGCATCGTGGGCTGCGTTCATCGCTATGCGTCAGGAGATTCGAGACTCCACTATGCATCAACTACTGCAGGATGATTTGGTGGAGCACATATGGAGGTTTCGATGCAACACCAACTAGTTTCCATTTGATTTGTTTGAAAACTTATCAAATTATTTGCTTGTTTTGTTAAAATGTATGAAATTCGCCGAACTATAACGTTTATTTGAGCCAAATGTTGGCAAACTGTATGAAATTCGCTAAACTGTAACGTTTATTTGTAAAAATAAGTCAAATACGCTAATTTCTGGGCGTCTTCCTGGGGTGCCGGCTGGAAATTTAGCGCTCCCCATACCTAATTTTCGTCCAATCCAACGCAATTTAGTGCCGGATTTGGCCGTAGGGAGCGCCAACCATGGAGATGCTCTAACGTTCTAGGGCTTGCTTGCACTAGAGTTGTGTTGGAAGAGAGGACGGCTTGAGAAACGAGCACACACTGCTGACTGTTCCTTCATGAGCTGCGTGTGTATGCTTAATTTGCTCGTTGTTGTTTTCTAGGATGTGTGATTTGGTGGAGTGTGCCATGCGTCTCTTGTCTCGGATCTCGGCAAGAGAACCACTACAGGAATGGGCAGACACGCCGACGGCCAGGTCCTACGCCGACGGCCAAAGGTCGGTGCCGTCGGCGTAGGGGGCCTCCAGGAGAGCTCGCCAAAGCAGCCGTCGGCGTAGGGATGCCGTCGGCGTAGGAGGACATACGCCGACGGCAGCCCTCGGCGTATCCAAGCCGTCGGCGTAGGCAGGCGACACGTGGCCCCGACGTTTCCCGCCGTCACAGCGATACTCCTACGCCGACGGCCGCCCTCGGCGTCCTCCAGGCCGTCGGCGTATGTCATGCATACGCCGAGGGTAGCCGTCGGCGTATACCCTGCATAGTGTTTTTTACTTTTTGTAGTTAATGTCATGTATTAAATTTATACTTATTTCCATGTATATATGTTCTAGTGCACCGCGCGCAACAGTGGGGGAGGTGCGTCGGGAAATGGCGACCGCTGCGTCGCGGCAGCGCTGTGCCTCTGCGCGAATACGCAGTCGGTACTCGATTACACCGTGGGTTATCGTGGGCTTGCGCGAGCTACAGAGCGGTCGTAGACTCGCAGTGCCATGATGCGGTTGCGACGTTGCGGGTTCGTCGCTCGTCGCTGCTACTTCTCGTAGCTCCAGCACAGCTACACCCTAAACCCTAGTAGGGAGTAGCAGCATGTGGACTGTGGAGGATACAAGCAATCTAGCTAGCCTGTCCCGAGGCAAGCGACTGAGACTGATTGATGTATCGATCCAGCAAGCTCTTTCTGTTATTTTATGTTGCTCCTTTTCGGGAGTTCGGTTGGCTGACATATTGGAGCTTGCACAGCGGAAACTGGAAAGCACGGTGTGAAACAGTGAGAGTGGACTTGGTATATCGCATTGGCGCGATGTGCCCGTATGCACACAGTGGCATGGCTGTGCTCGTGATCTCTGAATAGTGACATGTGAGGGTTACGGTATGGTAGCAATAACAGAAAGTAGAAGATCCATCGGCGAGGCCTCGTACGGAGAAAGCTATAGGGGTAGATCTCCGAACCCCCTCTGTCTAGGGTTTCGCCGAATAACGACCACCGGAGCATCGTCTAACGTAGGAAACATGCATGCATCTGTCCCTAACATATGTGTATAGGTGTGACCCAAGGTTGGTACATGCAATATAGGTAGTTCCCGGGCATGGCCTTCTTCAGAGACATGGGCTGTTAACACTTGGTGAAATGCAGGATCTGTACGTGGAAACTCCCGCTACGGGTCTATCGGAGCCTATTTCATGGTAAAGTGGGCCCAACCTTTGCTTTCCATGTATATATGTTCTAAACAAACCAAAATAAAGCAGAAGATCCATCGGCGAGGCCTCGTACGGAGAAAGCTATAGGGGTAGATCTCCGAACCCCCTCTGTCTAGGGTTTCGCCGGATAAAGACCACCGGAGCATCGTGTAACGTAGGAAACATGCATGCATGTCTCCCTAACATATGTGTATAGGTGTGACCTAAGGATGGTACATGCAATATAGGTAGTTCCCGAGCATGGCCTTCTTCAGAGACATGGGCTGTTAACACTTGGTGAAATCCAGGATCTGTACGTGGAAACTCCCGCTACGGGTCTATCGGAGCCTATTTCATGGTAAAGTGGGCCCAACCTTTGCTTTCCATGTATATATGTTCTAAACAAACCAAAATAAAGCAGAAGATCCATCGGCGAGGCCTCGTACGGAGAAAGCTATAGGGGTAGATCTCCGAACCCCCTCTGTCTAGGGTTTCGCCGGATAACGACCACCGGAGCATCGTCTAACGTAGGAAACATGCATGCATGTGTCCCTAACATATGTGTATAGGTGTGACCCAAGGTTGGTACATGCAATATAGGTAGTTCCCGAGCATGGCCTTCTTCAGAGACATGGGCTGTTAACACTTGGTGAAATCCAGGATCTGTACGTGGAAACTCCCGCTACGGGTCTACCGGAGCCTATTTCATGGTAAAGTGTGCCCAACCTTTGCTTTCCATGTATATATGTTCTAGACAAACCAAAATAAAGCAGAAGATCCATCGGCGAGGCCTCGTATGGAGAAAGCTATAGGGGTAGATCTCCGAACCCCCTCTGTCTAGGGTTTCGCCGGATAAAGACCACCGGAGCATCGTCTAACGTAGGAAACATGCATGCATGTGTCCCTAACATATGTGTATAGGTGTGACCCAAGGTTGGTACATGCAATATAGGTAGTTCCCGGGCATGGCCTTCTTCAGAGACATGGGCTGTTAACACTTGGTGAAATCCAGGATCTGTACGTGGAAACTCCCGCTACGGGTCTACCGGAGCCTATTTCATGGTAAAGTGTGCCCAACCTTTGCTTTCCATGTATATATGTTCTAAACAAACCAAAATAAAGCAGAAGATCCATCGGCGAGGCCTCGTAGGGAGAAAGCTATAGGGGTAGATCTCCGAACCCCCTCTGTCTAGGGTTTCGTCGGATAAAGACCACCGAAGCATCGTCTAACGTAGGAAACATGCATGCATGTGTCCCTAACATATGTGTATAGGTGTGACCCAAGGTTGGTACATGCAATATAGGTAGTTCCCGAGCATGGCCTTCTTCAGAGACATGGGCTGTTAACACTTGGTGAAATCCAGGATCTGTACGTGGAAACTCCCGCTGCGGGTCTACCGGAGCCTATTTCATGGTAAAGTGGGCCCAACCTTTGTTTTCCATGTATATATGTTCTAGACAAACCAAAATAAAGGAGGAGATCCATCGGCGAGGCCTCGTACGGAGAAAGCTATAGGGGTAGATCTCCGAACCCCCTCTGTCTAGGGTTTCGCCGAATAACGACCACCGGAGCATCGTCTAACGTAGGAAACATGCATGCATGTGTCCCTAACATATATGTATAGGTGTGACCCAAGGATGGTACATGCAATATAGGTAGTTCGGAGGGGAGAGAAAGAGACACGACGAGCCTACCGCCTACGACATGCAGTCTACTCTACTGCGGCCCAGCCGCGATCTTCCAAGGAGCAATCGAGTACATTTCGCCAGAACCCTGGTGGCCCGGCAGGGCTTCACGATTTCCCAACGCGTTTTGGCCACTGTTGGCTCGCCTCGACTGCGTGAGCGTAGCGCAGAGCTCTGGGAGGGGAAGCTCACCTGCCGAGGCACGGATGCAGTATCACCTCTGAGCCATGGCTCTCCGACGCTGGAGACGAAAGGGATCGATGGAGGAGACGGGCGTCGTGCAGGGCGTCGTCATTCTTGTTCACGCCATCTTCAGCTCCCATTAATGCAAGGGCGTAAGCATCAGCTCAGTGTGTCACATCGCGCACGCAGCCGCCCCCATAGTGTCAGCTATGAACCAGACAAGCGTGACTATTCACCAGGCAATCATTACGAATCTTCATTTAACACTGCAAGAGATTTTGATTTAACGCAGCAAAAAAAAAATCAAAAAAAAATCGCAAAAAAAAATCGCAAAAAAAAAAACTATGCCGACGGCTCGGCCGTCGGCGTATAGGGGAGGGGCTATGCCGACGGCCGGCCGGGCTCGACCACACGCACCCTATCCACTCGACCCCAGCCGCTCCTCTCTCTCCTGCTCGCTCGCTCTCTCCTTGCTCTTGCTCCCCCCCGGCCGACGCTGCCGCCAGCCACCCCGCCGGCCTCTGCCTTCGCCACCTGCCACCCCGCGCCCAGCTCGCCACCCCGCCGGCCTCTGCCTTCGCCACCCGCCACCCCGCGCCCAGCTCGCCACCCCGCCCCTGCCCTCGCCGCCCGTCACCCCGCCGGCGTCTGCCCTCGCCGGCCGCCCGTACCCCCGCACCCAGCTCGCCCCGGCTCGGCCTGCCCCGCGCCCAGCTCGCCCCGGCTCGGCCTCCTCCTGCGCGCGCGCCCACTCCCTGCAGGTTAGGTTAGTTAGTATATATAGTTAATTAGTATAGTTAGTTAGTGTAGGTTAGTTAGTTAGTGTAGGTTAGTTAGTGTAGGTTAGTTAGTGTAGTTTAGTTAGTGTAGGTTAGTTAGTGTAGTATAATTAGGTTAGTGATAATACTTATATTAGTTTTATAAATTTAGAAATAGAATTTTAGTGTAGTATAAATTAGAAATAGGATTTAGTTATAAAAAAAGGTGTTTATGGTGAAAGTAAGCCCATGCACTAGCAAAATAAGATAATGTGCTGCAATGAAATTCTAAGTAAAAGTGGTCAAATAATTTTTTTTTTGCACTTTAGTTCTTTATGGTGAAGTAATATTGTTATACCACTATTGTAAAAAATTTATGTTCACTTGCATGACTAATTGATTTTGTCGCTATGCAGGCGATGCTTCGAGGTGGACATGGGGGGCGGCGTCGCGGGGGTGTTTGACGGGGCATCCCGGATCTTCTTTGACGATTCTCTCACGCGTCTAGGGTATAAATCTCCCTCCCATGTACATAGGTTTTATTTTTGTGTCTAGATCACCGAGTATGTCGCGTTACCTAAGCGTCTATTCCCGACCGTAAGGGTTACGCGGATAAATATGCATTAGTGGTCTCGCATATTATGAACCGTAACTCTTACGGCATTTATCGGGACAGCCGGCGGATGCGTAGTTGAGTACGTTTTCCTTGTTCTACTCCGTTCCGAGATAGGATTTCGGCAACACCTCCCCGTTGTTCTCCGGATGCACATCCCTCTCGGCTATTTGCTGAGACGTGTATCGGGAGAGCAGCGGGGAGGTGCTGCCGAAATTCTGTCTCAGACCGGGGTAGAGCAGGGAGAACGTACTCAATCTACGGATCCGGGGGCTGCTAGGAGCCCACCTAGTAGAGCTATAGGTTGATGCATGCATTTTGTCCGGTAGAAAAATAAAAATATGATGCTTTTAATTTCATGGTACTATTTGAGATGAAATGCTATGTTTCTGGTTCGGCTCGCAATAAAGCAGAGGATGGCTGATAATGGATGGATGTACAGTGGTCGTGTTAGTGCGACTAATAAAACAGATGAGTGGGTATGTAAGACTCAAATGTTAGTGAAAGAGTTAGCGCGTGATACAAAGGGGCGGGTTCGGGCACTTTGCCCTTGCAGTCGTTGCTCGAAGCGTCACCGTCAAGGAAAAGATGACATGTATAAACACCTTCTGCAATATGGGTATATGTCTCACTACGTCACGCATATCGACTTTGATGAGCGTGAGCGTGACAGAGGGGACATCATGCGGCAGCGGCTCAATGGCAATGAGTACGATGGGGTCAGAGATCTTCTAGATGATCTCATCCATGGCGACATGCCGGATTCTCCACCTTCATGGGAGGAAGCGCCAGAATCGGAGGAACCCCCAGAACCGGAGGAACCAGAGCCAACTGCGAAGGCCTTCTATGATATGTTGGCCGCGGCTAAGAAGCCTCTGTACGACGGTGCGTCGATTTCTCAGCTCGATGCCATCTCTCAGTGTCTAGCCAACAAGACCCAGTACTCCACCACCCGTAACGGCTTCGAAGCTAGTCTGAGAACAACTGGTAACATGTTGCCGAAAGGGCATTGTCTGCCTCAAAGCCTGCACGAGACAAGGAGACTCATGAAAGATCTCAACATGGGTTATCAAAAGATAGAGTGTTGTCCAAAAGGTTGCCTTCTATTTTGGAAACAGTTTGCGGAGGACAATTATTGTACTATTTGTAAGGCCTCCAGGTATGAAGAGGTAAAGGGAAAGGATGGCCAGGTGAGACAGTCAAGGATCCCGAAGTCGATTCTTCGGTATCTCCCATTCATAAAAAGAATCCAGCGGCTTTACATGAGCGAGGAGACCGCCAAACAGATGACGTGGCACAAAAAGGGGACGAGAATCGATAAGGGGAAGATGGGACATCCATCTGATGGTAAGGCATGGAAGAACTTCGATGAAAAATACCCCGATAAGGCAGCTGATGCTCGGAATGTCAGAATTGCGATAGCAACAGATGGCTTCAATCCATATGGAATGTCGACTGCTAATTACAGCTGTTGGCCCGTGTTTGTTATTCCGCTCAATCTCCCTCCCGGAGTCCTAATGACGAGGAAGACCATGTTTTTGTCGCTGATCATTCCAGGGCCCGACTACCCGGGTAAGAATTTGAGTGTCTACATGCAGCCGATTGTGGATGATTTGAACCACTCTTGGCACCACGGGACATTGACATACGACCGAGCATCAAAGACAAACTTCTACATGAAAGTTTGGTTGCAGTATACCATGCATGACATGCCCGGGTACGCCTTAACATGCGGATGGTGTACAGCTGGTAAGTGGCCATGCCCAGTGTGTAGGCACCGACTTGAGTTCCTTTGGCTAAAATCAGGTGGCAAGTATGTTGCGTTTGACACGAATCGACAGTTCCTCAAAAGGAGGCATCCGTTCAGAGAAGACATAAAGAACTTTAAGAAGGGCAAAGTTGTGCATGAAGTAAAAGAGGTGCCAAAGTTCGATGGTGCAGCTGTTGATGCCGAGCTACGTGCTCTCGTGCCTACGGAGCCGGGAAATGTCCATCAATTTGAGGGATATGGTGTAACGCACAACTGGACTCACGTGGCAGCCTTCACGAAGCTCGAGTATTACAAGGACCTCGAACTTCCCCATAACATTGATGTGATGCACACCGAAAAGAATGTCGGGGAGTCCCTCTTTCACATAGTCCTGAACATTCCTGGGAAGTCAAAGGATAATGTCAAGGCTAGAGTCGATGTTGAGAAGCTCTGCGATAGGAAGAGATTATACATGCAGCCTCCTACTGGCCGTCGAAAGAATTGGTTCAAGCCGCATGCTAACTTCTGCCTTGATTCCACCCAAAAGAAGGAGGCATTCAAGTGGCTCAAATACGTCGTGATGTTCCCTGATGGTTATTGTTCGAACATAAGTAAGGGAGTTAATCTTTCGACTGGAAAAGTCACCGGGCTCAAGAGTCATGACTATCATATATGGATTGAGAGGCTGATGCCGGTGATGGTTCGAGGGTATCTCCCCGAGAAAGTCTGGCGAGTGCTTGCAGAGTTGAGCCATTTCTTCCGCACGCTCTGTGCTAAGCAGATATGTCCTCTGGTTATTGAGAAGCTGCAGGTTCAAGTGCCAGAGTTGCTATGCAATTTGGAGATGATCTTTCCGCCAGGGTTTTTTACTCCAATGGCGCATCTCATTGTTCACCTCGCGAACGAGGCACTCTTGGGTGGCCCGGTGCAGTTTCGTTGGCAGTTCTATATTGAGAGAGAGATTAAGTATATTCGGAGGATAACTGGAAACAAAGCCAAGATTGAAGCATGCATAGGCAAGGCAACATGCCTTCGGGAGATGGCCGACGCCGCGACAACGTATTATCCTGATGAAGTTCCCACTCTGCATAACCCGGTCTCTCGTTACAATGTCGATGTACCCAAGAATGACCCCAAGCTCGAACTATTCCAATATCCCGGTGGCAAGGCCGGTAGAGGACAAAAATATAAATTGGAGAAGGAAGAGAAGGATTGCATTATGCTCTATGTGCTTATGAACATGAAGGAAGTGCTCGAGTTCATTAGGTAAAATGGTGTACAAATTACTTTGCATCTACTAACCTGGTCTCGGTCTAATGCTTATTTTCTCCTTTTAGCGAATTCACGGACGAACAGTGGTCGGGAACGACGGATCCCTCTCCCGCGGAGTTGGACACTCTACTGAAAGAGGGTGCTCCCGGAAATAAAATAAACTTTACGTCATGGTTCATGAAAAAAGTAATTTCTAACCTGTCTCTCTTACATTGCAAAACATGACTTGTCCCTCTTATTCCACGTAATTAATGCACACAATAAATTCAAACTGTACTTATAGGGAGCTGATGGCAGTGTTGAGATGACAGATGAGTTGAGATGTGTTTCCCAAGGTTGTAACCGTGACTTTATGAAGTATGAAAAGTATGATGTGAATGGATTTCGCTTCCATACAGAGGCACACCAGAAGGGCCGAGCGAATCCAAAAACTGTAAATACTGGGGTCTTCACCGGAGGAGCCGATGGCCTTGATTACTACGGAAGGCTAGAGAATGTATACGAGCTGACATTCAATCGTACGAACATACAACTCAATCTCGTTGTGTTCAAGTGTCATTGGTTCGACCCAAGGGGTGGACAGAGAAGTACCAAGTCTATTGGGTTAGTTGAAGTTAGGCCTTCAACCACCTATAGCGGAGCCGATGTCTTTGTTGTGGCTCACCAAGCTAAGCAAGTTTATTATTTGCCATACCCATGCCAGAAAGCGGAGCTCAAGGGTTGGGAAGTCGTGTTCCAGGTATCGCCACATGGTAACCTACCAATTCCCTCCGAGGACGATTACAACAATATTGACCCTGTAACATACGAGGGAATTTTCTATCAAGAGCAAGAGGACTTTGGTCACTTTGAGTTAGAACCGGTAGTGCTTGAGGACCTCGAAGACGATGCAGAAACTCGTGGTGAGGCAGTGGTGGATCTAAAGGACATAAATATGCTCGAGAAGTTACATGCGGAGAATGACCCCATCGATGAGCCTCCACCCGTCGACGAGCTTCAAACTTACTACTCAAAAGATAGTGATAGTGATAGTGAGAAAGAGAATGAAATTGAAATTGAGAATGAGAGTGATGATGACTGGTGAGGGTCTTTTATATCTTTATGCTTAGGATTTATTTGTCAACATACTTCTTAATTGTCAACATACTTCTTAATTGTCAACATACTTCTTAATTGTCAACATACTTTCTTATTTGCATTATGCCTTTATACTTAGTATTTATTTGCATTATGCCTTTATACTTAGTATTTATTTTGTCAACATACTTAATTGTTTTCTCTTTCTCAATGCAGGTGATTGAACAATATGAGCAGCGGCAAGGCAAACTCGGCGACCTTGCTTAAGGAGATGCAGCAGCGCAAGAAGAATGTTAGACGGAGTGGGAGAGAGCCGACTCCCAATCCGCGTTACCCCGATCTTGCCGCTGCGGGAGGAGGACGAGGACGAGGGGGACGACGAGGACGAGGTGGCGGGGGAGGAGTGGACTTTGACCCACCACCCTCCGCTTCTGGCGACGTTGCTCCTGAGTTGTTCCTGGAGGGGCCGTCTAGAGGGGACGACTTGGACTCTAGACACGAGTCGGACTATAGACACGAGTCGGAGTCTAGACACGAGGTGGAGGACGAGGACGAGGACGAGGGGGACGCGAGGCCGAAGAAGTTGAGGACTCGTGGGGAATCGGGCGTCCCCGATGAGAGGAAGGAGCCTAGGACCCAGGAGGCGAAGACCCTCATCATTCCTGATGGCGTTAGGTAAGTGTACTAATTTGGCAATTTTGAACATGTCATTTCATTTTGGTCATAAACAATTTGGCATGTGTACTAATGTTTGATTTATGTGCAGCAATTGGACATTTGCACCGGGGAGCAAGGGCCGCCTACCTAACAGCATGGTTGGAGCTCTGCTTAGGAAGTTCTGGCCGGGGAAATACACTCCCCTCGACATGGTCCCCGGTGGCGAGCCGAAGCTAGCCACTACTTGGGCAGACTACCAGGCTGCTCCGGGCGTAGGCTTCAGGACAGCTGCTGAGGCTGTGATCACCAAGTTTTGGGTAAGACATATTTCTCGAGTTTCATTCATAGTGATGAACCAATGTGCTAACTCATGACTCTCACAATTGTTTTATGCATGATTGAAGTGCTTTTATCGCGTGGATGAGGAGGATGCGCAGAGGGCGGACCGGACTTTGCTTGGAGCTTGTGAGAAGTTGACACCGCAGGTGTGGTACAACCATAAGGTAACGGCCGCTAGTCAGTTCTGGGCTGAAAGGGGAAAGAGGGTCAAGAAGGAGGACATTGTTGGTCGGAATCCTAATCCCGACTTCGAGATGTCGCTGGATGACTTCATGTCGGTGAGTGAAATGTTAATGAGATCCTATATTGCTGTTAACTTGCCATTGCATTATCTTGAGTTGAGTACTGCATTTTCAGGTTGTCCCTGAATGGGCTGAGGCGCATCGAGAGGCATGGGCGGAGCTGGTTAGTACGAGGTGGCTCAGGGCAGACGAGGAGTTTGCAGCCGTGTCGATGCGGAACTCGGATAACCGAGGCGACGGTGGAACACACTGTGCGGGAAACCGAAGCTTTGATCGCTTCAGGGGGAAGATGGTATGTACATACATGGAATCATGCATAACATTTATTTTCCCGTCATGTTCCTACTTTATACGCATAACATTTATTTTCTCGTCATGCAGGTGGCCGAGGCACCTCCAGGGGAGGAGATTTACGATGTCACGGTATATGACATGATGCGGAAGAAGAAGCCCGCTGTCTCGGCGCCTCCGGACGCCCCCCCAGTACTACGGCAAGGCCGGGGAGCAGATAGAGGACTACTGCCAGATGGTGCAGTCTCGTCACCCGGAGGTGGATGACCCTAGACGCGCGGAGACCGACGAGGAGTCGTTGGTCCTGTCGGGGCACGGGTTGCAGCATGGCCGTCTCAAGGTGCTTAATTCAAAGGTCAAGCATTCCCTCACCACGAGCTTCACGCGCCTCAAGGCGGTCCTCACCCCTGACAGCGCCCCTATCCCGCCTCGTGACCAGCCTCGTCGACCCAGATATGATGTAAGTTTTCCTCATTTCCATCCTCTTTGCGACTTTCGGTCCTGCATGGATAAGTGCTGATGATATTCATTGTTTGTGAAATGGTAGGCTGCTTTCGAGGCGGCCTTCGATGCGGCTCATGAGCAATATCAGGAGGCCTTTCGGCTGCACCAGGAGGCGACTCAGGCCTACATGGCGTATCTACATGTAAGTCTGAACCTTTCTTTTTGAAAAAGATGAAAGTCCCACTTCCCCTAGCTTGAAAAAGATGACAAGTCCCACATCTAAACTATCTTGCAGGCGTCGATGATGGCTATGCGATCTGGAGCGAGTTTCGATGTAGGGGAGCAGCCTCCCATACCGGGGCCGGCGCCATTGATGCCATCGAGGGAGACTTTCGCTAGGACCTACTACGCATCGACGGCGGTAAGTTCTTTTGCCAAACCAATGGTTGCCGCTTTCCTTTGCCTCGCAAGTTGCTAACATCTAGGGAACATGTAGGGAACGACATCTTCCGCTGCCTCGCGGGGTGGGCGTCAGATCACACCGGTCCATCCCGATGGTCCTTCTCCTGGCCGTTCTCGTGGTACTACTCTTGGTACTTCTCCTGGCGGTTCTTCTGCAGCTTCTACTGGGCGTAATTTTGCAGAACATCGGCAACCTACTTTCACTAGGGGAGATCTCGGGTTCACCCCGACCCCGTCTCCAGAGTAGTAGGGATTTCCGCCTTGTGTGTTGGTACTCTCGAGATACTTCCGTGTTGGTACTTGTGTGTTGGTACTCTCGAGATACTATGTCGATACTTCCGTGTTGATACTTGTTTCACTTGCGTGTCGCGACTTGATCATCTATGAATTTATATATATATTTGTGTATGGCACCTGCAATGAATTTATGTGTATGGCATGTAAAAATATATATGTATTTCTGTGTATTTGCACTGTCCAAAACCGCAAAACTGCAAAAAAAAAAAAACTGGTGCACCTATACGCCGAGGGCAAGGCCGTCGGCGTAGAGGGTGGCATATGCCCAATTGGCAAGCCCTATGCCGAGGGCAAGGCCGTCGGTGTATAGCCTCCCCTACGCCGAGGGCAAGGCCGTCGGCGTCTAGGCCGTCTGGAGGGGTACCGAGGTGGTGCCACGTGCACCTAGACGCCGAGGGGGAGGCCATCGGCGTATGCTGGTGAGGGGAGCCCTAGGGAAGTGCCATGTGCACCCATACGCCGAGGGCAATGCCGTCGGCGTAGGGAGAACGCCGTCTGCCCTTCTCCGTCCGTCCGAAGTGCGATGCCGACGGTCTCTACGCCGAGGGCTACCGTCCAGCCGTCGGCACTGCTCCTATACGCCGAGGGTGAGGCCTACGCCGACGGCCACGCTTCTTCTGCCGAGGGAGGTCTACGCCGAGGGGCTACGCCGAGGGCTGCCGTCGGCGTAGCGTACGCCGAGGGCAATGACCTATACGCCGATGGCTATAAGCCCTCGGCATATGGCTTCATTCCTGTAGTGAACGCGGATCGCATCGTGCACGAGAGAAGGGTACGTGTCCTGGACCATCTAATTTGGCAATTCCCTAAGGGTGATCAGGCCACCTAAGTTGACTTAGTTTTTAGAGGAT
This sequence comes from Dactylis glomerata, assembly GCA_007115705.1. NCBI lineage: Eukaryota > Viridiplantae > Streptophyta > Magnoliopsida > Poales > Poaceae > Dactylis > Dactylis glomerata. The sequence goes on from QXEO01000082.1 coordinate 704,076, forward strand.
TTTTCATTCATGGAAATCGTTGTATGGATTGGTAGGCTTCAGATACTATAAAACCATAGAATCTGTTTCTCCAAAGGAGGTTGAAACTCCTCCGTTCTGCATTATAGTGATCTATACAACTGCCTTCATTGAAGTTGACGTAATACAACGAGTTTAGAGTCATTGACAAAAAAGTAGACATCAGCATAGCCATTATAATACTCCCTCCGACCCATATTACTCTTCATTAATATGGATGTATCTATCACTAAAATGTGTCTAGATACATCCATATTAATGGATCGGAGGGAGTATAAAAGCTACGACTAATTCAACTTCTTTCGTAGCAAAATCTCCGAGAAGGAATAAACAATGTCATGTTATCGTCGCCACATATATTAAACAGCGGTATGGACAAGGATTTTTATCGCGATTGCAGAAACCAACCAATGAAGTTCAACCGTGGAGAATGCTTTCAATAAGAAAACAAGATCTGCGCTGCTAAGCTATGTAATAAAAGCGATACGCAATAACGAAGAACACAAAATAAATTATAGCAGGGAACACAAGATTTTAACGTGAAAAACCCTCTCCAACAAAGAGAGGTAAAAACCACAGGCGCCAGCCAGCAAAACTTCACTATATCTGGAGTGTTTACAATTGCCCTGGGTAACCTAATGATGCGATTAACCCTAGCCGGCGGTTTACAAAGAATATATTTTTTCGATAAAGAGTGTTTTATTACTTAAACAGTTTTAAGCATACACCTGGTCTCTGCATAACTAAGATGCACCCAGCCAACATTCCAATCTGATAAACATAAGAAAGGCAAAATTACATATCATCATGAGCAATTGTAATCTCGCCTAAACTGAGGGACCAATACGAAGACTATGCGGCCACCCATACTGGGAAAAAGTATCCCTCGCTGTAGCCTCCAATCGAGTACAGACATCCGTAAAAAGGTCGCGATCCTCCACCCTTAGAAGAGAGGACCATAAATGAAGAGTACTTATACCCTGATAGATAACCTGCAAAATAGATGAGTTTTTCTCGTTAAACACTTTATCATTTCTATATAGTCAAAGCGACCAAATAAAGGCAATCGCTCCCACCCTAATATGCTTTTTGAACCTATTATTTATTCCGTTAAGCCAATTCCCAAAAATATTGGTAATGCCACGTGGCGGAAATAAGGTCGAAGCTACTGATACGTCTCCAACGTATCCATAATTTTTTATGCTCCATGCTTGTTTTTACACCATTTGCCTTGTGTTTCGTTACACTTCATGGCGTTTTTATGTGATTTCCGGAACTAACCTATTGACAAAATGCCACAGTGCCAGTTCCCTGTTTTCTGCTATTTTTGTGTTTCAGAAGTGATACACAGGAAATATTCTTGAAATTGGACGAAACAAGTTTCTGAAGTCTTATTTTGCCCGGAAGCTTCCAGAGATCCGAAAGAGAGCCGGAGGGGGGCCAGAGGCCGCCCTCACACATAGGTGGCGCGGCCCAGGCCCTGGCCGCGCCACCCTGGTGTGAGGAGCCCCTGGCTGCCCCCTGACGATGCCCCTTCGCCTATAAGAAGCCTCGAGACGGAAAACCCTAGGGGAGTCGACAATTTTCCAGAAACAGTTCCGCAGCTCCGCCGCCACCGTCGATGAATTTCGGGGGACAGAAGTCTCTGTTCCAGCACCCTGCCAGGACGGGGAAGTGCCCCCGGAGCCATCTCCATCGGTCTCCATCGCCGTCTTCGCCGTCTCCATCGACCTCACCGCCATCTCCATCAACCTTGTTGTCTCCTATGATGAGGAGGGAGTAGTTCATCCCCGGGGCTGAGGGCTCTACCAGTAGCTATGTGGTTTACCTCTCTCTCCCATGATGTGATCTTTATGTGATCGTGAGCTTTGTATCTAGTTGAATTGGTAGATGTTATTATTCAGATATTATGCTACTCCTATGCTTTATTATTGTACTCTCTGGAGATACCTCGTATCATGGTGTAAAGGTGACTAGTGTGTGCATCATGTGTATCTTTTTGGTTAATGTCTCTATGAATGTGGTGTTTGTTGGAACCATCTAGTGCGTTCACGGTGATAGTGTGGGACAATCTAGTTTGGGTACATACGGACTTTGAAGAGTGCTTCGTAGCCCTATGCATGATTATTGTATGTTTTCCATTGGAGAATTGTTTGAGTTGCATATTGATGATAGCATCTATTGGTTCAATTATGTTATATTTGTTGGGAGTGTGTCCACTAGTGAAAGTATGATCCCTAGGCCTTGTTTCCAAGCTTTGCACACCGTTTACTTGCTGTTTTGTTACATGTTTGCTCGCAGCGATACTTGTCTCATATTACATTTGCTACTTATAATCATCCATACCACTTGTATTTCACTATCTTTTCACCGAACTAGTGCACCTATACATCTGACAAGTGTATTGGGTGTGTTGGGGACACAAGAGACTTTCTGTATCATAATTGCAGGGTTGCTTGAGAGGGATAGCTTTGACCTCTTCCTCCCTGAGTTTGATAAACCTTGGGTGATCCACTTAAGGGAAACTTGCTGTTGTTCTATAAACCTCTGCACTTGGAGGCCCAACACTGTCTACAAGAACAGACGCGTGCGTAGACATCAAGCTCTTTTCTGGCGCCGTTGCCGGGGAGGTAAGGTAAAATGTACTCACATTTTTTGGCTACTAAGTCTTTTAGTTGCTGGTGAGTGCTCGAAGTTATTTCCTTTAGATTCTGCAATTATATCTTTTTGTTTCTTATTTTTATTTTCACTAGTTAGGCTTAATGGAAAATAAAGAGTTCTTTAGTCTTTTTTCTGAGTTTAGATTTGAAGAGAAAATTGAAAAACCGTTGGAGCTTATTTCGCATAGCAATGTTATTAGTACGAATGCTTTGAATCTCGTTATTGCTAATGCTATGGAAAAGTCTAAGCTTGGGGAAGCTGGTTTTGTTAAGCATGATATTTTTAGTTCCCCAGCTTTAGTGGAGAAAGTTTCCTCTGATAATATTTTATCTCCCATATGTGATGTTCCTTCTTATGATGATATGTTTGAAGAATATGCTTTGCGAAATAGCTGTTTTCTAGCTTGTGATGATACTAAACCTCTAGTTTATGATGGTTATGATGATGAGTATAATATTTTTAGTTCACCTACTTTTGAGGAGAAAATTAGTTATGATTACAATATGCCTCCTATTTATGGTGATGAGAATAATTATTCTGTTGAATCTGCTCCTACTACTATTGTTCCTGTGGTGAGTATTAATTCTTTTATGCATGTGGCTCATGATAGGGATGCTTTATGTGATAGTTATATTGTTAGTTCTATTCATGATGCTACTGAAAGTTATTATGAGAGAGGGAAACATGGTTTTATGGATCTCAACAATATTAAGTTTCCCCTCTTTATGTTGCAAATCTTGAAGTGGCACTTGTTTTATCTATCCATGCTTGCTACTATGTGCCTCGTTGATTTATTTTCTTACAAGATTCCTATGCATAGGAAGTGGTTTAGATTTAAATGTCTTTCATATCTGCTTTTTGATGCTCTCTATTGCTTTAAGTTCCTATATGGCGCCTTTACCTCAAGCTCTTATATGGCGCCCACATAAGCATCTTTGCAAATTACTGCGCCTAGCTCAAAGGCGTTAAAGAAAAGCACTCTTGGGAGATAACCCATTATTTATTTTTCAGTACTTTTTCTTTTATTTGAGTCTTGGAAGTTATTACTACTATAATAACCTCTCCTTATTCTTTTTATTTCGTTTTTGTGCCAAGAGAAGCCTCTAATTCGAGTGAGGTAAAGATTTGGGGATGTTGCTGTCCTGAAACTGTTTTCGGTGCTGCACCATAAAAATTCGTATAAATTCTCTGTATATCTTTTGGACCTGCGATTTCTTGTGCATATGCCCCAGGTTATATCCAAACTTTCGTTAGTTGAACACTTTTTGATTTGAGCAACAGAAAACCCCTTAAAAATTCGACCTTTGTCAGCTGTTCTGTTTTGATAGATTTCTGCCAATATTTGTGTTTGCCGCTTTATCGCTTTCTTTTGAGTTCTTTTGATCATGGAACTTTTGGGGAAGTTGCTACAGTAGTATTTGATATATATGTGGTGGTTTTGAGTTGAAACCTGAAGCAAAAAGGGTTGATTCAATGCTATGCTTACACTAATGTTGCTAATAGATTTGTGTTTAGTTTTGTATGAAGGAAGTTTTCAAGTGTAGGGATTGGAGAATGATGAGATGAGTTGAAGAATGGACAAAAGCTTAAGCTTGGGGATGCCCATGCATCACCCCAATAAATATCCAAGAAGTACAAGCGTCAAAGCTTGGGGATGCCCCCGAGGCACCCCTTCTTCATCGGCAAAAATCAGGTCACCTTTCAAGACACTATATTTTTATTGCTTCATGCAATATGCGTTTTTCTTGGAGCGTCAGTTGTTTTAGTTTTCATTATTAGTTTTGTTTTGTTTGCTGCAATAAATGGTTAGATCACATCATGTTTCTTTTGGAGGAGATGAACTCACTTTTCATTTGCCAAGAACACTCTAGTTTTCACTCTTATCGTTCAATGAGTGTTCTCTTTTTCTGCTACTGCGTTTAGCCTTTGTTTTTCGCCTTGATTTTTGTTCCGATCTTGTTTTATCTTTTTATCAAGGTGTATTTTTGCCTCTGATCTTTATTGGTTTTCATCAAAAGAGGTGTTTATAATTTTTTTGAATGGTGTTGGAAAAGAGAAAAAGTTTCATGCAAAAAAGTGGTACAAAAAGGAGCTTATTTAGACTGCGGCTTAGACTTTTTCATGTCGTGCTTGATGTCTTTTTGATAGTATGCTTAGTGGTTTTGCTGTAGCATGACTTGTCTCAAATAACTGAGATTGCTTAATGAGCCTTTGAAAAAATCATGCATTGTTTTAATTATTTGGAAGCATTATTTTGGTTTTCTCTTTGATGCTTTATTTGGGTTGACTTGGCACATGCTTACACCATGTTGACTACAAAAATAAGTCACCTATAGTCTCTATGATCATTTAGTTTTTGACTTTTGATGCCATCTTATGCTTCTTTTAATGTGGCTTTGTCGCTTTGCATGATTATGGCCGTTATTGCTCTCTTAGTTGGTCGCTCCCAGTCTTTTGCTAGCCCTTATTTTGTACTGAGTATGAGCTCTACTCGTGCATCCAACTCCCAAAAACCAAGTTTGCCATTGTGTCCACTATAAATTCCTATGCGTGGTATTTGTAAGCCATTCCAAGTAAATTTTCATGTGCTACCTTTCAAAAAACCTTCAAAATACTTCTCATTTTGTGACACTGTTTTCAGCTCATGGGGACGTAGTGGTCGGATTTGCTATCTTCCATATTGGTTATTCCAAAAAGAAAAAAAAAGAAAAAAAGCACTCCTCCATGGTATATGAATGTTGGTGGGCACCCGATGGAATCGGTTAGCCATGGTTTGAGAAAGGAAAAAAAGGTGGGGAGGAGTGCCAAGCTTTATAAAAGAGCACAAAAGTGCCAATCTCTCTCTCAAAAACTTGCTTCATTTTTGTATGGAAGATAGTAAGAACCCCATTGCCAGTCGTTGACAAAGACAACCACCTCTCAAAACCAATTTTTATCTCTCTGTTTTACAAATGAAAAGCTCTAGTACATGTTTAATCACGGCTTCCCTCTGCGAAGGGTCTTTCTTTTACTTTTATGTTGAGTCACCACCTTCTACCTTTATGCACCATTAAGAGAGCATAGTTGTCATTCTGAGTATAATGTGCATTGTTCCAAAGTTTTCATTGATTGATTCATGATCATGGTTTCACTTGTTCTTAAATTATTTGTATCTAGTCGCCCTCTTAAACTTGAAGGTGTCCTATGCATTTATGTTTTGCTCTCCATGAGGGACAAGCTGAAAACCATTTGTATGTTTTTCCTTATGATTTGAACACATGTTTGACTTTCATTGTTTCATTTTCATGATCTTTTGTTTGTGTTCATTTTTATGTTATAACATGGTTGCTAAGTTTCTTCTATCAAGATTATGTCTTTCATGCCCATGTTTTAAGTTCTTTTGATCCCAGCTCACAAATGCTTACATATATGATCAAGATTGTGTAGGTGCATGTCACCTCAAAAATTATTTCTTTTGTTATCAGTTACCTACTCGAGGACGAGCAGGAGTTAAGCTTGGGGATGCTGATACGTCTCCAACGTATCCATAATTTTTGATGCTCCATGCTTGTTTTTACACCATTTGCCTTGTGTTTCGTTACACTTCGTGGCATTTTTATGCAATTTTTGGAACTAACCTATTGACAAGATGCCACAGTGCCAGTTCCCTGTTTTCTGCTGTTTTTGTGTTTCAGAAGTGATACACAGGAAATATTCTCGGAATTAGACAAAACAAGTTTCTAAAGTCTTATTTTGCCCGGAAGCTTCCAGAGATCCGAAAGAGAGCCGGAGGGGGGCCAGAGGCCGTCCTCACACATAGGTGGCGCGGCCCAAGCCCTGGCCGCGCCACCCTGGTGTGAGGAGCCCCTGGCTGCCCCCTGATCACGCCCCTTCGTCTATAAGAAGCCTCGGGACGGAAAACCCTAGGGGAGTCGGCAATTTTCCAGAAACAGTTCCGCAGCTCCGCCGCCGCCGTCAACGAATTTCGGGGGACAGAAGTCTCTATTCTGGCACCCTGTCGGGACAGGGAAGTGCCCCCGGAGCCATCTCCATCGGTCTCCATCGCCGTCTCTGCCGTCTCCATCGACCTCACCGCCATCTCCATCAACCTTGCTGTCTCCTATGATGAGGAGGGAGTAGTTCATCCCCGGGGCTGAGGGCTCTACCGGTAGCTATGTGGTTCACCTCTCTCTCCCATGATATGATCTTTATGTGATCATGAGCTTTGTATCTAGTTGAATTGGTAGATGTTATTATTCAGATATTATGCTACTCCTATGCTTTATTATTGTACTCTTCGGAGATACCTCGTATCATGGTGTAAAGGTGACTAGTGTGTGCATCATGTGTATCTTTTTGGTTAATGTCTCTATGAATGTGGTGTTTGTTGGAACCATCTAGTGCGTTCACGGTGATAGTGTGGGACAATCTAGTTTGGGTACATACGAACTTTGAGGAGTGCTTCGTAGCCCTACGCATGATTATTGTATGTTTTCCATTGGAGAATTATTTGAGTTGCATATTGATGATAGCATCTATTGGTTCAATTATGTTATATTTGTTGGGAGTGTGTCCACTAGTGAAAGTATGATCCCTAGGCCTTGTTTCCAAGCTTTGCACACCGTTTACTTGCTATTTTTTTACATGTTTGCTCGCAGCGATACTTGTCTCATATTACATTTGCTACTTATAATCATCCATACCACTTGTATTTCACTATCTCTTCGCCGAACTAGTGCACCTATACATCTGACAAGTGTATTGGGTGTGTTGGGGACACAAGAGACTTTCTGTATCGTAATTGCAGGGTTGCTTGAGAGGGATAGCTTTGACCTCTTCCTCCCTGAGTTCGATAAACCTAGGGTGATCCACTTAAGGGAAACTTGCTGCTGTTCTACAAACCTCTGCACTTGGAGGCCCAACACTGTCTACAAGAACAGATACGTGCGTAGACATCAGCTACTTGGATGACTGACTATATAGATCTTGCGAAATGACATTGGAAGAATAAGTGTTTAATTGTTTCATCCTGATGACAAAAAACACAAGCTTTACTTCTATTCCAGTTTCGTCTTGCAAGATTATCTTTGGTTAGAATCACCCCCTTACGTAGGCACCATCCGAATACCTTAATACGTAGAGGAAGTTTCAATTTCCAAAGTCTATTATTACTAAACTTATAAATTGGCAACTCAGGTTGAATAAGCGCATTGTACATGGATGCTACCGAAAATTTACTATTCTCATGTAGGTTCCATCGAAATTCATCATGTCCCGGTTGTAACTAGATATTTGCCAAACGTAAGAGTAAGGCATTCCAAGATACAAGCCTTTGACCAGACAAATCCCTTCTAAACGACACATTTGGTGGAGAGGTCTCCAAAACCTTAGCGATGGTATCGCCTTTGTGACGCACAATACTATACAATGACGGATACTGTTCACAAAGGGACGTGGCACCAAGCCATTTATCTTCCTAGAACCTTATCTCTGATCCATCCTTAATAGATAAGTCCCAAGGCCAAAGAAATTGTGGTGACCCAGCATACCACTGCATGTGTAGTATGCAAGTCGTTGACATAACACTAATGAAACACCGTCTCACTAGTATTACATCCATCAGAGTGGTACAACAGAAACATCGCAGGTCCACGGTATGATTATAGGATTACAATTTTTAGCATACAAAAGATCTTCAGAACCTCCTCAACAGGTAGAGGTTTAGTCCTGGCGACTACAAACGAGCAAGAATCAAGTAAGACTAAACTAAACTACAACTAATGCAGTTGGCTTACTACTCAACTATAGAATACTCTAACTACTAGGTTCTAGGATTAGGAAACTGATTCCTTTCTAACCCTATTCTAGTTTTTCTTCAAGCTTCACGCAATTGTAGGCTCCGCTGATAATCATGATGTTGGTAGAATGCTTCATCTTCAACTTTAATGTCTTGAGGTTGCCTCCTTGAGTTGCCTTTAATCTAATGCTTCATAGTCTAGCAAGGGTTTAAGAGATTGGGGTGAGTAACGAGCGTTACCCAGCAAGTTTCTTTAGAAAGAAGTTGTGTGATATGCACTACTAAAGCCATGGACCCAAAAGAGTCGTAGGCCAATGCAAGGGTTTATCAAGGGTTTCTTGAAAGATTCCTTTTACTTTAGAAAACTATGCCCAACAGCCAACACAGGTATAGTGCCTTGAGAGCACCTTTCCTGCCGCGTTCGCAGCTCCTTCCCGGAACAAGGGGTAACATGTCACATCCTTTTACACTCTGCAGAGGTGTGTCCTTCCAAAAGAGATCAAAGCCTTGTTGCACAACCGAGTTGCATGCTCGTCCACACTTCCTTGGTGTGGGGCCTAGTCATTGATCCAAGCCAATCACTGCCTTCTCCGCACAACGCATGCCCACCCAATTCACGCGAGCAGGTTATGCCCCTGATATTCACCCCCAACGATGAAGTACCTAGGCGCCTCTGGCGGACCATCATAGACACCAGTGCCATGAGAACTGAGGTGTCCCACCCATATGCAAGTAGTCTCGCAAGATCTACTGCGACCAGCAACTGGCTGCCCGTTGACATGCGAACGAGAGAAGATACAGCTGACTTTCCCGTCCCATTCCAAGTCTCTTGGATGACACGGTTTTTACGGCGCCGGACTAACTGTGGCATTGGTAATTAGTCCTAGGTTTACTTTCCCGTGCAAGTGGAACCTCCACCACCACAATCTTACCGTGGTTCCACCTGCCAGCCTTCCTAGGTTATCACCACTGGTCGATAACCACTAGTCATATTACTTATGAAAATAGATTTTCCATCCTTTTTGGAAATGTTAGAGTTTGAAGTCAACACTTTGCAAGTAGTTTCAAAATCAGTGCAATCAAGAGATATGAGCAAGATAAACTTGCCTTTTTGACTGCAAGATTATGCAAGTCAAGGTCTTCGATACGTAGGAAATCCAAATTCTAAAATAGCTCCATCATCTGGTAAAGATGATGTTAAAAGAACTGCAGCATGATATGCAAGTCATATGCTATGCATCGCTCTAAGCGTGACCTAACCCCGATGGTTTATTTTACAAGGTTGTGATGGTTTCTTTATAATGAGTTGCACTTTTAGATTCACTCCACATCGAGGTTGTTAAGGATTTTAGATTGACTGACAAACTTTTAAAGTAAAAGAATAAAGCTTAATACAAGAGGTATTGCAAAAAAAACTAGTATAGCAATAAGTGAAAACTTGAAAGTAACACTTTTAAGTGGTATCATATTTTTAGCAAACAAGTAGTTGGTTAGGGACAAGCAAAGTTGAAGTAATTCTAAGTTGATAGGAATACCCCGTTAGTATTCGGGTTGACAACAATCTTAACACCAGATAGAGTTATATAAGTTCAAGCTTAATGGAATAGTTGGTTACTTACTTTCAATGTCTCTTGAAAGAATAACATTTGAAGAACATGTTTATTATTGATTAGAAGCACTACACCTAAGGTTTAGTGTTCTAGGGTTTAGCATGATTCCATCGTAACCAGGGAGTAGATAATAGTTGAGCATACCAAGGTAACAAGCTAGGTTTCATTCACTGTTAAGAGGGTTTTAGTGAAGTATGGAAATGTTATTCATCTAGGATGGTGAAGCATAACAATGTGGTAGCACATTTTTGCTTAACATGGGCACTTTCAAGAATAATTACTTACTTTTAAATCTTACAAGAGGCATTGTAATGTTTACTTGTTATATAACCTAAAAGGATAACTTTTAAAGAACATGTTTCTTAATGAGTAGAAGTACTACAAATAAGAGTTAGTGTTCTAGGATTGATTGTACCTATCTATTACTCACAAAGTAGTTAATAGATGGAACATAACAAGTTATCTATTTAAGATTCATTTGTTACTTATGTGGTATTAGTTGGGCATGATTATACAAAGCAACTTTCATTGCTATTACTATATATGGTTCTTTCTATAGTTGGTAACATTCTTATAACAAACATTGGCACTCAAATAGTTAGTCATGAGCCAGCAGTGCTCAGGTAAATAGTTTATGGTTGATTCTAGAGTTGGTAATACTCTTAATATGCAAAGGTCATTACTTGTGTCTAGACAAGAATGTGTGTGATGCTTGTTTGATATGTTCTTTAAAAGAATTTCTTTTGAAGAACATGTACCCTAATGTTTTTTTTTACATAAAGGAATGGTGATTCAGGTGATGATACGAAAATATCTTTTAGAGCTCACATCAATCTTCTACTATCTTATCACATGGATATGCATTCCATGCTAGGTAAAGATTCTAAAGTAATTAATTGATAGATAAAGGATTCAAGTGAAGGAATAACTTATAACATGATTTATTATTTATTTAAGACTTTCCTCAATTTTTAGTATAAAAATAATATTTTTAGGGTTTAAGTCTTAATACTCAAGATTGAAGAACCAATGCTCAAGTAACACAGTAAATAGTATGTCATAGGTCTTAGACTTAAGAAGTACTTAGTTGCTATATTTACTTATTATTAATAAATTCCTTTTATCAAATAACCTTGAGTTTGTTGGATTTGTTTCATTTTATTAAATGATTTTATTTTTTGAGGAAATATAGCCAAATGGAGAGACAATGGGCTGAGCCCAGCTGGTCCAGCCGGACCAAATCGGCCTACTAGGCTCGGTCGGGCTCGGGTCAAACCCTAGCCCGACGGCCCCCCTCACTCATCTCTCTCCCCTTCTCTCGTACGCACGCACAGGTGCTCCCGAACCCCCCCATGGCGCCGCCGTGCTGCTGCTCTCCCCCGGCCGCTCCAGGCCCTCTCCAGCGCCGGTGAGGTGGGGTTCTGGTTCACCTCGATGACCTATTACCCTCCTTCCATCTCGATTTGATCCTCATGGCCTAGCTAGCTCGTCTGAGGCCTCTGAACCCTAGCCACGGGCGGCTGATTTGGCCGTCGCCGGCCGTGCCCGACGCCGCCGTCGAGGGTGTTACTCCTCTCCATTCCCCTCTATATCGGCGCCGGTGGGACGGTAGCGCAGGAATGCAACCCCGGCGACTCCGACCTCGATGCCGGCAAGACAGCGTTGCCCACGCAACTCCGGCATCGCCGATTCCCTCACTGTGAGCTACCATTCTACTTCTTCCCCTCTAGCTTGGTGTATTGCAAGGTGCAACATGACCCATTGCTTGTGCTGCTGATACACCAAATTTTGCTATAATGCGGTGACGATTTCCTTACTGTACTACTACTAAGTGCTAGTTGATTCAGTTACTGCTAACAGTACCTGGCTGGGCTATGGTGCTGATGTGATTCCCTGCCATGTTGTCGTGAAGTTCAGTTTAAGTGTTCAACTGAACCTTGGATTTAGTTTTGACAGATAGCAAGCTATCTGCATAAGATTTCGCAGTATAAAACTATCCTTGCAGTTCCTATTAGTGATACACCGGGTGTGTGAAGGATTTGATCACTGTGATGATCCATAGGATGTAATGATGGATTTGACTGAATTTGCTTCAGAGTATGAACTGAATATCAATTCAGTAATGATTCAATTAAGATTTTTCCTAGATTCTATATCTAGATCAGAGCAAATATTGAAATGGCTGTTACTATGCTCTTTTATAATTACTGTGGTGCCTCCAAAGGAGTGTGCTCAGTAACTATGTGCATAACTGTGTTGGCTGCTTTGATCTGTTGTGCATCCCTGGTGCTTGTGGTGGTTTTGTTTGAAGTTGTGTGCAAAGAGAAACATTGGCTAAGCAGTATACTATGATAAGAACACTTGCTGCCTTGATTTATTAGTCTAGCCTATGATGCAATAGTCTGAGGCTCTAATTGAAGGATAAGAACAGATACTCATTTTGTTGGATTTTTACTACTCTGTGAGGATCTAAGCATATCACCTCTATGCCTATCTGAGAGTATCCTGCTGCCCCCCCTTATTTTGTTTTGCAGATAATAAGAACAGAATCTACTACTTGTTCTTGGTTTATTCACCTTACTGCTGGAATTTTTTTGGGAAGTGAAGTTGGTATTAGATCCTTGGATCTGGTGCCCTTCTTTTTCCTCTTGATCTTATTCTTCTGGTAGCCTTACTCCTCCTTCCTGGTAGCCCTGCTCCTCCTGGTTAGCTAGCCTGCTTCTTGTTCCTGATGCTTGCCCTTCCTGGTTGTGGGTCGACTCTTCCTTGATCTTGATCAGGTCTTCATCTTCACTAAGTGATCATGGTGGCTGTTGTGTTTGGCTGGATTAAATGGTGGTGTTCTTGGGTGAGCTTGGTTGTTCTGGAGGTGCTGTGCGTAGCTGAGCAAAGTGAGTGGTAGTGTGCTGTGAACTGTTCCCCCCTGGTGGTTTTGTATCTATATATATTGCGCCTGCTGTGCTGACAGCATAGAGCTTGCATGTGATGTGTGAGCTACTAGGGAGTGTGCTTGTGACCAGGTACAAGATGCCTAATTGATTTTCTTCACCTCCTTTTGCAAGGTACGGTGTTGATGATTATCCTTTGGTTGGTCTTTATTTTTGGTACTGCCAACTCTATTACTCATATTTGGTTTCCTGATAATTACTTGTTGGCTAAACTAGATATGTGAACAGTGAACTATATTGCTGCTGGTGGAAATATAATTAAGTCCTCGACTTAATTATACATGAGCTTAATGATTTATTATTAGTAGACTAATGGTTCATCTTGACCATCTATTGTCAATGGTGAATCCTTAAATCTGGAAACATATGGGCTTGCCAAGGACCCTAGCTAGATTAGAGGGAGATAACAATGTTGCCTTGATGCCTAAATATAAATAGGATCATTGTGGTTGCCTTTCCCTATTCTGATATGGATCAATCAGTGTTGCCTCTAGTCCTGGTTGCCTTCTTGATAATTGTTGCCTCTTGATCCAAGTGTGTGGTCAGTGTTGACCCAATTATGCTCAAGTGACCCTTATGTTGCCAAAATAAGATTTACTCCCTCTAATCACCATTTGGGGATCAAGACTAATTCTTGATTCCCTGCTAGCTAGTTTCCAACACTAACAATGTCTCACCAAAGGTGAAGACAAACATTTTAACATTAACACACACCATTTCTTTTGTCTTTGTTGTTTTGTTTTGCAGGAAAAGAAGATAAGAAAATTGGAGAAGATTAGTTTAGGATTTTCCTTTTCTTTTTTAATCTTTTAATTCAAGTTTGTAATTTTTATTTCATTCTTGTAACTTATCTCACTATTTGAGATTTGTAATATAACAAACTCATTTATAATAAAGAACATTATTCTTTATTCAATGTTGCACTTTACTTCATTCATTTAAATTTTAATATCAATATTTGTGATTTGAATTCCCAGTCAATTATATTTGAATTATTATCTTTCAATTTTGAATTACGAATTCAAATTGTTTCCCCTCAATTTAAGAAAATCAACAAAGTTCATGTCGAAATTTATCGCACTCATGTCGATGACTAACTCCATTCCCATTGACATAAGCGAAACCTTGATCACTTTGATAGTTTTAATTAAAAGCGCGAAAATTACCCAGATTTTCTATGCATGAAATGCAATGCACACATCTGTTGTCTCTATTTTATGACCTCTAATCCTGGGATATTACAGTCTTCCCCCCTTAAACTAAACTTCGTCCCGAAGTTTTTGCTCTCATACGTTACTGAACAATCTTGTTGTTGGTAGTATATGTCTTGTAGTTCCTTCACCAACTAATTGGAATTTAGATGATATCCTTTGTCCAAAGTGATCCTCGAACCTTCTGTTGTCAAACTTTGAACAATAACCACTTGAATTCCATCCATCTTGGTCTCTTCTTGGGCATTCTTCTGGATTATCCATGTTTGCAATACTTTCTATGGATCATAGGGTCCTACTAATTGTTTCAACGAATCTTTCCAATTGGCTCATATACCAGCTGTGGCTCATACTTGGTGTGATTATGGTTGAAATCATCTCACTCCTATGCCGAACTCCATATGGTTACGACAATTCTTGGAAATAATTTACTACCGACATACTTCATCCAGCTTTCAACACTTTTAAGTTTCCTGGACTCTCCCCTTAGACTTTTCTAATGGTCTTTGAACATATTGATCTCTAACCATTTGAACTCCATGGTTATACCATAAATCTTAGTCGGTCTTTCTATTATGTCTTTCTAATGGTTATTCGAAGAAATCTGCGGTGTACCCACACAATTATGGATATCCGGTATGAATTCTTCGATTGTGTACTTAGATAGGTCTTCTGTTCCACTTTTGGATGCATGCACTTACCCAAAAGTTCTCAAGGTTGATGAGAATTGGGTTTTCCCATCGATATCTACCCTAATTCAAACGGTAGGTTAGATACAAAGCCACGGAAGAAATCCGGCAGAGTTTCTCTTGTACCGGAGGACATCCACTACAGGCATTTGTATAAGTTGAACAAACTATGAAGCAACAAGGCTATACATGATCCAATGGTCTCAACGGATCATTGTTGGGCACAAATCCTCACAAGTCTTAGTCCATAGACAAAGACTACATCTCTTAGATAAGAAAAGGTACTGCTAAGTTCTTAACCACCAATCCACAATTCAAGATTTTTGGGACTAGGGATCAATGTTATACAGAAATGTTATGTGTCTTAGTCACACTATCAATGAGGGTTACTGGGGTTACCACTCCCAGGCCGAATAAAGCAGCAGGCAATACCAGAATGGATCATCGGTATCACAACACCTCAATCAACCCGTGATGTACTAAGCATAACCAAGGCTGCATAACAACGAGCTCAAATACCTTAAACTCAATTGCAGTTACCTAATTAGTGGTTCTACTTAATAACCTAGAGTTACCTCTAGTGTTTTACGACCTAGAGTACTACTACTAAATTCCAATACTTCATCTTACTACCACTTTGTCGAGGGGATGACCCCCGGTAGGGTCAAGAGACTAGAAAGATACAAGGTCCAAGGTTGACTTTGTGCCGGATTATCAAGGAAGGGCCTGGCCAGAATATAAGAGCATCGGTCAGGCCGGCATATATGTGTATCCTGGCTAGTGTCCAGTTATGCCGGATATACCGGGATACTAACTGAGGAGTGCCGGCATATACTTAGATATGCCGGCCTGTTTATTTGGTGTGTTGTGCAGGAGCGGGGAGGCCGGATTACCCGACCTTCATAGGTCGTTGGTCCGGCATATATGTCCAGGATATGGCCAACGGACGTATCCGGGATACAGAAGTCAGCTAAGATGTCATGTCCCTACAATCAAGGAAGAAAACATCCAAGCATGGTAGCAGAGTGTGATGGGAGTAGCTCCTGAGGCTATGTTTGAATACTTGTAGACAAGCATAGGCTCAAAATTCACTTCGTCTTCTTCTTTGTAGTATCTCATGTGTACAAGCCCCTGAGCCCAAGGCGAGGTCTTTTATATCGTGCAACCACACTCTCCCCCTCTTATTTTTTCTCCTTTGGTGTTTATCTTCTGCTACGTGCAGAATTTAACTCTTTTGTAGAATACGTTGATGGGCTTTGCTTATCACGAGGGCCCGATAATACGTGCTTATAAATAAAGAACCTTCTGGTAAGGGTAAAAAACCCTAATCAGATTCCTCCTCCGCCGCATCATCTTCTCCCTCTCCATCTAGGGTTTTCTAGCCTTTTCCCTTATCCACATGGCTGACGCAGATGGTTCTCGTCTGAACCTTGGCTCTCCGGTGGCACCACGAGGTCGGGGTCGCCCTCATGGAAGCAAGAACAAGAACAACACCACTCCGGCCGCCGCAGGATCATCATCGGCCGCTCCAGTTAAGCATCGTCCCGGCCGCCCACCTAGTAGCAAAAACAAGCCCAAGGTGACTGGCGCTGCCCCAGGTCCGAGCGCTCCTCCTCCTGCTACTCCCGCTGCTCCTGCTGCTCTTCCCAGGATCTTCTCTTTCCTCTGCATTGCCATGGCGCAGTGCCGCGAGATTCAGCGTCTGCCACTGAATTTCACAAAGTTCATGGATGGGCGTGAACTGCGAGAAGCGGTTCTTCGTGAGCAATCTGGCAGTAGGACTCCATACGAAGTGGAGGTTTGGTATGATGGCAACGGCGAGCAGTACTTTAAGGGTGGCTGGTCGCAGTTTGCAGAAGACTGATACGTCTCAAACGTATCTATAATTTTTGATGCTCCATGCTTGTTTTACACCATTTGCCTATTGTTTCGTTACACTTAGTGGCATTTTTATATATTTTCCGGAACTAACCTATTAACGAAGTGCCACAGTGCCAGTTTCCTGTTTTCTGCTGTTTTTGTGTTTCAGAAGTGATACACAGGAAATATTCTCGGAATTGGACGAAACAAGTTTCTGAAGTCATATTTTACGGGGAAGCTCCCAAACATCCGAAGACCTGACGGAGGAGGGCCACGTGGCTCCCACACACAGGGGCGGCGCGGCCACCCCCCTGGCCGCGCCGGGCCCACGTGAGGGGCCGTGGTCTCTCCTCTGACATCGCCCCTTCGCCTATATATACCCCCTGACGAGAAAAACCTAAAGCCCAATCAGTTTTCCAGAATACATCGCGATCCGCCACCGCCGTCGACCCGAAGATCGGGAGGGTCCAGAACCTCTTCCCGGCACCCTGCCGGAGAGGGGAATCGCCACCGGAGGTCTTCTTCATCGCCATGCTTGCCTCCGGAGTGATGAGTGAGTAGTCTACCTTGGACTATGGGTCCATAGCAGTAGCTAGATGGTTGTCTTCTCCACCATGTGCTTCATGTTTAGATCTCATGAGCTGCCCTACATGATTGAGATCACCGTTATGTAATTCTATGATGTTGGTTTGTTGGGATCCGATGAATATTGGTGTTTATGATTAAGTTGCTGTACTGAATTATATCTTTTGTTATCTCTATGTTGTTTATGATCTTGCATGCTCTCCGTTGTTAGTAGCTATCTTGGCCGAGTAGTTGCTAGTGACTCCAAGAGGGGGTATTTATGCTCGATAGTGGGTTCATGTCTCTATTTCACCTGGGGGAGTGACAGAAACCTCTAAGGTGGTAGATGTGCTGTTGCTACTAGGGAGAAAACAACATTCATATGCTCAAGGGCATATGCTTTGTTTACATTACACACTTTGCTTAATGCAATTATCTGTTGTTCGCAACTTAATATTTTTGGGGTGTTGTCGTCGTGGTGAAACAACATATGCCATAGGATGGCTTAAATGGGGGCCGAACTAGATGCTGGAGGATTCGGGAGAGGGGAACGAGCTAAAAAGCACGACAGAAAGAGGCACTGATCTACCCAGGTTCGGGGCTCTCGTAAGGAGATAACACCCCTACTCCTGCTCTACTGATTGTATATTTGGGTCGATGTAGTACACAGCAATGGTGCTTCCAAGCTCTCTGCTAGAGAAGGAAGATGAACTGCTAAGTGTAGGAACACAGAGTGACCAACCCTTTACCAGGGCTCCCTATGCCACCTTATATAGTGGTGGCCAGGGTTACAACGGTCATACAAGACCACAAGACACGGGCTACACTCCAAACAGGAGCTGGTGACGATGGCAGAGACCCTTGACTTCGCCCCTGATTGCTCTCGATGGGACGCCATATCCCTGTACCTTGTACCTCTTGAACTGTGGCCTTACCTCTGTGCGGTAAGCTCGTACTTGTGCACAGTGAGGGTAGGTAACCTCCACTGTGCACCCTGCCATCTTACTCTGCTACCATGCTTGGATGTTTTCTTCCTTGATTGTAGGGATGTGACACCTTGGTTGACTTAAGTATCCCGGATATGACCGTTGGCCATACCCAGGACTTATATGCCGGACCAACGACCTACGAGGGTCGGGTAATCCGGCCTCCCCTGCTCCTGCACAACACACCAAATGGTTAGGCCGGCATATCTAAGTATATGCCGGCACACATATACCAGTATTCCGGCTATACCGGCATATCCAAGTATTAGCCGGGATACACACATATGCCGGCCTGGCCGATGCTCTCATATTCCGGCCAGGCCCTTTCTTGATAACTCGGCACAAGTCAACCATAGACTTTGTGTCTTTCTAGTCTCTTGACCCTACCGGGGGTTATCCCCCCGACACTAGTCCCCGAAGCTGCCGAGGTTCCCCAGTCATAGCTGTGGAGCCTCGACAGGTTCAACATACCTTTCTTCATTATGTCCCGGTGATCAGATTATATCCCGGCCTCTGTTCCTGTTCCAAAACTTATTCCGGCCGGTCCCGAGGGTATTCCGGACGGAACATATACATCGGGCAGTTAATCCGACATATAGACGAGTCTTCCTCGAGAAGCCATGCCTGACAGCTTTGCATCGAAACTTGTAACTGTCCTGCCACCTCGAACGGTCACCCACGATGTGACGGTTCACAGTGCAGTTACTCCTTGCCCTCATTTCGTCATGGCACGGTTACCGGAACCGCCGCCCCACTCTGTGCCGCCACGTGGCGACTCTCTGCAGGAACGGTCGGGGGAGTGGAACACTACCCACGATCCCCACGACCCTGCCTCTTCGGTATAAATATGGGGTGGGGGTAAACTTGCTCTTTTTACCCCCGCCACAGTACCTTCTTCCTCTTCTGCTCTCCTGCCCCTTGCGCTTCGCCGCCGGACCGAGGGACAGAGAAGGAGCGCCGCCGACGACCCGCCCTACTCCGGCGCCGACGCCCGACGACGCACGGCATCACCATTGACGACGCCGCCGCCGCCGCCTCTTCTCTCTGCAGCATTGCAGGGAGATTGGATCTTCTTCTGTATGCTCGCCGTCGTCGTTCTCTCACCGTCGGCCAAACTCCGGTGAGTTCCTCTCTCCCTCTGTTCTTCCTCTTTGATGCTTCTTCATAGCTTCTCATTGGTAGCCATATCCGCATAGATCTAGTGCAGTTCCTCTCTGGATTCGACTAGCATTGCTAACAGCGCTCACAGGTGTTCTTCCTTAGAATTTTTACCCTTATTTGTTTCATGTTTTAACTGGCTCGGTAGATCTTTGATTTCTTCTAACCTTGGGGAGAGTGGTATGCCGGAGAGACTAACCTCCCTCTTTTCTCCGGCCTTGATAGGAATATCATCACGGGACTCCGGCTCTCACGCCTTGTCCCGGCCACTAAGATGGCATCTTCAAGCATGACGGGCACCTCGGCCTCTGAGGAAGATACCTCGGCCCGAGCTCAAGGACGCTCCGGCTGGGAGGGGTCGGAGGTTACTCCGGCCGACCTATCCTGGGTCACCTCCACCAGGAGAGTCCCGGAGGGCGTAGCATGCCGGCTACCAGCAGGAGAAACTGTGCCGGCACCTGAACCTGGCGAACGCGTCGTCTTCATCGCCCACTTCGAGCGTGGCTTCGGCCTGCCGGCATCGGACTTCTTCCGGGACTTCCTCGACACCTACGACCTACAACCTCATCATATCCCGGCCAATGCCGTGATGATCCTCTCCGCCTTCGCTGCTTTTTGCGAGGGCTATGCCGGCATAGTGCCCCTTACTCAAGGCTGGGCGAAGTACTTCCAACTGCGGAAGCAAGTCGTCCAAGAGCCGCCCCGGAGCAAGGACGACCCGCCGGAGACGGCCCAGGAAAAGAAGGACCGCCCCATGACCCTCTGCGGCGCAGCCACCATCATGTCCCGAAAGGGCTCGGACTTCCCCAAGGTGGAACTCCTGGAATCTTGCAAGAAGTGGCAGAAAAGCTTCTTCTACGTCAAGAACACCACCGACGAGGATCTGCTCAACCTGCCGCCATTTGTGGACGAGCCACCCTTGGCTATGACGAACTGGACCTACAACCCGAAGAACTCGGTGATGCCGGTGAATGCGCTTCACCGGGTTAAGGGCGAGCTCCTGGATGCCGGTCTTACTCCTCAAGACCTGGTGGCCTGCTATATAAGCCGGCGCGTCTCCCCTCTGCAGCGCCGGCCGCACAAGATCTGCCAGATGAGTGGGCCAATGGACCCCACCCGGCACTCCACACACGAGCTGACTCCGGCCGACATTCTGCGCCGGATTAAGGATGTCTGCAAGTCCTCTCAGGCCACTTTTGCCTGGGGGCTAGAACCATACAGCCAGGATAGGCCCGCCCCAACGGTAAACCATCTTATCCGATACATAAAGTCCATGTCCGGCACATAGATACTTAAGCCGACACATGTCTGTTTGCCGACACATATCATATTGATCCGACATACCTCTTCCACCGGCATATTTCCTTGTCTGAATACTTGACTTTGCTGTTTATACAGAAATTCAGCTTCCAAGCCATGGAGAACTCCCGGATCAAGATCGCGGCGGACCGCACTGTTGCGGATGTTGAAGATCCGGATCATTGGGATAAGCTTCCCAGGAGCACCCGTGCTGCAGCTGCCATGGGTAAGGGCTCTTCATCCCGGCATTATACTCAAGACCGGAGTGAGATTGATTCTGACGAGGAGATCCTGCTGTACTATGACCCGATGCCACTTGCGTACGCCTTTCCAGAAACACCTATTGCTTACGAGTTTGCAATGCCGTCCTCAGCTATCCCGGACGATATGGTTATCGACGCCGCCCCTCTGAACCAGGGACCTCCTTCCACCGGCGGACGTGCCGGCCGGAAGCGAGGGGTGAAGCCCCAGTCCGACACACCTCAGAAGTCGAAGAGGCAGAAGGTCGTCGTGCCCATACCGAAGAAACCGAGACCTGTCGCCGCGGGGTAAGTTCCTTCTGCTTGTTTCATTTCCGACATATCTCTTGCTTGCATTATTGACTTGGCGTTTTTTCTCTTTCAGAGCTCCTCTTGCGCCGGAACAAGCTTCTGGCTCGAGTGGCGACCCGAAAGTTACCAAGCCCGCGGCCACTGCTACCTCCGACATACCCTCTGCCAGCCACACGACCTCCCCGGCGCCGGCATCCTCGCCTGCGCCCGACAAGACCTCCTCCCCGGCGAAGGACGTTCCTCCGCCGGAACAAGACACCTCTGCCCCCGACGTCCACATGGACTCGGGGGCTCAACAGGAACCTCCGGCTCCTGATGTCCACATGGACACAGGAGCCCACCAAGAAGCACCAGACTCCGGCGCGCCCACCAGCGACGCCGGCACAACTGAAGACGCCGGAGAAGACATCAAGGGTAAAGGCCATTTAGTGCCGGAAGTCCGGACTATTCCGGATCCTGCCTCTGCTGGCCAAGATGCACCGGCCGCACCGGAACAGCCCGTGCCCAAAACTCCTTCTGCTGAAACGACTCCTGCACCGGCCAAGACCACGGCGCCGGCCAAGACCTCTGCCCCGGCCAAGTCCGGCACATTGAAGATCCAGCCGACCAAGTCCGGCACTCCATCCGCCGCCACTGCTCCTCCTAAGGCAACGCCTCGGACCAGCTCTGCTCTGGCCCTGCATCTTGGCAGGGCAGCAGCCCGGCCTGGCTACCGGCGCAACTTCTTTGACACGCCAGAACTTGAGGGCATCATCCCCCTGGTGACAAAGAGTGACCAAAGCCTCGGGTCTCTCAAGGAGCGCTGCGAGAAATGGAATGACGCCGGCTCCCTGGACACAGCTGAATCCAAGAAGAAGAAACAGGCCGAAGCTTCGGCCACCGGCAACCCAGCTGATATCCTGGCCGCTAAGCCCATTCCTATTGCCTGTGAACTTCTCAGTCTTCAGCAACGACTTCATCGCCTGGCCGATGCCACCAACGTAAGTCCTTTACATATAGATATCCCCAGTCCCCGAAAATGTCGGCTGTCCGGGATACGGACATCCGGGATTTTCTAAGACCTTTTGCACTTAGCTGCTTTTGCAATTAACTTTTCGACATATGAGCTCGATTCGAGCTTCAAATCCTAGTCACCGAGAGCCGGGATAGGTGCGCAGCACCTGTGCCGGGTCTCTACAATTTCACATCTCAATTATTTTTCAAATCCTCCTGACCGAGATATAAGCTCGATTCGAGCTTCAAATCCTAGTCATCGAGAGCCGGGATAGGTGCGCAGCACCTGTGCCGGATCTCCTATAGCATAAATAGTTCGTATAATCTTCAACTGTACTGGCATGCTTTAGTTATCTCATATCCCTTCAAATCCTAATACTTTTGCAGCGCATGAATAACGCCCGTGCCGACATGTTCCATGACTTGGTGTGCGAGCATCGGAAGCTTTCCGACGCACACAGCAAGCTCCAGCTGGAACTGTCCCAGAAAGGTAGTTTCAGCCGACATACCTTGCCCTTCTGAATAGTCCTCTGGCCGGTACATCTTAATATGCCGACACCTAATCTTTGTCTGACATTTGGCAGCTGGTGCCGAAGCACAAGTCATCGAGCTTACCAAGAGAGTGAAGGAACTTACTGGTATGCCGGATCCTCTTAACCTTGAACTAATCCTTCTGTACTTCAAATCCTTTAATCTTTTCACTGTTTTCTTTCTTCAAATCCTTGTTTTGACTTCAAATCTTTTCAGACGAGAAAGCTGCACTGGAGGCACGCCACCAGGACTGTGTGTCCTTAGTGGATGTAGCCAAGCAACTGGACGACCGGGATGCCGGTCACAAGGCCGAGGTTGAGCAGCTGAAGGGCCGGATCACCGAGCTTCTGGACGAAAAGGAACAGAGGGAGGGCCTACTGAAGAAAACCCAGTCCCTGCTTGTCATCTCCGAGACTGATGCCTCCAACGCCCACGCTGAACTGGATAGCCTGAAGGAGCAGGCCACCAAATGGGAGGTTACAGTTGCACAGCTGAATGCCGACCTTGCCAGTAAGCTTCAAATCCTTTCCCTTTATCCTTCCCGACATAGTGTAATTCTCTCCGGCATATTCTCCTTTTGCTAACATTGTTTCTATTCCTCAGACATGTTTCCCGCTTCCGTCGAAGACGTTGAGAGGGCTTTGCAGTTGGATCGAGAAAACCGGGGTGTTCCGGTTGACTCGCCCAACTGGGACATGTCGGAGCAGCTGTTGGCTCTGCAGTCCCGGAAGAACGCCATGATGCTCTACACTGAAGAACTCTTCTATGGCGCCCAGGAGGCATTCTCTGCCCTCTGGCCGGGACAAAGGACTCCCACTGATCCCGTCGACCTCGGCAACGATCTGCAGCTGGCCAAGGTTCGCCTCCGGGAGTGGCGAGATTCCGGCGCGAGGGTTGGAGCTGACGAAGCTCTCAGCTACTTCTTATCCTGGTATGAAAAGGCTGACTTGGAGACTTTGCGCACTGTGCGCGAAGGATCCATCTGGACCACGGATCCGGAACATATCCGGCGCCGGCGAGAGTTGGCCCACAGCTATGTGGACTATGCCGACACCGACGCCTTCGTTCGGGATATCCGTGAGCCGGAGAAGAAGGACGATGCCGGGACATCCGCCGCTGCTGAGGGCTCCGACTCCAGCCAGGATAAAGATGAAGCTGAAGAGGCCGACACTGATGTCCCGGAACAGGCATCTGCCCCGGGCGGAGGTGATGGCTCCATTCCATCTGCTGGGTCCGGCACTCCTGAAGCCGACATCTCCACCGCCACTGCTCCACCAGCCGGCGCCTCTGCTTCTGCCCCTGGTCCTTGACTTTGCAGCATAAAAACTTTAAGTTTTATCAGATCCCCGGTATACCGGGTGCAGATGTAATATACACGTTTAATTTCCTTTGGTTTGCTTCCTGAACAAGTTTTATCTTGGTTTGCTTGTTACTAATACCGGATCATCTTTTGGCTAAGTCACCGAGTTGTTTTCCTGTTTCCTCAATTTCACAACCTTGGCTGCTTGTCTACCTCAATTGGCTTTCGACGTATGAGTCTCAAGGTTGCTTCCTCGAACATACAGTACTTTAACTTTGAGACATAGACATCAAATCATCCGACACTTTAAATTTTAACTTTAGCTTTAACGAAAATGTCGGTTCGCTTGCTTTGTATTTCCTTAGCCGTTTTCCATGTGTAGACAATCTCCTGCATCTACTCTTGCTAGCCATGAAGCCGGGTTTCGGACAGCAGCTGAGTCGAAGAGTGGCCTTTGGTGCCGACACATTACTAGGCCGACATAGGAAACATTCAAATAAAGCCAGCCGGCATATAACAAAAAACTGTAAATAAACAACAAATATACCTCGGAGCTAGTTACCCGGCTTCTTCGGGATGCCGGTATTTCATTCATTAGTCTTGTGCCGGCACAACACGCCGGCATACAAAGGAAAATATGGAAATACATACATTGTGTTGCTCAGGAGTAAAAGGGGCGCAGTAGAGCTATGTTCCATGGCCTCTTGGTTTCTTCTCCGGACCTGTCCGCCTTATTCTTCTTGGGGTCCTGCGCATCTATAAGATAATAGGTATCATTGTGCAGAGCTCTGCTCACAATGAATGGCCCCTCCCATGGAGGAGTTAACTTATGCCGGCCTTCTGTTCCTTGCTTTAGCCGGAGTACTAGATCTCCCTCTTGAAATCTCCTTGGATTTACCTTCTGCGCATGATAGCGTCTGAGGTTCTGCTGATATACTGCTGTTCTTGACAGAGTTATTTCCCTTGCTTCCTCTAGCAGATCAACATCATTTTCTCTGGCTTCTTTAGCCTCTTCCTCAGTATATAGCACTATTCTTGGTGCATCATGTATTACATCTGTTGGAAGCACAGCTTCTGCTCCATACACCAGGAAAAATGGTGTGTAGCCTGTTGATCTATTCGGAGTTGTTCTTAAACTCCACAGCACTGCTGGCAGCTCATCTAGCCAATATCCCGGAGTTTTCTCCAGGGGCTCTATCAGCCGGGGTTTTATGCCGGATAATACTAGCCCATTCGATCTCTCTACTTGGCATTGGCACAAGGGTGGGCAACCGACGCAACGTCCAGCCGGATTCCCACTTCCTCACAAAATCTGGCAAATGGCCCTTGGGCAAAGTTTGACCCATTGTCAGTGATGATGCTATGAGGAACACCATATCTCAAGATTATATCCTTTAAGAATTTCAC